>JAWRVF010000007.1:0-690000 GCA_036785485.1 Physcomitrellopsis africana
ATAAGCGCCATCATAATTGAACACAATTTTTGAATTTTAGTTTTTATAACCTTAAGTGTTTTCATTAATATACGTATATCTTACAATTGCAATTATGTGCTTATCTGACAAGCAATCATCTTAAAAGAGAAAATGATTGAAAAAATTATTTCTATTTTTTTTCTAGCATCTATTGTGCTTGTACAACAATATCAAAACTTGAAATTTTAGAGTCACTTTAAATTCATATCCCATCTATTTCTTGTAGACAAATAAAATGAACTCATCTTATATAATGCAAAGGCTTGCCTTCTTAGAATTATGGTTCCATAATTACATGCATTCAATACATCATAATCTAAAGGTAGATTGCAAAAGCATGGAAAAGGTATTTACAAACACCAAGGTAGTCATGGTCATGACCATCATCATCTATAAGGAAAGAATAAGCGTCTAATTATTTATCATCGTGATAGATACCAATTAGAGGTGCATTCTTGCCACAAATGTGGTATGATTAGACATCTAACACATACATGATGGACTTTTGAATATTTTGTCAAGATGTTCTAGAAAAATAAGAAACTTTGGACTATAACCTATAAAATTTATACCATAGATGCGGCTATGGATCCATTTGGAAATGATGATCTGGAAGCTTATATGACTACAAAAACCTATATTGATAAGTCTCATGATGTACTCATAGACTCTGCAACAATACATACCATTCTACGAGATAAGAAATTTTTTATTACAAATAAATTTTTAACTTGACAAACTAGAAATTTGATGATGATGGTTGAATCAAATGCATTTTGATTCTAAGAAGGGCTAGTGATGGTAATATTACTTGAGGGCTCCATCATTAAATGCAAATATGCAATATTTACTCCTTCTATACCTCAAAGTCTAATCAACTATTAAGATATGCATGCCAATGGTTTTCATCTCTCAATTGCCATTCTAAATAGGTGAGAAGGCTTGGTTCTTGCAAAGAATAATAAAATTGTTGAAAATGCCTTTGCAATAGCAAATGACTTATATTCAATTGTAATCTAGCCTCCAACTATATCTTCTTTTGTATTGTCTACCAATAAGAGTCGCATTTCTCTTTAGCATAGATAATTGAGACATCCAAGATCTATATTATTTAAGAAGATAATTCCATGTTTAATTGGACATAATTTAAAACTTGCAGATGTAGATTCTATGGAATAGTGTCAAGCATGTGTATAAGGAAAAATGATTGTCAAGCCTTCAATTTGGAAACTTCCATGAGAATTACCACCAATGCTTGAGCAGCTACATGAAGATGTTTGTGGTCTTATTAATCCACTTTCTGATCCATTCTACTATTTTCTAATCTCTATTGATACATCAAATAAACAATCACATGTTTCATTCCTATCAATACAAAATATGGTGTTTGCTAATATTCTCTCTATGCTTATTCATTTTTGAGCATATTTTCTTGATTATCCTATAAAGACATTGTGTATGGACAATACTGAGGAATTTGGATCAAAATCCTTTGAAGATTATTGCATTGCAATAAGGATTAAGTTGACATACTGTATTTTATATGAACATGCACAAAATGGACTTGCAAAGTCATTTATCAAGCATATTCAATTCATTACTCGATTACTTCTCCTTCAAGAAAATTCACCTATATTAATATGGAGCCATGCGATTTTATATATTGTAGCATTAATCCTCCTTCATCCTTCCTGCCTTGAGATTGCTTCACCACAAAAGCTACTTTCATGTCGTGTTCTCAATATTTCTCATCTACAGATGTTTGGTTGCCGTGTGTAGGTTCTAATACCAAAACACCAATGATATACTATTAGAGCTCATTCACAAGAGGGTATATATATTAGATTCGATTTACCAAATATTATTTGTTTTGTCAATCCATCAACTAATATATTGTTGCTTGCACGTTTTACTAATTACCATTTTGGAGAGGATGTTTTTTCATCTCTTTAAGAAGAAGCTATTAATCAACAAAGTATTGTTATACTTATATTTAAAGTGTCAAAAATATTCATAATGAATTCCAATCATAAAATATCTTTGATTGAAATTAAAATTGCTAAGATTTTATATTTGAAGTGGATTATAGATCAGGTACCTAATAGCTTTAATGATGTACCACAAATTTCCAAAATTCCTATCAATGAGGCTCAAAATGTATTTGTTTATATTGCAATGCCTTAAGTTGCCATACTAACAATGAAAAGGATTTATGGACGAGATAAAACACCGTCATAAGAAAAGAGCCATGACAATTACTGATCCTATTGAAAATAATATTGTCTCTACAAAAACCACTATCAATTATTAAAGCCATCAATTATTGATGCTCTATCAATGGAAATTGTCTCTTTTATTCTTAAGGGAGAAATCTTTAAAATTGAAAGGAATAAAACTAAGTTGAATACAAAATTATTATTTTGTATTACAATACAGATGATATTTGAAATAGACAATCTATTATGTTAGATGAAAATTTTGCCTGTATGATTACAAAAGCTCTTTCTTACTAAGAAAAGAATCCTGAACCTAGAACCATTGAAAGAGTAATGTGTTGTTTTTATTGATTAAAATAAAAAGCTACTATTGAAGAAGATTGTACATCTTTGTATAAGAGGAAAGTTTTTGGTCTAATTGTGGATATTGTTACTTCTCACCTTTTAGGATATAAAATGATATTGGTGCATAAGCATGATGCTTAAGATCGCATAATCTACTACAAAGCTTGTCTTGTAGCAAAAGGCTTTATCCAATAGTTTGGGATTGATTATGAATCCACATACTCTCTAGCTATGGATTCAATTACTTTTTAGTATATAATTGGAATGGCAGTACATATTAACCTTGAGATATGTTGCATAGATGTAATAATTGCTTATCTATATGGTTTTCTTAATACAGATATATATATGTAAGTACCACTAAGAATAGATGTAAGAAACTTTCATAGCCCTATTCCAAGATGATACTATGGTGTTAAATTACAAAGAGCCTTGTATGGTCTAAAACAATTTGAACACATGTAGTATCAATGCTTACAAGACTATTTGATTGCAAATAATTTTGTTAGTGATCCACTGATTCTTTGTCTTTTTATCAAATAAGACAAAAGTAGATTTATCATCATTATAGTATATGTTGATGATCTTAATCTTGTGGACATTAAATTTACATGTCTTACTGCTACTAACCTCCTTATTTGTGAGTTTGAGATGAAAATGCTAGGAAAAATAACTTTTTGCATTACTCTTCACCTTGTACATATAAATGATGGTAATATTTTTTTTACCATTTAGCTTATATTAGACAAATCTTGTATAGATTCAATATGATTAATGCCTATCTACATTCAACACTAATGGTTGGTTGTGGACATGATAGAGATGATCTTTATTGCCTTTACAAAGAGGGGGAGGAATCACTTGGTAAATAATATACATACCTTGCAATGGTTGAAGCAATTTTATATTTAGTGACATCTATAGGATCAAATATTATATTTGTAATTAATATTCTTGCAAGATATAATACATATCAAATACTACGACATTAAAATGGTATTAAGTACCTCTTACATTACCTAAAAGGCATTGAGGACTTGGAATTATATTATTCAAGATCTACATATTCTAAATTAATTGGATATATTGATACTGGCTATAAATCTAATCTTGCAACAGCTAAGTTTTAATTAGAATATATTTTCTTATGGTATAAAGGTGCAATTTCTTGGAAGTCAGTGAAACAAATTATAACCACAACATCATCCAACCATACAAAAATTATTATTTTATATGAAGTATCTTAAGAATGTATTTGCTTGCAATCAGCTGGTAGGCTCATTTGAACAACTTGTGGGCTTTTGTATGATGATTCTCCAATTATCTTATATGAAGACAATAGCACTTATGTTATATAGATACAAGTTGGTTTCATCAAAGGCGATAGGATAAAACATATAGATCTAAAAAAATTTAATTATAGCTATAACTTGGTGATCAAACGGATGCTTGAAATTATGAAAATAGTATTTGCAGATAACCTTGCTGATCTCTTTACCAAGGCTCTTCTATTATACATCCATCGTAGCTTTATCTATGGCATTGATATGCATCGACTTATTTTTCTTGAGCAAGAGAACTAGTGAGTGAATTAAGGAAGAGATTACTCATAATAATTGAGCAACCTTTTTTCATCCACTTGATGGATTTTTACCCATTGGATTTTTATTATGAACATGGATTGAAAAAGGGCGTTATACTCTTTTTCCTTCATTTGTGGTTTTGTCCTCGACTACAATCAGATTTTCCTAGATAAGATTTTAATGAAGCAGCAATTATAGATCTTGCAAAATTACAAAAAAGTATAGATCATAATTCTATGCAAATTTTATATTATATAAATATTATGTCAAACAAGGACGAGTGTTGAGAGCATGTAATGCGGGTAGGTGCTCTCCATAATGTTTATTGTAGTTATATGCTACAATGTCAAAGTTTAATTGAGAAGATACTGTTTTTTTCCCTTGCTTCTCTATATATACTCAACTAGATTTATAGACTCTCTCTCAAAAACTTTGTTGAAGCTCTTTCAATCTTTCTAAACAAATCTCTTTGTCAAAACCTTCTCAACAAGTTTCATTCCCAGGCAGGGAATCGCTAAAGATAGACGGGGCATGGCACTGTGTGCACCCACCAGCAGGGTAAACTAAAAACAAGCCCTCAGCTGCTTTGTATGTGATTTGCAGCCCCTAAAGGACTTGCCCATTACTTATCATAGCTAATGTCCGCCCCTTGCAGCGGCGGATGATTATTCCTTTCCAGGCCAGAGACCCCACTTGAGCGTTGCGCCACTTTTCTCATGCCCTGCCGATATCTTTCAGCTCTTGCGTAGCTCATCTCTGGTTCAGGTGATGGTGGTTGGAGATCCATGTGTTAGAAGCCCGTGATTCTAGTGGCGACTGCTGTATTGGGGTTGGATTGTGTAGAGTGAGAGCATGTTTTTGAAGGATTGCTACACTCGATGTTCGTAGACGGATCTGATGTTGCTGTTGCTAGGCTTCGGTGTTTCAGGTTTTAGTAGGGTTTAGAGTGGTCTAGGATCAGTGGTTTTACGCGGATTTGGGCAGGCAGGACATTGAAGACGCTGAAGGAGCTGGGAATAGGTTGCATTGCAGTGGTCTCTATTGGTTGAAGATTGTAACGTCGGCGTCATGGCTAAGTTTGAGATGAGGACGTTGGGAATCATTGTGCCATTTGCGGCAGCTTTCCTAATTGGGTTTCTGTGCATCTGTGCACACAAGGTTTTTTTGTGGAGACTGAAAGGAAATAGTGACTCTGAGCAAGCGTCTGCTGCCGGAGGTCCAGCGTCGAAGCCTGGAGCGGCGAAACATGTGAAGACGGTTAGCATTGATGTGGACAAGTATGAGGCACCCTCGGACTGTGAAGCGGACAACAGGGGCGCGGAGTCGGAGTCTGTTTCTATTTTGATGGCGGACCCAGAGAAAGGTCGCAAGTCTATCTGCGGATGATCCAGCAGGAATGCATTCTACCACATTTGGAGTCTTCAAAATGAACTTCGCAAAGGATTCCTGTCCGCTTGCGACGAGGGCTTGGCGATTACGATTACTTGAAAAACTTATCCCAACAATGATTTTCGTATTACTACCTCTTTCAGTTCAGGTCTAGATGGTCGACAATTACGATTCACATCCGGCTTCTCTTTCTAACAAGCTCTGCTCCTCTTGTCTTGAATCGTGTGTAGCTTCAAGTCCTAAGGAGTGAGTCTTTCTCTTCATGGGATGATGTCTGAGGTTACAAGATCTTACAGTCTAGCTCTCCATCAAAACAGCGCAGCATAAAACATCCACAGGTTAGATTGAACCATTTGAAGTAGATATCCATTATTTTATTTTTGAAATATATTTACTCTTTTCATGAGTGTCAAAGCAATCCGAACAAAACTTCATCTTTCTTACCCAGGTTGATCCTTCAGCAACGCATCTGTTCTTGATCATTCTAAACGACTCAATATGAGCTGCTCGTGCACAACGTGTTGAGAACAGCACATCTGTATTAAACATTGCTCCTGTTGGCACAACAATGGTTATGCCATTGTATTCAAAATGTTGTTCAGTTCGGTACAGGATAGTCGTACCATGATGTGCAACCAGAATGGAGTCTCTCGGAACTTCATACAGAGTATGCAAAAACTCATTGAGTCGCAGGTTTCCAAATGAGGTCTTCCATCGTTGGAAGAGATTGTCAATGATTGAAGCTGACGGAGGAAGACCCAGTGAGTGTTTCTGGCTCAGCAAGCCTAATGAAGCTTGAACTGGACACTGTTTTTTCGCTTCGACCTTTGAACAAATGACAGAACTACGCAGCTGATCGAACTGTCTGTCAACCGCATTGGTTTGTCCGTCAATCTCCAATTGCGAACAGTGGTTTTCCTGATCGCAGAGCGAACGAAACGTTCGTGTAATAGTTTATTGTTTGGTGGTGATGAAGGAGCAAAATTTGTTGACAGATTGCATAGATTATGTTTCATATCCATTCAACTGCATGCTTTTAAAAGCATGGTGAATAGTTGAAAAGATGTTTGGGGTGCCGTTGTATAACATTGGATTGTATATGGAAAGTTTGATAATTTTAACACTGTGATTGAGTGCGACAAATGATAAAGGAATAAGTGTGAGGAATTATATTTTTGTTTGTTTGAGATGTTCTGTGGATCTTGTCATAGCACAGAACAAATCCTTATTCTCATTCTTGTAGGATAATATTAGTTTCAAATCCTGGAACGCTTTAAATAACTAAAAGCTTTTTCTAAAAATGGTTGATGTGTAAAAATAGGGTCATCAGGAATTGTCACAAAAAACAGGGCAAAACATGTAATGGAAAAGCCTGTCAAAAATCACCTTTCAAGTTGTTATTTGCTAAAAATCGGATTTGGAATATGTGGACTGATACTGTACATGATATGTAAAAAACAGAAAAAAACAAGCAATTTTTATGATTACCTATCAATAAACATATTTTAATCTTCTACTGGATTTGTAATTAATATTTAACTGTTGATTAATGTGATGTTTATATAAGTCTCTAGTACTAGTTAAATGACTTGGATTACTATTCCTTATGTCTTAGTTTGTTAGATTAATTTTGTATGGTATTTATTTCAGACTTTTCCTTCCAATCAATTAGGATGTTGTTCATATAACATAATATTCTTTTAACAAGAACAAAAAGTGTATACTAATTTTTTTTTGTTAATGAATTAAAATTTGAAATTTTTTAAAATTATATTAATAGCAGTTGGATCACATACCAGCTAAGCATTATATATATAAAAGTAAAATATATATTTTTATTTTTGAGAAAATAATATTATTAATGCACCTTTATTCAGTTGGTTTATGTATACAAATACAAAGATCATACTAACTATTTAGTTTTTTAACCAACTACATCTTATAAATATGGCAATATATAAAAGCCAATTATCCAATCTTATTTTTAATAATCTAGTTTGTCTTTACAAGTTAAATACATAATTGAAGTAAAAAATTAAAAAAGATTCATAATAAAAATCCAATAGTAGTTAGAAAATCCTAAAATAATTTGAATGTCTTTTATAAATTTAAAACTTGTCTAATCTATAATAATTTGTATTTATATTTGAATTTGTATATATATATATATATATATATATATATTTTTCCCATTCAAAGGTTGTTGTTTAAAATAATATTTTAAAGAAATTCTAATTCAAATGTATATATTATACATTTTTGTGTCTTGATATATAATCCTACATTTCTAAGATTTTTTGGTACATGACAAACATATTATTTTATATTCTTAAAATAGGTAAAAATATTGTATATCTAATATAATACAAACTTATCATTCTGAGAATGTATTTTTTTGAATATAGTAAATCCAAAATGACAATATTATTCAAAGATATTATTAAATGACAATAATATTAAATCTTAATATGCCTTTATGATTGTGTATAATTACTTCTATTAAAAAGATTCTATGAATGACATCTTTGAAAGACATTGGTTGCCTATATATAACTTCTAAATATATTGGTTTAGCAATTTTCAATATGAATATTTTGTAATATTTATTAAATTTTTAATCATTAAAATAATATAAGGTTTAAAAGATAAATAGAGCAAATGTAATATGTATATGATTGTTAAGTCCTAAACAAACTTATATTATGAAGTAGGAAGAAGGTTCAAAAGGCAATACAAGACCTTTAGAAGATAATGATATATTAGAATCCAAATGCATAGTTCCTATTAAAGGTAAATCAAACTTTTTTTCAATAGATTATTTATGTTTGTAAATATATTTTATTTTTAGTTATATAAATTTTTGTAGAAAATATTAATCAATATGTTTAGATTTGCTATAATATAAATACAAACCCACTTACTAATGCCAAGTTTTTTTTATATTGTAAATTTTTTAAAATTATATTGCATTAATTTAAAAATCTTTTATTTTTAATTATATACTTTTAGGTATTATAGTGATTGCTACAAAATGATAGAAGATAATTTATATTTTATATTTTTATTTATTTATTTATTGTAAAAAATAAAAAATAAGTTATTTTATTTTATAATAATTTTTTTGACTAAATATTTAATGATAAAAAAATTAAATAATAATTTTTATACATTATATTATAGTTAAAAAAGACACTCATTAATAATTAAAGTATTGTTATACTTATTATTAATTTGTAGCTATTAAAATTATATAATATACATGGATCTCAAATCAATTTGAATATTATGGATTTGAATCTTATGGATTTTTATATAAATTAGATTGTACATTTTGTACTTAAATCAAAACTTTATTAGAAGTATATCTAAGTTATTTAATATTGGATCTTATTGCTCCATCTTTTGCATATATTAAATAGATCTATTTTATTTGAAGATATTAAGATATTAAGATAGAATAGATCTGTTAAATAATATTATAATAAACTTGGCCTAAGATATCAGAATTTGATAAATTTATCATTAGAATTTAATAATAAGTTGCACTTTCTTGATGATTCTTTAAAACTTATACCTAATAATTAAACTTCTCAAAAAGAAAATAAACTTTGTAATCAAGACATTCCAAGTATTATTTTTTTTAGTGGTTCTTACAATTATATTATAATGGTTAATATGGTTTGCTAATACTTCAATAGATGTAAGAAATTTGATACATTATATAATTCTATTCAAAAATATAAATATAAAACTTTAAAAAAAATAAAAAAATAATGAAAAAAATGATATCAATCTAACAAAGCTTAATCTCCTACCTTTAAATTGCTTTGATGTTGTTAAGAAAAAGAAGTAGTCCACTTTTATTAGAAGAGATCATATTTAAATATCATGATAATAAGTCTTGTTGAATTATTAAGGACATGAGTTTATATAGATATTTCAAAAAAAACCTAACATATTTATAATTAAGAATAGAAAAAAATTAATCAATAAAAAATAAATTTCTAGAATGATCATCACTAACTACAAAGAAATTAGAGAGTCTTGAATTAAGACTAAATTGCAAAGATAGCCTCAATCTTTCCTTCATAAACACTAACTAACAATAAGACTATACAAAAACTTTCTATTGTCCTTGTGTGCAACATATTTGGTTTTGGTACACATGTGAAAAGATGGACACATCTATGTCTACAACCTTGTCTTTTTGCAAGACTGATTTGCAAGGCACTACACTAAAACTGATCAAGATATCAAAACTTTTATCATGTTCCTTACTTGAATGCTTAATTTTGCAGAAATTCCAGGGTGATACTGATTGGAAGACCCTTCAAATAGAGGTGGATGAAAGTTTATGGATTTGGTGTTAGAGGATACACAGAATTTATGTGGCAGAGCAAGATTGATCTGCTGGGCCAGTGCATGCAATGCTTAATGAACTCAGACACACATGAATCTAAAATCTACAAGGCTAGTTTGAGAATTTGAATACCAGAGCTGCAGCTCCTAATTGGAGTTTAAATTTGGATTTGGTGTTCAAGGTGTGTGAGCTCTTTTACTATGTAAAAAGTGGGACTGTAGACTATGGAGTTAAGTGCAGCCAAAAGTATAGTCATTCTTGATTTGGTCACATGTATCACCAAGGTGAGAGATCCCCTATGTTCAAACTTCGATACTGAATCTACAAACAAAATTTAGCCTAAGCGTTGTTTTAAGCATGGAGACCGAATGCACTCCTATTCATTGCTTTATGTCATTATTCAGAGTGGAATAGCAAGCACCCAAAACATTTTGTAGGACATTCCACAGGCGCTCAAGACATCTCGGTTCTGCAAAATAAATTAGCTGATAAGTCAATATGCTAATTGAGTTCTTTAACTCAACCAAGCCTACTTTCTCCATTAAAAGTGTTGAAGTTCAGTCAATCTTTTATAGACTATACTGTTGACACAGAGAGTCAGTGTGAAGTGATACGTTTCTGATCTTATCTCTATGCATATATGTATATGCTTTTGTGTGTGTCTATATGCATATATAAAGAGAGAGAGCCAGGAAACCATTTTATTTGAGGGGTTCAATATCCTGAAATGTGGTCTCTTTTTTCAGGCTTTTCTAGAGAACAAGTCCACTTCAGCAGATTGAGTGTTTATGTAACTTCTCTTCTAGGAGCCCTAAATGGCACAACACACGTCTATTATGACGGCATTTGTTAGGTTTCGCAAACGTCTTGATTTTGATCTAATATTGTGCATTGTCAAAAGTGTTCCTGATTCATTTCTGAAGTGTTTAAAAAGATTTAACATGATGCCATCTCTTTGATACTGATCTAGAAGATACTGCCAATTGCAGGCCTGAAGATGGAAAGCTTTAATCTACTGCAAGTTTTGTGAGTGCGTGGTTATTTATGAGTGGCTTGACATTCCTCTGTTGAAGCGATACTGCGATTTTGGACTCGATCACTACAACCTGCAATAGCAGAAAGAGGGAATCATGAGCCACTTAAACGCTCTTACACAAATTGGGACTATTGTACATGATAACTGGTTGATTCCAGATTTAGGTATCCACTCTGCTGTGCAATTAAACAAGAGACTTAGAACTTTCGACACGACCTTCTATAGGTGTATGAAACTATTTCTGAGCCTTGAATAACATGTCCGGATCTTTCGAATATTAGTTGCATACAAACAGTGCTAGTTAAATCTAGTACCAACAATATGAGGCCGAGTGTCAAAGTCTGAAACGCTTATAAGGAACGTGGTCAGTGCTATTTCTGCTCAGATTCTGTTCCAGGCGTCATCAGTCCACAGGGATAAGCACTGCCAAGACGACAACGGCGCGTTGAACACCATATCACAGATGGATCCTTGCTTGCCCTATTAAGAACTGATAGAAACTATGCAAAAAGCGGCAACTTCTTCAACCTGGAATCTGGTGAAGGCATCTTCGATCCAGTCCCTACAAGAAAAGTTGCACCTCATGGTGGTGGTGTCTTCGGCTCAGATGGGTACTGTTTTTTTGCAGTGCAGAGATAAAACAACTGTGATTGCGGATCACATCTACATCATCAATCGCCGAAGAACTGGGGTTCAATTCGATGTGCTCTACGGCATCTAATTTGCAGCGGTGCAGACACCGAAGCGAAGCTTTGTAGTAGGATGCTTGAGTTATGTTTATGAGGCAATGCAAGATAAGACAAGTGATGTGGGTGATTGCACACATTCTGGTTTCCATGTCTTCATTGATGGATTTTAGGAGGTTGCAGGAGATATCAAAAGGAATTATTTTTTTTAATTATTTCATTAACTCAGTTGACACCCGTTTTTGTTCATTGTGTCACATTTAGTCTTTACTTTGCACAAGTCATCACGAGGGGTGGTACTGGGTGCAATAGGTCTCTTTGTTCTATAATTCCAAATTGCTAGAATTTTGATGTATTGTTCAAACATTATTCAAGATAGTTGATTAACAATACCTCTAAACAATCTATATATATATATATATAAATATACATAAATTTCAAAATAAACTATTTTGTGATATAAAAATCAAATTATAAAATATATTTTGAATTTAAAACTTGCTATTGTCACAACCTATATATATATATATATATATTCTTACACAAATATATTCTTACTTTTATAATTTTTCAAGTCACATGTATTTTTTTATTAATCTAATTTTATAACCTTAAAATTATTTCTTCTAAATTAAACTTTTTATTTAAAAAACATATCCTTTAATATTTTTATTTTTAAAATTATGATCCATTATATTAAAAAATTATATTTTTTTTTATAAATTAAGTTATATTTTTAATTTTAAATTATATATTTTTTATAAATTAGATGACTAATTTCTAATTTTATTTCAATACTTATTTTTTATATTTTTTTAATAATTACCAATAGGAATTTTTAAATAAATTAAATAGTCATTTAAATTTTAAATAATATAAATACATCAAAAATTTAAATAAAGATATTTTTATCTAATTCTTATAATACAAGCACCTTGAATATTCAACCTCATAAATCAAAGATAAAAGATGATATTTTTAGTTGACTCAATCAAATAAATATAACAAATAAGATAATTTAAATTTAAAAATAATTAAAAATGATACTAATATTTTATTATTGTTATATTAGATAGCTATTATCTTAAAATATAGAATTTTAAATTCCATTAATTTTTATTTTTATTTATTAAAATACTATTTTTAAACTTATATACTTTAAATATTATATAAAATTTATAAATATAAGAACTCAATAAAATAGACATACATTAAGTAGAAATCTTTTTATATTATTATACTAAATATATCTATTTATTCATCATTATAATATATATAATCAATTATGAGATAATGAAAATACATAGATATTTTTTTTGGTAGTATAGTATCATATTATGGTTTGGCTACAATGTGAAAATAATTTATTTATATATTTAAAATATAATTTATTATATAAGTGAACGAAAGCTATGTTAGTAGATTTTAGCTAGTTACAAAATATGATTAAATTACTACTTTACAAGGAGTTTGTTTAAAAAGGCTATTATTGAGGTTTTTACAACTTTTTTTTTAATAGTGACTTTTTAAATTAATTTTATATTAATAATAAATTTTATCTATTTAAAATCATCTTAGTTAGACATTGGTGATCCTTGAAATCTTGTTTTGTTTTTTTTTAATTTGATATTTAAGATACATACTATGTAAATCTTATTTAAAAAAGAATTGGAAGAAAGTCTTGATATCAAAGAGAATAGTTAGGCCATCCATGTGGATGAATGGAGATGGATGATAGAAATCTCTATTCCTATTGTCTAAAAGTCATGTCCAATAGACTTTAAGGAGGCTATTTGGGGCCTTATTAGGAATTAGAATTATTCTTTTGATGTCATTTAAACAATGAAGGCTAGAGTCAATAAATTTAAGATTTTGCATATGGTTTTGGTGCAAAAATTGAGTAATTTGGAATTTTCTTGAAAGAAATATAGACTCTTAAAGTCAAGGTATCAATTTTATATCTATTGTCACTCTTTAGAATATAATACATGTGTACAAAAAGCAATGAAAGATTGGCAATTAAAATTAGAGAGAATATTTTTTTGGCTATACTATACATATATAATTTAATAAATTCTAAGTTGGAATAAATGAGATATTGGAAGTTGAAGTTATCACTTGCAATTTAAGGATAGTAAGTGACTTGTTTAATTAGTGGTTGTATTTTGTACCATATCTCACGTAATTTGATAAGGTTTTGACTCAAAATTTTTAAGAATGTGTATTATTATATTAAAAAGTTACACACAAATTTTGATAGAATTTGAATTTTGGATTTTTGAGATATGAAGAAAATAGTACTTAGATATCTATAAACTAAGATTCTGAGCATGTGCTAGGATTTTGAGATATCAAACGATCAAAAGCAAATCTATAGCTGATTTTTTTTGTAATAAAACTTAATGATATAAAATACACTTTTGAAAAACTTTACAAAAATTAAACAATTAGATCAAGAAATATTAGATTCTAAAGTTTAAGAAGAAAAAACAAATATTTTGTAAGTGAATAAGATGTTGAAAGGTTTTTGTTACAATTTAAATATTTTGTGCAAACTAAAGAGATTTTTTGAGAGCAAAGACTTTATAGAGGTGTAAAAGATGGATATATAGAGCAATTATAAAATTTTGATACAAAGATGAATCTTTGAAAGAAGATTATGGATTTTCTTTGAAATTATTGAGAATCTAATTTACCGACAATTTGTTAGTTATAATTTGGAATAGAAATTGGTATTAAAGAACTTTTAGATGTAATAAAAATCTGATATATAAACCTATTTAAATATTAAAAAGTCTTTATTAATACAATATATTTTTATACTATTATATTTATTTGTCTTCCATATTAAAGACAAATCACTTATTAGAGCGTAGCTAATAAATTAAAGATAAACTTTTTATAACTAGTACCTAATGCATTCTCAAATTAAAAACCACGCCACATGATAGTGGTTCAATAATCTTTTGGAACTTAGCTACAGATCAAAAGAATATAGATTTGAATTCTACAACCATGACAAAGACTTTTTATAAGATAATTAATTGTCAATCTAACAAGATTGTTAATAATCTAACAAGATTGTTAATAAAATAATTAGAATCCATAATTATCAATGATACACATTTAAAGACTTCTAAAAGAATAATAAATTAATATAAAATTAAGAAAATTTAAAATAAATTTAAAATTAATATCTAAATTATAAAATATTTTATAATAGTTTTTCCAAGTAAATAAATTCTAAAAGAAGTTAACATTGTCATGTGGTGTATGTAGCATATATATAAGAATTTGTAAATCTTATTAGTATTTAAGAAGTTTTATTAATATTTTTTTAAAATATATTATTTATCTAATATTTTTATTTTTATTTTTATTTATTTATATTTATTTAAGTAAAAAATATATTTATTACAATGGTTATAGTTACAACTATTTAAAAGATATATATATATATATATATATATATACATATGATTTTTATAAAAATATATATTTAAATACTAATTGAAGCTCACAAAACCTATTATTGTAATAAAAGACAAAAACTTTTGTTAGTACACTCGCTGCTGAAATAGAGTTGGCACATTGCCATTCCAAAGTTGAGAACCACCACCTGGTGCCAAGAAAGAGAAAAATCACACTCTGGCTCAATACGGCTGTGTAGTGCCTTGATTAAACACCGACTATAATAGTTGTTCATATTTAGATCCTTAAACTCTAAATTTGAGCGTGCATCACTTGGACCTGTGCTTCCTCAAGCACTCACCACATTTCAGAGCACTTCTCCTCTATACAATAGAACATAGATGTACTTTCTTCTTCTGTAAATGATCACAAGGAGGCTGCGGATGGAATTCAAACTGAATGCCCTTCTCTTCCAAAACGAGTTGCTAGGTCGCAGATATACAATACTTCGTATTGCGTACTGAGGCCAGCCTAGTAATAATCTGCCTGTTTCTGACTTGTTTCATGCTGCAAACAAAAACAATGTAAAGAGGCAATTGTTAAGTAACCAACAATTTAACACCAGCCACTTACAACTTCAAACCTTACATAAGTATCTATCTTCAGATTCAGTCTCTGACTACTTTTGGCTCTGCTACAGCTTGAGTTGTTGCAACAACAAAACATCAAACTAGAAAACTAGCAATAGTACCTCGAAGACAGCTTTGAGATGATCTAGCTCCTTGATCAAATCAGTGATGGCCAAGTTGTACGCCTGCATCGGAGACGATTGACTAGTGGTTTGAATCTGTGGTGAATTGTCACGAAAACAATCCAATTAGATACTCATGAGAAAAACTCTACTACATAGTACAACCTAACCTGGATTGATAGCTGAAATGTAAACATGAAAAGCACACACGTAGAATTTGGGCAAACCTAAGGACATTCGAGGGGCACTCCCTAGCATGCGAATATTGAACTATCGGAGGAAGAAGCACAGATGTATCCAGAGACGGAAGTTAGCTCAAAATGGCACAAAAGACGGTGAGAGAAGAGTCAACCTTAATCACAAGCCTGTATTGGAGTGGATGTGGTAGCCTATAACCAGCAAACAACACACTTGGGTCGCGGTGCAGCTGCCTGCTCTCGCACCAAAATAAGAAAATAAGCAATTGCCATCCGAAGCAAGAGCCAACAAAAAAATCCATGTCAAATCAGGTGAAGGCAATGCAGCATAACATAGCTATCAAAACCTACCAACCTACATTCCGCAAAACCCAGAATCGTAAACTCTAATCAACCACAATCACCCTAAATTGTTGATCACTAAGTCAAGCTAGAATCGGTTACGAACATGCGAATGACGTTCCCGACGGTGTGATCCTCTCGCTCCACAGTGAAAGTGGCAGCGTTCATAACCTTCATATCCCTCTCATATGCCACTCTGAACACACCCACAATCCCCAGTGTAAGTTCAAACTGTGGACTAGCTATATGCAGCCATAACCACAAGCAAAGGGAGATCAAACAATTTCAGACGTACTTTTAGACGTACTTTTTCATGCCCTCGGGCACCACGAACCGCTCATATCGATCGGGGGCATTCATGGTGACGACGCGGGGTTGGACACAGGGCGACAATAATAAAACAAACTAAAAACCCAAAGCTCTGGGGCGCAAACGAAGCTCAGAATTGCGATCCCTCACACCTGCAACAGCGACAACTACACGGACGTGCGGCAGGTTCAAACAAGACTGGCTGATTAGCAGACGCATCGCGACCTGTACATGAAACCCTAACGGGACGTCTTTCATCCTTCCGAATGATTCCGATGGATGACCCACGCTATTCACTTTGGATTCGCGGATTTTTGTGCTTTGATATAACTACGAAATTTACTGATCTAGATTATAGTTTTTAAATATCCACATTAAGTGTAATATTTAGATTACAAAATCTATACATACTATCAAATCTAAGAAAAATTGCAGAAAAATTACAGAAAAAAAAAATCATATATAGATGTTTAAATATATATATAAGAAAATACTGGATTTTGCGTTAAACATCAAATTGCATCATGTTTATAATCTTTGAAGGATCATCAATTTCCCAAAAATTAATAACTAAATTTTCACTTGAAATAATATTCGTTGTGTGTTTACTAAACATCTAATTGTCATTCATATGTGTTTGTGCACGTGTTGGAATGTATGTATAAATCTAAACTAACAATCAGATTACTAGGGATTGTGATCTTTGCTTGATTTACAAAAAATAAATCAGAAAATAAAAAGAAAAAGAAAAGCCAAAATATTGTTTATCATCTATGAGTACAATATTATCTATCATCACCCTACCCAATTATAATTTATATTCTTATGAAAACAAAAACCCCTTAGTCCTCGTCTGTGTGAAACCTCATTCAAGAAAACCATATCCGCGCTTGTGTGAAACCGCTTGAATAAAAACTACTTGGAGGAAGGTGTGAAAGCGCAATGAGAGTCAGGGGCCGTACAGCTGCGCCACTCACCCGATGAGGAAGAGAATATTCCCAAAAGATGCCCTTCCATTTGTCTCTGTCTCGCTCGGTGGCTGTCTGGTGCCAAGCATCGCCGACCTCGCTCCGAATCTGCTTCGCCTTCGCCATCGTCGTCTTCGTATGCTCGTCTCGCACCAAGTCCAGGAACGGACCGGATCATGTATGCTGGTTCAGACTGTTCGGCTTCGCTCGGCTCTGCCTGTGCCACTTCTCGTTTGAATTCGCGACCGTTGAGGTGTATGAAGCGGGACGGAGGTTTTGCTGCTGCTGGGAGCGGCGATCCAGGGCTGTCGTGGTGGACTCTGCCGTAGCGGCGCTGGAAGCGGTTTGCGTGTGAGGTCGGGCCGGAGGAATGAAGTATGGGAAGCTGTTGCAACTATTGCTGGAGCAGATGCCGGTGGACTACCGGGATGAGTTTCTGTCTTACAAGCAGCTGAAGAAGGTTATCAATACGATTCTGCAGGATAATTCCTTGCCGACCGCGGCTTTCGTGGAAGAGGGAGCTCCGGGGGTGGAAGGAGGAGGAGCGGGCGGGAATGATGAAGAGCGGCCGTCCCTGGAGTCGATTACAGCCCGGGATGTAGAAGTGGCGTGGCCGCTGGCGGAAGGGTTAGAGCCTGCGGCTAAGCGGGCGAGAGGGGAGGAGGGGTTATCTGTAGAGGCGGGCAGGGAGGGGAATGATGGAGCGGGGGCTGCCGGAACAAAGAGGAAGCCTGGAGCGGAGAAAAAAGATGTGGCTGGAAATGGTGCGGAAGAAAATGTAGCCACTCTACCCATCCAAAGGGAGGTTTCGGTTGGTAGGAGATTTGCGGCCCGTTCCGCAGTAGGAGAAGTGAAGGAGCTCACGAAAAACGAGGAGGATTTTTTGCACCTCCTGAATGTCGAGCTTGAGAAGTTCAACAGCTTTTTCACGGAGAAAGAAGAAGACTGCGTCATTCGTATTCAAGTATGCAGAATCTCGACCTGTCACTCTAGACTTTCCCATCTTTAATGTGGTGTGCAATTGTACATCTGGCCAGTCTATCGTTTACACGGTCGCTTAATTGATTTGCCAGAGGTTGTTTCAGTAGCTGAGTTCGATTTATTTTGTTTGCTGTGCACGTGCGAACTTTTATAAGGAAACACTAGAGAGCACTCTCTGTGTTTGCGTACATTTATGCTCGTCGACAAGTATAATGCAGGAATGCAATGCTGAACTTTATTTATGTATTTATGTATTTATTTTCCCTTCCGCTCTATGTCTCGAAATATTTTTAGTACGCAGAAACAATTAAAGTCAGGCAGAGGACGTGGTGCGTAAACCCTGACAACATATGCGCTCTATTGCAGTATAGGAGTGGAAGCCAAGGATTAAATTTCGTGAGAATCTGCTGTAGTTGAACCCTTACAATGGTCTTTAGGAAGGCTTTCGACATTTATGCTTGAGTGAATTTAGAAACAGGATTAATCTTGATTGTGTGTGTTGAGAATTGGCGTTAATTTTCCGCGTCTTTTAATGATCTCGAAGTTCGTCTTTCGTACTAGCTCGCCTTGTAACTAGGCTTTTGATTTTCTGAATAGAAAATGCCGGCGCCTTTCATATATATATATATATATATATACATAATCCACGATATAGATGTTAACAACCTTTTGTAATACAGGAGCTGAAGCAGAGGCTGGAGAGGTTGCGCCAGCAAAATGATTCAGAGCTGAATCAAATAGACTCAAATGAAGATTTTCAGACTATTCGCATGGAGCTTGTCGCGTTACATGGAGAAGTTGTGCTTATGGAGAGTTACAGCACACTCAATTACACAGGTTGAGTTCGCGAACGTCGCTCCTCTCTGGTTGTAGGATGACAGGAGGTTGCCTGTGTACTATGCAGAGTCTCTCCCAACACCAGAATTTTCCCTATGTTTAAACGTTGGTAAAACAGAGTGGTTCAGTCTGCACTTGTAATCTGTTAGGAGTTTATGAGATTCTCGAACAGTTTGTGTTTTAGCACCCTTTAGTTTGTGTTTGACAGTCATTTCGTTCTCACTGAGCAGGGCTGGTAAAGATATTAAAGAAGCACGACAAACGCACAGGAGCAGTCCTTCGCTTGCCTTTAATTAGACGAGTGCTTCTGCAGCCATTCTTCTCTACTGAGCTTCTCTCACAACTTGTCAAAGAGTGTGAAGCTCTTTTATCGACCTTCCCTCCACTACCTATTGACGAGAGCGTCAAGGTCAAACCAAATGATGAACCAGAAGATGCTTCTAGTGAGTCGCGAAAGGGTTCATTTCCGGCAGGTAATGTCACCTGATCACTAGTTTTGGGCACGTTGCTTCGACCTGATCAACTTTTGTGTAGTGGGTTCATTTTAACGAAACTTTTTACACCATTTCGTGGTGTTTACTAGAAATTTGGAGCAAACTCTATAGCCAGATCTTTGTTTGCGAGCTGAGATAAATACTTGTACAGGTTACTCCTCACTTGACTGACTCTCTTATTATCAGCAGGTCTCGACAATGGAGGTATATTTAAGAGCACCGTGGCTGCCTTGCGAACCATTCAGGAGATGCGGAAGGGAAGTTCAACTGTCAGTGCCCAGTCCCTGCCTCCCTGCAATCTAAACGGGAACGACGAACGACATGGTATAGTTGTCAACGAGAAGTTGTGGGGCGGCAAAATATCTGAGCCCCTCAAAAAATAGCAGTCCAAGACCATGACCTGTTCCGGCAGATTGATTACAGTGCTTTGAGATCCTAAAAAACCGTAGGAGTCTTTCGAATTGCGGTCAACTCTTTATGCAGCTATGGAGGTTCCAAACGATTAAGAGAACATGGTGATTTGTTACTACTTACCTTGAAGCAAAGCTTGTGTTCTTTGGTGCGGACTCAGGACAGCTCCTTTTACGGGGATTGAACCCCAAGGAGAGCTTATCTTCTTTCTTTCTTTTTTTTTTTAAAAATGTATATATATATATATATATATATATATATATCAATGTCAGCATTCTTGTGCATCTACCTTTGTTCTTGGAACTCATACGGTCCTTACCCATATAGGATTCGCAGAAAGTGATATCTACGGTGGTTCATTCAGTCTACCTTAATTTTATAATGTTCTTCCTTTTGTGATGCAGCCCATACATATTTAAATAGTGTCTATACAACTTGTAAGGGAAGCTTTGGTCCAAGTTGAGGGATACAAATTCCAAAATTTATACTTCCTATTAGTGCAAAACTTGGGGTTAGCTTCAAAGCCCTCAATTTTTCGAACTATATTATAATGGCTCTAGGTTGGGGAAGTAAATACCATCAATTTTTTCCAATCAGCTTTCATTTGCTCGACCTTGAATCCTTGTGTGGAGAAAAAATCATATCAAAATCATATCATCACATTAAAGATACATCATATGTTATGATATTTCTCTATTTATTATTTTAAATAACTTGAAATGATCAAATTAAATTATATTTATCAAACAAAGTATTACAATGTTAAAAAGTATATCCGATTCGCATCATACATTTGTGGTGGTAATAGAACTGTGGTACAAAAGGTTTATGTGCAATGGGACGATGGCAGACAGCATGGCCGTCAGAGCCTCATGTTGGACCCCATTGGGCAGGACCTGTCCACGTCACCGGCACTCGGGACCTGCCATAGGAAGACAACATCTAGAATATGCCACGTAGATTCGACAACATCTGTCCACAGGGTCCAATGACCCTACCGACCAACCAAGTCGATCCACGTGGCATTAAGTAGATGCGGCCGAACCTTCAGGTTTTGCATGAGATTGCACGAGATGAACAGGTTTTAGAACTTCAGAACCCCAATTGGTATTAGGAATAATGGTTTAATTATTCACTTGTTCATTTGTTTTCAAAACTATTGTAAAGTTAATTCAACTTTCAGGTGGAAGGAAAATGGGAATAGGGTGTTAAAAGTATCCGAAAAATGGACTGTCAAGCAAGCGTTGTTTTATATCTTGTCCTCTGGAATATCGTAGAATAACATCTGACCATGTTTTGTGATAATATTTAAAAGGAAGTAATTGGTCCCAATTTGAGATTTTCCTATTGCATTATCTTGTAGCGGATAATGTGAAAATTGATAATTACAAAGACAGGATCATTTGATTCAGTTAAAATAAATGACGTGGAATCGTACACAACAGTAATTGCAGAATACTCTTGCTCCATTGATTATTTTGAAAGTGCTCTTCGGATAATATATATATATATATATATATATACTTTTTTGATTTTGCCTCTTTCTTTCCATGACTCGTTGTGCAAGAAAGTTTTTTAACCATGTAAGCTAAATTTTAAAGATTGAATTGTTGATTTTTTTAATGATTGAAAGGACGTAAAGAAATGCAAACAAGTTTACATGCGACACGCAAATAGATTGGCTGCCTGCATTGGTAATTTTGATGCTGGGAAAAGCCCTTTACTATCTCTCTATATAGGAGTGACTCATTTATATTTTTTTAGATTTTTTTAGATTCCACAAATCTGTAAGCTTAATGATTTAAATCCAAGGAAATCATGAAATGATTGATGATCCAATGAAAAAGGAGAAAATTATAACAATCAATATTTTAATACAGGATAAAAATATTGATGAACAAACACAAGAAGCAATATTACAAACCAAATCCACAATATTATTAGAGTAATGAAATAATGTTTTCAAATGAGGAATTATATCATTACCAATATGTTGATTAAAAGGTAAAAAAGTGGTAGTAGTAAAAAAAAAGCATATAGAAGATTTATTTGTTAACAAAAACATGATGCATTTTGGGAAACTTGTAACCAAGTCAACGCCAGATGGGCAAGGAGTCGGTCTGCGGAGGGGCTGCGAGGAAGTTTTGGTTACGTTTTGAACCCGAAACCTTCTCTAAAGCGCCAATCCCTTGCGGATTGGTATCTTTTTAAAACCTTGCGGATTCAGCATCGAATGCTCCGCCGGATAAGAGGTCGGGGTTTCGATGCTCGAGGCCATCAGCACCCCCATCCAAATTTGGACTAGACCGCCCGATCACGAATTTTGGAGAGGAGTGGAAATAGGGCTCGGCTTGAATATGCTCCAATGTAGCACGAGAGCTGGTGTGAAAAGGACATCTTAATGCTGACGTGACGTATGATGTGGAGGTCATTGCCATGTCAGATCTTGAAGCTGGGAGCCAATCACCCCGAGGAGGGCTGTGCTGTGTGTGTCCAGGGTCGCAGTGCGCCTTGTGGGTGATTGTGGGCTTTGTTGCTGGACAGGGAGGTTGCGGAGGTGGCTCAGTTCGCTCGGTGCTGTTATTGTTGTTGTTGTTGTTGTGCGTGCTTTCTACTGCTGCTGGTGTAGATTCTTCAATGGAATATTCTTTGTGATGGGTTGTTGCGGACTACTAGCTCGCAAGGTGGGTTGCATCCGGGACTCGTGAAGGAATATTTGAAAACGGGGCGTGTGTCTTAGTCGTGGTGCCGATTACTGCGGATTCCGGTGGCTGCAGCCGGAGGTTTCATAAACAGGGAATTTCAGAGGTTAATTTCGGGCACGTAGAGTTGCTGGAATTTGGGATTCACTAGTTTGGATTGATCGGAGAGAGATGGTTGTGTGGTGGTGTTGGATTTTGTCACTGTGTTCCGGTGCTGGTTTACGTGTCTGCAGAGGGTGGATCCGGGAGGCAAGGCAAGGAGAGGGTGAGGGTGTAGTGTGAAGGCGCGAAGGGGTTGGAGAGTGGTGGTGCAGCATGAGGCGTTTTGTGGGCTAGAACATCTTTAGAGCCTTATGGGCACATATGATGTCTTTTTGGGCTAACGATTGTGGCTATGTTTAGGGGTCTTTTTTTCAAAGTTTAGCGGATTCGCCCCTTAAACCAGATAGTTGCAAGCCCTCTCCTTAATCAATCTTCATTTCTTCGTGCTGGGTTCGCGAAGTAATAGAATTCCTGCGTAGTTCTATCGCCAGGTGTTGGTTGAAATCAGGTGGTCAGCGCATATAGCATCAATTTGATTTCACGGCGATGATGGTCTCTGTGATAGGTGTTAGGTTTCGTGCGCCTGTGGGGATGTCGAAATTCGGTGATTGCAAGTGGGTAGAAGTCGATCGTCCGTGAGATTCAGGTTCTGAGAGTAGTACATTTAGGATTTTGTCTGGCGTTCGAAACATGCTCCCGTTCATAGAAGTTTAACTGTGGAGATTTCTTTTTCGCACGAGGCTTCTTTGTCGAATTTCTAGGAGTTCCTAATTCCTTTCATTCCAGAATACATTGAGTCGTGCTACTGAATAATGTGTTTCGCCATTCTGCAGGTGTTGGAAATATTTGCAGATAGGGGTCTTTTTGCGGGCCTTGAAGCTTTGGGTTTCCCTACATGCATTTGAGAGCAAGTGCAAGCGTTTTACGAATTGACTGTTCGTGGCGTTGAGGACGATCGACTCGGCAGAAAGTTCAGCTGCAGATAGGACTCATTGAAATGGTAAATTAGTTGGACGGATGAGATTTTTCCAGTCGTAGGGAGCATAAATCTGGATGTGAGGAATGTTTGTGTCGGAAGGGGAAGCGACTGGTGGTTAGGCCAGGCAACAGAAGGTCAAGGCAGGCGGGTTTGAAAGATGTGGGCGGATGGAGGTCCACGGAAAGGGAGCCAGCTTCACAGAGCAAGGTCTACTGGCTTGGCTGCGCTTTTAGATGGGCAAGACAGTGAAAGTGGTGTGATTGTTGCAGCTTTTATGCATGATGAGTGTGGAAAATGGAGCCTGGACCGCACCTTAGCACATATTCTCGATGTCTCTCCTCCGATGTTGGAGCTGAGCTTTACAAAAGATGAAAGAATTGATGCGAGCAGCGTGCGATCGTATCTCGAATCGCAACTCAGTGCCACTCTAGATACAAAGGATGGTTTTGTAACTGGTTGTGGTCACAGGGATGGCGTTTTTATTAACAGCGTACCTTTCGGGAATAGTATTGTTACCATCGACAGCAGTAGTACTTGTGGGGATATCAAGTTTGATAAAAACTTCTTGCATCTTGAGAGCCAGACCATTTTTAGCAGCGCTCGTGCCAATGCGTGTGTGTGGAAGGGTAGGTGGATGTACGAGGCAACTTTGGGAACAGCCGGCATTCAGCAACTTGGCTGGACTACACTTTCGTGTCGCTTCACGAATGAGGAAGGCGTAGGTGATGCTGCAGACTCGTACGCATACGATGGAAATAGGGTTTGCAAGTGGAGTGAAGGCCATGCTCCTTATGGTCAGCCCTGGGTAGCAGGTGATGTCATAGGTTGCTGTTTGGACTTGTACAAGAAGCTGATTATTTTTTATAGAAATGGTGTTTGTTTAGGTGTAGCTTATGATAGCATCAGGGAGCTTGAGCCTAAAGAAGGGTATTATCCAGCAATCTCTTTGTCATATGGGGAGCGCTGCGAATTAAATTTTGGTGGCAGACCATTTAGGTACCCTATTGAGGGTTTCTCTTCCATTCAGCTGCCTCCAACAGTTCAGGTCAGCGACAACGAGCATGAAATGGTTTCAGTATCTAGAAGAGCGAAGTTCTTGCTCAGCTGTTTGCAGAGGCTTGTTCAATTGGGAAGTCGGGAGGTTACGGCAGCCATGGCTCCTGTAGACAGGCTGAAGAGATTCATCCCCTTGACTAGCGATGATGTATTATTAATAGGTTCGGAGATTTGCGATTTGCTTCGACCGCTGCTTTTGTCTAGTCGAATGCCTGGCAATGCTCCAGGAGAGTACGTAATTTGGAGTGCATTGGTTCCGTTTCTTCTGGAGACCTACAGACAGAAAGCCCCCCATGATGCCCCTAGTGTTGATCAGGCATTGGACATTTTGCTCCCACAACTAGAAGGGCATGTTGCTAGTGGTGCGCTCGTTACCATCATTATGGAAGCTCTTGCCTACGGCTGCCGAACATCCCCAATTACGCTCGTTGACCATCCTTACACGGGTTCTTATCCCTACCTGGCGCTAGCTTGCCATTTACTGGAACACTATGATTTTATGGTCTCATGGTGGATGTCAGATGGGTTCAGCTCATGTCTGGAGGGATTTCTTACTCGGAAGGGTCTGAATGAACATGATCTTGAAGGATTGATGCCAATAGTATGGTGGCCTGGCTCTCGGGAGGATCTCTGCTCTGAGGGTAAAATGAAGCATACGGAGATGGTATGGTCTAAGGCAATTGTCAAGGTATATCCAGGCTCTCACTTGCGTGTGACTCGTAAAGGCTTTGAACCTTGAGGAATTGCTCAGTATTGTATGCGAGTGGTTCAAAACCTGGTTTGGCAGCTGACGATCACTCCTGACAATTTTTTTGAGGAAACGGTCGTGATCTTGGTTGCACATGCACGGATGGTTATGGTCTAAACCCCCGACTCCGTCCAACATATGGGATTTTGTTTGTTTATTTATTTTGATATAATTCTGCACGGACATGCTGAATGTATTGTCTTTATGCGGTTTTAGGATATACAAGTGCATTTACAATTCGCAATGTGGATATGACTATTCTAATTAAAATGCAATTATCTTTGCAATTTGGTCATTTTAGTGATAAATGTGAAGTTTATACCGAATCTCGTTTATCATTCGGTTTGTTTCAATTTTGTGCGTAGATTGGTAGATTTTAAGTACAATGTGCGTCTTTCAACACTAATAAAAATTATGGGATGTAGATAGAGGAGTTGCAATGGGAGCTGTGTGGTCGACTGCTCCAATTTGTACCACCTCCAACAACGGAGTCACCTCAGCCTGTTCCTGGCGTGGTTTTCAGGAGGTTTTTGCGGAACCTTGTATGCAAAAATCGAGGGGCTAATCGTATGGCTCCAGCAGGGTTGTCTGGTAACTCTGTTCTGGTTTCAACTTATTATGTTCTATTGCGACTTCTGTCTGAGGGATTTGGACCAGGCAAGACGAATGGTGATATTGGCGAACGAATGAAGGAACAAGGATATTCTACGGGTTTTCTTCACAGGTTCGGCTGCGCACATTTCCAATCGCTACCCTTGTAGTGGACTTTTGTACTGTCGTTATACTAGTGATGTTGTATGTATCGGGCTCATGGTCAATCGTGAAAACCCTTCGTGGCACCGATTGGTGTTGTGAAAAAATTTCCAAGTTATTTAGGTTGATTTGAAACTGCAGGGTTGGTAAGCGAAGATTTCCTGTCAACATTCTTTTGAAAGATTCCAGCGCTACAGACTTTGTTCGGTTGGGAGGAAATTTCAGCTATTTAGTGAAAACCTTCCCTGTCGAGTTGGATGTCCTGGAAGTGGAATGGGAAGAAAGCTGCATGGATGAAGGGGATGATGTTGTACGACATGGAGGGAAACTGAAACCAGCTTGTTGTTCTGATCTTATCCTGGGCGGCCTGCTGAGCGACAGCAAGACTCCTGTGAAGGCTTCAAGTGAAATATTTGCCCTTAGTGCTACAACTGGAGTGAATGAAAGGGCGAGTAGCTCCATAAGTAGTAACTATAATAGTGGCCGGAGTTGTGATGGATGTGTGGAGGACAAATCAAGTTCAAGCGGAAGAATGGATATTACCGTGAGCGGCGCTCCTGTTTCCCGAAGCTATAAGAGGCGAGGATTCAAGTCAAGCAAGAAGCTATCTGAGGCGATTAGAGAGGAGGAGTTGCTAGATATCATGCTCTTGCTTTACCATCTCGGGCTAGCTCAAGATTTCAAGGAGGTATGGCATTTTCTGCTATCCGTTCCGCGAAATATTTCCTTGTGCTTGAGTAATTTAGATATGCACCGAGGAAGAAGGCCTATTGACATATTCTTCGTATTTTGCTCTTCTGTGCAGGCCTCGTTTTTGATGCAACATCAGATGCAATCTATAGCACAACTTGATGAGACAGATCGTCAGATACGGGGTAAGAAGATGTCCAGGGAACACCTGAAGCGTTTGAAGGAAGCCAGAACAGTTTATAGAGAAGACCTAACCCATTGTGTGAGGCAGTGTACATGGTATGTTGGTTCTTTCACTATCACGCAATTAGTATTTTGGTGATTCTAAGACCCTTAGTTGATTCTAAGACGCTTTGTTGACTTGTGGTGATTCTAAGACGCTTTGTTGTGGTAGTTTGGCATGTCTTTTTTGTTGTGTCATTATTCACGTCTTTGCACTGCATTCAATTGGAGTGCAGGTACCGTGTTGAAATGTTTGCAAGATGGAAGCTCAGGGGAATGTATGCCACCTGCATGTGGCTTGTGCAGCTATTGCTAGTTCTAAGCAAAAAGGATCCCCTCTTCGTCTATGTTCCAGAATTCTATGTTGAGACTCTGGTGTGTGACTATTTCAAAGACAGCTTTGTTGTCTTTCTTCACGTACTCTGTTGATTCCATGCATTTAGCGTTTTACTGTTTGCAATCGTAGTATGTTTTAGCTCTGCTTGCTGCTGACATATGTCATATTTTGTGAGAGTCTGGACTATTGTGCGATTTTGACGGGTGGTTGTCTTGTTAGGTGGATTCTTTTCATGCTTTGCGACGAAGCGACCCTCCGTTTGTACCGGCATCTTCTCTACTACAGCAAGGACTTTCTCCTCTGGTATTTTTGTCTTCTTTGTGTATTTGCTTCTTTTGGTGTTTCTAGATATCTTCGTAAATATTTGAAGGTGCTAGTATTTTACTGCTTAGATCAACAACATGCTTCTTTTCTTACTACGTTATTGTTCCTTTCACAATTTTACTTGACATTTTTAACGTTGTTTGCACAGGTAACTTTTCTGGTTACTCATATTAATGATCCCCGAATAGCAAATTTCGATGTTCGAGACATTTTGTTGCAGTCAATCTCAGTATTGGTGCAATACAGGGATCATCTTATTGCATTTGAACGGAACCAAGCAGCCCGGGAAGGCATGGTTGGATCTCTTCTGGCTTCTTTCGACAACCGCTTCTGGATTTCTGTATCCAACATTTTATTGCGGCTCTGCAAGGGTTCTGGTTTTGGAGCTTTAAAATCTTTGTCAAATGGAAAATCATTATCTCCGTACTTTCAGGTTGGTGAACTACTTGCAAGTTTCAAGCTCAGAAATGTTTATATGGTAGAGTGGAGCTGTGTAGGAGCAATTTTTTCTTTTTTCATGTGACTTTTATTACGTTTGTGCTAAGCTGTATAATGGAGTATAGAGCTTTATGTATTGCAAAACCTGAAGATATAGTCAAATGGTTGCAGATTTTACTGAAGGAAAAATGCATGAACGACGAGAAGCTTTTTGCGTCGTTTCTCAATCGCCTCTTCAACACGCTTAACTGGACTATCACAGAGTTTTCAATCACAATCAAAGAAACGCAAGAATATTCCGACTTATGTCAGGTATTTTCTTTATTTTTGGATTGCTTGTACTGTCCATTGGATACAGAACATGCGTGTTACTTCTACAAGGATCGCTTAGGTTTTATTCTTTGACTGTTTCATGCAGAAAAAGGACATTTTATTCAAAGTCGTGTATAAATTCATGGGTACATTGGTTGATACAGTTGCGGTAGCATTTTATTGCACGATTGCCCCACTCAACATGTGTGTTCATGTCCTTTAAAGTATGTGGTTTGCTATACAATCTTAGGTGAGGCCGCAGAGTTACCGGCTCACTAATTGTGGGTTTCATGTTTTCTTTGCTTAATGACCAGGTGCCAGAATCGCACCAAAGGAAATGTTCTATCATGTTTGAACTTTCTTGCAATTTGGAGAGACTACTTGAATTTTTTACTCAGGAGTTGCCACGTGCCTTCTTACAAGGGCCTGAAATCAATCTTGTTCGGGTTTGCGAGCTTATTATATTCGTCCTCAACCATACCACAAGAAGTGCAAATGCTCATTTCTTTGATAGGTTTGTAAATTGATTGCTGCATTGTTGGATCTTAGGAATGCTTAGCCATTGACATCTCTATACCCTTTTTCTGCACATCACTGGATAATTTTGGAAGAAAGAGGTTATTGTCTTCTGTGCTTTTTATTAGGGTTGTTTATTAACACGATTGAAATCTCTTTTCAGCACTGCTAGGCAGCTGGGACAATCTCTGGAGAAAATCGACAGGGCAAAGATGTTGGCTCCTCTCGTGGGAATTGTACTTAATTTGAAAAACGCTTCATTAGCGCCAAGTCATGGTGTGGCACACGACATGGCAACTGTCCTTGCTGGTGTGGACATTTCAGCAGCAGTTGTTGCCAATTTTCAATATCTGTTGGACTACAGCTGGGTAACGGTCAATACTTTCTTAGTCTATTAACCTATTTGAAATAGTTCTGTATGGTGGTGGAGTAGACATGTGGAGGCTACAATAGTTGCGTAAAATTGTGAAGGATGAAATTTGGAGGTTTGTTAAATATACGATTGTTTATGTTTAATTTGTGTTGTAGGAGATGGCATTCAAAGGGGATCCTTCAGTGAGAAGAATTTTAGATTTAAAACCTTTTGTTTCCAAACTCAAGGTGGAATCAGAAAAGGCAAGGAAACAGGCCTCTTTTGATGATTTTCTTGCAATAAATTCAACCTCAGGTAACTGACGTCAACTTTGCGCTATCTACCCTCGTCCAGTTCCTCTTGCTAGTTGTACTTCTGCACCTGCTTTAGAGATTATGTTTTTTTGAGTAAAGTAAATTTTTCTGAATGTTTTTTTCTTAATTCTTATGAGCTAACTGAGTCTTATTTACATGATCGCACAAGAAACCTGCTTTGTCTGGATATGCCCAAGTCGCACAGCAATAAGTAATGGATGATGAATTTGGACTTGCTGTAGATATTTTGGGGAGCTTTGAAACGATGGACAGTGAAGAAGCATGCACTATCTGCTATGCTTGTGAAGTGGACACCATTTTCTTGCCCTGTAAACATAAGTCATGCCAACGTTGTATATCTCGACATCTTCTGAACAGTCAGCAATGTTTTTTCTGTAATTCTACCATCATCAAACTTTCGTCCATGCTTCCAACGCCTGCTATCGAAGACGGCGAGTGTCCGGTAGATCCAAACAAGGCCTTAGCAGAATCCTTAACAAACGAAAAAACCTCAACCTAGCAGAGGGCCACCATTAAGAAAACACAATAGATTACTGTCGTTGAGTGGTTGAGCACCCCTGGCATTTGATAAACTGATCTGTTTGGAGATCTCTCGGGCTTCCGGATGTCGTGGACATCCATGAGTTATGCTCAATGTCCTCTAAAAGATAACTCCATGGAACATGATCCATGTATCTCATTCGGTCATATTTCTTGACCTAAGATTCGTCACAATTATGCAGGACGCTTGATTGCTCGCGAGGGTTATATATTTGTGATGTAAAACAGAATCGCCAGCATATTGAAGTCCTTTCAGGTACATTCAAGCAGGTGGTGCTATTTGCAGCTCTTTGCAAATATGGTTACTCTCGTATTGAAACCACTTTTAGGTTTGTTAATTCAAGTCATTTTTAACTCAACCCAACGTCAATTGCTAGCAGCTCATGCGGAACCAGCAGGTGTAAATTCCTGTACTCGGTGCATTGAGACAGAACTGGGTTTTAGTTTTTGCTCCATAGATTCCTTACTTCCTACTTGCTTTTAGGTTGGCACAAACGATGCAGGACAGAAGTTGATTTTAGCTTACATTATAGGTAAACCTATTGAATGGGGTTAGAATAATTTTTCCTCTCGCCTAAGAACCTTATTACTGAGACTATTTAATGGAATGTGGTACAGGTCCCAATATTCCTGCGCTGTATTTTCATTAGGTGAAGATGAGGCTGAAAAGGTGGAAGGTGGGCTCTCGATGATGTCCTGGTTAGGAACGTCATCTTTGTTCGTCCTTGCAGCTACATTTGGTTTCATGTTTTAGAATTATATCACTTAGCTTATTTCATGATGAGCTTTATTCTTGTTGTCGCACTATCTCGATTGCTGGTGCAGTTGGGCCACAACTTGCCATGCTTTTCTATTCTCTCCGTGATAAACGTGATACATGCTTTGCAATATGTCAAAGCCCGTGTGCTTTACATGCTTTGTGGTGGCTTAGTGGTATGTGCATTTTGTTGCGCTGTTCGAGTCATCAATGCTGAAAGTCTTTTGGCATTTTCAATATGTTTTCTGTTCAGTTTGAGCAATTTTGTACAGATTGACGAATTAAACAACTTATTCCAAACCTGAAGAAACTACTTAATAAATGATAAGTGCCTGGCATCTTTACTGTGTACTACTGTGGACTGAGGAGTTTTAATTTAGTTGTAAGTTCCTTTTTAATTGTAAGTTTTTTGTTTTTTATAATGATTTTTATTTTTATTTTTTAACATGTTATCTTTTGATATCGTTTCCATTTTGAAGTCCATTTATATGGAAATTGTTATGTGTAATTATCTTGAAATTTAATTTATTTTAGGTTCATCAAAATTTGTATTCAATTGTATGAATTTTTTATTTGAAATGTTCTTTAGACTAATTGAAGATATTTTGTAATTATAATGACAAAAAATACCATTTTTTTTTTCTTGTTTATTTTTGTTTTTTGTCAAATAATTTGATTTGAAATTACAAATTGATCATTATGTTTTTAAGTTATTCTTTCTATATATTTTTTCTTTATTGACTAATTGACTATAAACTTACATAAACCATGATATATCTATTTTTTTAAAAGTATTTTGATATTGATTTATAAAGTAGACATTTAGATATAACAATTAAAATTTAGAAAGATTGGATATTAATGAGTATAAGAATGAACAGTTTATATTTTTTTAGTTTTATAATTTTAAAGATTGTCTTATTTGGAAGTTTTAGTTATAAGTAATAATTCTCCAAATAAATTGCAAACTAAAGAATATAATAGAAACTAATTATCAAAGCTTTCATAGGTTGTCTTAGACAAAATGTAAAATGTTTCAAAAGAATAGCTTGAAGTCAAAGGGCACCTAATTGGAATGAGTTTTTAATTCTTGGGAAAAAGATCAAGAGACATTGTTACACATCATGAAAAATATCATAATTGGATTTAAGAAAATCCACAAAGACACCTTTTATAAAGTTTTGAAGATGTTTTTAGATGTTTTTGAGATATGTCATAGACTTTGTTGAAGACAAGATCATTTTAAAACTTTGTAGAGGTGACTCAAAGAATAAAATGTGCATTAATTTTTTAAAAAATAATATCATCATCTTGGTGAGATTATAGTAAAAATATTAAAAAAGACAATTCAACAATAAAGTAGAAAAACCTTTGTGCATCATTAGACATGCATAGATTTAATTCTTTAACTTTGAATATACCAATCAAGATTCATGTCATTAAGTCTTTGCAAAAATTTAGAAAAAGAAAAGAATAGTAGATCAATAGTTACAACAAAAAATAAAATCATTTTATCTTTTACAGAAAAATTCCTGAATTTAAAACAACCACTTATTAAAATAAATAAATTCTAACTATATATATTTCCAAATAATATAAAAAATATTCTACTTATGTTTATATTTGAAATAACATATAATCAATCTATTTGATTTTCTTTCTACACAATTTTATCAATGAACAAGCATCTGCAAATTTATCCAGGACATTTTGTAATATCAAACTAAGCATCGCATTTGGCAAGCAGGATAAGTGCACACAACAACACATAAGAAAAAGAAAAGAAAAAAGAAAAAAGCACACCAAATCGAAGAAAGTAAAACATTAACACAACAATTCATCCAGTACCAGAGATGGAAACGTAAAAGTTTCATGCACAGTAACTTTAATGAAGAATCTACCCGCAGGGTAACTGTCGGCAAGTAGCGTTGTCTCGAGAAGGCCGCAGCGGGAGGAGCCGGTTAGGCTCCGAACCTCGAGATTCTTCGTATTAGCGACGACGCTTACCCGACGGACGATCGACGGACGATGGACGGAACAGAACGAACGGACCATCTTGAGGAAGGCACGGAGGTGACAGCTCGAAGCTGCACAAAGCACGAAGCACGAGGAAGAAGAGTGCAGGGCAGGTGGATGCCAGAGCATGTGTCGGCGGGGACTCGATGCTCGTGAAGCTTTGACTCACGCGTCGAGGTGCTACACGAGCAGGTTTCAGACGTGAAGGAGTCGTGTTGGAGTTCACTGTCTGCGCACCAGCGGGGACAGATGGAGCCGCACCGCACGCCATGTGTGATGAGGCCTAGCAAGGTTTGGGCACAACTGGCGTTTGGTGACACACCAAGAGAATCGAAATAAGAGGACAAAATCGGAATCTCGAAGTTAGTGGCTATGACCAAGGTAGAATCGCAAGGTAAGTTGATGTCGAGAGAAACGGAAGGAGACGAAACTCTCGGTAGGGGCTCTGATTTCTTCCCGTTCGCGGAAAACGAGCACGGCACGAATGATGGCAGAGGAGTGAGAACGATCGTGAGAGGCGTTAGTGTAGGTTGTGGTATGATTCGGTAGCAGATGAGATGTTGTCCCAGGTTCTCTGCTGCTCATCAGAGCCTTGAGAGTGTTTTAGAATATTTGGGTGAATTTTGCGGATTGTGTTGACGATGGATATGACGTTTTTGTCTACAAGGGCCTGAGGTTTTATCGTCTTCTTGTTCACTACACACACGTTTTCGTTGCCGTGAAGCATCTGTCCTCTGGTTTCTTCCTTGATGTTGACTGAAATGATGACTATCGTGGAGAGCACGCGTTCGAGCAACTGATCAGGTGTGGGATTTGGTCCGTTCCAGCTTTTGTTAGGTTAAGGGAGATTATTCAGGGTATGCGGTTTGGGTCTTCGTCGATGAGATTGTTGTCGTGGTTGTGATCTGAAAAGAATGGTGGCGGGTTGACGAGGAGAGATTTTTCACTTTGTTGAGTAGCGGAGTTGTTTTACTTGGTTGGATTGAATTTGATAGTGCTAGGGTTTGGCTTCGCTGCCTTATTTTGAGGAAGTCCTGGTTGTGAGGAAGCTGCGGTGAGAGTGTTGTCCTGGTTGTGGACGTCGTAGCGCTTGAATGAGTGAGCGAGAGCGGATATTGGGAATTGGATGAATTCGGGGATGACTAGTTTCATGTGAGAAATGGTGTTCGGGGTTATGAATTGGCAGCATTGTTCTGTTATAGGGCTTTAAACACCTTCCGGGTTTCTTAGACTGTGAAAGTCCTGACATTGGAGGACTACGGGGCCGAAGGGGCATTTTAGAGTGATCAGTAGCACTGGAATTTATCCAGAACTCCAGAATTTAGGCTCTGTTTTGGAGACATGCCGTCGGTCCCTGAGGATAATTTGAGGAGCTTGTTTGTGTTCTGGTTTCGATTTCTTGAGGCAGCCGTTGGCTTTCGAAACACGATATTCCCTAGTTGAGGACTAGGGAATGCAAGATTTGATGAGGGTTTGTATATGGTTTTGTGGAACGAATATCACCAAGACTTTTGATTGTCCATAATGTAGGATTTCAAAAGCGCGCTCAGAGGAAGGAGATGAGATGGAATAGAACACGAGACAACGGAGATGCCACGATTAGATTAGTTTTGCAACAGCAATCTTTAGCGTATCACCCTTTGGGAGAACGATCATCCTAAGGTTCGACACAGGATTCCCCTCGTCCCCTCATTTTCGTAAGCCAATCCAAACAGGGTTGTGATGCATTTTTCTCTACATGACGTGAAGGCACGACCTCCCGATAAGCTCCACAAGTGTGGCAAAACACTCTTGCCAGCTTAAGTCCTGTGCGTCGGAATTAGTGAACTTTTAAGAGCATTGGAGAAGTCATGAATACTTTGAAGGATTTGTTGGAGGAGGCGAAACGTCGGACAATTCTGGTCGCAATTCTTTCCCTCGTCCTGGCGTACGCCATGTCTTTGACCAGCAGTTCGGTATGGATCAATCTACCTATTGCGATTCTCGTCTTAGCTGCTTTGCGTCGTCTTTCTTTCGACGTTGAGATTCGGTGGAAACTTTTTGAGAGCGAGCATTCGTCAACATCGAATTTGCACCAGCGTCAGTTAGGCATCCACGATCCGTTGCTCTCCGAAGCTTCCCATGCTGTTGTTAACAGATGGCGCCATCAATTTGATTCTCCTGTCGTTGAGGCTGCTGTGGATGATCTCACCAAGGGTATTATTGACGAGTGGGTGACCAATCTCTGGTACTCCTCCGTCACTCCGGACCAAGAGGCTCCTGAGGAGCTGCGCATCCTCATCAACGGCGTGATAGCAGAGGTTTCCCAGCGTGCCAAGCGTGTAAACCTTATTACTCTTCTTTCAAGGGACGTGGTGGATCTTGTGGGCACACAGTTTGCGCTCTACCGGCGAATGAAAGCGAGCATTGGATCTGATATAATTGATTCACTATCCACCGAAGAGCGAGACGAGAAGTTGAAACAGTCTATGCTGGCTTCTCGTGAGCTGCATCCGGCCTTGATCTCCCCCGAAGCTGAATACCAGGTTTTGAAGAGGCTAACTGGAGGCGTCGTAGCTTTGGTACTCAAACGACAAGATGCACGTTGTCGACTGTTGAGAATTATGGCTCGGGAGCTCCTGGCTTGTGTAGTGCTGCGTCCTGTTATCAATCTCGCTAGTCCTGCGTTCATCAATGAAATGATTGAGAATTTCGCATTGGCTTCGCATGAGAAAGCGCGTCTTGCAGCTGAAGAAACTGCCGAAGCAGCGAGAGCAGCCAAACAACGGCTCCCGGATCGGGTTATGCAAAGGAAGCCTTCAGTTTCCGGTCTGGAGATGACTTCCTTGTCGAAATCAGAAACCATCGCAAAAGGATCAGGAATTGTCTCAAGCAAGAAGAATGATGAGAGGCTATCCGCTTCAGTCGGAGACATTGGCATGTCTTCTGTAGGACAACAGGGTGTTCATGATGATGTGGAACAATTGGGACCCATTCCTCGTGGAGATTGGGCCCAGGTTCTCGATGCTGTAACACAACGCCGAGCACAAGCACTTACTCCTGAGCATCTTGATAATTTATGGGCCAAAGGGAGGAATTATAAGAAACGAGAAAATCAGAAAGCCGCAGCTATTGCTAGCGGAATCCAAAGCAATAAAGATAGTACTGGGAGAGCTACAGAAGTCGATTCTGTCTCTAAAGTGCCGAAGATGTCGACTACTGGCAAAGGCAGTCCTGCAGTTACGGATTCTGCAGATGTCGTATTGGCTACGTCCATTCCGTTGAAGAAAAAACCAAGTAACGATAGCGAGCAGTACAAGACACTGTTATTTGGGGACCCCAAGGATGATGAAGGTTTAGGAATACGTGGGATAGGATTTTCGCCAATTAGATCATTCCATCGCAACTCAAATAGGCCAGATGGTTTCAGCAATACTCAGCTTACCCCTGGTAGGAAAGCTTCAGAGCTAATGAGGTGTCGTAGTAATGAAGACTTAACGTCCTTCAGCAGTGACTACCAATCAATGGCAGCAAATAGTACACGTGTGCTCGATGGGGATAGAAATCTCACAACGTCGAAGTTTGAATCACATGATTTGCACCGTCCTCAACGACGTTTAACACACCGGAAGTCTAGAAGTATGGGTGGTGAACTCGATGGTTGGCTGCAGTCAGATGGATGGCGAGGTGAGGGGCTTTCGACACTTTTAAGTGCTGAGGAAGGACCCCTTGGTTGTGATGCTCCGCTTAAAGATCAGAAACTTGAGAGCAGCGTGGTGAAGCCTGAGAGAGAGGAGGCGCAGACTTCGCAGTTGGCCATGAAATCGTCTCCGCAAGTGGTGCCAAAGTTACTGAAGTGTCGGGTGAGTGTGGGTGCTGTCAAGTCTGAACAACAATGGCTATGGATTGTTGTCTTCAATTGGGTTTTCGCTTCTCAACTTCATTAACATATCGGAGTTGACTCGTGTTCTCCTGCATCTCAACTTTGCAAACATTTTTATTTTTTTGTGGGCCAGGTCATGGGAGCACATTTTGAGAAGAGTGGATCGAATGCGTTTGCGGTGTACACTATTAAGGTGACTGATACTCATCATCAAAGATGGCGAGTTGAAAGAAGGTCTGGCTAGGATTGATGGGGTTCCCTCTCAGATTTTGCACCGTGTTCATCTTGTTTCTTATGCATAGGGCAACAGTTCCTGTCTTTTTCTAAAATAATGTTCTGTTGATATGGGTGTATATTTGAAATATTGCTACTCTGGAGTATCTTAATTATCTGGTTTCTTTGAGCTTCGTCAATTCAGCTATTTCCTTAAGCCTTCTCTGTACACAAGCCTCTGCGGATAGATTAGGGAGCGTTGATTGTAATTTGTCGTTGTTGCCCGTGGTGTAGGTATCGCAATTTTGAACAGCTACATAGGCGCTTGAAAGATGTACCTTCTTACAATCTGAGTCTTCCTCCAAAAAGATTTCTTTCTTCTAGTCTTGACACTACTTTTGTGCGGGAGCGTTGTATACTTCTTGACAAGTACTTGAAAGTAAGTGCTACTACTAAGTCGACTTGTAATGAGTATGATTATGATGTGCTCATATGACACCAGGGGTCTTTCATTCTGACACTTAGACGCATGTTTCTGGCTATTATCTGGTATTTTAACATGGATGGTTTTTGTCAAGTGTTGTTTCACATGATATGTTTGACCCTTGAACTCGAATAGCACGTCAATCATCCTGCTTTCTCTTCCGTTTGGCTCTCAATCGAATCTCCAAATAGCTTTGAATGATCGGATCCGTCCATATCATTTGTTCACTTCTTAAGTCCTCGTTTACTTTTTTTGGCTTGGCAGGATTTGTTAGCGATCCCCAGCCTCCTAGAATTGCCTGAAGTCTGCGATTTCTTCAGTGTCAACTCTCAGGTAATACATTCTACCAGCCACTCATTGATGATCGGAACAAACTACTATTGAGATAACTTGATGGTATTATAGAATGTGATTTTTTATTGGCTACCGTCATCAATGAATTTGGTGCCGTCCCCACATTTGGAAAACATGTGTACAACAAATTGCATTGGTGTTTAAAAGAGGTTTCGTGTGATGTATGCCGATGACCAGATGTAATACACTCCCTTTGGTCAGACACTGGGGAAGTGTTGGTCTCACTGGATTTGTCTTTAGTACAGGCTTGAACCTTTGGGTGTTCAAAAATATTCACGTATCTGCCGTTCTGATATTCTGAAGTTTGGTATTATTGCTTACAGCACTACGCCTTTGGCATTTCACCACCTATGATGGAGACAATAGCAGGTATATCGTCTTTGAACCATGTCTGCTTCTTAGACACCATGAGTGCTAAGAAAACTTCTCTTTGCATATATAGTTTTCAAGAAAAAAGTCCTGGATTAGTATTTTCTATGTGCATTTCTCCAGCTTATGCATGGCTAGATTGTCGTTCTCATACGCCAGCATGTATCAGTGAATGTAGATGATGCCATGGACGATATGTTTCGCCAGCTTCGAGGCGTTTCAGACAACATATCTGGGGCCCTGAACCAAGCAACAAATGGAATTTTGCAAAGGTTGCCGTTAGGTAGTGGAGATGTTGATCAAGTTGTAAGCACGAGCAATACTCAGATCAACAGAACCTCGACCTCCGAAAGTTCTGGTTCTCAACGTCCTGAGCCGTTGTCTACTCTTATTATTCCTGATAGTGATTTTGGTGAAAAAGGTCTTAGCAACTCAACTCTGGAAGAGGAGTACGAAGGAAATTATCGCAGACATTCGGAGGATGCTGGACGGAGGGTGGGATCATTCGGATTGGATTCGGACAGTGAAACGGCTGCGGATTCTCTTGAGGCCAATGCTATGAAGAGTGCAGTACATTTGTCTGCTGCTAGCCAGTCGGACATGAGGGCTAATCGGCTTTTTGGAAGGCGCTTAGAGAGAGCACTTTCAGATAGTCATTCGCCAGTAGATTCATTTGCTTCCGACGGAATTGAGGATGATTTGGTGATCCCCCAGGAGGTATGCATTGTGGAGGGTAGATTTTGGAGCTTTTAGTAGTACCGCCCCGCAAGACTTGGTAGTTTGTATTGCATTAGCTGGTAGGCCTGCGTGTATGGTGTACTGAGATGTCCAAGGTTTCCATTTTGTGTTACTTGACGGAAGAGGTTTGTGGCTTCTTGCAGTGGTCCCCACCAAAAGTGACTGTTCCTCTTCTTAATTTGGTCGATCAGATTTTTCAGCTCCAAGGCCGTGGGTGGATCAGGTGCATCTTCATACACGTGCTACTCTGCTACTTCGTGATTGACTCTCGCAATTTTAGAACTGCACCATCATTTTCATCTCTCTTAGATATTAAACATTTGTTTTGTGTATTAATGTTGGTTGATTTGTTCAAGGATATGATCAAATGCCTGAAGTTGTTGGACGTTTACTTTTTACAGACGTCAGGTTCTATGGATAGCGAAACAGGTTCTTCAGCTTGGCATGGGCGATGCTTTTGACGATTGGCTTATTGCTAGAATACAATGGCTTCGGAGAGAGGAGGTGGTAGCATCGGGCGTACAGTGGTTGAAGGGGGTGAGTTATCTGCACTTTTTGACATTGTTTTATTTGAGTCAAAACAAGTACAAAATTTTACTGAGTGCGTCCATCATAGGGCTGCTAGTGTGGAATATGGCAAATTATAAACAACCAGGTAAGGTCGTGTTGAAGAAAAACCTTGGTTGTACGCAGGTGCTTTGGCCAGATGGCATATTTGTGACGAAGCACCCTCGGAATTCGCCTCCAAGTGATTCATCGGCCCTTGAGAACAATGGCATGGAATTTTCTGACGAGAGCAAAGCGGGTCAGCAACATCCGCCAGCGAATTTAACTGAGCAAAAGCTTGAGGCTGCAAGACGAGCTACAGTTGTTCGAGAGATTATCCTTGGTACGTATTGTGTTTTGTAATTAGTAGTTCAATTTTTCTGATAGTGTCAAAGGTATCAGAATAACTATGATTCCCAACGTGACTGCCTAAAGTTAGCGATATTTAATGAAGACTTAGATTCATATAGATTGGTTGAATAGTATTCTGAATGTTTTTACATAAGTAAAATAGGTAATGAACGATTCTGAGACTGTATTTCATGTCGCAGACAAAGCACCTGCTCCATTAGTTAGTATTATTGGCAGGAAGCAGTACACAAGATGCGCGAAAGACATCTATTACTTCTCTCAGGTAAGACCCTGTTAAGCGTTTGGACATATGAGTAGCTCGAAGGTACTGAGCTCTTAGTAATCTTCATTTGAGACTTTGAACGGTGAGTCTATTGGAAGTTTTAGTTTTTAGACCAGTTTATACACTGAACTACATAAATTTTCACGTAAGAAATAGTTTGACCTACAATCCTTACAGTATTTAATGTAGGATTCATGGTTCTTGTGGAGGAAGAACATGCTGCTCTTGGCCACCTAGAATGATTGGTTGGAGGTTGTGGCTTTTGCAGGCTAGTGTATGCATAAAGCAGTTGGCGTACAGCTTTCTGGAAATGCTCCTGCTTGCCACATTTCCAGAGCTTCACGATTTGGTTCTTGATGTTCGTAGCAGTGTTATGTGACTGGTGCATTACATGCCACGGTACATTCTATGACCAGTCAAGGGTGATACATTTACACTGCACATTTAACAGGCAGTTGAACAGCAGCTTATGATCCTGACTCTGTATTATGACTTCTTAGTTTGATGATGTGTCTCGGTGGGCTTCTGTCAGCGGCCAGGATGAATACAATTTGTAGTTCATTTTTCTCCCAAAAGTGGGTGTAGATCGATAGGATGTAAGTAAAATGTAAGAAGAAATTAATGTGATTAAATTAATTTTCATTAAGATACGGTTTCAATTTTGGATGGTGATGTCTTTACCATTGTTTCAATTGTTAGTGCTTCAAAGTTGCATCAGTTGGAGCAAGTGCAGTGTGCTGGATTCAAAATCTTTCACATTTTGTTATAATCAGGTGTTCGCAATTTAATTTTGAATGTTTTTTACAACACCCACCTTTTGTGAGCAAGGGAATGGATTCTTTTAAGTCGATGGTCTTCTGAACGTCATTGTATGTGAGGTCAATTGGGATAAATCTTCGTGGTTCTCTTTAGCAGCTACGGAAGAAGCGAGTGATAGCGAAGTTCTGCAAGAAGGACGCGTGAAACTAACTGTTGGAATTCACTGCCAGATTGTCATCTCATGTTGATGATCAACTACAGTACTCTGCTAGATTCCAGGAGTCCGAACCAGTTTGCTTGCGAGTAGCTGAATGAATTAAACTTGTAACTTGGCCTGTACAATCTACCTAAGATGTTTTGTGATATTGAGTAATTGTTTGTGTACATGGTATCAAAGCACTTGGTTCAAGGTTTCTGTGTTCTATCTATCAAGTTTTTATGCCCAATTTTATGCCACCCCTCTTAGTTGTGAGTGAGTCCTAGTTATGAGGAAGGAATTCTAGGTTTATTGAAGGCCCCTTTTTCTCTTTTTGTTTGTCTCTTTCTTGTTTGGTTTTTTTCTTGGAGAGTTGTAATACCATTCCAAAACAAGAGTATGGTACAAGGGCATACAAATGACTTCTTTGGTGGAAGAACTTTCATTTTAGTTTACACTCAAAACAATACAGCAAAAAAAAAAAAAAAAAGGAAAAAAGTAACCAAGGTAACAGACATAAAAAAAAGTGAAGAAGGGATTATGAGTATGGTGTAAAAAGACAAACTTTAAAATAATCCCTTAATTATAATGACAAAGGTGCAAAATAGAATGATAGAGTTATTGGGTTGATAATCACTACAACTAATCAATGTGTTATTTTGTTTAACCAACACGTTTTTTTAACAAAGTTTACTTCAATACAATACTCAATCTAGGCATTTTTAGTTCTTAAGGAGAAAATTATACATATATTTTAAACTACACGAATTTTGTAAAAAAATTGAATATTTTAAAATTAACATAAATAAACTAAGTTAATAAGATTAATATACTTATAAAACTTTTAATTAAGATATCTATAATAATAAATAAAAATAATAAATTTGAGAACATTGACAATCTTAGAGAGATTATTTAACAAGTTTTATTTTAGTTATACATTATATTATATTTTTAGTCTAAATAAATTTATTTTAATAATTATTAGAAAATTTTAATTATTACCTTGTAATTAAAATCATTAATGAAGGTGCTTGGGTAGACTATGGCTTACAAATCTTGTTGAACCTTGTATGTGTATTTTGATATACTTGTAATAATTTCTCAACTATAATGATTTAATTGATAAAAGAGAAATTAGAAAATTTATCAAAGGTTTCTTGCTTAATTCAGTCTTATCTTGTATATAATTGATTCTTGCAATAAGTAAAACAATGAATGACTTAACCCCATCAATATTTCTTGACAAGGCATTTGTTGCACTTGTTGCACTTATTGCACTCTTCATACGAAAAAAATTAAATTAAAAGTTTATTATTTGTAATTTTATATTATATTGAAAACACGCTTGTAGAAATTAATTTAAGACAATATCTGTAAAATCAACCCGAAATCCCGTGACCAAGTTCTCCACCAACCAACTCCACCCATGAACGTTGACCCGATTGATACCCGTGAGGGTGTGCCACTCCCGGATATCGATTCCTGACAACCGGCCATGGATGTGTGCCCGCAGCACGAGCTCCGCGGCGCAGCGGCGGAGTCAGCGTGCGGAGTCTCGATCACGCACAACTGTAGCAATCCTCGTCACGAAATTACTCCCCCACTTCTCGATTGCTTGCATCACAGACCTGCGGAGCAACCAACATCATCGTGCTTTGCTGGAACTTGAAGAAGAAGAAGAACTCTCGACGGGGTAAAAATTCTCAGTGTCGGCGCCGCGACGATGCAAACGTGTGCATCGCCCTTTGCCCCACCACTCGCATAGACGCGTGTGACGAAGACGATGTTCTCGCTGTGGAGTGCAGCCCCTAGAGGTACGTCTTGTTCACACCCCGTGTTCAATCCTGTTGTGACTGAGCTGCCTACGAGTTTCCCAGCAATAGCATGGTATGGTGTGGCGGTGTTTTAACCTCTGCGTTGTAGCTCCGCGTGCTTTTGTGCAGACTCCGTCGCAGGGTGTTGCATATAAGTTTGCAGTAGCTTATCAGTACCGTTTCTCTATACTGGGTACCTCGAAGATTTGTCATCCGGATTGTTGGTTTTAAGGTATTTCGGGGACAACGTTGTTGGAGGATTGCGTTATGCTGGATGTTCGTTGTGGTTGTTGTGAGTCCTATTCGGGTGGGATGTTGCTTGGTGGAAGTAATGTTGGGTAAAGTTTGGTTGTGTGATTTGTGTGATTTGTGTACCTTGTGTACCTGGAATACTAGCTAGATCGTGTGCTTACTTTGTACTTGTTGGGGATGCTGCGCAGCGACCTTCATAGTTGCTGTTGTCATAGTTTTGTGGTTGCACCTTGTTTGTTTGTAGGGACCGACCATGAATGTTTATTGACCTCATCGTGGCATTTCTTGTATTACAGCACAAGCAGTACGAGTTTCCCAGAGAATTTCAGTGCTAAGGATTTTTGGGTGGAGAGAGATAGAGAGAAGCTGAGGGCGGTTGAGCGATGATGGTGTTGATCAAGGGCTCGAGGGTCCACTTCAATGAAGCGGAGAATGATTGTGCCACAAATCGGCGGCGAGTCAACAGAGAATGGAGTCATAGAAGCGGTTTTAGAAATCCTTCGCTATGGAACTACGTCTACGTGCTCGCGTTGTTAGTGTCAATAGTTGCATCGCCGGCACTCTGCAATTATGCTACTGGTATTTTACTACACTTGCTAGCTTATTTTCGATCCGCTCGGTATTTTGTGGTCTGCCTTTGGGAGATATATTTGTCCAAGTTGAGCTTTTGCTTTTGATACACAAATACTTTGGAGGTTTCTCATTTATTTGATTGTTTTCAATGACCTAAGTTTCTTATGCTGTTTTCGTTGCAGAGGATTACACAATGGGAATAAATTATGGACGACTAGGGGACAACCTGCCAACTCCTTCGGAAGCGGTAAAGCTCATTTCTAGTTTAGGAATAACAAGAGTAAGACTCTTCGACCCGGATTCCGCAACCTTGTTGGCCCTCGGAGGCTCAGGACTTGAAATCGTAATAGGGATGGGCAATGATGCAATTCCCCCTCTTACAGACCCTGCAGTGGCGGATCAGTGGATAGTCCAGCACATAGTTCCCTACGTCCCAAGTACAAACATCACGACGATTCTCGTGGGCAATGAGCTTTTTACGGACACAACCCGGGCTGCAATTTGGCTTCAATTAGTTCCGGCGATGAAAAATTTGCATAGTAGCTTGCTAAGCAGGGGGCTATCCATCAAACTCTCGACAGCAGCAGAGCTCAACACTTTGTCATGGTCATATCCACCCTCCAAGGGCGTCTTCCGAACAGACATTGCAGTTCCTGTGTTGACGCCCCTGTTTCAGTTCCTCAACGACACGAATTCCTATTTTTACATAAATGTCTATCCCTACTTCGGCTGGAGGGATGACTCCGCGTATATTCCTATGGATTATGCCCTATTCACCCGGAAGACGCCCTTCATTGTAGATGGCAGTCACAGTTATTACAACCTAATGGATGCACAGTTGGACGCCATAGCCGCTGCCATGGAGCGCTTGGGATTCGGCAACGTGAGACTTGCAATTAGTGAGACTGGGTGGCCGACTGTAGGAGCTGCAGGAAGCGTTGGTGCAGATACAACGACAAATGCTAAAACATACAACACAAACCTGATTCAGTATATCCTTGGGAGAAAGGGTACTCCCAGAAGACCTGGTATTTTCATTCCTACCTTTATTTTTTCTCTTTTCAATGAGAATTTGAAGCCTGGGGGAGTGTCGGAGCAGAACTGGGGTGTTTTATATCCAAATGGCACCGAGGTCTATTCACTTCAATGGAAAGGTCTTGGCAACAATGCGACATCTGCGAGTCCGATGGTTGCTCCAGCAATATCTCCAAGTCTCCCGGTTGTTGCAACACCTCCATCTCCATCTCCTTCTCCTCCTGCATCTGCTCCAAACCCTAGTCCAAGTTCAAGTGTGGATTCCTCATCTGTGGTGCCTAGTGTTGGACCATCAGCTGGACCCTTGAGCAATTCTGCCACAAACCGAGCAGTCCTGGGCTGGTTTTCGGTCACTCTGGCAATTTTTGCAGCATTCCTCATCCCTTGTGTTTGAGGTTAGTATACTTAGTTATCAAATTTGCACTAGTTCATTCTTTGTAAATGTATTTAGTGGTTAATTCTTTGGTCAGCGAACTAATTGCTGATTTTTTCATTGAAAAGAATTCATGGATTGATATTTTTGTACACATACTTAATGCACGTTCACGTGTGGTGTGAATAAAGGATAAACACTACCAAGAAATTATAGTTTGATTTTTTATTTAAAAAGAAAAAAAAGAAGAATTATGGTTTGATTTTTACATAAAAGTTATGTAATTCACATACATATATCAAATTTGTTTCTTGACAAGGTTGATGCCAAGTACACAATTTGCCATATTGAATATGAATAAATAAGTTTTGTGCAAATAAGGTTAGCTTAATTATGCTAGAACAAAATATGATAGTCAATTGATTATACAAAGCTACAAAACAAGGTTAAAGACATAAATTTATAAGGCCACATATGACATTAGTTTGGCACTTGCTTAAACTTTTTGGAAAGCCAAAGGATTGTTTTTTAAGGTTTTGGTAACTAGCTATATGAGCTATCAAATAAAAGTTTCTAACAAGACTTGATACATAAGTTTCTAAGAAATTTTTAAAAATATTCTATAAAAATTTATTAAGATTTAAAAGAGTGCAAAATGTTCTAGTAAAATCAAAAATTCATATTTATATCATTTCTTTTTCTAGCAAGTAACTCTATAAAAATTGGATTGAATTAAAATTTTATATTAAATTATATATATATTATAAAATATATATTAAATATTATATCTTTAAATTGAGTCTAAAATAATATATAGATCTTTAATACTAATAATAGTATATAAGGCCAAGACTTAATGAAGATTAATAAATTTGGAATTTTAATATTTTTATTAATACTTTCAAATATAAGTATATAATTTCCTAGAAATGTAAAAAAATAATTAAAATCATTAAATAAAAATTATCGTATTTAAGATCATATTTCTAAATATGATATACTTTTTGATTTATCTATAGAAATTATTATACTTTTTAGAATGCCAACTAACATGTTGCTTTAAGCTTGTGAATGCTTTGAAAAAAAATTAAGTGTTTATTTTAAATTTAAACCAATTTTTTTTATGCAAAAAATATATTTTTTAATAATTCTCTATTACAACATATTTATACTTTTAAAATCTAATATATAACTTATTAAACATGAATTGTAAAAATTTTTAAAAACTCAAAATAAAATATCTTAAAAAATCTAAAATATAATAGTTTAACTCCTCACATATCCAATTAGTTTTTTATATTGTATAAAAAATGCTAAACTTAATTTCCAACTCAAATAAAATTTATTCTTTTTTAAATACATCAATTGATATGTATTGCTTGACTTTCTTATGAAGGTTCAAGGTTTACTCTTGAAATTTACTATATAAAGAATAATAATAATAATAATAATAATAAATTTCTAGGTTTTTTATAAAAAAAAAAGGTGATAGTGTAGTTTGAAAGGAAATAACACAACTTGTATCATTAAGACAAGTAACAACTTGATATTTTCAATTCAAGCCATAGATCCTTTGAAAAAAAAACCACATTACATATAAAATATGAGAATATATATATATTTATATTTATATTTATATAAATAAATAAGCAATTTGTTGACTTTCTATTTATAACATTTTGAAAACAATCACTACGAAAAAACCATTTTCTCAATTAACTGTTGCTATGCGAAATTGCACATCATCTTTTCATGCATCTTCTCCTCCCAATTGTTTCGCAATCATGACCATAATAGAAAACTGTAGAGAGAAAGAAATTCTTCGAAGGTATTGGCTCTAAACCCGGAACCCTAGAATGGTGCCGAAATGGGGCAAAGCAGTTGACACTTGGCAGTGAGTCGGGATTCACGGGCAAAGGGCTCCAGGTGTTGGGTGCTGGACAATGGGGTCGAGGGGGAGGCCTGGATTTGTCGAGTTGTGGGTTCGCGCCGTTCAGCCTCGACGACTCACCCGAGACGCAGTCACACGCACCCGCCCAACACTCGTGGAGCATCGCCACAAACTATGGCACCCAATTCGATTTTCTCCACTTGTAGCTCAGATTACCGTAAACATTGCAGTTTCGATCCCTCCCCTCGAAGGCATCGCCTAGCAGCAACGCTCAAAACCAGAATCCGGTGCGAATTTCCCTGCTCTGAGGACCACCTGCCATGGTTCGGTGGCGTGGGGATGCCAGGTTTTTCCTCTTGCTTGCGTCCCTCTGCTGCGTGGTCTCTTTTTCGAACGGGCGGGTCTTACCCAACCTACCGTCTTCTCCGAGCGTAAGAGTGGGTGAATTGGAGAGGGACGGATTCGAATCCAATGCCGAGTTTTATAGAATCGTGGCTGAGGTCCCATCGACGACGAAAACCGATATTGAGGTTCTTCTCTTTACTGATTCTGTGATTCCGCAGCACTTGTTTTGTGGGTCCGCTTTGCTTGCTTCTGTTTTGCTGGGTTTCCCGTGTACCCTGCTTGCGAGTTGTAGTTTGAGGATTTAGAAGCAATTAGATATGGAATTGAATATTTATTGAACAGATCTGGATGTGCTTCAAAGTAGCGTGGTAGGAAGGGTATAATGTGGGATCTGATTTGGCAGGGGGGAAAAATTCAGTTGAAAACGCAACCTTCGGCCAGTGAAGCGCAATATTGCTTACTCGGTCTTTGCGAAGTTTTTAGAAGAAACGGTGACACCGACGATCCATTCTGGCAGCCTTCAGATCCTTCCACTCCTGTTATTCAAGGTATGCCTCAAATTGTCGCAAGCTGGAATTGTCCCCACTGTTGTCTCACTGACCCAGCATAGTCGTTCCTACGAAACTTTCCAAGTCGTGGATCGTAAAGAAATAAGCATTCATAGTTTCACTTGTAGACGTGGTCGCTGATTCTGTTGCTTGATGAATTGACTCTTATTCTTCTGGCGTCCAATTGTTGTGATGTTTTCAGGCAAGAAGTGGACAAAGAGATTCGGGAAGATCGCTGAGTGGATATTCCACGCAATCGTAGTTGTGCTGGTCGTCGGTGCACTGTCTTACTTAGTATCATGTCTCTGCACCTGTTGCATAGGTTTGGATATACTAGCCGAGATATGGCGTCGCCTGGGCGGATGGTCAGCTTTCGATTATTTTGTAAATGTTGCGCCATCTGTGGCGGAAATTGATCCCGAGCCATTACCCCTTCTGCGCAGCCAAGTTGAATAAAGTGGATCGAGCTCTGTCAATTTAACATATCGTTCATGGAGCAGTCTAGCTTGGCACTGACCCGACTTCTTCAAATTGACCTCTGCAGTGAGTTTGGATATGACCCGCACATGATTATCTTACGCGGTTATCTATGTTGCTCGCCTTTCATTGTGATGGTGGATAACAGCACAGGATAAGCAGTCGATACGTGAAATTCAACCTACGGAGCAACGAAACGTTTTGGGAAATGCTGGAATACAGAGGCTGGGACCATGTCTTCAGCGTAAGTGCTGCTAATGAGCTCTTATTGAAACGGTAAAACCTAGCTGTGAAACAAGAATCAATAGAGGGACTCACTGTTACCAAATTTCTACATTTGGGTTGTTGGAATATTTCACTCAAATTGGGACACATCTAAAATTAAATAGTAATCAAAAGAAATGTCTATAAGGTGAATGGATGATAGAATACCCAATGTGAGATCCTGATCTAATTTACAGCTTGCTGAAGACGAAATTTCTGCCACTCATGCAGCACAGCTGATTGTAATGCCTGATGCTCCATATCTTCAGGAGAAGGAAGAAAGAGAGTGGTGGGTTTTTTCTTCGGCTTTGTTTCCAAGCCTGGCAGCAAGCTATCATCTTCTGAATCCGTGTCTAGCTCTGGTTCCGCCTGAGCTGGTGGCTTAGCTCTAATAACGTTCAAAATCTCAATCAATCTCTTAAGTTTTTCAGCAGCGGCAGCCTGAAATACCAAAAGTTGTTTGGCTGGTTAGCAGATTTATACAAGTCAACTGCAACATAACCAGCAAGTTGCAAACATATATGTAAAGTGCTAGATTCAATGTTGTGTTAAATGTGATAAGAGTCCACACGAATACGAGAAAAAAATTAATGAAAATATGAAGAAGAGTTGATGGCAGTAAACGCTACTGACCTCTACTTCCTTGTCAGAGACCCCCCGCACAGCATTGTCGGTCAGATCATCAAGCCATGTTTGAACATCAGCACCAATCTCATCCACAAGTTTGCCTGACGATGCCCTCACCACAAACTTGCATACCATAGTCTTCGTCTCTTCACCAAGATCCACATCTCCACTAACTTCACTTGTTCCAAAAATCATCATTCCCACTAGGTCCCCGTACCAGGACTTAGCAGCATAGCAAATCTGCACAGAAATATTTATTCAGCGACGGTTTCCAAACATACGCACAATGGAGATTGTTGAGAGCTCGACCCACCACAATCCCAGTGCTAAAATGAGAATACGAATATTGCAGGAGGCAAGGAAATTAGGAACAATTAAGAGAAGAAATAGAAAAATCGCATTTACGGCCCAGCAGGTGTTCAGAAAAGTACTCAGTTGTTAGTTTGACATCAGAGATGGTTTAAATGAGACTTCATAATCCGACTGCAGAGTATTGGAACCAGAAAACATAAGAAATCAGATAAGCATACCTGAAATCCTGCCACAGTCCGCAAGACATGAGAGCACACTTTGTGGAAAGGCTTGGATGATAAAGCTTTCAATCCTGAAAGAATAGGTAAAACAGCGGGTTCCATGTACCCTCCAGACACGGTTGCTGCTTTGAGCCCTACACTTTCATATGCGTAAGCCCCAGTGTATTCAACTATCGCAGGCAGGCTTGGCCACAGCCTGAAAAATTCCACGGGTGAGAGAGCATATGGAACTAGAAGTTCAATGAGAGGTAGCCGATATGATCCACACCGTAAAATCACTGGTTCCCCATACTCAGATGAGTAATTTTTCCGCAGCTTTGCATTATGACTTCCTTCCTCTGGGGCAGGCTCGCCTTCCTCTCCATTGGCTAATCCAACTCCACCAAAGAATGGATAGTACAAGACTTGTACACACAGGGAGCAGCGTTCAAACCTTGATACTCCAACAGTAACGCTAGATAAAACTGGATCCTACATTGACACAAAAAAAACTGTTGAGAGCTCGCATGTTTTCATCGAATGCTGTCAAAATGATCCCTTTGGCATTCCAGTCAAAGAAAAATTATCGTCATCTCAGCCTCACAATGTTACACTAATATACGCCAAGGTATTCAATCTTCTATCTCTAATGCTCATAACCTAAATTCAAAAAACAAATCACGAAACTAAAAGCTCACCTGTGTGTGTAGCTGCTGTAGTTGGCGTACACCCTGAGCAGAACCGTCCATAAATCGGAGGGCGCCAATTAGCCCAACTCGCACATCCACCCGCTTGAGTTCTTGCTCAGTCAAATTAAGAATCTGGAAGCATGCTCAAAAGTGCACAACAAAATTAGAGTGTTCTGGAAGCGAAAATCCTCGAATATAAAAGTCTTCCAGGAGGTTCTTAACCTCCTACACTGGATCCTTAATCATGACTTCCCAGCAATAATCACACCAGTAAAAATACACAAAGCAAGCAGCCCGTAAAGAAATTTGACTGGAACAGCACGGTAAACACGGTAGAACCATCGTGCGAAAGCGGGATGATGGGGGATTCCCACACCTTTAGATGTAGTGTTAACCTCTTCTCGTGTGGATCAGTCAAATGATACGCCTGGACAAAGCAAGGATCACTGCTTCCTGACAAAGTTTTGGGCATAGGAGCAGCCTTCAAATAAGTCATACCAGACGTAGCCAAGGTAAGTTCACTTTGTGCAGGTCTCCAAAGCTCCTGAACAGCAGTGTGAACTAGATCTTCGAGCTTACGATCCTGAGCCGCCGATACATCAAAGTACTGAACGGAAAGCTTGTGGTGAGTGAATGGATAGTCTCCTGTAGAACCTGAATTTCCCACCCACCTTTACGAACAAGACCAACTCCACTCTATTAGTTATAAAAGATAAATTTGGCTTTGCAGTGGAGACACTGAGTGCTTTAAGGTCTGCATAAATCAAAGTGATTATATACTGAGAAGAGCAGACATCTGTCGTCCTCCACCAACCAAAGATAAAACACACAAACATTCTTGGACCAAATATCTCGATTAAAAAGTAAACAAGAAAATAAAGTTATACATTTCATTTAAGTAATACATTGTGCTTACATATGGCAGCACATGTTCACGAGGAATATATAAAGCAATGGTCAGTATTATTTGAAAGCAACTTACTTGTTGTCAGGATGATTGGATATATATTTGAACTTTTGTAGGATGAGACGGCATTGATGTTTATTGACAGAGTCAGCCAAAGCACTATTTCTGAACTCTTCGAGTTCTGTTTTCAGCATTTGTCCTGCTCTTAAGTTTCTTGAACCTAGATGCTCTGAGCAAACAAGCAAAGCCTGTACATCCTGTAACCTGCAGGATCAAGATATGAGAAAAAGAGTAAGTGCTAAATTCCAATATTGTAACAGGGACAATAATGTGCATATCAATGGACAAGCTAACTCGACAGAGTATTTACACAACTTGTTCACACGACGAAAGAAGTCAAACTCAAACATAGTAGGCCTTGAAATTTTAGAGGAAGTAAAACAAATGAATTTGCTTGTAATCGCCATCCTTATGATGTTCGACAAAATACTAATTAACACCAACTCGCAACAATGATGTGCACCTGTTGATGATGGTTGCAGTGGAATCTGTATTAAATATGACTTTGTGAATGTGATCAATAATAATATTAAGAGGATCTTCAGGATCATCTGCAAGCAGTGGGTCTAGACTTTCAAGATCAAAGTGCTCCGCCAAAGCCCATATAACACGAGCTCTTAATCTTGCAGTTGTAACCTGAATCCAAATAAAGCAATTCAATGGATTTTGTCAGCGTGCTTACATGAGAAATGCAAAATTAATAAAACCCAAGAAGAAAGAACAATTGAATTCTCTTGATTACGATTAGAGAATGCTGATAAATGAGTTAATGGCCACAAAGACGAACACAACATTGCACGAATTATCAAACTATTACCTCGCTGAGGTCTTTCACGAGTTGCTTTTGCAAGGCTTGCAACCGGGTCTCCGCCAAGATTTGTTCAGGTGATGCACCATCTTTGGCCTTCTTCACTCCTCCAACAGTATCGTAGATATGGCACAAACGCACTAGCAACTTCAAATAACAGTCCATAGCATATGTCCGGCCTGCATCAAGTAGATGGCCACATAACTTTTATGTACATCAAAACTGAATGATACCAACCACGGCATAGAACTGAAAATGAGTGACAAATACGGCTTTGGTCCAGGCGACAACAGAAACCAACAAAGTGGAATTTTGTAATACCAACCACAAATAATCAAATACTAAATCTCACGATATTGATATAAGAAACAAAATTCAAAAATGTAGAATTTAATAATCAAAATAAAAAGTGTGTGTCTGTGAGCAAGAGAGAGAGAGAAAGAGAGAGAGAGCGCGGTTACAACATGCTGCACAAAAATATAACAGCAGGAATCAAGCACAAAATGAAGGGATAGTCATTATCATCAGAAGATGAATAGATGAATTTCTTCTAGACCTTGAAGTTAAGTATGGAAGAAAATATGATTACCTTGACAGTCCCACTTCACACAGGGTCGGCAAACGTCAACAACTTCAAGAGCTGACTGAGTCCAGCTCATTGCGCCTGAAACTATACCATAATTCAAAGCTCCAATGACACGGCTCTCAGGACCTGTAGTTTTCATTCGAGTAAGAGGGACAGACAGCTGAAAACAGCTCTCAACAAGACAAGCAACTAACTCTTCTCGAAAGAGGCTTTCACTATTGATGCTTGCCAGATCTTCTCTGAGTTTCGAATCCTCAAACAATGCAGCTATATTAGTGTTCTGTAGAGGTTTTTGACCTCTCCTAACACTTTCTTTAGCAAACAGGTCCACACTAAGAGCAGTCCGGCAAATGCAAGCAAGTGCATGCATGCGATCTGCCTCCACTCTGAGATTCCTAACCATCAAAAGAAGCCGCTTGAAGAGCGAAACCTGCAGAACCAGTTATCAAAGAGTCAAAGAATTTCCTTGGGTTGCGTAATAGATGAAAGCGGAACAGCAATCAAATTAACCGAATAGATAAGCGAGTCAACAAATCCAAATGTACCTGTAGGTGTAAATCCAGAAGCTGAAGGTTCTTTACTACCGCTCGAACAATACTCTCCCTACCCGCATTGAATTCTTGTCGGTCCCACAGAGTTAAGAGAGCAGTGATTGGTGCCGACGCCCACTCTGGCTTTCCTCCAGGTACGTCAGCCAAAGAGAGGAGGTTGACACTGACTTCATACAGTAATGCAGGGTCGAGGACAAATAAATAGGGCATAAGGTGAGAGACAACATCAGAAATTCCCAGGATGTGCTCAGCATTGCGAAAATCTCTCTGTTCGACTGCCACGCAAGCGGTTCCCCGATAACCTGATAGTTTCTGCAGACAAACTCATGTTAGCAGACGTTCCTAAAACGGAAGTAAAGTAACCAAGAGCGCCAACACCATATGATCGGTTCCATACTGCGGAGGCCAGAAGGGAGGCAACCACAAGATCTGGACGCCTGATATTGCCTCTAATGTACCGATAGAGCATACCGACGGATCATAATCTAGAATATACAAAAACAATCTGCTCAACTCAAAAGATCTCAAAGACACGTAGCAATGTCAGCTGCCAAATTTCCAGCTGAAGCATCTGTAGGTCGTTACGAATTCATGGGTACAACTGCGACAACATTCAAGTGAATTGAGCGTTGTCAAAAATAACAAACATGTTGCTACCATCTTCAAGAACCACCACATGCACCGTAAAAGTAGACGACTGCTTAAAATATTTGATTGCCACTTAACCTAACAGTTGACAAAATGCACGTTGCAAAGCAAAGTGCACCTAGGAACTAAGACAGTTTCACAAGCTTTTATGCAAGTGGACGCGATTTGAGGTAGAAGAATGTTGTGCTTCAGATAGCAGCAAGACTGTACAAGTACATTTCGGAGTAGTCTTTTACAGCTAAAACTCGCATGCCGCGAGCCAGTAGAGACATTACACGCACAAAATTTCGTTCCTCATTACCATATATTAAACTGGAATACTTGAACATAGGGAAGATCTCAAACCTGCATATCTTCCACCATTCTAGTAGCCACAGCTTTTGCCGAAAATACGAGAGGGAAGACTGTTGCGCGAAAGCTATCAGTCGTCAACACCTTTGAACGAGCCATCAACAAATCCCGCTTCTCCCAAACGAACCTACACATAGCCACCACCCAGCTAGCTCGAATAGCAAGAGAATCCTCACTCGGAGACAGCTTATCCCCCGCTAATCTACTCAGCTTCTTCGTACTGAACTCCAAAAACAAGCGCCCCACACCTTCAGAAGCAATTCTCGCAACAGCGTCCGAGGGATGCAACATACTTTCTCCGATCTGGCGCCACCATTCCCCCACTCTTTCCAACAATGCAGGAGTCGTAACGCAAAGATTAACGACATCGTCGCGAGCAAGCAAGCACCCGAGCGTTTCCACGATCGCATATCGCAAATTCGGGTTATCATGTACGAGGCAGTTCGAGATCTCCTTGCTAATATCCGTGATAAACTTCCCAAAGCGCCAGGAAGGGATAGCAGATAAAAAAGACACGGCCGCCGCCGTGACATTGGAGTCAGGGAAATTGAAGTCGTTTCGGATCCCGCGGCACACTACTTCCCATTGATCAGCCGTCAGGCGCGTGCACCGGATCAAATCAAACGCCAACTTCTTGCACACCGCACTTGCGGGACTGGCAATAATCTGCTCGCACGCTGCGCTTGCAATTGAGGAAATGTCCTTTCCCCCAGCTGCATGCTGCAGCGCCAGCAGCAGAGCTTGAGCTTGACGAATCCCGTCATTCGACGCAAGCTCTGCCCTTATTGAAGCGAACACGTGATCCATCACTCACAAACAATGACGCCAAAATCTTTCGAATTCCTATCCACGACACACATTCAACACTATCGCCGATCGAACACCAAAAAAAAAACGCTCTCATGCAATAGTAATCTTCGATGACACTGCCCTTCGCAAGCATCACCGCCGCTACTTCGATTCTAACCTCACATTGCGAAAATACTATAAGACAATGCTCGATCACAGAGCCTCATTCTTCTCGCATCCTACGAAAATTTCCACCATATTGGCTACAATGCAGCCCATACGAAAGATTAAAACCCTACTCCACGATTGCACGTCGCCATTGTTGGTCATCGATCTTGCAAGAGCGATTTACTCGAATTTCTACCCCTCAAGGAACAGAGCTTGTAGCTTTCTTTGGTGATGCATTTTCTGATGAATGAACTTCGTGTTCATCGTTCGTTAACGGGGTTCATCCATCTGACATTTGAAAAACCTCTGCCAAAATTGGTCTTGCTGCTTTATATTATTTGTTGAATGACACCTTATTTCACTTTTATACTAAAATTCTGTTTACATTGACATGTACTAAAACTAATCTCGAATTTGGTTTGTTGATTGTTCAGTGTAGTTCTTAAGACTCTGAGTGAATAAAATGTTTGCTACTACACACAGGAAGATTAATTCAATGTAATGCAAAAAAAGGATTTTTACTATCCATTAATAAATGAAATAAATGAAACGTTTTCTAAAATTTAAAATTTTAAGTAAAGTGGAATAATTAAATAAACAGTTATTTTACACATTTTTGATGGATTTTTTTATGATACGTGTAAATATTTTACAAAAACCAAAACAAAAATTTTAAAAAGTTCTGTTCTGGTTTCTTTTTTTTTTTTTGGATCAACCAAATCATTTGCAATTATATTTTTTGCACATTAAAATATAATAAACAAATAAACAAACATCATTTGCAATAAATTAAATCAACATAATATTAATAAATTAATTAATATATAGTGATTAAATCAAATTATATATATACATGTTTTTTTATTACATAATAATTTAATAGTTTAATTTATTTTTAATTTTTATTATCGATATTTGAGTATAAAATAAATGCAATTGACTCTTGGAAAATGAAATTTGCAGAAGTAAAATTTTAATCATCTTTACAAGTATTTTTTTGTAATAGATTAGATCTATAAACAACCAATCACTTGGATAACCTACATCTATCAACCCAATGTCAATGTATGCTAAAGCTATGCATTTAGATATAAATATGTTATTTTTTGTAATCATCCTCATTTATACAATTAATTTGAATTTTGTTTGTGGCACAATAAAATATGATTTGCTGCTTAAAAATAATTTGTTTTTTGTGTTCTAATTAAAATTATAGGAGCTCGAATTTTATACCGTGAATTAATAATTTAGCTAAAATAATAAGCTGATTTTTAAAATATTTATTTATAAATGTCAATTCATTTTGTATGTGCATACTCATTACTCTAAACTCACAAAGCAATTGAAAAAGTAACAATTGAGACTTCTGTATAATAACAATAATGATATGATTAATTTGGTTTTAAAATAATTATACTTAGTAATATAATTGTACCTAATTTTTAAAACAAAAAAGAAATAAATTTACCTTGTGTACATATTTGATTTAGAATTGACATCTCTGAGAACTGTAAGCTATGTTTTAGAAAAATTAGATTATATAAAATATTTACATGTTTTTTGAAGGTTTTATTTGAATACTAAAACTCAAAAGATAGTTCAAAAGCCAAAATATTCCTTGTGTATAAAAAATAAAAATAAAATAAAAAGAAAGAAAGAAAAATAATGTATTGTAAATTTAATTGCAAGTGGTAAAGGTTGTATTTGATTTTAAGAAAATAGTTTGAATCCTTTTCTCTCTCTATATATATATGCACAATACTAAAAATAATTTATTGTTTAAATAATCATATATAATTTAAAGTTAAAAAAAGAATATAGTTTGATTTAAATATATAATTACACACATATGTATATATAGATATATATACAAGTTTTGTATAATTATAATAAGAATATTTTGAACACAATTGTTTACACTTGTATGATTGTACAAGTGTAAACAATTACAACCTTCAAAACATGTGTACATATTCACCATCCTCCCATTATTCTACAAAAAATAGTTTAAGAAAAAACACTCAAAAATTCGCATAAAATAAAGTAAAATATAAAAATACAACAACACAACAACATGAATAAAAAACAAGCAGAGGAAGGGACCAAAAAATCCATTCTAATTTTAAAAAATCCCAAAACATTTTAAACGTACTTGTGAAAGCATTGTGATTTTCAAGTTTGGTCCAAAAAATTGCAACCAAGAATGAGTTCCAACCACTTCATAGAACAGCCTTTTCATCTATCAATCAATGCATAACCAGAAAAGTAATACAAGATCTCCCGTTTAATAATAAATTACATCTTCTCCGGCCTTATGCATTTCACTTTTACAAATCTTCGAGAGACCGCCTCAAAAATGCTTGAAACACCAGCACAACAACAATGCACCGACAGAAATCACCGACACGGTACGGCCGGGGTTCGGACACTACCGACAGGGAGTCACGCTGCGGCGACGTCCAGAGAGTCCAGGAGAGCCCAGTGCTGCCAAACAGGGACCAGAGAGTTGGCGGTAATCATCCCCGACGCGGCGACGGCGGGGACTCCGATGCCCGGCATGGTGCTGTCTCCACAGCACAACAGGCCCGGGATTTCACTGGCGGCACCGGGGAATGAATCCCTGCCAGCTCTGATCGCGGGGCCGTATGTGCCCTCAGTTCGACGCAAGTAGCGCTCGTGGGTCAGCGGAGTCCCCACCAGCTTCAGCTTCACTCGGTCTCGTATGTCTGGAATCACCTTCTCCAGTGTCTGCCACAACACCTGCCACATTGACCACACGAGATTTGGAACCACTTTAGCTGCTGATCTCCAATGTAATGTTTCCATTTTGGTTTTACTTTCCATGTAAAGGTAAGAGTTTACCTCTGATCGTTCTTCCTTCAACGCTGCATACTCCGGGCTCTTCCTGTCCATTCCTTTCCAGATGCTGTAAGGCTCATTCCCTGCTGTGTAGGCGTGGACAACGTGACAGCCTTCCGGGGCCAAGGATGGGTCGAATACCGTGGGGATGGACACCAGGCAAACGTTCTGCGGCGCGCCAACCCCAAGCTTCCAGTCGTGGAGAACAAGGTGATGGCACTCCAAATCCGATGGAAGTCCGGTGGCGTCGATCCCCAAGTGAAGGTGCATGAAACTGTCTGTCTTTTCGGTGACGTTGGCACGGTTGATGTAGCTTTGCGCGGGCAAGGAGGCTTTGGGAAGTAGCTTCGCCGTATCCCAAGTTGATGCGTTGGATATGACTGCTTTAGGCGCTCGGATTGTGTATGGTGTCTTGTTTGTGCCTCTCGTTGGCCGCACGCGAATGCCTGAAACATGTGCACCATCATCTTACATGTTGACTACTCTGCATGGGCTTGTGTAATAGAAATCTAAGCAGATGGGTAAGAGTGACACTGAGAATGTGAATGGCAGTAGAACAGTGAAAGTCGACAATCAACAGTATGGCCGTAGGAGGTTGTACTGACCTACAGCACGCCCTCCTTCTAAAAGAATCTCATCGACGTGAGTATTGAGCAGCAAGCGACCACCGTATTTTTCCAAGCCTCGAACAAGGGCTTCGATGATGCTTCCCCCTCCTCCTAGAGGATAATCAATAGACCCACCCTCACGGTGTCGCTCTTTGAACATGGTCACCATTTCCGCGGTGATCGTGCTGAATACACATGAGGCCAACTATTGGTGCTCCACCACGAATTCTTACCCTCTTAAAAGCCACATATAACTCACTGGACGGTTTTCTAAAGCGAACGATCTCCTGTTTACAAACATCACACACATAGTTTCCAGACAAAACTAGTCCCTATCAATAACATTGTTGAGTGGCTCTGAACGGACCTGTCAGCTAGGAGGCCACTCAGCACAAAGCATTCCAAGTCAATCAGCTGCTTGAGGAATGGATCTTTCACCACCTGCGGCATCCCAACTTCTAGCTCCAATTTAATAGCTTGTAAAACATCCATTCCAACCACTATGCAACATGAATCTCTGACGGGATGAAGCACCATAGTAGCCATTGGGGTTCCTCAACTCCGCAAAGTTAAAACAGGGATCACACACTGACCTGGTTGACAATACCCGAGAAGGGAGAAAGCAAGTCCTTTGTAGCCGGCAAGAAAGGCAGAAGCTGAGGAAGAAACCTTCCCGCGGTGAAAACCACGGCCGGATCAGGTCTTAGAGCGGCAGCAGGAAGGGCCATGGCTGCACGAGCTAGGGGCTCCATCTTGTCTTCAAGTTCTCGCCATTCGGATGCTGCCCTAGCTCCCCCGACTCTTCGAATCTCTGCTTCATACGCATCTTTATTTGCTGCGAACTTGAATGTGCCCTCAGGCAAGTACCCTACCCAATTTTTGTATTGCACGCATTCCACCTTCTCTCCTATAGCATCGAGCACCTGCAAAGCACCATTCCCTAGACCTAAATTTCAATCAAAGTACTCCAGAAACTTCCAGCGCCAGGAAATAACCTAATCTTCTGTACAAAAGAGGCATGACATTCAACTGAGCATTCGAAAATTGGTTACCAAATCAAATGCCGAACAATGTTATTGTCTGATAAAATGCACCTATCTTCTCCGCTTCATTGAGAACATTGAGATTAGGCGGAATACAATACGCGCCTGTTTGAGGGGGTTGATCGAAGGCTTGATAGAAAGTCCGGCGTGAAAAGAAGGCCCTGAATCAAACTGAAACCCTTGTCGCTCAAAGGCATGTCCTGCTCCTCCGGCTATGTCATGGCTTTCACAGACCACCACCTTGTATCCGTATTTCGCAAGCAGAGCTGCGCAACAGAGACCTCCAATTCCGGCTCCGATTACGACGACATCCGCCTTGGGAATTTCGGGTGCATCACTCAACCTACTCGAGGTGCCTGCTGTGGATATTTCATTGCCGCTTACAGCCGCCCTGATGAGTCTTGTACAGCAATGTCTATTTCTCCTTTCTCTTCTCGAGGTGCTCAACTGTGGAAGTTTGAAATCCCTGAGACCACCTTGTAGGCCCTTTCCATGAGCTTCACTTTCGCAATTAAATTGTAAATGAAGAGTGGGGTAGAGGCTCACGGATTGGCGGGCTGGCGCCACCACCTGCACTGCCATTGCCGTAACTCAATTCTTTCGCAAATGCGTTCACGCGCAGTACTGACACTCTATGTACAAGGCACTACAGGTTTGCGCGAATCAACACCTACTTTTGCCAATAATCGAGCTAAAATTCTGCTATCTTGATAGAAATTCAACTCGCTACAAACTGTGTACTCGAGACATTCACATCCACTGCTTACAAATTGCCATCGCTTAAGATACACGGCCTGGCAATCCAGTTGGGCTTTCCACAGCCAGAATGTGGATTCAGGCGGAGCCCTCGCATTTGCGTCCTTACCAACGGACACAGACAGGAGACGGCTCTGAATTCTAACAACTGCAGCTTCCTGCAACATCTCAACGCTGCGAAAAAGCGATTCCAGAGCTTCCCAACCGCGAGCTTCTGTTTCGGAGACTGATATCCGCTGGATAATGGAAGGCTGGAAACGAGCAGCCCTCCTGGGGTGTGAGATACCCATGTGGCAGCGCAAAGCATGCGTCTTTCCCAGTGACACGAGTTGCCGAGCCGGATTCACGGCAGCGTCACCACCCACGTCGAGAATGCCACCGAAAAGACTTTTGTGGTCACATCCATGACAACATGATTTGCAGGCCGCATGCAGATTCATAATCTTGATGATTTACGAAGCATTTCCACTCTTGTTAGTGGATAGTTCACGTAGTTGCTTTTCTCACTGCATCGGAAAGCTGCAATGTGCCGATGCTGCCATGATCCGAAGTTGTACAAAATATTGGGTCTATTGTTGGACACCGTCAGAAATGTCCATAGACGGTTTCTGGTTGAAGCTAATTTCAACGGCACTTTACTGCCAAAATAAAGTCGTTTTGGCAATAAGCAAAATGGTTCAAACAAAAAAAATTATATACTCACTCTATGAAGTGCTCACTTGATGATAATAAAATTTTCGATGAATTTTTGGGTGGTTGAATCTGGGCAGACAAAAATCTAGGGGCAGAAGCAACAACTTTTGTTAACAAGTCATTTGGTGCCTGAGGAGTTGTTAAAACCTTCAAAAACATTATGTGTTGCTATATGAATATATATATATATATATATATATACAGTTACAAGTTGGTTTTGTGAAAGTTTAGATGGCAAGTCCTGCTATGAGGTGTTAACAGGGTTTTCCTCAAATTGTCGTGAAACGCTTGTGAAATGATGTTCCTATAATCTAAAATGCCTCTCTCTACTTCAGACCTTTAGCATTGCACAATAAAGACCCTCTAGGGGATGTTAGAAACGGAGGAGGTAAAAGTACCACCACCTGAGACAAATCTAATCAGATACATACAAACTACACAAACAAACTCAACGTTAACACTGTGAACTGGTTTGTTGCAGGATGATGTACCTCGACGATGCAAACGGATCGACCTTGGTAGCCACCAGACACATCCCATCCCAGCGACACTCTGCCAATGTTTGAATGCGCTGCTCAGGGCAGCCGAAGAGGAACGAATAATTGAGGCGTCAGAGCAGTCCTAGAATTCACTTCATCTAGAAAGCTACAACATACAAAGACCAGAGATATCATCAGCTAACCTGCAAGCATGTCTCATAAAACTCATACAAAGAAATTCATAGCGTAACTCAAACATCCTTAAGAACAATCATATAACCATAGCGCTGAAACCCCCATCCTCCCAAGCCAACCCAACGGGAACAAAGCATTAAAACACTTCAGATAGTACCAAAACCAAATCCTTCATCCATTGAGTGCACCTAAAAATGCAGTTGCTGCCCTAGCACATGCAAGGATAGAAGGCCTTGCCGGCTTCTGCCAGTGTAAACCACAAAACTGGTCATTTTTGTTGTCTATAATGCTAGACTCAGCTTCCGGATCCAAATCACGATGCAGAACCAACGTGCATTTTCTATTGAGCTGCACCAGAATGCACCCACATTTTGGCACGGCGTCAGAGAGTTTTAGCAGATCTACTACTCAGGAAACTTTTATCTATCATTTCTTGCCTGGAAACCTCTGCGTCGATGAAGGCACCTATTCCATACTGCAATTCTATTAAACGATGCTGGTCATTGCACCGTGAATACTAATGCCTCCTCATCGTATACTGGCAACTCAGCCTCTCCATAATGCTACAATATGAACAACTTTGAAGGAACAGATTGGGGGATATTCTAACTACTATGTCTCTGTTTGCAAAGACACTAGCTTTCCATTTATCCTCCCTTCAACCTCCCCAACTGCTGCGCCTACTTCGCCCTCCTCCTGAAGGACAATCGTTCGCCCGATGTCCCCGTTGCCCACACACGTGGCATGTCCCTGAAAAAGCCCTGTCACTCCCTCTGTCCGACTGCCTTGACGAAAACCTCCCGAACCTCTCTCTGTCTCTCTCTGATGATGACGATCGAGGTGACGATGATGAAAATCTTCCGAATCGATCATTGCCCCTATCAATACCACCTCGACTACCCGATCCTCCTCCAAATCGTCCAAACATATCTGAGCCTTGTCCTCCTCTCCTTTCTTCTGATATTAAAGAAGGAAGCTTTGTTGGCACGTCGAACACGTCCCCTTCCTGGCTTGGTAGCGCAAGAACTTCCTTGGCCACATCATCCGGCAAATCGAAAACCGCTCCGTTCACCCTCCTGTCGTCGATAATGCAGATCTTCCCCACCCTGTCCGCTGCAGATCGAGACATACCAGACAAAACCCCGCTCACACCGCGCGCATTAAGAGCTGGCCTACCCCCGCTGCGCACTAGCCTCAACGTCGTCATTCCTGGCTCGTGCGTCAACAAAGACCGGCTTGGAGGCAACTGACTGAACCCACTCAAGTGAGCCAATGCAGCAGCGAACGCATCTGGACCCTTCTCCTCCAGCAAAGACTCTGCAGTTGGACGGAACTCGGCCGCCAAACTCTCATCCACATTTTCCAGCGCACCCTTCACCTGATCGAAGCTTGCTTGCATCACATCCTTCACATGAGGTGCACCAATCATCTGAAACCTGCACTTCACGTCGCTCTCGATAGTCCGCATCGTCCGAATCTGTTGATTGGTAAACATCAATATATTCGTCCCGGTCTTCCCCGCACGACCTGTCCGTCCCGTCCTATGCACAAATGTCTCCGAGTCGTTCGGAATCTCGTAGTGGATTACAAGGTCCACGTTCGGAACGTCCAATCCTCGTGCAGCGACGTCCGTCGCGACCAAAACTGTGATCTTACCCTCCCGAAACGCGTTCAATGTCTTCTCCCTCTGAAGTTGCGAGATGTCCCCGTGCAATGCCCCGCAAGCCACCAGATTCCCCATCGCCATCGCCACGTCGTCTGCGTCTCTCTTCGTCTGCGTAAACACGATCGTCTTCCCGCCTTTGGCATGCACAGTAATCAAGTCGCTCAAAATCGATCGCTTTGCCGTTGCAGGAAGCTGAATGGCCAAATTCTTGATGCCCTCCGCCAGCTTATCATCTGCGTCTCCCACCAGGTCAATCATCAGTGGCCTGTTGAGGTACTTCCGACTAAGCTCTTTCACCCATTTCGGCATCGTTGCAGAGAAAAGCATGCTCTGTCGATTCTTTGGCAACTGCTGTAAAATACGCTCCACATCTTCTTCGAATCCAACCGCCAACATCTGATCTGCCTCGTCCAACACCAAGAAGTTTACACTCTGCAACTTCAAAGAGCCCCTTTCAATTAAGTCGATTATACGCCCGGGCGTCCCCACCGCAATGTCTACGCCCCTCTCCAGCTGCCTCTGCTGCATGCTAATAGACACGCCTCCATAAACGCACACCGTCGACAGCATAGGAGCCGACTCCATAAACTCCCGCTCCACTTGCTTCGCCAACTCACGAGTCGGCGCTAGCACCAAAGCCCGCGGAGACCTCCCATGCCTGGGCGCGCTCTCATTATTCGCATCAATAATATGCTGTATGATCGGAATTCCAAAAGCAAGTGTCTTCCCAGTCCCCGTCTTCGCCCTTGCAATCAAGTCCTGCCCTTTCATGGCCGGCTCGAGTACTGCCCTCTGAATTGGAAACAAGTGCGTAATCCCACGCTTCGCGAGCGCATCCACTATATCCTCAGAGACGCCCAAGCTGTCGATCGCAAGCTCGTCTTTCCCAGAACCCGCGTCTTTTTTCCCCACAAATCCCTCCTCATCACCCGAGCTCAAAGTCTCCTCATCGAACAAATCCGGCTGGCTAGAAATCTCCCTCCGCGATTGCAATAAGGCCATCTCCGACGCCAGCCCATTTTCCCCCTTCATTCCCCACATGGATCCATTCCCAAGGAACAAACCTCTCTCCTGCAAACCCGTCCACCCCGACGCTCCCGCATTGCCTCCCACCGCGGACGTCAAACTCCGCCCGACCTTCAGCGCTTCCCGCTGCACTCTCGCGCTCGATCTCACGCGCACCAGCGCCCTTGCCCCAGCCTCAGCGCACTTCCTAAACATTGCCATAGCTCTAAACCCCTCTAAACCCTAATTGACATAAACAAAAAAAAATCGTACAAAAACTCCTTAAAACCCCCCGAGAGCTCAAAAATTCCCACACGCCTCACTGGAAAAGGAAAGTCCCGAAGAGTGGCCGCCTGCCTAGAGCTGTGACATGACGGCGAAAGTGGCGATCTGCAGGGCAATGTCTCTTCGAGGCTGTAAAGGAGATGGAGACCAAACCCTAAACGGTGACAGATGAGGAGGCCTCCGGAAAAAAGGAGAGAGATTGTGGCCTTCATTCGGACATGAAGGTCACTCGGGAGGGAACGAAAGCTAACGGATCCACGGCAATAGGTCGGGAGTTTAGGGCACGCCCTCTAGTACTTTCTGCGTGCAATATTCTCGATTTTGAATCCAACAAAAACAAAACATCTACTGCAACTTCACGGCTTTAAAAAGGGTGTGGTTTATTTTCCTTCTGTAGAAATCATCTAGGGTTCAATATAAATAAGACCTTAAACTCTAGCTGGGTGGATCTTCTCCTAGAAGTGTACCATGGTAATTTTTCGTCTTCATCCATGAATAGATTTTTGGCAATTTTAACGAAGTTTTTATATGTCTGTCAATGCCCGCCTGCAAAAATCAGCCCTAACTAATGGCCTAGGGGAGCAAAGACCAAGGGGCTAAGACACAAAGCAATTAAGTATTGAGAGGAGGGGTCAAAACATAAATACAACTTATCTAGTTCACTATGCAGGCAACCAAATATAAACTCAAGACTTACTTAGCACTACTATGTTACATGGCTAGTGCACCAATTTTTCCAGAAGTTGAGCATGGACATCAATCTCACATTATTTATATTGATTTGGGTTATGCATAGGCAGCAAGCTAGGCATAATGGAGACTATAGGCTGTAAAAGTCCTGTTCTAGGAGATGTTCTGCAGAACCTCTTAAATTCTAGGTGTTGAGATCATACCATGGTCAATTCTCATGGGTTTGAGTACATGTTTAGTTTTCATGTTATTATCTTATTTTTGTTATGAGGTCTAATAAGCATGTCATTTTTCTTTCACTTCTAATTTTTTCTTTTTATACCATAATTTTGTTGCTACTTCATCAAAACAACTCCTCTTGTGCCAAAAAATCCATCTTCCAACAAGGTTTCATTTTAAGCCTGTAGCATTTTACAATATTCTTATCAAATTTCAGCAAGTTTTAAAACTTTATTGAGTTTTTTTACATTTTTGTCTACAGAGAAATAGATGATATTGAAAAGTCATAGACACATTTAAACTGTAAATTCACTGCGCACACTTATCATGAATATTGTCATTTGAATAAGATTGTCTCCATCCAGCTTTTTTTTTAGTTAGTAAAAGATTGAAAATATAAATATACAAACAAATCAATAAAAATTAATAACATCATACATTTGCAAAAGAAATTTTAATTTCTGAAAATCTTAATAACCATTTTAAGAACTCATTCAATACATTTATTAAAATTTGTAGAACCTCATTAGATAAATAATAAGACTTGAGATTTAAGGAAGGTTTGCATGTTTGTGAGATGTTCCCTTAAAGTTATTTATATGAACCAATTTTTTAATAACTCTACCACCATAATGATGTGAAACATGTCATTTTATAGCACAAGAGCATTTGTGTCCATATGTATATATATATATATATACATACATATATAATCAAATGTTAAATACAGAACCAAATCACTACATTCTCAACACGTTTAAAAGATAGTTAGAAAAGTAGAATGTTTAGGCAAACTTAATTAAAATAATAGAGTTTACATTTAAGTTATTCAAAATCCATCTAATTTTTGCATTCCAAATTTTAAGAATAATTATTCCGAAAACCATCAGAAAATCTGATGTAAATTTAGTAAACATGGCATTTCCGAAGAAATTATTTGAATGAATTATTCTTATTTCAATGTGCCTATTTCCTAACAATAGTTCTTCCAATATTCTCTTATCAATACTTCAGGGGCACATCTGTTGACAAAGATCCCATTATGTTTATCCACAAAAATTTACACGGCTTATGTAGCTTAGAGGGTGTATTCGGTTTTTGCATCAATAGGCCTACTTAAAACATTTTAAATGAATTTGGAAAAACTTGAAAAATGCTATAATCTTCATGCTGAGGAGGCTCCCTGACAAGCTATGTCAAGAAATATGCGGGCATTCCTCTCTGCTCTTCACGATAAACTCCAGCAAAAGCACTGAATACCAACTGCTTATCTCAAGCATCCAACACACTCCCATTAGAAAAAGCAAAAAATTAAATCAAATCAATCAGAAAGATACCTCAAAACCATCAGTTCAGCGTATGCTCACATGAACAAAATCAAATCACAATCAAGACGGATCGCAAGGGAAAGTGTTGCAAGGAGCAAGTTCAACTTCTAGAGGTCACCACTAGCATAAAATCGCAATCTACCTCGAAGTGAAAATGGAACCCAAATGTGAACACCTATGCGTTCTGTTGATATCCAAAGTGAATGCGATTTGTGCTTCTTGGTCGCAGATAATCAAAAATCATCTGAGACTTTTGCTGAAGAAAGAATTTGTGAAAGAATTTCCAAGGTCAAAACCCCATCCCTATGCGACATCTGTGTACAAGACTCGTCAAGTATCTGACTTCCACAACACTTCCAACCCGGCTTGATTAAAAAAGCCAGAGTAGTTATGCTGAGATTACTCCGTTGCTACGATACAGATTATTGCTGCTGTTCGTATATCTGCATGTAAGTTTCCGAAAGTGCCACCATCTGGGGCAAAGTCTCATTCACGTGAAGATCTTGCATTTCATACCTGCGAAGCATATTTTGTAATTAGAAGATGCAAAACAAAAAATGTGCACGTTCCCTGTTACTGACCTATACCACACGATACAGCGCATGTATTAATTACAAACCAACACAAAATTATAACGTATGGGCAGTGCACATTACGGTTATTATAGAGACAGAAGCATGTTCTCAAAAGATTTAGTTCCAAACGTCAATGCCAGATAAATTGACTCCAACGAGTAAGATACAGAATTGTTTGCAGAGCGAGGTAGCTTACCACATTTCATCTGACTTGCGCTGAACAAAAACCCTGTAGGAACCTTCACCTGGTTTCCCATCATGGACAAGATTGGCAATCAAGTCATACTTCGTACGTTGTTTTTCACCATCCTTCGATTTCGGCAACGGTATGTAATCTTTAAGCTCCAAATTTTTGACAGGGAAGTTCACTGTGACAGACGGGTAACATATAAGAAATCAAAAGAGTGCAACATCAGACAAACATATGATAAAAGACCCTGACATACTACAGTAGATTTCAAGTACTATAATGGAATAATACAACCAGAGAAATGATGTGGGATTCAAAGAGTTACCCTAAAGCTCTCGCTTCGCTTCTAAGAAATAACTGAAGAACTTGTCCACTCAACTAGATGACTAGTATAGAAGGCGTTCAAGGGAAAAATGTATATATATATATATATATATATATATATATATATATATATTAACTCACCTAAAGTTGGATTCTTTTCCATGAAGAAATTGTTCTTGGTAAAGCGCCGCATGTGGAGAATAATATACTGTGGCAACCGGGTAATACGATACCGCATCCGGGCAAGCTGGGGTCTGACTACTTCTGTTACCGTTTCTCCATCAAACTTCTTCAATATATTGAAAAGAGGAATCTGCACACGTTGACAAGGTAGTAGTGTGTAAAATAATTAATGATGTTCTAAGCATGTCATCTGTATGGACAGGACTGCAAAAAAAATAATTAATAAAAATAATAATGGTAACAATAAAAGTTTTAGGTGGTAGAGAGAGCAATCATAGTATCTTGTTGACCATTCTAGGTATACGGCAACTCATAGGAAAATCAATGGATCAATCTGAAGAGTTGATTGAAACCAATCAACAAATTAAAAAGTTCACAATTGTTTAACATGTAATGCTCGGTGCAAAGACTAACCTGGGGTATGATGTTCTTTTCCATGACATCTTTAAAGAGTGGAGGAGGGGGCAAGTCAAGGCCCAGCATAAGAAATGGCATTTTGCTAACATCTTTATGCAGATCTGTAGTATCCAACTTTCCTCCACCATCTGCCCCTGATGACACATCACCCTCGCGTTCTTCAGCGAATCCCTTCTTCTGAGTTTCCTTGATAACCTCCAGTTCCCCCTAAAGATTTATCACCAAACAATAGACTTTTACAAATCCAATTAAGAAAGCTACAAGCTTCGTCAACGTCAAAGTGAGACCCTAACGACAGATAGCTATTCGAGGGAGAAAGAATCAGCAGCTTATGCTTTGAAAAATACTGAGCAGAGTACGTACCTGAAAACACTTGTAGATAACACTGCTATTGCGTTTCTTAGTGCCACCGAGGTCTGTATGAAGAGTGTTAAGAAGCCATGACATGAACTCCACGGGATCAGATTGCACACCGATTCGAAACCTCTTCTTACTTGCAACCATCACCGCCTGCAAAAACTCATGAGGACTGACCTGCCAATAACAAGGTATATTTATAAGTGAATGTCCATAGGGACATGATAGTAAGACTATAGACAAACATCGAAAGAGGTCGACATCAGCAAGGCTATGCGGTTTTGATCGCTGGCTGCAATAGACTCTTCATACTAAGTTTCTCCTCAAAGTAAGTTGCATTTATCGACCAAAAAATCTTCAATGAATCCTCCATAAATTGAAATCAACTTACCTGCCCCTTGAAATTCTTTGTATGCCATATTTTTTTTGTCAATTCACCGAATCGCTGGACCAGAGGCGATTTGCAATGCTTGTAGTTCTCAGGAAGCAAAAAAAAGTTCCTCAGTGGGGTGACTCGCATAAGAGACTGTATGGTAACATTAACGAAGTCGTTTTCCTTGATGTTGTTTATGCCCACCTAGAAAGGTAACATAATTAATTAGAGTAGTTGATAGGAAGGAGAAAATGTTTTAAAAAGAAGATATAGAAACTTTACAAAATTATGCTGTCATGTGAACGAAATAAGCAAAAAAAAGAGATGAGTACTAACCATTCCTGGAAGGTAATCTGAGCCGTCTAACGCCCTTGACCATTGTTTGATTTTGTCCAATTGCTCTGCCTGTGCTCTTGTGAATCTACAATGGGAAACAGAACCGATTAACGAGGGAGTACTTGGCAAGTTAGAATTAGAAGGAACAATCCAACAACTTGATTTGATCAAAACTCGAAAACAGTAACTTTGCCGTTCTAGAATGTAGGGCCACTCCTCGATGCAAACTGCACAGCTCAGCAGTGCCGCGACAGAGAACTCAGTTTTTCTGCGCCTATCACACACAAGGTGTGCCGCGTAATTTCCTTTCTCGCGGAATACCACGTTGCTCCACAACTCAAGGAGTCAACGCTCGGCCTAAGGCACATCTATGCCGCTACTTCCTAAAATATTGGACCACTTCTCTCGATATCAACTGCATATCTCAGCAGTGCAACGACAGACAACCCAGTTTTTCTGCGCCTATCACACACAAGGTGTGCCGCGTATTATCCTTTCTCGCGGAATACCACGTTGCTCCACCACTCAAGGAGTCAACGCTCGGCCTAAGGCGGTTCACATCCACAAACAGCAGCCTTCGACATTCCCAAAACTCATATAATGTAACGGATGCCAAAATTCAAATTCAAATTTAAAGAATTAAAAAGCACAACAACGGAAAGCCTATGAATAGTTTATAAAACAACGTTGATCCTCGTAGTTCCAGTTTCAAGGACTTCGCGATCAACCAGTTCGAAAAAAGAGCAATTAATGCATACCGAGGATTCAAGACATGTCGAATATCGTCTAGAGAAGGGTCGTTCACTTCGTAGCCATCTGGGAGACAGTAAACCTTCTCCGTGTGCAGATTGATGAAGACATGATGACCAGCTTCAAGACTGTGCGTGTATGCATGAGACTTGCGGCCTCGTCCTTGAAAATATTTCCCACACACAAGGCATGCGTACACATTCAAATTGGAAAGTGAGACCGAGCAAAATTTCTCAAAGTCGAAATCCAGCACCTGAGGACAACAATATCCAGTAAGTTGCAAGACTACTTCATGGTGAAGTTGACCATCTTGGATACAACCAAGAGCAGGAATATGACACCAATTCAGAAAACATATCAATTACTACAAACGACGAAACAACACAAATGATTTGAACCCTCTAAAACTAAAAAAACGCACGCCAAGGACAAAACCCTAAACCACCACCACGAACAAACCTGTCTGTTGACAGTATCCAAGTATGGACAATCTTTCCGCAATTCAATGTCGCGCCGTAGCCCTGCACGGCTGCGCTCCGCCTCCTCGTCACTTTCGTACTCATACACCTGTTCTTTCACCTTCACCTCCTCTTCTTCCTCTTCTTCCTCCCCATAATGACCAAGCGTCGACAACACGCCATTTTCGGGAGAGTCGGGGATCTTAAACTTCTTCCGGATGCCATTCAACTCATCGTTGTGAGGATCAATCTCAACTGGACGAGATGGCGCAGTAGCTCCATCTTCCTCCTGATCAACGTCATTCTCTCTTTCACGCTTCATAGAAAAAACTGTCAAAACACCAAAGAGCGGCAGAAGCAGAAGAAGAGACTAACAAAGAACCTCAAAATAAACGAAGAATCCGAGCTACATAAGCACGTTCACAGCAACAGACGGGGAGCCTCAGATAAACACGGACAGGCTCGACAGGAGATCTTTAAGAAGACGAATGTAACAATGAGAGCATCAAGCCCTAAAAACTTCAAACAACCCCTTTCACACAGGTGGTGTTATCTTCAACTTCGCATAACCCCATTCACACCTTCGACTTAGCACTACTCCATTCACATTGGTGGTGTTATTTTCCACTTCGCACTATCCTATTCACACTGGTATTGTTTTCTTTTTAGTGTTTGATTTGATTTGATAGTTAATGTTTGATGGTTAGTTTAATCTACCTCAAATATTAGGGAATTGTTTTAACCTTTATGTAAAATCATGTATATGTTCTATTTGAGGATTAAGATCCATAGGCAATTCAAGTTGTCTTATTTATTCCATGACACTGTGCATACTTTTAAAATAGCAATAATTAATAGTTTTATCCAAGACATGTGTACTTTTCTTAATGAAATGTGTAAATTGAGATAATGTCAATTGAGATAAATGCTCTAAAAAAAAAAAAACCTTCAATATTTATTCTTTTATTCTTTTTATATTTTAGATTTTCAATATACAAGTGAGTAATTTGTATACCTACCATTATTACAATTCAATAATAAATATATATTCAATTCAGTAATTAAAGATTGGTTTGTTTTTAGTTTTGGGTCATCTCAATAATTTTGTAGAATATCAAATAGTAGGCTTTGATAAATTGTATATCTATTGTGTTAGTGTCTGTTTTTAAAATATAAATGCATTTTTGCTCCTTTAAAATTAATTACATATATATATATATATATATATACATATATAATTTGTAGAAAATTAAAACGTTCAAAAAGTGTAAGTGCATTTATGCAGCCTTTGTTAAGAATTTACACCATTATTCTTTATAGGAGAGTTCAAACATAGATATAAATTTAAAATACTTATTAGTAATAAATATCTATTTGAAATAAGATAAAATGAAGACCATTTTGTTTATTTCATTTCGACAGTAAATTCAAAAACTGATTCAAAAAGCAATCCTATATATATATATATATATATATATATATGTATAATTATGTATTTGTTTATTTGAAACTGAAACATATAGAAAGACACAGGCAATTCATGGTGTCTAAGTGTTTTGACAAAGTATGTTCATATACAAATAACAAAATAATAAAAAGTAATAACAATAATAATACCAGAGTATGATTTATAATTCACTTATTCATAAAGACATGTTCACATGATTATAACTTTCTGTTGAAGAGGTTCAATCTTAAAAGTGAGTTCTAAAAGATTACAATTTGTTAAGATTTGTAAGAATAATATTTTAGTTTGACAAATAAATAAAAAATTAAAATATATAAACACAAAATTCGTTTCAAGGTAAAATAATACTTTAAAATACATTCCATTATTTATTATTTATTTAAATATTTATTATGCTGCTGTTAGTAAATTGATAAATAAGAAGTGATTCTTTTTAACCATCATTCCAAAACATATTTATTTTAATTAACATACTTACTGCAAAAAATATTGTTATTTTTATGTCGTCTAAAAATATATGGTAGTTTTGCTTTTGGCATGGTCCTGAGGAATTGTGCTGCATTCAACAACTCTATCATATATTACATTTTCTTTTATTTGTTTCTATTTTAACACCCTCATTCCAACATTGCTTGATTTTTGTATCCCAACCATGATAAGGCTATCAAAAATACATAGATGTAAAAAAATGAGAAAAATATCAGCTTAGAAATGTGTAACTTGTAACTTCTAGAGTGCTTTGAAAAATAGTGAACTTATTGTCAATTTAGCAGGATTAACACTTTGAATATAAATAGATGGCTTCATTTAAAATGAGGATACATAATTATATAATTCAATAAGGATTAATAAAAAGTCTTGTGAACCATAGAATAAATAAGACCTTAAATGTTTTTGAAATACAATAATTTCTAAAAACATAAAAAATACCTATATATAGTTATTACTTTTATTGCTAAAATTACAATGTTCAAACTTCTTACAATTCATGGCAAATAAGAGTGTTTGTTCAACAAACTTGATCATTAAATCTTTTGTAGAAAAATTAAACTGACCCAAAATTATTTTATAATATTTTATAAGCATAAACTACTAATTTAATTTCAAAAAATTGAAAACCAAAATTTATTCCTAGATCAAATGTTAACATGTAAAATACCTAGAATTGTAAACTTAGATAATACAATGTTATTATTACTATTATTGAATGGTTTTTTGAATGTACAAAATGAGTTATCAAAGTTGTGTTAAAAAACACATGCAAACACATCCACAGAAAAATGAATTGGCTTACACATTGTTTTTGGTTTTGGGTCCCATTAACCACTTTAAACTTAGTTGAAAGACATGTTGTTATTAAACATTTTGTTGTACATGTAAAAAAGTGAATCATAAACACTGAATTAAAATACCATCATAGGACATTAATTTAATGTTAAAATATGTAGTAACATCACAAACTCTAATTTTAAGTTTTTAGATAACATTTCATATTTTCAACACATTTGGTTGTACTTTCAATACATTTTATAGTATTTTCTTTGACACTAAGATGCTAAAAGTGGCAACATTTTATTTTATTTATTTTTGTCTTACAAGTAGAAGTAGACATACACACGGAATTGTAACAAGTCATTTGTATAACATTATAGATTCAACTATTACATAGTTTTACTAATAGTATTGACTGTAAAAAAAACATAACTCAAAGACCAAAGTTATTAAAACAACAATCATGAAACTTCGAATTTTTACCAAAAATTTGACAATGCTTCAACATGCACCACAATGCTCCGAAATTGTCACTATTGCAAGCTAAACATTATCTGCTGCTTCAGGCACTCCATTTATTCCCAAAAATCTATTGTTGAGGCGAAATTAATAACCTTCACAATATAGCAATTACCAAGATTCCACGAAGGCATTAGACCAATGACTATTCACCACTGACTAAATAAGGATCCTATAACCGCCCCCAATCCACCTACCGGTGCAGACGGCGAACGGGTTTAGCGCACCAACCCGACCCGACTAAACGCCGGGCGGGGAGGGGGTGAGGAGGAGTGGAGGGAGAGGGACAGAAAAAAAACTATCACTCGTTTGGAACATCGACGGATGGATGAAGAGGGGAGGAATATCCAGGGCGTGGGTGAGACTACCCGGGCAAACTCGACCGAGGGGGCGGAGGTGGCAGAGTGCTTGGGGAATCGACTCTCTTTCGTAGTGGGCTTGCTTACTTGCTCGGCAGCAGCAGGAGCAGCGATGGAGCTCCGGCCCTGGATCACTGTGCTCTTCGCCCTCGCGACCATCGTCGCGCACAGCCACGCGCTTCTCATCACCGTTCACAACACAGAGTGCGTCTGGGAGGATGTCGAGTACGACGGCGATGTCGTCAGCGGTAACTTCGTTGTCTTAGACCAGGAGTTTTTCTGGGGCTCCGAGCACCCCGGCATCGAGCTCGTTGTATGGACACTCACAACTCTGTCTCTCTGTTCCGTTTATTTTCTTTTCTTTTCTTTTCTCCTCTTTCAGTTCGTGTTTATGAATCCTGTCTGGTTTGTTTTCTGATTTTGAATCGGTGTTTTTGTTTTATTTTGTTTTTGGTAGTGTTGGGGGTTTAGTGATTCTCGCTGTTGTCTGGGACTTGACATAGATTTGGCTTGTTCTCCTAGCCGAGAGGTTATTTCATTCAGCAAAGATGGTAGATAAATGGCTATTTTGAGGTTTTTGAGTCTAGGGGTGTGCTTCAATGCTGCAAGCTCTGTTCAGAGCTTATGTATTTGAGACTTTTTGCCTGTTTCAAATGTTTTTTCTAGCATTCGTCATTTTATTTATTTATTTCACCTTTTTTTTTTTTTTTTTTTTTTTCCTGCTTGATTCTTTATAAAAATCCGACTTCATTTCTTGAATTTCCGGTTGGTTGGTGATCGCTCGATGTCGTACCCCATGCAGTCTTCCTCGGATGGTTTGATGTCCTGGTGGATTTTGGTTGAAATAAGCTATGCATTTGATACACAAAGGACGATATTGCATGAGTTCTGAGGTATTTTTTGGTTTTCGAAGCTTGGCAATTCAATCATCTCCATCGTCGAGGATTCTGCAATCTTAACGTAGGTTTAACCTTTATCGGCACTCTTTCAGAAACAAGTTAAGGATACTTCGAGTTGTTTTGATTCAGGTCACAGGACCCGATGGACGTCCCGTTCACACTACCAATACTATTGACGGGGAGAAATTTGAATTCATAGCTCACCGCAGAGGACGCTACAAGTTCTGCTTTCACAACCCGTTGTCTGCTCCAGAACAACTCACGTTTTACATTCATGTGGGTCACGTCATTGGCGTTGAAGAATTGGCGAGGGATGGTATGACTCATGTCTCCTCGAACTTAATGAATAAATGCTTCTTGAGGTTCTATTTGTTATACCACGATAGCTTAGGGGGTATGATTCAGTAGGTAACCTTATCTTCATGACGAAATAAACAAACGAAAAATATCCTCTATATGCGAATTTGTTCTTATGACTTTGGCGTTGGTTTATTGGTTGCAGAGCATTTGAAGCCTGTTGATGTGAAAATCTCTCAGCTCAGTGAAGCCCTTGAGCTTGTTAGTGCTGAGATTCGATATTTGCAAAACCGAGACTTGCGTCACAGAAAAAGTAAGTATCTAATTCCTTTCGAACCTGGAATCAACTTGTCCGAGAGAAATGTTGTTTGTTTCTTTCTATGCTACTTGTGACATTCAACGGGGATGAGTAGTGTAGTGTAAATTTTTTTGGATGATGTCCAGTTCAGTCTAAGGATATATTTGTGACATTATAATTTTGTATGTTTTCTATCATGCTCGTTTGTATTGAACCAGTGATGGAAATTTGGATCGCAGCAAATGAGAGCACGCAGAGGCGCTTGCTATTCTACACAGTGAGTGAGTACCTACTTCTGATCGCAGCCAGCGTGGGCCAGGTGGTCATGATCCGCCATCTCTTCAGCAAACGTATTGGTTACAATCGAGTATGATATTTTGCTCACTCAACACGTAGTTTTGAAGGACACGGGCGTTTTAGGATACACATCCTCTCATAGTCTGGCTAGGAATAGGAGGAAAGCTGGAAGAACCAATGTTGCACCCAATTATACTGTCTGTGAAGTGCGCAAGCCAGAGAGTTTTTGGTACTCACTTAGCGTGGTTAAGTTTGTTTTGGAAAGTGGAAGAGTGACTCGGCATATGTGTAGGAGTACACATAAGACTTCAAGCAAGTTCTGTAAATCCAAATCATCATATTGGCGGAGGATTCAATTGAATCATCCAATGTTCACACCATCAGTGTGTTTCATACATTGAACCTGGAATACATCTGTTCGAAGCACTTATCCCTGCAAATGTCACTGTCTTTCAAGCAGGTAGTCTCAAAACTTGGGACAATTTTTTATTTGTGGGGTTAGCTTACACGGTTATGACCTTCAGGACTTTTGCAGGCCAATCTGTTGGGTTTACTGTTGGGTTTAGGGCCTTCACGAAGTTGCTGTGCATACCCAAAAGTTCTGTTGTACATATTTAGCATTTGTGATAAATGGTACAGTGAGTAAGCATGGGGTATGCTACGTATGCCATGAATGTCTACAGGTCGGCAAAGTTAAGTCCTTAAAAGTCTACATGCCACCAAAGTCAACAAATATTCTCAGACGTCATCACGTTGATAAGACCAATAAGAGGAAAGAATGTAACAAGGATTTAGAAAGTTTGCAGAGTAATGCAACATCATGTAAACAAGACCAATCAGAGAAAAGTTTGTAATAAGGACCTCAGAAATTTGTAGAGAGATGTATTTGTCGTATTTTTCATAGTAGTTCTTGAAAGATTAAAAAAGATTTAAACAAGTTTTTAGAAAGACATAGTATATTCCTCACTGACGTGTCCACAATATTAAATATTAAGGAGACACAACAAATTACATAGGTATACAAAACTTGTTGTACTTTGATAGAATAGACTAATTGAAGTGACATATTTTATTTCCCACTATTAGACACTTATAAGTGAATAATATTTGTAATTGTTATGCTTTGTCAAATTAAATAAATTAGATTAAAAATTCAATTTATTTATAATTTAAAAAACCTTTGTTAATTTTTTTTAAAGACAAAATATTAAAATCCATTGAATTAGTTGAGGAATTAAATAATAAAAAGTTAGACATATTTATACTTTTAAAACAAATCAATTAGCTAATATTTTCTTTTTAGACATGTATGGAAGTAAATTGTATGTTTTTTGAAAGTTTTTTTTTTTAAACTTCCAAAAATATTTATTGTATTTTATAAACATAAAATAAATTAAGCTATTAAAAAATATGAATATATACAATGATATTTTAAGCCAATTCAAGTTTAAATATTTGGTGTAATATAGTTGTTATAAAACTAATGAATTTATAAAAAAACTATTACTAAAGTTAACTAACTCTTTAATAAAAATTAGGTTTAATCAATTATTCTAAACTTCTAATATATTAGGTTGAGATTTTTTGTATAATGATAATTATATTTTGATTTATAAGATATAAATATGTTATAATAGAAAATTAGTGGTCAACAAATTCTTTTCAAAAAATTATTTATATATATATATATATATATATATATATATGTGCAAGTTTTTCATGATGTAAGTAAAGAAATAAAAAGAGAAAAAGAAGAAAAATTTAGTATGTAAAGTAATTTTGTAATCAAATTTATACATTGAATATACTAAAAAAATCAACTTTTAAAAATTTAAATCTTGTTTACTTTAATTTAATAAAATTTATTTATAAATAACTATTCTATTTAATATAAAAATTTATAAAATATAATCTAATTTTTATTATAAGACTAGTCAAGAACCATTGATCGAACAATACCATTATCATTAAAAGTTTATTAGTTATTTAGACATGAAATTATATTGAATTAGATATATCAAATTAAATTACTTTGTGATTTTATATTAAAAATGGTACATTGAAGATATTTTTTAAATATGTTGGTACTAAATACTTAATGTATTTTTAATTTATAAAAAAACTAGCCTATCTTGTAATATTTAAAGAAAAAAAAATTTATTAAAAAAAGAGATTTAATATTAAATGCATGAAAAAACTAATTCCACTCTTTAGAATTATTAATGGCTTTGAAAATCTATATTTCACCTTGAAAATGATTGTCTAATACTACACATAAAAAATAATTTATAAAATATATAGTTTTTTAAAAAAAAAATTGAATAGTAATAAAAGTAAAAAATATAAAGTAAAAAATTAGAACAAAAAGAAGAAAAGCTATTATGAATTTTAGCTATTAAATATTCAAAAAATATTTCATGGATTATAGATATCATATAAATATATATTTATATATATTAAAAAAAAAAATTTACAAGATTAAAGCTTTTAATCAAAAATAATTATATAATATCTTTTTTAATATATTTTATAACAAGATAAATTTATCAAAATTTTTAGAATTGATTTTTTTTTATTAAAAAAAATTATCTAAATATAATAATAATAATAATAATAATAATATTCTTCTATTATTATCTTTTAAGATTTTTGATTTTAATTTTAATTTTCTTCTTTGAAGAGAATCTAAATTTTTTTTGTTAAATTTTGAATTAATCTGATCTAATTTTATAAATCTAATTTTAGGATATTTTAAATTTTTATTTTTTTATACATATAATTTGTTCATCTGATACACTTTTATTATTAAGTACACTTTTATTGTTTTTTTGACTGAAAACATCATTTAAATTTATGAATACATATTTTATCCTTTAAAGTCTTTATGTGTATTATTTATGTTGAAAGTTTATTAGTATATAATTTTTTAATTATTAAAATATTATATCATCAGATTATATCAATAAGAAAATATAACATTTTATTATTATCTAAGACAAGATTTTAAATAAACTATTGGAAATATAATATATTCATGTACTATTAAGATGGAAGAGAATAAGAAAAAAAGAGTTATATGTGTAACATTAAAAATAGCTACAATAGCTATTGCCAATTACAAAGAGATTAAAAAAATTTGAACTAAGATTAGAATACAAAAAAATCAAAGACAAGATTAATGTTGGTCTTAGTCTTGCCTCCATACAAAGATAGCAAGAAGGCTATGTAGAAGCTTTTTAGGAACCATAAGGCTTGTAAGCTAAGTTTCCAATTGCAAGTTGCTTTTATAGCAGCTTCTTAAAGATAGGAATCTAATAGGATAAATTTCTATACCTATATGGCATATTAAGGAGAATCTATAAATGTGATTTAGTTCCAAGAAATTTCCTTGATATTTCCTAAGAATAATATTTATCTAGCTAACATGTTTCTATCTACTCCTACTTACTTCTATTAGAATTATATATTGCTTTTGATAATTTTTTTGAGATATGATAGTCTTTATTGCTTCTTTACAAAATACCTTAGTTGACATGGTATTTCAAATTATCTTTTTGCTTAAAACTAAATTTGAAAAAAATACATGTATCATAAATGATTTTTCTTATTTTACTTAAGACTTAAATATCATTAGTACATTTTAAAAATAATATATCAATTAGTATCTTAATTTTATTATTAATGATAGTAATTTTAATTAAAATTTTAATTAAATTAAATAATTATAATATTTTTTATAATATTTTTAAAAATAAATTTAAAATTTTTACATGTTTAAGTATAAAATAACTTTTTTAGATAAATATCATAATAAAAATAATATACCTTATACAATCAAAATTAATAAATTAAATAAATTTAATTTAAAATTTAAATATTAATTTGACTATTTTTTTGGTAGTTTGATGTAATAGTTTTATAAATAAAAAAAAAAAAATCTCTCTCTCTCTCGCTCTCTCTCTCTCTTTTTCTATATATATATATATATATATATATATGTATTAGTCAATAAAAAATAAAATATTATAAGTAGTTTTAAAAATATATATATATATATATATATATATATATGTAATTTAATTTTAAAAGTTTCAATAAATCATTCTTAAAAATTATATATATACCATTAAGTATAAATGGTTTTTATGTTATAGAATGAATATTCTATTATTATTTTAAACAAGTTCATAATTGACATGTCTTTAAAAAAATAATTTACTAAATTACATCTAAAACATGCTTGAATTTATAACTTGATAAATTTATATTTATACTTATAAATAAATATTATTATATTATAAATATTGACTTAAAATTTTTAATTTTTTATAAAAGATAATAATTATATGAAATGATATTGGTCTAAAATGTGGATGTAAAAGTCATGATTGAATGAATTACAACAAAGATAGATACATTTAAATAACAAGATTGCTACTTTCATATTTTTTGGTATCTACATAGATTGTTGATTAATAGGATAATTATGTATATAAGTATATTGAATTAGTTATTGATACATAGACTTTTATATTATATGATACTAAATTAAAGTAAGTGATTAAATTAATGAGTGATTTTACTTAGATGCATTTATTACTATAGTTTGCTGCATTTTATAAGCTAAAGTGCAAATAATGTTATTGTGAAGGTATATAAATTAAAGATTGTAAAGTCAAATAAAAGACAAGAAAATTCAATACAATACCTACAAATTGCTACAAGTAAATATATATACATATATATATATATATATATATATATTCATATATATATATATATATATATATATAAATTTAATCAAATAATTTTAAAATTTGTTTGTTGTTGATTTTTAAGTTTTAGAATATGTTAAAAACTTAAGTATTTTAAGTAAAATTAGTAATATTAAATATTTATTTAAATAAAATATATTAAATTAATATATATATGAATTAAATTTTATGTACCACATTTAACTACTTCTAAAAAATTGGATTAATTTTGGAGTAAAAATTTTGGAGTTTCAAAAAAATATTCATGGAAGACTCTTTAGGTTTGTGAGGGCAAGAAAAAAGATTTTTCTATCCTCTAATCGAGTAATACTCTATTTTGGTTAGTTTCTAGAGTTTTTAATTTTTGGAGTTGGCTCAATCTAGAAGTAGTTAAATGTGACATATGTATTTGATTACTTAATGTTATTATAAACTTTTTCTAATTTAAAATCATTTTGTACACATTATTATCAATTCTCAAACAATGTTGCATTTAATGATTAACTAATGTATTGGAATAGGAAAATAAAAATAAAAATAAAAATAAATTTAATAACTATTTTTAAATTTTTTTATTATATTCTAAATTTAAATTTGAAACGGGTGTAGAAATTACAAAATAAGTCAACAAGTAGTTTTTCTTCAATTATGTAAATTCTGTTACAATAAGTTTTTAAAAGTTTTAAAAAAAATCAAAATTTTAGTAAATTTGACATGAATTTCTATATTAAACTAGTATTATTTAATATTTTTAGCACTCATGTAACATGCAATTTTATTCATTCATAAATTTATAAATAAAAGAACATTTATATATATATATATATATATATAGTTGCTTCATCAATACACATCAACATGGCATCAAATCCATAAAGTGCATCACACAAAATGAATATCAAATCATGTTTGCTGACTTGCCATCATGAACACATGCATAGTCGGCGTTGACGGATCGACAAGTTAACACGACTGCCGCTACCGACAGTTCAACACGAAGTCGTTATTGTACCGATTCAATACACGTAGGGCCTCCCGACTGACAAGAGCGAGTTGCGACTGATCACTAGAGCGCTCTAATTTGACTTGAACCGCAGACTGATGATGCTGTGGTGCCGGCTTGCCAGCAACGGTTCCAATTAGTAGATAAATTGCACTGTTTCTGAAGCATCGATTCCTGGTTCGAACAAGGAAGAAGCTACAATACAAGCGGTTTATTTCAACTCATGAGATTTGAGACGTAGTGCCGCGGTTGCTGGCCAAATCCTGTCGGAAGGGTTTGCTGGTAATGGATGGGGACAGTGCCAACAAGTACGATCGAAACGGTGATTGATTCTGTGATGGACCGATGATTGTATCTCTGTATGACCATTGAGCCCTGACATTAATCAGTCCTAGACCAATTGCTTTGACTGCAATGAAAGTGTGAGCTGTGTCTGCCAGATGTTTTTACTCGGTCGACTGAGATTGGATTAGCTGTGTCGGTACGGCACTACCTGCCACTTATATGTTGACATGATTTGAATCTGACACTGAACTCTGAAACAATCTGTTTACCTGTTCCGGTTAGCACTGTTAGTCCATGGTTTGTTACAGTATTCAACAATTACACTTAACCACATTGTGTGTGATGTGGTTGTTTTTATGTAGATTACCGACATGCCAGACCATAGCAAGCAAAGGCGACGACAACATGCTTGTGTGCAACGTGGAAAAGTAAAACGAAAAGCAAAAAAATTCCACATTCAAATAACCACTGCTCCACACAACTGCATAGGTATTAACCATCAGATGGAAAATTGGCACAAGTGTAGGTTACAGTGTGCCCGATGGCAGAAACTCGCAATAACTCTCCATCGCACTTGTGCTACCACTACTGTTGTGAGTGCTACTGTTCTTCCGCAGCAAATCCCCAACTCGGTATTTAAGATTACAAAAAATCACCTTGGAGGACGTTCACTGCCACACGTAAGCGGGTAATCAAATCTTACAAAATAGGGAAGAAAATTGACAAAAGTATCCCTGGTAGTAAGACAAGAGACGGGCGCGGAGATGCCAATGATGATGTTGAGGAAGTAATTACAGCCAAGAGGCTATTTAGGGGTTCCACCGATGGCCAAATACTCGGCACGGGTTTGCGGAGAAAATCTCAGGCCTCTGGTTGAGAAGAGCATTTGGCTACCACGAAAATCTCAGGCTCGCACTTCTTCTAGGGATTGTCCAGGAAGAAGCCTTCGGAAGGATCAAATTCCGCACCAAGCTCGCTGAGCTTGGCATGAGAGATGGCGTAGTCGTTGAAGAATGCCTCCTCGTCTTCGGCGTACTTCTCGGCATATTGCTTGAAGCCGGGGTCCTCAAACAAGACTGCATCTGTAGGCAGAACTACAAGCTCCGCATCTCGCTTCTCCTTGATCTCCTGGAAGTAGGAGTTGTCGAATATCAGCCACTCAGGCGTCCATGAGGAGCCTCCTGGTTTGCCCGGCCCGTTCTTGGTATACTTCGTCTCCTTCTGTCCGAATCCGCTGCGTTCTGGATGCACCCTTCCTAGGGTGTGGGCACCTGCAGAATATAACGAATCGCACAAAAAAGAGAGTCAACAAAGTTCAGAACGATATCTTTAAAAAAAGAAGAAGACAGTACTAACCTAATATTCACGACGAGGTGCAAGAAGGAGCTTTAGGGTGTGCACCTGAAAGGGCGACAATGTCCTGGTCGTTCAAGCCCATCCTGTAGAAGACCTTGCGGAGATGATCCTCAGGGGGAGTGGGGCTGGGGTCGCCATCGGGGAGATTACCCTCCTTCACACATTGCTCAGGACTGGAGACATCTTTGCGACCATAGCGGAGAGGAATCTTGGGACCCCCAGCTTCCTCAATGGCAGTGGCGCTCGCGAGCTGGAAGAGGTCAGCGTGGGTGATGTTGGGATACCTCTGCTTTATGGACTCCAACAGCTTGAGAGCGTTGATCAGACCGGCATTAGCCTTGTGGCCGAGCTCAAGATCGAACCTGATGCTGCCATTTGCGCCACCCCGAAGCGGCCACTCCTTGATATCCTTGTCGTAGGTCCCTGCGTCGTGCCACCCCAGGCGGATCAAAATTGGGTTACAGGGATCCTCCCGGAGAAGTTTTCTGACGTCTTCGCGGGCGGATCTCAGCTGCGCTGGGTCTGAGGCTGTGGCGCGCACAGACTGCAAACAAGCAGCGCCTTTTCGAAATGCTGTAACCTTGGTCGTCTGCCTTCCTGGAAATAAAAACGGCAAAAACTCTGACTGCAGTTGAGAAGCAGCTCCGCAACACACCGATGCTCTACTCTTGGTTGCAAATACCACAAGAGCTGCACCAGAAGACACTACACGCGACGAAGACGAAGACGATCTCTGCCTATCCATCACTATCCCAGTGCTTCCCAACCCCAAAACCGAGGACGCGGCGGTTGTCATGGCAAATGAAACCAACAGTCTCAAACCCTAAGACTCCCCACCTGGATGAATCGAACAGACAACTAAGCAAGTCGGCGGGGCAATTTCTTCGATCCCTTCGATTGCTAAACGGCGCCAGGCTAGACTGAGCGTGCAATTGTGCCTTCCCGAGGACTACAGAAGACTGAGGCGCACCGCACCAAATGAAAATGCGACGCCGACCTGATTAGCACACGCTGGAATCTGCCGAATCGAGAGCGATGAGTTCGTCGAGCGGCGACGGAGTCCAACAGTAAGCTCTTGGTCTTGCCACGTGGAAGTCGGTAAATGACGTGGCTAGCGTTCGGCACTTCATGGAGTCAACGGGTCCACTGTAAACGACCGGGTCTATTGTTTTCGCCGGTGTGACCCAACCCATCCCAGCCCGTCCCTGCAGGTCCAGTCCCGTCCCTGAATGTGTAGATCATACCTTCAATTAAATGCACTTGAATTGGAACACGATTCTCATATTGTTTGCATTGTGTGACCATGATGGTAAGTTGCTTGATTGCTGTATTGCCACATTAAACTTGAGGAGAGGGATAAGAAAAAGAAATAACAAGGACTACATCTACTTTTTTATTTGAAGAATTTGATGTCTAATCCATTATACTAGCTCTTGCTGATAACTAATAAGCATGATTATTAAATTGAAGTCAATAACATGAATATGTAACTTCTCGAGCTCTGATTATGAATAATTTCTTATTGATTCTTTCAAAAGCATATGCAATTTGTATACGGATTTAATAAAAATTATGAAGATAGAAATAAATAAGTTTATAACTATTTATATTTGTTTAAAAACAGTGGTTTATATTTGAGTTTTTTTAAAAACTTATCTCACCTCAAACTAAAGCATATCTCTTGTTAGAATAGATCTTTTTTAATTCTTAGGATAAACGAATTTTATAATTCTGTTAATTATTTTTATACATATATACATACACATATTGAAATCAAATGCATTTTGAATTTTTTTAAAAAAAAAAAAAAAAAAAACCTATTTAGGTTTATAAAGTTTACTAAAAAATATTGAAGATGCTTAAAATTCACTATGTACAATGAATTACTAATTTTATTTTAGCATATAATAAAAGTAATTTATGTATTTTGTTGGTAATTTCTTCAAAATTATTTTAAGAATACATATTTACTAAAGGCTCATATTTTTATAGAAACTTAAAAAAAAATTAAGAACAAATTGAAATACAAAATACTAAAGTAAAATATTAATCTACACAAGATATATAAAAGTAAAGATATACAAATATAAAGATACAAGAGAAGTATTATATACAAATGTATTAAAAAATAATACATTAAAATAGTATATAATTTAATTTTTTACATATTTATTTATAATTATTTTTTAAAAATATAGTTGTGTATCTAAATTATTGCCATCTAAACACCAACTATAACCACAATAATTATTAATCTTAATTATTAAAAATTCTACCTATTAATCAAATAATTTTTGTAGTCTAATTTAAATATTTCTTTAATTAAAAATTTAATTTATAAACAATACCAAGGATATATATATATATATATATATATATATATATATATAATATTTTTATGTATTTAAAATTTTATAATTTATTTAATACAAAATCAATGTTTTAACTATTCCAAATAATATGGTTGTAATAAAAATAAGTGAAAAATAAAGTACCTATTTAGTTTTTTTTAATAATTTCTATGACTTTATAGATGTTGGAAATAATTTTGAGATTTATAATATAAAATCATTTGTTGTTATTGACTTACTTAGAAAATTATACAATTGTTAGAAACAATGCACTTTTACTAAAATTATAATTAAACAACAAAAATCTTTATCATTTTAGCCAACTTATAGTTTAAATTGTTGTTTGATTCATTAAAATATTTTATTATTTATTTTATTATTATATAATATTCTATAAATAAAATAATATAAAATATTTTAAATATACCATTTATAAAAGTATTTTTGACATCAATATATAATAGATTTAAGATTGTTATTTTTTCTAGAATAATATTCTTAATATAATTATATACATAATAAATTATAATATTAATTTTTATGTTAGTTACAAAATATTTATTTCTTATTTTTATTTATTTTTGTTTAATTTTTAAGATCTAATTTTAAAAGATTTTTATTTTTAATTTAATAATATTGTGCAAATAATTGATTTTAATACCACCATATGAGATTTAGAAGTATTATTCTTATATATAAGTAATCATATATTTAAATTACTAATGTCAACTCTTTAGTCCAATAAATAATAACAATAAACTTTTTCAATGTGGTTAACATATATCAAACCTCAATTACCACCAATTAAGAAGCTATTGTACAAACTAGTAGTAGGACATAACTCTTATTTGTGTAGGTTTAAATTAGTTCATCATCCTAAGATTGATCATTTTACATGACAATTGTAGAGAATTAGGCTTTATTGTTGGCTCTAGTTATTAAAGATTGAGCATGCCCAATAAAAAAAAACAATGATTAACTGTATAAAAAAAGAACAAATACTAAAAAAAACTAGTAAACCCCTCCACTTCCATCTATTGACAACTAAATCAACATTAATAAACAAAAACAAAAATAAATAAATCAAAGAAGTGATTGCAACTTTTGAATTGCTAATTTGAACTAATTTTGAAGAGATTATATGTACCTTTAGATAAATGAATGAACTCTGGATTCAGTTTATCTACTTTTCCTTGTCATCTCAAAAGGGGCAAGAACATCCACCCAACCCTGCATAGTAGAATCCTCTAACTAGAAAGACCAACTAAACTCTGTAATGACTAGAAATTTTCAAGGATTGAAAAACGTTGAATTACCAGCAAACCTTGAATTGTGTGAAAAAAAATACGGGACTAGATTTTCAGTCTCCATAATCCGATGCAACCTGTTGAGAACACGAGTATGTGTTAGTGAAAATCGTCTGAGAAAGTTGAACGATTACAGGCTCTCTCATCTATTTTCTCATTCTAATAAACGACCAGGTTCAGCGATTGCTTCATTCAGCAAGCATTTTACATACCAGGTCACGGAGCTTGCCATCACTGATCAACAGGTGTGACCCATTTCGAGCAATATTATCGCTTCGGTAGCCAGATTTGACTTGAGGATGTCTCTACCTCTGCTGAAATGTGAAAGAACATTCTGATATCAATAATGTGTATAATAAGCTATTGTCCGGAGATGGATTGTAGGACACAGGACGCCAACGAGAAATATGGTGCAGACTTCTGCATGTTAAACCTTGGCTTTCTTGTATTATTTGTTGTTCAGTCTATTGCCCAATAATTCAGCTAATAGCAATTCAGTAGATTAGCTGAATCTAGGCCAAGGAAGAGATTGTTTCTAACTCAGAATACTTGGGTAGGTATGGAGCCATGTAGCCTTATGGAGGGAAGACGACACATAATGCGTCACAGATTCTACTGTAAAGGTATCTCAGATCGACTAGCACCATCAGGAAATCTTGGTAGGTTCAAAATAGAATTAACACATGTAACCCCGTCTAAAGCACTCCATCCCCCTAATTCATCTGTATGCAAACAGTCATCCAAGCTTCGGTGGCGTTTCGAGTCAGTATGGTCCCTATCCTTTTCCTCCTCAATGTCCAGTGTTTCCCTTATCTCTTGGACCCCAGCATCTTGAGATTTTCCTGTGCTCAAATCTGTTTTGCCATTTTCCTGCACCGGAGTGGGCTTGCTAACACACTCTACTCCAACATCAGATTGGTTTTGGGGTGTTATCAATAGGCTTGTTGGTAGACTCTCTTTATTCATAAGGGCGGAGGTCTCTGTAAACATGTCTTCATCAGTAGCACGGTCCAAGTAAATGCACACAACGGTACAATCATCTACTTCGGATGTAGGGTACTTCAGACGCCACACCCGAACTGCAGACTCCACCAAGGACCTGGCTGCTGTAGCACGCGTAGGTGCAGTTGCTATGATTTGTACTGCTTCCTCGTTGCTTAACACATCCCAAATCTGAGATCACGACATATAACAAAGCACGTGAAATTGTGGCTTCAAATTTCGCAACAATAACATTTAATATGAATCAGGCAGTAATTAAATATATTTTGGTTCCAAAAGCGTTCACGAGTTTAGGACAATAAAGCATAAAAAATAAGACCATTACGAAACGTCATTATGAGGAGCAAAATTTATGAGGAGCAAAATTTTAAAGAAACTTCTACATGAGATAGGAACTTTCAAGCTACTTGATAGAACCACAGGTCAGAAATAGAAGGTTGAATCAATAATCAAGATAGGATCGCTATTCAAGAAAACCATACCCCATCAGTTGCAAGGATGATAAACTTGTCATGATCTGTCACTTGACAATAAGTGATTTCGGGAACAGCTATCACGCCATAATCTTTAAGGCAGAAATCACCAAACACCCTAGCCATGGCTAACCCAGGGGAATCTTCAAATGGCAACCACACCCTCATGATCTCAGGCTCGTCGTGAAGAGCGAACACACGGCCCGTGCACTTCATGATTCTTTCAGCTTCTTCTGGATCACATAATTAGTGTCTCGTTCAGCATACAGATTGGAAGCTAGAGTGAGAAAGCTGCTAGAGATATTAAAGCCAGGAAATACAAGTTGTTAAAATGGTGCCATCTGAAGTACTAATTTATACATTAAGGGTATAAGCAAAGGTTAACAATCAGCACCTGATGATGACAGCAGAATATTATAGATAGACGGAAGAGTTTTCTTTTGAAATGTGAAGATAAAGTAAAAACACAAGGATGGAACCATACTAGGAAGGCTGGGCTTCAAATCAACTGTCAACTGAGCAGCCTTCCAGCTACCATTGTCATCTAGAGTTCCCATTATTGCTCGGGAATCACCTACATTTCCAACTACAAGATGTTGTCCCTGCAGATGATCAATGATGTCCCGTTCTGGCCTTTTGAGTAATTAAGAAAAAGAAAAGAGAAAACAAACGAAAAAATGAACTAATCATCACAATGCCAAAAAGTGCTGCACTCACTTGCACGTCTAATTTATAAGGCTAGGAAAGGCCGAAATAAACCTTAAGCCCTCACCCAACACCTATCGCATGAACCTGTGGCTGTTAAAAACCAGCATATCTCAAACTAAAACTTATGTCAAGGAACGTCAAGTCATCAGCTCTTCAATCCATGTTACCCAGGACAGCCTAAAAGAACTCAATCTAATACGTCAACTTTATAACACAGTAGATTCCATTAAAAATGAAAGACAACCTGCTTGAGAACTGTAACCGTTGTTGATCCGCTGTAAAGAGAGTCGATGGCAGGATGAGTACGCAATTCTTTATCCATTTCTTCGAAGGCCTTCAGATGCGACTCCCTCCAAGGCTCAAACATAGGGGGAGGCACCCTGATTGACTTTCTCAGAGATTCCTCCGAATTTAATTCAGCGCTCTCGCGAGAAGTACTCATATTCGACTCGTGGTTAGTAAGTGTGCTTTCGCCATTGCCAAGCGCCTCCATTTCGCTGCCTTCGATTTTTTCTATCGATATTAGTTTGTCATGCCAAAAGGCTACCAGTTTCGAGGGAAGGGAATCCCGTATTCTCCTTGCCACCAAATGACCAAAAGGACCATGGCCATCGAAAACTCCACAAAATACGGTGTCATTCATTGATGCAAACTTCTGAAATTATTACAAAACCCCCACACACAAGCATGTTAAGTACCAGTCAGCCTAAATTTAATTAGACGATCTCTATCCCCTTAAAAAGACAAATGAAAAGGAAAAGAAATGAAAACCGAAAAAGTTCATTTCAAAGCACAACCGTATATAACAATGCGACTAGCAAAGCATAACTGCTCCACATATTCAACCCAATTACTCCTACTGGATGATTTTGGAATCCAACTCTAACCTTACAGCTTAGATAGAAAGGTTGCAAAACCAATAATACTTCACCCTTAATTATGCATCCACAAACCAACAAAAACTTAACTAAAAAATACGGGTAAAGTTAAGAGATTCAAAAATGAAACTGAATCATACGATCGAAAACGAAAGGTACCTCCCAAACTAGCATAGCATCTTGATTACATCCCTTTCGGCCCTGCTGTGTGTGTATACATGCAGAGCCGCTGGCACCAATACGAAACATTCGTCCGGGCGTCAAAGCAAGAAGTAAGTCTCGCTGCCCCTCGATTGTCAAAGCTTCCATATCTCTCTTCTTTAGATCCCTCCGCTGCTTCCTTGCCATTACCGGCTGCCTCCTTCCTACATTGGTCACCCCATCCCCGGTCGACATGCATGTCCCCATGCTGGGCAACCTTTGCTAATCTCGCAGACCTAAAGCCTCGCAAGTGTTATAGGAAGTCAGCTTAATTTATCTCTCAAACTAACCTCAGTAACACTGGGATCTAAAATTTCTTTCAGCTTGAAAAAAGGCAGATATGCCTGCTTCACCATTCATCCTTCCTGCGTTTAACCGGTCAAAGAGGAATAGCTGCTTGTTCACAAATATTCTTGATGAGATGCGTGGAGACCGGTGCCGTAATGAGATTGAAGCAAATCTCACAATCACCAGTTAACCCAAACTCCTTTACAACCTCCCTATGTTATCCACCGTAGAGGGTGCAGTGTTCCAATTCAGTGGAGATGAGATCGCCAAATTTAACACTCTCCTCAATTGCGTTTTGATTTGGCCGGAAGATATTCGCAAGTAGTGCTAACTTGAATTTTGGCCCGAAGTTCGCCTCGCGAACCCTGGAGACAAAGAGAAGAAGTAAATTTCTCTTCTACTTCTGCAAATCTCTGACTTCGCACCCTGCAAATATAGACCTACTTGAATGCGATTCTATGCAGTCGTGATCAGACCAATTAAACAACATCCTTGCAAATGTTGAAGTCCCTGACAACATTAACAACAGTCTATGATTCTGAATCTCGAAGGGGCGCTACTTAGCACTCTCATTCCCGATCTTCCATATTCATCGAAACGCCCACAAACTCCCCACCAAAATCTCCACCTCCTCAACTGGAAGTTGCAATCCGTTCCAGACCACGAAACCAATCTCTCACCTTACCACACCAAGACATAGAATCTGTGACCATTCCCCTCGCCGTTTGTTACGTTCACCAACTTACATGAACTGCCGTCACCATCAGCGCACCCTCAAAGTCTTCAACAACTAGACTCACCAACCTCTCCCCCAACCACACAAAATCCTCACTACAATGACATTCACCCGCACTTACCCGAAACACGAAACCTGCGAACGAATTCACCAGACACTGGCCCTCTTCTCCACCACAACAACAACCATCTCCAATCCTGAGCTCTAACCTGCAAAGCATCCGCAAGACCTCCTGAAATCAACGGAACAAATCATTCAACTCCCCGCAATATAACTAGAAACCCGAAGGACTAGAGCAGAGACGCACCTCAAGCTAGCGCACAATGCTCAACAATCAGGTCACAGGTCACATATGATCAGAAAGAAGTACGAGCCGAAACGTCAGAGGCTTATGTAGCTGTAGAAACTGAGCTTCTAGTGATGATGAGAACGGAGCCTCGAAGGAGCAGGCTTACCGACCTGATTCTCCCTCCCACCTGCCAATGTCCTACGCTTATGGTTTTGATGGAGACGTCATGCTGCAGACGCATGTACCCCGCTCTTTTATCCGCACATATCTGCCGATGGTGTCCTACAACCGAAGTGTCAGCATCCAACAACACCGGCCCGCCACTTTTCAAAAAACTCTCACAGTTTAATTTCAACTCCTTAACTACTTTCGCTACGAATCGCTACACATCCCCGTACCGCGCGTGCAGTTTGGGCTCTGACAGACAAGGACGTTGAGTATTCTTTGGGGTTCGCATTTTGGGGTTCTAAGCTATGTTTTGCAAGGCAAGCTTCTGTCGCAAGGTTTCATACTCATGTAGGACATCACACCAGGATGTGCATGGTTGAATTGGACATGGGTCGAGATTAGGTTAAGCCGATGCGCAAGATTTTTGCGAAGAGTTCAGGGACTTAGCGCCTCGGAGGCAGTATGCAGACAGGACCCATGTAGCGTGAGAAGGAGTCCTGGGCGCCCGGAGCAACTATTGAGATAAGGATGAAGAAACTTCGCTCCATGTCATTTTGGATTGAAGTATCTCTGCAGAGGCAAGCGGAATCTCGCTGTCTTGACCCTCGGTGATGTAAGATCCGCATTTCTTTGTCCCAGACTCCGAGTTTCTTTGTCAGTGAGCATTATCATTTATTGCATTCTGCCAATCTTAGCAGGAAACCAGAAGTATATTCTTCCTGGGACTTCCCAGCCATGGTCAGAGTGTCGAATATTCTCCTACGTCATGCAAAGCCTCTTGGAAACAGGTAAGTGAACTTCGAGACAATGTATCTAGTGTGCCGATCACACAGCTCAAGTATGCGGTTCAGATTCTTTTGGAGAATCGTTAAGAGGATAGTGATAAGAGCTTCGCTTTGACAAGATTCAAGTGCTGGTTATTCTGCCATCTTTGCAGAAATGAGGGCCTGCATGGATTTTCTCGTTCTGGTACCAACCCTACATACTTGGGTAGATGAAATTTTGCCGCTTTTAGTGCATTTACCAGGAGTCTCCGAGCAATGCTCTGACTGCATGAGAATTAGAACAATCTGTAGTGGACTGAAAATGTCTTCTATTCAGGGCAGGGTAGGCACCGCTGCCTGGCCGCAATTAACTTAGTGTGCAAAGTTTGTTAATTGGGGTATTATGCTTGATTAATTGGCGTTGTCACATTCAAGAGTTGCAGCAAAGGAGACAGAGAAGGGCAGTAGATAATATATTAGGATTTACTCAGGATTTCAAATATGGCAACTTACACACTCAGGGTTTGTATGAGTTCTAATACAAGTAATTGTAACTTGGGAGTGCCATTAAGAGACATAAGTTTTTGCTCAACGGAGGCACATTAGGACAACCAAGGGGGTCAGAAGATTATGGAAGATACTGATGTTTATAAGAAGGTGGGAAGTCCCCACCATATCAAATCAACATTCGGTAAGTTTTTTGCAAAGGATTTTTTGAGAAGTTATGTAAGCTTCATAGTATGAATTATTCCACATGCAGTAGAAGTTGATAATGAGGTGGTTAGAGCAAAGATGGAATTTCTTGTTGGCTATGTAATTATTGCTTGCTTTGTTAGAGAAAGACCTTTCTTTGAACAATTTTTCTATTGGATCTTCCAACTAGCTTATAGAGTGCAAGGAATAGTAATTTTATCCAAATTTTTTGGTTAGAGGTATTTCTATTTGAAGACAAATTCAAAAGAGACTATCTAGAAAATATTACTACTTTTTCTATATTAGATAACATCAAATTTTTGTACATTTTAAGCATGTGACTTAAACTTTGATTTTAAAACATATTGAAACTAAAACATAAAAAAAGATTAAAGAGCCATTAACTTACCAACCTTTATTACTTTAAAAGGGTTTCTCAATGAGTTTCTTTAAATTAATGTATGAATAAAATAAAATATAGAACAAATTCTAAAAGAATGTGAGGATTATGCTTAATCTAATTATTAAATATTTTTTAATATTAAGTTTAAATCACAAAAGAATTAGAAGAATAAGTTACCAATCCAATATATATATTCTAATAATGTGCTTATCAATTATAGATTTTGTTTGGAGGCAATCTACAATATCAAGAACTACAAGAGTTTTAGAACTGTGAAAAAAATAAATATAATAATAATTTAACCCTCTCAACTCAACAAGCTTACTAACATTACTAAGAGCTAGAAGACAAGAAAAAATTCTACTAATTATTAAATTAGATAATAGAATTTCTTTGGCATTTTCCATGCATTACACTATAATTAATAAGGATGTTATTTTAATGAATGTAAAATAAAAAAATAATTACAATTGAATTGACTATATAATATAATTCAATAGTGCAAGTGATTGCTTGTAAGACACCAAGATAGGAAATTAATACTGAAGTAGTTGTAAGCTTTTGAATAAATTCAACACTTAGATTGATATTAGCAAAAGAAAAAAGGGAAGAAGATGGATTATTGTAAAAGTGAAAAATATAAATCACTTTAATTAAAAAAATATAAGAATAAAAATTACTTTAAAATATTGTATTGAAGGGCAATTACAAATACATAATAATTAACAAAGTTACTAAACATAAATCTTTTCAACAATCTTAAGCACTTTGCAAGATAGATGAAAATAAGATAGAAATAATTAATTAGAGGTTAGTAGAAGAAGAGCTTGTATGCACATTAATAATAATGCTTTCATTTACAACAAAAATAAGAGAGATTGTAAAAAATATAATTAAGGCAAATTCAAACAATATCTTGTTGTTTCTCAATAATTTGCTATATAAATTTGATAATAATAGCATCATAATATAGAAGAACTTAAATATAAGGGGGTTATATTATGGGCCTCCTTGAAATACTTTGATAGTAGAAAAATATTGAGCAAAAAAAGTCTAAATATGAAAAGGTAAATTATAAATGACATGTTGTTCTTAGAAATGAGTGTGATTTAGTCTTATCATAAATTAATTAAAATAAAAATATAAACAAATCCAATAATAATAATAATATATAAAAAATTAAATCTATTAATATTATCTTAAAAGAAATAACTAAAAAATAAATAAGATAGTAGAAAATTAAAGATGTAGAGATAGAGCAAGTAAGAAGCTTCATTATTAACATATTTTCTTACATGACACACAAGCATTATTTAAGACAATTGTAATGTATTACAACTTACTTTTGGACTTAAATTTTTTTATCACTCTAACATCTTAAAGCAACAATAGTAAAGATTTAAAAGATATATATATATATATCTTATTTTTTTATTTTTATTTTTTTTGTTGCTGTTAATTGATCTTTATTACAAAAGGATGATAGAGATTTAAACAATTTTTTACAAAAGAAAAAGAGATTAATTTTCTACATAATAATATTTATTTAAAAATAAATTATCTTTTTTATACAACTCAATTTGAATGAAGTTATAATCATTATTATATAATGTTAATACTACTTTGCAAGGGACAACAAGAATAAAAATAATAATGATATCAAACTTCTAAGTAGTCAAGTATAACAAATATTGAATTAATATCTATAAATCAATTGAACTAATTCTCAATGTATTAACAAAAAAATAAAAATCCTTGTCTTTATAAGGTTGAAAGTTTTTGGTAGAAGTGAGCTAAACATAATAAATTATCAATCTATTATATATATATATATATATATATATATATATATATTTTTATTTTTATAGAAATAAAAGTATAAACCAATATCTTATAGATTGTAGAAAAAAACTTATATTTTAGTATAGTATCAAATTAAATGTGGCTAATAAAACTGTTACCATGAACAATAATTTTTATTATATTTTTATTATTTTATTTTTATTAAAGATAAAAAATTTTAAAAATTTTAAAATTTAAAATTAATAATTTTTAATTTTTAATACAATGATATTTAAGCTATTATAATGTTATAAGTTACTTAGAATTTTTATTGAAATTAAAAATTAAAAATAGCCTAAAAATCATAAATCCAAAAAAAACCATAAAAATCTTACAAATAAATCAAATTATAAATGCAATGCAACTAAGTAAATTTAAAATTTATAATTTATAAGATATATGATTATACTAGAAAAATCAAGATTTGAAAGAAGTTAGCTATTTAATTTTATTTAGATATTATATCTAAATTAAAAATTATATCTTGGTTTTAAAAGTTAGAATATAATAAGTATATCTAATATATTTTTGTAAATCTAAATAACTTTTAAGAGCAAGTTTTAATTAAAATTTATTTAGATTTCTATATAGATTTCTAAAAATATACTAGATAACTTTTAAAGATAAGTCTTAATTAATATAAAAATATTTATAGAAATAATATTTTTAAATAGATAAAAGAATACTTTTATATACCAATGAGATTGTTTTTGGATTTTTTATAGAAATAAGAGAATAAAAATAGAATAAAATAATTGAAATATAGCAATTTAATTGTACATATATTAGATAGTGATTGGTCAAATAAATTTTGCAAATTTTATTAATTTGATCTTCATATACCTACTTGGTAATTAAGATATTAAGGCATAAGATAGGATGTTATTACTCACTCCTTAATGTAACATGTTCACCTTGTATTTGTCAAATCCAAAATAATAATAATAATACTTCAACAAACTTAAATATAGATCCTATATATAGTGGTGGCATATTTGTTTTGAGGATGCACGGCAAAGATGAATATCCTCTCCAAGTATGAAGAGAAGTTTGTAAGTGCAACTGGTGTCAGTCTAATTTTGCTACTGTGCAGATTTAAAACCTCCAATAGTGTACTGATGAGACAACATGCCATTCATGTAAGACGAGGTGCATCTAGTATTTGGATGAGTTTTGAATGCTAAAAGAAATTATTTTTGAGTTCACCATTATATTCAATTATGTTTGACTTCAGCTGTACGCATCCCTGCACACACGCATTGAACTATTGCACCATTAGAGTTGCCTGATCTGGAGCTTCTGAATGCCAGCGTGCCTAGGAATTGGTTTCGTGGATCAAGACTTGTCTTACTAAACTAGTCTTGCTCCAAAAAAAGCTAGGTAATACAAGAGAGCACCTCTGTAAGGTATTCTGTTGACTATTTGAGTCTTCTACTTATGATTACATTTTGCTTTCTTCTCACAGTGTGAGGAATAACTGTGGTAAGTTAACAGTACCACAGCATCCATTGAGCGCTAATTTTACCACTTTATGGGCTATCAAGCGGTTTTCTATACGAAAAATGCCATGAGAATTTCCAGCACCTGTGATGATGGTTCGAACATGCTTCATTGCTCACTAGATTTTCCATTTCCAAGAAACCCGGCACCAATTAAAACCAACCATTTATAGAAGATAATCGGACCGGGGCTTTTGCAAGCCAGTCAGTTTAATGTTATGGAAAACCCCAGAAGGATGCCTTGTGAGAGAATGTTTCCAATTCATTAGCGAACAACTTCATTGTAATGTAATGAATTGTACTACACCCTAATGATGATCTCATTGTTTTTTATGATATTATTATATCTCATTGTTCGGACATAATTGCACAAGACAAGGGGTAACTCTGGGGTCGTCACTGTTCGGCACATTTCACGCCCATTAACAATGAAGTCTTGAGGTTATGTATATATATATATGTATAGATATGTTTATCTTGAACAGGCACACTTCATTAGCTTGTGCTGCGGCGATCAGCTGCCGTTTAAAGATTACTGCCTCCATTAACTGTAATTCAACACAACAGTTGTAGCGTAGCTTGGAATTCTTTGGCTATAAACATCACATTTTTCCTTGAATAAACAGTAGGTTAGTCTGTATAATATGAAGATGTAGGAGGTCTAGAACAGACGATTGCAACAGCATTTCAACTCTGAGACACACGTGAAGTTTCTCCCCTAGGAGTTCATGATGTGGAGTTGAAGTTCATGCAGGCATGGACAAAGGTTGTTGGTTTACAGGAGGTGGCCGTTCATTATCCCTAGGATCCATGAATCGGGAACTGAATGCTTGCCAACGTTTCGAGATGGTCTGAATTCTGGAGCTCATGTGACTGTAGTACGTCACGAGAACAACTGGGTGAATTTGGAATGCTCTGAGCAAAGGAGCTGAAGTTCAAGTTGCACGTAGCTTTCAGATTGGCAACCTCAGGAGGTCCGTCAACGTATTGCCCCGAGAGAGCAAAGGTTGCCATCACGCGGAAGAAAGCTTCAGTGGGATGGATAAAATCCCAAAATACCTTGTGCTCGGGATCGGGACACACGTTGGCTAATTTTCCTGAGCCGCAGAGCACGAGAGGGTTGAAGTTGTAGGGCCCGCCGCCGCCGCAGCACGCTCGAAACCCATCTACGTCGATCCCTGCACCAACCACAACCACTTAAAACTTCTGCCGTATGGCCGTTTCTGATCCGCTGGCTCGATCACTATTAAAGTGAAAATGGAACCCATGCTCTTACCGTACTTCGCCGGACCGTTCTGAATGACTTCCAAAGCAGCGCCATATGAGTCGTAGTGGAGGAAGACGGTGTCTGACCACTTTCGGCGGTACTTGTCTACCGCAGCCTTCAGTTTCCCGTTGGCGATTTCGATGACGGAGTTGTGAGCGGACAAGCAGCCAAACTGATCTTTAGGACTCCTGTGGCCGAAAAGTGTAAGCATCAAAGGGGTGCATCCTATTGGTGGCAGGTTGAAAATGTAAAAGAATCTAGCCCCTCCAGCGTGAAGCTTCTGCAATCGTCAATTACAGAGCCATTTAAAAAAAATCATGATTTTGATCTTGTCCGATCTGAGTAGCAGCTACCTGCATTATGAACTCAAATCCTGCTTCAGATTCCCACGATGCAATGGAGTTTCAAACTTGTTACCTCCACACTCCTCTCTATAGCACGGAGAATCAAACCGTCGAGCTTCGCATTGGCTTCAGCAGGTGAAAGCCCCAAGATGAATGCATAAATGTAGTCGTTGGCTCCTATCTCCGGTATCATGTGCAGTGCGGTACTCACATTGACAAACGGTCCTGCTCATTAAACAAAGTTAAAAACTGCAAACAGATTGTTCCTTTGGCGAGTAACTTAAATTCTCCATCCAGAATGAAGTGTGGACTTTTTCTACCACAAGGAGACGGCATCCCATTCTAGCTAGTCAGCTGTAACGGACATTGTCAGACTGGTTGAACGTGCAAAGATACCTGAATAACTGGCTCTGAATTTGAAGTAGTTCTCGACTTCACGTTCCAAGAAGAAAGTTGGAAAAGGAATTGGCGTAAACTTTGCTGTTCCACCAGAATAGGCAAAGTTGACGCCATGTTTGTAAGCTGAGCTATGAAGGCGTCGAGAATATGGTTGCAGAAAAGGCACTCCGAATGCTTGAGCTGATCAGACGCATCTCACATTCATTCAAGAAAGTGTTTTAGATCGATGGCAATAACATTATGGCCCACATGGAACACATGAATGATCAACTTCCCCAAGCATACCTGTGTAATCAATCAGGAGCCTGCCATCAGAGAATCGTGTTCTCTCGCAAGGGCGGTCGGGGAAGCTGTAGGACATGCCATAGTTATACTTGGTTACAGCGTTGAAGATGGGAAACTCTGCGTGGGCATTGCCAACGTCAGTGAGAGAATCGCCGAAGACATAAATGTAGTCGGGGCATACAAATGCCGTCGAACTTCCTCCAAACACCAGAATGAGAAGCACTAGTGACAAGTGCAGTTTAGCGCATCCTGCTACTCTCCAAGTGACCACAGAATCATAATCCCGGTACTTGTCGGTCCCAAAACCGCAATTAAAGACCATGGCCTCCAAGTAGTTTGTTTCTTCTGAGAAAATTTGTTAACTCTGTACGCGAGCTCTGTCAGGGTGAGCAGTATACTTCGCAACCCGCAGCAATTTCGCGTATTACTGCTGTCAGACAGATCAGAAACTATGATCCAGATAGCAGGCTGCGTCTAGACAAACTCATTATCAGTGACTGGATATATAATCTATCAGTCCACGAAACGGCGGCCCTGTGATCAAATTAAACTAGTCGCTGCCCAATCCGGTCAGTAAGCGAAGCAGTACGCGAGCATCTAAGTGGAGGAGATTATACACTTCATCACTTGTACACTTCGCAAGGAGCTGCCCAGTCACGACAAAGCCTTCGTGGACTTTGCACCATAACACTGCGAGGTGGGGCACAGTCCGTTGGAATCTCTGCAATATTTTTCTGCAGGAGCTCTACAGTTTGGATGCTGCAGCACGGGGTCGGCTTCGAGATACACCGGGATCTAGAGTCCCACTAGGACGTAGTCCACCAGTGTGCAACGGCGCCGCAAGCTTCACCAGGGTGCACGTAAATTTGTGTCAGCCGAACGTAAATTTGTGTCAATCCGGATTTCTATATGAGTGCGAAACTTTACGTGCACTGCATCGTTGCCACGGTTTGTAGCGTGATAGTCTGCCGATGGCTGCTCTATACCCGGTCATTCAATGACTGTAGTATACCCGGTATACCGATGGCTGCTATATACCTAGTCTACCAATCGCTACGAAATACCCGGCCACTGCACTATCTAACATAAAAGTTTTGCCTATAGCTGCTCTCATTCTTCTTACTCTATGTTAATATAGTGCCACAAAGAATCAACTCCTCAACTAGGGAGCTACAGGACATGATTTTTTAAAATTAGTGTTCATCTAATAGAATAATTTTGGCATATCCAAATATCTGTAATGTGCTTACATTCTAATATATCTAAGCAAATTAGCAACTAAAGGGTAATGAGTGCAACCTATAAGAGAGTAGATAGCCAAAGAGAAAAAAAAGAAGAATAATCTATTAGGCAAAAATCATCAGTAGGGATGAGTGAAGGAATTTTTTGCAAAGCTTTATAACATAGTGTATACAAAAGTAAAAGATTTTACTCATTTTTTTTTTTTGTAATTTCACAAATTAAAATTAAACAAAAAAATTACAATACATCAATAGAAATTTTATGCTTCATGTGTTAACAAGAAAATTAGATTTCTTTCGTTTTTGTTTATTTTTGTTTTTTATTTTTTGCTTTTGCTTTTTTTTTTTGGTATAGATTGAAATTTTTTTAAAAGAATTTTTTTTCTTTGCATGTTAAATTATACCTCAACTTATAAAATATAATCATATGTTTAGAATAATAGTATTTATAATTATCTATATTTTTGGTATAACATAATGTTAATTATTATTAATATTGAATTGATAAAATTAAGTAGTATTAGATCTTTTTTAAAAGAATCTTATTCTTTAAGTTGTTATATTTTAATAAAACCTATTATGTATACTATCACTTATTATTATTATTTATTTGCTTATTTCTTAGTATTTTTTTAATAAAGATAATATTATAAGGTCAATACATTTTTATTTTGATATCCAATGTGATAGTACTTAATACATGTACAAATTCATTTAAAAAATCCTACTATACTTTTAAATTTATTTAGAAATAGATAAATAAATAAATAAATAAATAATCACAATTCAAATTTGCACCAAAAATTTGCACTTAAGGCAAATTTATGATTAAAAGGATATTAGACATGAGATCAAGCTCTCTATTTAATTAATTAATTTTTTATTTTTTATTTTTTAAAAATATTTTTAAATAATGATAATTTATAAGACATCTTCAATATCAAGGCAACGGATCTCTAATCAAAGTTAAAAGAATAAAAAGATAGAAAAGTAGAAGGACAAGGAAAGAGAAGAATAGAGAAAAGTCTATAAATTTGTTTTTGAAAATATCTCATTTAATTTAATTGTAATTTTTTTTTTGTCTTGTTGTTTTTTTAAGATGTAGCAAAATATTCTAAATAGCCATGTAGTAAGAACATACTACTATGAACTTTTAATAGTTTGTAATAAAACAATTTAGTATTCTAATAGTATTTAGTTTATTTTGAATGATTTATTTATATTGATAGTAATCATAAATTCAAATATATAAATAAAAAGTAACTTTAATATACTATATATATATATATATATATATATATATAGATATTCATTTAAAAACTATATAGTTTAGCTTCAAAAATAAAAACTTAGAGTTTGTTATAAATATAACTTAAATATTTCTTGAAGATGATTTTTACAAAAATTTACTAGTGCATTTTTATACATAGAAAGAATATTAATACAAAGAAAGAATATTGCTTCACTTTATTAAAATTCTAAAAATAATATTTTTATCTTTTAAAATTATGACTACAAAAAATAATTATCATAAGAAGAATTATTAAATATTATTTATTAGATATTTTATATCCTAAAGAATTGGCTTTCTAGAAGACAATACTAAAGTATCTACTTAATTAATCTATTGCAAGCATAATTTATTTATGTTTTATTATCAAAATCTTATTTATAAAAGATTATTTTAAGTGTGATCTTTTTTGGCACAATACTTATGTTCAATTTATTTTAATAATATCAAAGTCAAGTCATTTTAATCTAATTTTTAAAAATATTTTAGTGGATTAGAAACTAATCAAAAAAATTAAGAAAATATATATAGCTTATTTTAAACATAATTTATGCAAAAAAATTTGAAAATTCTACCTAAATCATCTTTGCTTTATAATCCTTTAGTAAAATTTTATTTTTTTGATTTATAGACTTTGATAATATTATAAAATAATAATAAAATATACAAAAAATATACAAAAAATACAATTTAACAAGATATCTTACTTAGGATTGAATTGGATTAATATTAGGAGTTTTTATGCTCAAGTAAGTATGATTTTTCAAATGTAAAAGTAACTAATAAATTGTATTTATATAATAAGATTGCAAATTTAGATTGTAGTTTTTTTATTTTTTTAAAATTTCAATCATAATTTCTATATAAATTAATTAAATATAATATAATCTTTTAAATAAGTTTTTATATCTATTTAGTCCTATCATATTAGGTATTAATATATATATATATATATATATATAAACTTTAGAATATCAATTCCATTAAAAAATACCACAAGATTAATAAATAAATAATAATAAGTATGTTCTTAACTAAACTTATTATTGACAAGTTGTATTTTTTTCCCACCCTATAATAATGCTTATGGTATAAGTACATGCAATATCAAACTTCAAATCATTCAAAATTTGTTTGATATTCTATTATTAGTTACTACCTATATAATGCTTATTTTTTTAGTTTTAAGTGGTGTTGATTCCAGATATTTCCTTATCTTGGTGCTAATCTATCCTAAAACTACCTACTTTACAATTGAGGTAGAATATTATTCTACTAAGGTTCATTCATTAAGATTTAAGATTAATTACTCAACATTAAACAAACACAAATCATTTTAAAATAATATTAAAACCATACCCACCTTAAAACACAATTGACTCTCTGAAAACAAAACATTATGATTTCTACGCAATAACTTGCATTGATTTTTATGCCACACAATTTTAGATCTAGTAAAAGCTCACATAAACAAATCCATTTCAAAATGATTTTGTGATACAACTCACTCTACTTCCAAAATTGTGATACACATTACTTCATCTTTCGGACTTACTTCCTCATTGTATTCCACTTCTTCTTTTACAAACACACACACAAGATTCATACATCAACTCATTTTGTACACAAAATCTAAACATTCACATCCCACAATCCGTGCACGCAAAAATAAAATTTTATTATTTTTTATAAAAACAGCTACAGAGCTGTGATTCTATTGTTGTTGTTGCTCTGTTTGCGTCCACCCCCACCAGGAGATTAATGTACTCATCTATGACTGATAGCATCGATGTGTTTTGTCTGGCATTTGTCGGTCCCGTCTGGACCACCGACATGGCCCATGTTCCGTACGTTTTGAAGTCCAAGGTCCCAGTTTTAGACCTTGTAGGATCAGTCAATCGCAACTTCGTGGCGTTGGGACCATCAGATCGAACCCTACGCAGGTGGGTGCCTTCTAACTCTCACGAATTGTGTGCATTTTCGCGGAGCCCAGTTCCGTGATGTAAGTGTTGCTGCATTTTGTTGTGGAACAAGTTCCCAACCTCTGAAGCATTCGTTTCCCTATCTTGTAATTGAGTTTCGTACAGCATTCGGTTTCTAGCACTTGTCTGAGGAAAGGCTGACTAGGGTGTTGCTGTCTTTTGCTCCATTTCATCGTTGAGAATCTTTTGGTCAGTGTCATTGTGTAAATATTGCTCGATTATGAAGCGGCTTTGTGGTGTTCTGATGCCGTTCAATTGCTCGGTGTCGAGTGTGCACCTTGATCTATCTCGGCTGGCAGTGAGCTTGTCCTTTATGAATCTTATTCACATGTCTATGATTCTGAGATTGGAGCCATGGCTGCTGGATTGTTTGGTTGCAGGATCGGATGAATTGCAGGATTATTTCGGAATAGAGTATGGCAGGGTCAGTGCAAGACTGGGTGAAGAGCTCTGTGCTTCCGAATGGCCTTGCTGTCATCACCCTAGACCGTCCCAAGGCCCTCAATGCCATGAATGCGGGTGAGTTTATCTTTTCCCAATTCTTCACTGTCATGTTTAATTAAAACATTGTGTTCGGAGTGTACGTTATTGAGAAAATGCGTGAAGCTTAGGGTTTACTCTGCTGTAAGAAACCTTGCTCACTCACATCATGTAATTGAAGTCAAAGCTAATGGCAGGCAGATTGACTTTAGAAATACCTCAATAATATCGAGTTACTAGGCTGCAGTATTTAAGCTCTTGCTTCGATTTACTTGTAGTGTGATGCTTCCTCTACATGCTTTTTGGCAAGTATTCTGTGTTGTTTTCTGTACAAGTAATTTCCCTTGGACACTTTGCTCGACACTCATCGTAAGCTTGAAACCAAGAACGATGGGACGTTAATTGCAGTTTACAATTCTTAGAGCACTAATATGGAATCCCTTTTAAATAGACATGACGGCATTGTACAAGAAATACCTCGATGAGTGGGAGAACGACAGCAAGGTGCAGGCGGTGCTGGTTGAAAGCTCCTCTCCGCGTGCCTTTTCCGCAGGTTATTCCTCGCCTTTTTTTTAATAAACTATGCTAGAAAATGTCCAGTCTTCGGTGCCTAAAATTGAGTGTGTGCTGACGGAATTGATCATCACCCTTCTCTGCCTTGTCATTCACGGTCTTCGTAAGAAATTGGCTTCTGAACAAAGAATTAGGAATCGAATCAACAGTATTATTGTCATTATACCTTGAATAGTAACCATGCATCTTGCCACGAGGTTTTCGCATTGTTCTTCCACAATTCGCTTGTTCAAAACATGCAGGTGTGTCAACAAGGTGGATCTCACATCAGAAATGATGATCGAGTGTGGCCTCATTGCAGGCATGAATGTAAAAAGAGTTACATCAACGATGTAACATGTAAAGCCATCTGTGGTGCAAACTCTCTCTTCAATGCTCTCTGTGAGCATTTGATATAATTTTTGAAATAGTACCTTATTGAAAGATTTGGTCACATCTGCAAGCAGGTGGAGATGTTAAAACGATGGTATCTCAACCGAGACATAGTGCTCTAGCATTGGCGTGCCAGGTCTGTACTACACTACAACCAAGTCTTTTCATTAGAATCTTGGGTAAAATGGATTACTCTGGTTGGGCTGTTTACTACAGTCACAGTTCTGGTGATTATTCTTTTGAATGAACTTGTACAGGTTTCAATTTTGTGGTGCGATGCAGGTATTTGACAATGAATACAAATTAATCTGCGCCATAGCACGTTACAAAAAGCCATATATCTCCTTGATGGATGGCGTTACTATGGGGTTTGGGATTGGCCTCTCTGGTCATGGTCGCTTCCGCGTGATAACCGAGGTGCTGTCTCAGCCTACATCTGGTGATTGAGCTTTAAGTAATGAAGGTTTATTATTGAAATAGGCTCAAATTGGCGTGTGTTATTCAGGTCCTTGTACGTTGACTTTATAGAATTTTGTATGGAAAATAAAGTGATTTTGGAATTCGGATCCAAATTTGTGGCAGAAAACAACGCTCGCAATGCCGGAGAATGGAATTGGCCTCTTTCCTGATGTCGGATTTGCACATATTGCTGCAAGAAGTCCAGGAAATGGATCATTAGGTGAGCTGTCTGCTATTGAGCTGTTCTGTAGGCGATTGATGGCTTTTACTTCTAGGAGGTTAAAACTGCATGCCGCTGAAGTGCAATGCCTCCCTTTGTGGTCATTCTTTATCTAAGTTGCTGGATTCTTCGCATCGCTTCTGCAATTAATAACAATCCGAATGTTTCTTGATGTTGGATCTTGTAGGTGCATATATGGCTATGACAGGGGCGAGAATCTCCAATCCAGGTGATGCGCTGTATGTTGGTCTGGGTACACATTATGTACATACCGACAAATCGTCATCTTTACAAGAAGCTCTCCGCAGTCATTCCTTGTATGTTTCTACCATGACTTGTGGTTTTCTTGACGTATCGTTGAATTAGTCGTAAATACTAATATCTGTAGGCCCTCGATGTAGAGGGTATGCACCATAAATTGTTGCCTGTATTAAGCTGTCCAGTCGATACAGGTTTAGAATATCAGATTACAGGTATGTTATGATCAAATTTAGATATTGACGCGGAGAAAAACTCTACATAATGTTAAGGAAATATTTGTACGACAGCTAGTGAAACATCATGAATATTTAAAGGCCGAGTCGTCAACATGTGGTGAAATGTGCAGGTTTGATAATGCATGGGAAGCAGTGGAAAAGGTCTTGTCAGAACATCAAGAAACTCCAGATACAGATCCTCCACTCAAAACTCTTCTGCCTGCCATAACTGCATGTTTCGGAGCTCACCTCTCAGTGGCGGACACTATCAAGGCCCTGAAAGAAAAAGAACTTTCCGATGATTCCTCAGGTAATTGAACAAGTCCTGGGATAAAATTAAGCAGGGAATGCTAAACAATCAATGTGTTGCATACAATGAAGGATTATTACTTAATTCTAAACATCATTGAAGGGGGCATCGATCCACACTCCGAACTTGGTTGAAGATATGAAGCTTACAATTGCTTATGGTCATAATTAGCGGAGGCTTCGAAATCCGGCTGAGGTGTGCTGTTCCGTCGATGTTTACAGTGGCAGAATGGTCTGAAGGAGCATTGGCTGGGATTTCCAAGGGTGCTCCGTTCAGCCTTTGTGTGACTAAGCACCACTATGCAACTGTAGCTGCTGCAGCGAATTCGCCTGAAAACGAACTTTCTGAGGTTTAATATTCTAAATTTTTAATACATTATTGGCACGAACAATAGTATTAATGCAATTATTGTTCCCCTTATTGAAAGTGTGCGCTGGCTTACATCTGTTAGCAGAGTAGCCTTATAGAACTTGTTAATAACCTTGATATTCTTGCGTTGAGAGAAATATGTCACATGAGCCTACAGTGTAAGTTGGTTCTCATCGCTTCGAATTTTGCAGATCGAAGGGGTCATGAAAACTGAATACAGACTAGGCGTGCGAACGTCAACAAGGCCGGACTTTGTTGAAGGCGTCAGGGCAGTGCTAGTTGATAAAGATCAAGTAAGCGTGAGAAACCTTGTTACGTTCATTAACCTGATTGCTGCTGAATCTAATATCAATTGTGCAATTATGCTTGCTGAGAAAACCATTTACTACAAACATCTGCCTGGAAATAGAAGTATTTATTTGTGCTAGTATCTCATGATATATGGAGAGAAACAGACCTTTTTTTTTAATGCTAAACTTAAATTTTCACACTTCGTATCGTGTTTCACTATTTGAAGTCATTCTGAAATGTTAATTATAATCTTGTTAAATCGGGGCTTGTGGCAGAAACCCAACTGGCTGCCACCAACTGTTGAAGATGTGGCGCCTGCTGACATTGAGGCGTTATTTGAGGTGTTCGAAAATCCCAGGGATGAGTTGGAGATTCCATCTCCAACTGTCTGAATCAGGGAATGGGAAGAAACTTATGTAGAACTAGCGAAGATCCTTCGATTTCTATCATCAACGGGCAGCTCGCTGCATTGACTTGGTTTTTGCCTTACATTTTACTGCATTTTGATTTTTTTACCTCTGAGTTTCAGTGTTCCTCTAAAATTTTAGTATTGAATTGGTGGTTTAAAGTTGTCATTCCGCTCATTTTATACTGACTACTGGTTCGTCCCATTTTTCGTGTCCGATGTTTGGATTTGTCGAACATAGCTACAAAAGTGTCAGCGGCTTGAGAGTATCTGTAGAGGGTACCGAAGGGTAATCCCAGGATCATCTTCCTCGTTTTTTCATAATCTCTAACGCTCTGCTTTGAACTTGTCTTCTCTAATTTAATGCACGTCACTGAAGCGTATCTGCACTACAACTTGGTGCTTGGCGGTAAGTATATCACTTGTTTAAGAAGCTTGATTCATGGAGCCATTTCGTCAGCGTCGAAAGTTGCTTCCATGATGAGCAGTATATGGAAATGGCCAGTGCTTTAACGTCATTCGTTGCAACCGACTTTGTTCTCTGCAATTATCTTTATTATGATGCACTTATGTGCGCACAATTAATAGACCATATCTACTAGTCGCCAAGTCGTTGATAATCACTTGAGAAAGGTTCCATTCAGACACATCTCTACAATATAATCTGCTTCTTAAGACTTTATCTGCTGGAATCAAGCCCTACTCCTAGTACAAAATGGGTACACATTCTAATTTTGAGAACCAGTTGGGTTGTAATTGCCAAGCTCACTTTCGCGAGTTAAAATCAATAGAAGTGCTACGACATAAGGAGCTGCTGAATGTTCATGGGATAAGCATAATCAGTGCTGCTCCAGAATCTGTCTGCTATGATCACATTAGCTTTGTCGGTTGGGTGATAAGGATCCCAGAAAAGATAATCGAACCGGTTGGGGCAGAATTTGAAGTTAGGCAAGCATGGCACAACTCCCTTGTAATTACCACCGGCACCGCAGCATCCAACGTTTGCAACTGTAAATCCTGTGTGACCAAGCAACAGTGCCAACTGTAAGAATTATATCAAGAGCATAAGCTAGTGAAACTTTGTTCATGATCGAGGTATTCATATCAGGAGGGAGAGTATAGGCACGCACCATACGCTCTTGGATTGGCAATCATTTCACTGACAATTTTGTATGCATCTACGTAGATAAACTTGGCACCGGGAAGATTAATGTTCAGTTCCTTCACCAAACTGAACACACCAGCGTTGAATTCTCTCACTTGGGCATTCACTTTCTCGCTGCATTCGCCATTCTTGCTTAACCGGAAGGAGAGCTGAAAGGGAATGCATCCTAGAGGACCCAGCGACGCCACAATAATCTTCCTAGCTCCCATGTTGTACAGTTTCTGCGCATGGTTATATCATTGATGAGCCGCTTAACCTTTCATAATAGACACTGATCTGAGGTGTACCTTGCCAAAGCACTAGCAGATTCAGGGGAATGTAACTGTACCGTGAGTTGGCCACGATACTCAGTTATCAACAGCGTTGCAAGCTGTGTAGAAGTGAGATTTCCAACGGGAGAGAGGGGTTGATAGTAGTTGTTTAAGTAATCGTTGGAACCAAGGTTCGACGAGTATAATGCAGTACTAATGAGCTCAGTGGCGGCTGGTTCTCCAAGTTGCGCTATTATCTGGGCCTTGGTGTTAGCGAAATACTCCAACTGTTTGTTCATTGGAATTCGCCCATACTGGAAGAATAATAAACGCCATGCCGTATGTCAATTTAGTTATACACAATTTGAGTGAATCCATATGCTCACTGATACCAATGCAACCAGGGGGGGATTAACCTTGACAACGACGCAAATCAGCCAATGGCCATTTATCTTACCAGGACATAACCAGAGGAATCCAGAATGCCTCCAGCTCCAGATGCGTAGTTGACACCTTGTAGAATCAAAGGTCCTGAGGCATTAGGTGCCAGATACGGTACCAAAAACTCTGTCATTCCAGCCTTCTGTCCTGCAGATTGATACAATATGGTGCATTGTGTAAGCCAATCTTAGACCATGTATTGCAATGATGATTGGCGTAAGCATTGTTGAGTGGCATTTGTGGTACTTTCTGGGATTACCTAGGATATCCACAGTGGTGCGTCCGTTGCAGTATCTGCCGGTAGCAAAACCACCGGGGAAGTCGATACCATTTGGTGGTGAATCGGCCTTTGATAGAGTTCTGATAAAATTATTGTTGCCAGGATCCGACAGCGAGTCGCCAAAGACGAAAAGCGAGGGCAGTTTCTGTGCACTGGCTATGCTCGGAATTAGCAGCAGAATCCATATAAATGGGACGACGTTCGCTGAGCTGCACCTTGAAAACTCCATTTTCTGCAAGCGAGGCCAGACACCAAAAGTGCTTCTGTGGGTCAATAACCAGATCAGTGGGACTGAAAAATGGGAAGACTGGAATTGATGTCTGAACTGGACACAACAGATTTTCAACTTACTGCACTAGTTAGTGAAGTGCCATTACTTTCTAATTCTAAAAAAATCAAAGTCTATGAAGGTTCCTAGCGTTTAACATATGCAAGACCCGTCATAGATATCGGTTTTTCTACGCTGCATATTAGGATACATTAGTCCAATATTATCCACGCAGCAGTGTAAATCTAGTCGTCTCAGTCGAGAACAGTGGGTTGAACGACATTCCGAAGGTTTAAGGTATCTTCAGGACCAGCATTTTGCTTAGAAACACCAATAACCTGATGATGGATGATAATGTTACTCTATTATCTAGGACGGAGTGTGAATAGGAGCTGGAAAGTAATGACCACAAAGCTTTATGTTGTGCATATACTCGGAACATAAGTGAACAGTATTTCACTGGCTGTCATTGACAAAATTCACGACTAGCTCAATCAGAAGTTTTATCCCTACAAGCTCTCAAGCAATGTCTTTGCAAACATATCAGATTCACTGACATGAAGGGTCACCCAGAGGTCCATTAGTAGCCAAAGCATTGGCACCCTAAATCACTTGTCAAGACCTATAAATCACATGAAGGTATGTAAACACAATACCCAGCTGCTTCACTACGCCCACGACGAAGCTTTCCAGCATCAACACTGATAAAAAAAACTGCCATCAAAACCGTGTCCAGCTGAAACTTGTAAACTTTCCGACAGCGATTTGATAGGGAAGTACCTTAACATTGCTATTATGGACTCAGACCAGATAATGTAGCTGTTGTGATCGATATCATACCTTGTAGAGTGGTGCGACGTGAGCTCCCACAACAGTTCTTCGCTCGCTGGCTCCTTTACCAGCGATGAGACTCCAGCAGCTTGGAGCTGGGATCTCAGTGGACTACTGCGACACTGATCTAGTATAACAACTTCACCTAGGACAGTTGAATGGTTCAGGGGCCATTTAAAACATGCGCGTCCGGACAGTCCCGAGCGGTGTCTTCATGACCCAGACATGGAGAAGCTGGCTGCAGTCTGTAAGCTCCCCCCCCCCCTTCCATTAATGGCGAGAATTTGATCCCCTCCATTTCCAAGGTAGATTTTCTCCAAAACATTCACTTCGCTTTGTTTTTGCTCACCCCATACCATTTTTCTCTGCCAAGCCGCCACGCGGGCACTGACGCAGTTAATCCCTTCAGCCAGACCCACATGCACAGTAATCTAGAAGCTGCAGATCGTCCAGACTCCGCCTGTGTCCAAACAGGCGGTGCTTGGAAAACCAATGATAGCAGTAAAAGTCTTTCTTTGCTCAGGAAATGATAGTTCTCCTTGTTTAATCTGCGCCATATTTTACTGCCATCCTCACCATCATTCCAGTCCAAAAAATTATTCGGTGCCTCCTTGCAATTCTGAGTTTTAATGCTCTGAAAAAGGTATTATTCAGTTCAGTGCATTACTCTTAGAGGAAAGCACTCTGCGAGGTCAGGCGTCTAGTAGTTTCGCAATTTCGTGATATAATTCTGCTTGTTTCCACTACAATTGTGTTAATCTTTCTCTTGTTGACAGGATGGCCATAACTGCAGTCCATGAAGTCTAACCTACGCTAAGTACAAGTACACAACATCCTTGAACAAGAGTTTTTGCAGTTTCATTCGTTCATTCATTCTCTCACACACACACCCACACACATGTGTATATATATATATATATATATATAGAGAACAAAATTCAATCTATTGTGACAAGGGAACACGTAACAGATATCATGAAGTGTTGCATTGAAGTACGGTATTCTTACTATATTTGGAAGAAAATAAATTATTAATTCTTCACTTGAAGAAATTCTTTCTATAAATATTTATTTCTTTTAAAGTATAGTTTAACAGTCATTTATTAAAATTTATCAAACACATGGAACATGATTTGTAAAGTTCAAGTAGAAACAATTAATATTTATGCTTATTAGATAAATATCAACATAAGAAAAAACAACAAATATTAACAAAATAATATAAAATAAATCATGGTTTAATAAAAATTAAATTTCAATATAATCTAGTAACTAAACACTTGAAGATACATTGAAAAAATAGATTGGTTTATTTATCAATTTATATTTTGATTTTATAAAAACTTAAAAAACAACTAAACATAAATTATTAAAACTTAGTACAACTAGAAATAAAAACAATTTCATTCATCTCATTAAACCTTGTTCTTGAATCTTGTTCATGTTGCAGCTTAACTTTTTATAGTGTGGCTTTTTATTCAAATGAAAGATTTTATTATTTTAATATAATGACTTTGTAAAATTCATTTACAAAATTTTATATTTGATAGCTGGTTTAATGTTAATATATATTTTTATCTTTAAAATATTTTTTATATAAATAGTCAATTAAAGTATTTATTCAAATAATTCTTTGTTTTATATTTATAATTTTTAAAACAAAATATTTTTTAAGATCTATAATATTTAACTTATACTATATTTTTATATTTTTATTATATTTTTATATTAAATATGTTTTAAATAGTATATTTATAGAAATAATCAAAAATCAAAAATCAAAAAAAGTATTTAAAGAAAATTTAATAAATTTTGCAATCAATTGATATACATTTTAATAAAGATATATAAAGAATAACTAATTATTATTTTCAATTACCAGAAAAACCACTTTGGTTGTTACAATCTTTATAGTATCTAAATAAAAATGAAGATCCTCAGATAAAACATGTAATTTTTTTTGTGTAAAGTAAGATAAAATTCTTTTGGTTATACAATCTTAGAAGAGATTCTTAGTACTTAGTAATATTTTTGGATGTGAAACTATAGATGATAATATTTTAAATGTGTTATTTAAAGATTATGATAAAACTTTAATAACAGTTAATTAATTGGATGGTCTTTTTATCCAAGTATAAATATTATTTGATAAATCTTGGACTTTATTAATTACTAAAATTACTCAGAATCTTATTGCTCCTTGTAAAATTAGTCTTTTGGATGGAGAATAATATTATAGTTACTTATATAATTTATGTAAATAAAATAAAATAAAAATAATTAAAAGTAAGTAGAAATATATTAGGTAGAAAATATCCTTTTTAAAAAATATCAAAAGAACTTCTTTGATGTAGGTTGAATCTATAAATATTCTTAAATTCACTTTGTGGTTATAAAAACTTTACTTGGAAGTTTTCTTCATTTAAAAATCTATTGTGAAAATATTTTATAATTTTAGTACTTTATTTTGCAAGTCTTGTAGTTTTAAAGAAGCATCTATATAATCTTCTCATTAACTAATGTATATAAAAGAATTTTTTTGGCTATCTTTAATGTTTTCAAAAAAAATTATACTTTAATCTTGGTTCAAGACACTTTAGTTCTTTGGTACTTAGAATCAATATACTAAAAAAATTGTAAAAAAATAAAAAAATAACTTTGTTATAATTTCAAATAAATATAAAATCATATATAAACTATCTCTTTAATTTATAAAAATATTAAATATATATATATATATATATGTATGTATAAATTTTAAGAGTAAAATTAGGTTTAAATAATTTTGAAATTATATAACATATATATAAAAAAATATTAGTAGATCAACCAAGTAGTATTAATAGTACATAAGGTATCTATAGATGGTGCTTGATTTTTTAAAAAAAACTAGTTATACTTTATACTATACAAGAAAGCAACAACATGTGAAAAACATATCTCCTGATGGTTTTACATTACATGATCCATTAAGCAATGGTGAAATGGATTAGTGAAACAAATCTTAATACAATAACTTTTTTGTTGTGTGAACCAACAACAACTTGAGTACAGTATATTTATAAAACATATTTGAACTAAGTATTATTAAAATAAATCTAAAATAAAACACTATAGTTTTGGAAAAAGTGGATAAAAAATTGAATATCAGTGGTTTAACCTTATAAATTTTCAGGTTCTTTTAATAATAAAAATGTTCATTCTTTCACCAAAAATTATTTTTTAAAATTTTTCTAAACATTTTGTTTCCAAAATTTTATTAATTTGATTCAATAATCAATTACAAAAAAAAAATTCTAAAGAAAACTAATAATAAATAATCAATTAAAATTAAAATTATTAAATGAAAAGTACTTGAATTTTAATTGACAAGGACAAGAACACAAAGAATTTAAACTTGTAAATCATGTATTATACATACGAGATTTTGAAGAGACTGAGGATAACATCAACATCCCCTCTACACATTGATTAATGAGTCATTGTTTGCAAACTGTCTAAATACCAAAAAACCCATGGCAAAAAATGTAGTAACCTAATGTAGGTAATTTTACTAAAATTGCACTTAATACACCAAAATCAAGCAACTACTTAGATAAGCTGAATAGCTGATAGTTTCTTTGGTCAGAAAAAAACCAGTCAGCATCATGTGAGAATGAAAGCCCAAAAAAGCAAGAAACATCATTTGTTCATGAATAATTATCATTGAAGCCACAACTATTTCTTACTGTCACATGCTGTTGATGTAACATGCAATTCTCACTTTTTCTAATGCAGATTGAATACATTCATGTTTTTGTACTGACTCAGTTACATAATTGCAATATTATCCATTTTGTTTGCAAATTTCAAATTTGACCTCACAGTACAAACAAACCCACAACATAATAACTACACCTTACTTTTCAAAACATGAACTATTAACTTTAAATGAGACTCCAAGTTCAACAAGCAGTATTATTTATTCATAAACATTAAACATACAAACACACATACAAAGCACAAATATTGTAAAGTGAAAGCCCAATAAATAGAATGTAACGCAGAACACAGGAGTCAAGTACAAAAACTAAAATAAAATAAAAAGAACCAGGTCTACCACAGTTGTAGAATATCCTGTACTTTCCTTTACAGAAAAGTCCAAAAGAGCTTTTGCATTGTATTGACTCCACCACCACTATCCCATTAATACTGCAACTTATTTGACTCATGTGGTGGGTGAGGCAGTGGCAATGCTTTGATGGTGGAATAGCCCTTCATGACGAGTGCCTCACTAACTATGATTCTAGCCACACAATAGTTTACTGGCTTTGTAAGTGCATGGTTTGTGTATAAGAGAGAGAGAGAAAGTGTGTGTCTGAGTGAGTGAGTGAGTGAGTCTGATTGTTGCACTTTTGGCCTCATCTGAACCATGCTGGCTATGGGGTGTCACAGAGGAATTATGGTGTCTGTCTGTTGCTACTTAAATGGGGTGAAACAAAATGTTGGTGTTTTTCTCATCCACTTGGGCACTGTCACATGCATTTTGTGTGGAAGGGGTGTGAACATGACAATAGTTTGTTGCTTGGTGATGATCTGTTATTCTAATAAATTAATTAATATTAAAAGTTGCACTAGATTTACATTATTATCATTGTTATTGTTTTATTTTATGTAGTTTTGTTTGTTTATGGAAGTTGTGGCTTTTTGTTTTAATTGTGGTTTTGTGTGTCATAGACTAGCACCTCATTGATAAATGCAACCCACTGGTAAATCATCCATGAGGTGTCATTTAGATAGAGGGTTTTGTTCCTTCTTTTGTCTCTATGTTTGGAAGGAGTGGGTGTGGTCAGAATACAGTTATATGGTGCCAATATCTCATGTTATAATCTAGTATTTCTTGGATTAATATCTTCTTTCATGTTAATTCAATAGATTTAAGTGAGTGTTTTGATACATATTTATTGCAAGAGTACCAAAAAAATTATGCTTTTACAAAAATAAAAAAATAAAAAAATAAAACGTCTATTGAAAGTTGGCATAAATAAATTATATCACTTATTAAAATACCATTATGATATTTCTAATGACTACTACTTATAGTGAGACATTGTTAATTTTTGACATTATAGGTTGAATTAAACACAATATCTTTATTTTATTAATTTAATACTATGATTCTCTTCAAAGTGTCACTCAAGGACCCATTTGCTTACAAACACTTATAAATATGTAAAATAACATTACTTCTTTAATATATGTATATATATATATGTGTATCAATCCAAAATTCCATTGTAGAGCAATGAATGTCAACATTACAAACAAACAAAATCAATCAGGTTAGCAATGAGCATTAAATCACAACAATTGGGTTGTGAGATAACATATATACTTTGCACTATTCAAACTTCCATCTACACACAAAATCAATGTAATCCTCACATTCCCTGGCAAAGAATATGCAACATTATGGAATTAAAAGCAGAATGTTCCACTGCTTCGGAGGCCATGGATGCTGCCATGAAGAAGTGTCACAGAAGAAGTGTCACAGGCAGGTGTGAAGGAGGTGGTCAGGACCAGCTCCTTAACGTCGAGGTTCAGCATTTTCCTTGGTGGGTGACTCCTTCCTCCCACGCAACTAAAGCCACGATGGGCTCCACTCTGTTGACCACCCAACACATTAATGGCCTCATCTGGAGGTGCCTCTGCCTGTTTGTCAGCACACAATATGTGGGTCTGTACCATGAATCTGCCGGTCCACTCTGCTACCTTCCTGCAATCCCTCCATGCTGTCGTTGCTTATTGTTATTCACAGTCTGGTTGAGACAGATAAGAAATGACTATTTGTTGTTAAATGACCGACTTGGAGTTTTCATGGATGCATAGGTTCATTCTGTGGCCTTGAACTGATCCAAGCGTTAGGATTTGCTGTTATATCCCCCCCCCCCCCCCCCCCCCCCCAAACTGGTTGGCCAAACTGCAGCTGTTGGTAGTCTGATTCCAGCACTACCGGATGGTTCAAGCGAATCGTCAGGGAGGCGGAGGACTTTGCAGTTGGAGTTTGTGGTCAGTTTGCAACTGTTATTCTGGTCAGGTTTGCCAGTTTGTCTAAGCTGTGGTGCCATAGACTGTAATAGCGACTTCGGCTATGCAATGCCGGTTTAGAAGCCTCTTGGTGATGCGAGAATGTGGGTACGAACTGGTGCACAGTTCAGGTTCGTTGTCCAATTGCAGTGGCTTGCACAACGAGACTTTTGAACCATGTGGTGCGAAAGACCTGGATGTAAGGGTGGCGATTGGTGGATAGGAGGAAGATGCTCTTAATCGGCCTTGATCACCAAGAGCTCGGACCTTCTATGTTCGACAGCTCTGAATCTTTTGAGGAAACATTTATAGAAGGGAAATGCATATCCACTGGAGAGACCTAACAATTGGTGTGATTTTTGTCAAACACAACATTGTAGCCAGTCAACGTTCAAAACATCATACTTTTTTCACATTAAAATTTAACAGTGTCCCATCACTTCAAAAACTTGTTGCAAGTCTATGCATTTCTCATTTCTTTTGCCACTTCAACGATCGAGATTGAAGTTTTTACACTGACCGTGACATTTCATGAATTTTTTAGCTAACATTTACAAATGATCAAAGTCAACCGTTCTTGGATGATTTTCTTTGAAAATCAAGGAAATGGTAACATTGAATGGAAGTCAACTTTATGAAGAGGTAACATTGATTAACCAATGTCCACATTTTAGTTCCAGTTTTAACTCATACTTCTCCAAAGCGCTTGAGATGGTTGTAAGGTGACAGGGTTTAGGTCTTCCTCTGCTAATATGATGTGGGTAAATTGCGTGAAAGAGACGATCATATGCAATGTTTCTGTGCTCAGCATTGGGTCATAAGTAGACAGGCCAATCTGTCGCATCTGCCACGTACCTACACTTGCGATGGGCGGCAGGAAGTTGAGATTAAAGCAGTAATTTCGCCCTTCACTAGCAAGGAGTCTTCATACAGGATCTTCAAACTTCACCAGCTGGGTCTGTTCCTTCACTCAGGGATCCGACCACTTCCCTTAACAAAAGTGGAGTTCGGTATCACTTAGGGTGCACAACTTGGTGACGCTCTCGTCAGGGTAAGCGTGAGTAACCTTGGTCCAGTTTTGTTTTGGGAAAAAATATGTTTCTTGTATGGATCTGATGAACTGCCTAAACTTGGTTAGAACTTGCGCTGAATCAGGCACTAGCGCTTGAATGCGGTCCACGGTAACTGCACAGCAATGGGGGCCAAGTAACGGAGGGCAATCACTTGGAGTGCGTGCAATCTGTTTTGGAGAAAAGGGAGGGTGTTACCAGATTATCGAAAAATTAATACGGCAATGTTCCTTCTAGCACTCTTTCCTGTCTGTCTGCACGTTGTCTTGCCCGTGATCACGCTGTGGCTTGTTTCGGGCGTGCTTTAGGACATAGAGAAACATCAAAACATGCTTAACTCTCATTGAAGTGTCTGTGAACGTTGCTATTTGGAGGACCGAGCGTTGCTCTTTGGCTTTTCCTTCAGATCTCATAACTAATTTCTCCTCTTCCCCATGTACTTCAAGAGCTAGGATGTGGTCTGATTCCTGCTCCTTCACGTGTCCCTGAGGAGCTAGGATATGGTCTGTGTTCTTTAGCAATGAAATGTATGAATCTAATGGTAGCTAAATATGGGGTTCCACAACCTTTCGCTAGCGAAGGAGAATGAAGTGCGTATGCTGCACCTACACTGGGGTGTTCCATAAGGCTTCTATGCATCCGCGCAGGTGTTCTTCGTTGCATGACAGTCATTTCGAGTTTTTCACTTTCTCATCTGGTGTCTTCGCAAGGCAATGAGGCAATGGAATGTGAATAGATGTTCTATTGCTGCACCAGATTGCTGAGTTGGAGGTCAGATCTATATTGCAGCTTGGGAAGCAGTCAACTTTTGCAGTATTTTGTCATTTGTCCTTGAAGCAGGTTTAGCCGGAGTGATGTTATGCGTCTGTAGCTCCCACTTTACATGGAAAACCTCAAGCGGTGGTGCAAACTTGGCATCATTGCCTTCACTGCAAAATGCAAGTGTCCAAGTTATTTACACATGCACCTTGTTCATGAATCTTGGTTCCGTCCCTAGCTATCTGAGATAGAATTTCTACAATGTTGACGTCAATGTTTGAGTAGAAGAAAATCACAACAAGATTGGAAATTCTCGAGGAGAGCTCAACATGCTCGCGAACCGGAGTGAGATATGCGTGTTGTATCCAATGCATTTTTAGCATAGTGTGTTCCGCTAGTTAAAATCAATTTTTGAGTTTGATGTTTGATTGTTGTAGTTGAGGTATGATTTAGTGACACATGTAGTGATGGATGTATGTGTTTCTTTTCTTTGAAGACGTTAAAAAATGGGGTCGCCACTCCGCAGGAATTTTATGAAGTGAAAGAAGAGAGCAAGGTTGATGAAAGACTTGTCCACAAATTTGCAGATAGTGGAACCACTCTACAGCATGTTCTTCCTCTTCACTCGCTGAACTCACCTTCTTCAGTATTTCACGTTTCGGTTGGATTGACTTGATAATCTCATGAAAAGTAGAGCTGCTTTCCAGTGACGATAACCTTGATGAAATCTCTCTTTGGATAAACAATTGTTCAAGCATTCAATCTAGTGGTAAATGCATTCACTCAATATATAAAGCTGTCACATGGAAACTCAACATCCAGAGTCATCTACTGGTGCAGGCAAGTCCAAGTCATGGTTCCATCACATGCACAGGCAGTGACGCTTGGCTTTCAAAAAGACACATTAAAGAATTTGAGCTGTGAGATGCATTCATAACTTCTGACAACTTTCATAAAACTCTGGGAAACTTGCTGAGTATGTACAGCTATGATCTGTTTGTGGGTGAACAGGACTACAATCAGATCTTAACTAGGTTACCAACTTCTCTAAGGTTCACGTTTGGAGATTTGGATGCATGGTTGCTGCAGCAATAAGAAGCTTATGGGATATTTCTTCAGCTCATAACTGCAGCATGGTACTGCTATGATCCATCAATGTGCTTTTTAATCCAATTTTTTAAGGACCAGAAGAGTGGCCAACTGCACAAGATTTATGATGTTGAAGCTCCAACATGCAGTAACTGTCCATTGAGCATGACAACTGGTAGTGATGCTGTGGATTGTGCTCCCTTCTGATTGTGAGTTGTTAACTATTTTTGAGAACAAAGCTTTCACTGTGAAGACAACTGAGGTACTAGTTGTAGAGCAACCCTGGCTTTGCTAATCTTCTCACAGGCTAAAATTTGCATCCCCTCACCCAATTTAAGTTAACTCTATTCATGTAGCATCCCATTTATTTTTTTATTTAAACTTTGTTACTACGATAACTCATAGACAAAGTTTGTCTATGAGTTATTTATTTTAAAATCTAATTTCTAATTTATAGAATAATTAATTTTCTTGCTAAGTTATATTTTAAGTTTTTTAAAGAATAACAATGTTATTGCAAAGTGTTTTGACTTCTAACAAAATAATATATTAAATAATCTTTGTTTCACAAGTGTAATTTTAAAACATATGTGAGTTTTATGTTAGTCTTACAATATATTAGTTTTATTATTTATTATTTTATTTTATTATTTTATATTATCTACTTTACAACAATATATCTTATTATTAAAAGACTCTTTTGTAAAACATATAATATCTAAATTCAAAATAAATTTTGATTAGAATTTTATAAAAATATTTCAATCATTTTGAAGATAAGAATATATATTTTTTAGAAATATAATTTCAAAATTGGTGTATTAGTTAAAATATTAATGTGTCTAAACATCATTGTACTGATGTAAGCCTTTTCTATCAATTTTGTTTTTTGTTTTGTTCTTATCTTTATTTTTTAAATAGTGTAGATTGGTTTTGTGTAATGCCTAAGTTTGCACGTTTCTTATAAAATACATCAAAGCAAAAAAATTCTGTTTTATTATTACAAAGACCTCAAATTATATTATTGATACTTTAAAAATTAAAACTTATACAATTTATGTTTTTAAAAAATAATTTAATATTTTAAAACTAAAGTATATAAATATATATATATATATATATATATATATATATTTGTTGATTTTTCTACTAATACAATAGAATATAACTTACAAAGATCTAAGTCTAGTAATTGTAATAATTTTTATATTTTAATATAAATTATATGTAAAAGTTTTTTATTATTTTTTTATTTTTTAAAAATTAAAATTAAAAAATAATATTAAAAATATTTTTTTATTCCTATTTTTTAATAATTTGTGTAAATAATAAATATAAAAAAGTAGTAACAAAGTAGTAACAAAGTTTCATTCATTATATTTATTATTTTTTTATATTAAAATTTATCAAATTTATAATTGATTATTAAATGTATGACTTATTTTTTATTTTTTTAATATTTTTTAATCTCTTCATATATATATATATATATATATATATATAATTTTTTTAAACAAAATAAATCTTATTTTCTTAATATAGGATATAATATCTTTGTATAAAAAAGATTCAATTGAAGAAAAGCTTTTATAATATCTATTTCTGTAAAGACATTTTTTAAAAAATCTATTAATTATATTAAGATATATAATTTTAGATCTACAAATGGTATAATCTTGATCATTTCATGCTATTGTATTTTTTTAATTTATCAAAATTTATCAAGATTTTGAATTGCCATACATATGTTATATAGCTCTTAATTCTATTTACTATTTATTAACATCACAATTAGCATATATATATAGATTATTGCAAGTAAATAGAAGAAAAATATTAAAAGAGCAAAAAGTGCCAAAATCTTAGAATTATCTTAACAATAGTTGCGGCTGGAGCTAGAATTGTGATATTTTGAAGTTTTCAAGTCAAATATATTCTATGTGATTTACAATCAAATGATTTTTGTTTATTTATTTGTTTTTTCATAAGTAGGAGACTTTTATAAGACTTTTAGATGACAACTTTTCAAAGTAGACTTTTAGGTATAAAGATCCTTTTACAAAATGAATTCAAAAGCTTAGTTGAATCACATAGAATATATTTTTAAAAGGTCATTAATTGGATCACATCAAAAAATGTATCATAATTGATTAGGTTAAATTGATTAGGGTAAAACATTGGCAGCATGGTTTGGGCTTGTGGAGCATGTCCAACATTGGACAAGGAGGGGAAGTGCTCTGCAATAGCTACTAATGGGGACCTTGCAATATTTTCTCGTTTGCACAAAGAGAAGGTTCGGCAATTTCAGCCGGTGGTTCTTGACAAGGCAATGTATGACCATAAGCCAGTTAAAGCCCTGAACGAATTTCTCATGACCCGAGAGGAAGAAAAGTTTGCGTTGGAGGAAGAAATTCGTGTGTGCAAAGAAAGGTTTGATTCTGATAAACAAGAGGATGGTGACAATGTTAAAGGAGAGAAGCTAGTAGGGGATGCTTGGATTCATCTGGTGACGGACTAATTGATAGAGAAGAGAGGACGGATGAGTATTTGGTTGATCGGCGTCGATCACAGCTTTGGGTGATGTTTGTAGTAGCGTTCTGGGTCTGAACTGAGTGTGTTGTTGAGAGGTAGTCGCCATGCATAAGTTTTCCTTCACGGTGTTGGATTATAATGGGAGCCAGCGGGCAGTTGGCCAGGATTAGAGTGGAGATTTCCACCCAACAGGATCGTCAGGTCACCACGGTAACCATTCGAAAAGAGAGCGAGCCAGGAGAGCGAAAACTTCGGCGTTGTCGGAGCTCTTTTTAACGTGTCCAGAGTCCATCTGATCGCCCAAAACCAGAAAAAACGGAAGCAAATAGATCTAATTCGAGAAGTTGATGCTAGTTATCCGACAAGTATAGCTTTGTCAGATCCTTTGTGTACGGTTAAAGCATTGAACGGCATTTTGGGATCAAACGGGCGAAGCTTGTATAAGCAGATTCTGTGGATCTGGTTCAGGCAAAGTGGGTGCAAGGAAAAGTTCAATCTATGCTTGACGGCGCACCTGCATTGTCTAACAGTTTTTCTTTAGTTTTGTTTTCCCCTTTAGGATATCTGCATTGTGTAGCCTTCATAACAATTCGGATTTTATTTTTATATTTCAGAACTAGATCGATCAGTTCGTATTCTGACGACCGCCAGTTTTATTCGTCGCCGTTTTTTTCCATCCAGTTTTTGCTTCATTCTAATCTCTGCATCTACTTTATACCGCGAATTTCTGCCGGGAGATATCGTAGAAGCAATGGTGACAAAATAATTGTTAAGGTCCGAGTGGTGTGATTACAATTCTCACCTATTTCTCTGGAAACCTTTTGTTGAAAACCATATGTTGATTGTTTCCAACCCAACAGGCTTGGATGTTTTACTTTGTGTAGGATTGACAGGAAGGTATTTGTCCAATTTGTATTCCTTGAGGGATAAAAGGCGCAGCTGGGACTTGGAAAGACGTTGCTGTAAACTGTCAAATTGAGCGGCTAAGGCTGTTTGACAAAACTAGGGCATTGACTTCCGAATCTGACTTCCAAATTGACTTCCGAATCTGCTTGTCTCCAAAGTAACATTTTGTATAATCTCATTTTAAATTGTGTTTACCTAAGGTTGTTGCTAAGGTTGTAAGACCAAATATTGTATAATTTGTTGTGAGGTTAGATTAGTGTTTGGATTTTTTTTCCAATTGGATACTATTGGATGTTGTGAAGTTGTGTTAACCTTTGATGTATTGCATTTGAAAAATAATTCAAAGTTTTATTAATTTTTATTAATTTATTTTTTATTATTGTAAATATGTAATTTTAAATGTTTTGTTTAGAATTAGATTTAGGAATTGATTAGGGTTGCCTTAGAATGTATGGTTACATTAGGATTAAGGCCTAGAATTTTATTTAGAATTTATAGTTAGAATTAGAGTTTGGCTAGGTTCAATCTTTAAGATTATAATTACATTTTAAATAAGAATATATCCTTAGATAAAAATAAAGGTATGATTTTATTTTAGAACAAAGATTAGATTAAGATTTAATCTCAAGATTAATTAGGATAGGGGATTTATAAAAAAATTTGGATTTTAGATTTATTAAAAATAAAAATTCTAGATAATAAAATTTATAATTTGACTCTTTAAGTTGATAGGTTTTTTTTGAATGGTAAATAAAGATGATAGAGATTAGACTTAAATCTTATTAAGTTCAATAGAATCAAGCATATAAATAAATATCCTTAATAAATATAAAATAATTTTTTTAGATTAATAGATAAATTATTAAGAATTAATTTAATTGAATGTATTAATCAATCATAGTTTTTTTTTTTTTTTTTTTTTTTTTTAAGATTTATTTTATGATGAATTTAATATTATAATATTTTTTAATCAATAGATTTATTATATCTCTAATTTTATTTTTTATTTTTTATATAAATATACCTCGCTTAATTTATAATTTCAATAGATAGAAATTTTATAAACTATTTAAGATTTTATAATTTATGTAGGGTATGTATTATCAAATATGTACCTTAGTTCCAACAAACATTATCAAGTAAGCAAGAAATATTTGTTAAGAGATATCAAATAACCAAGGTATATTTATATTTACAAGTTTTTTTTAGATATAAATATATTAGATGTTTTTGATTTTTATAAAAAAATTCTTTGAAATATTAAAATATTTGTCCAAAAAAGAATTTATAATTCTATAAAGTCTTTGTTGTTGATGATATCATTATTAGAATTTTTATAAAAAAATCTTTCATGTTATATTTTTTTCTTTGACTTTGGTTTGTTTTCTCTTTCTTCAATTTGTATTCTATTTCAAAGTTGATCTAACAAGAAAAAATATATGTTTGTAAAAATTTTAAAAAAGTAATTATGACTATCTAATAATATTTTAAATATAAACTAAAGTAGATTAGTATTTTCAATCTTTACTCCAATTATTATTGATTAAACAAAGATTTACAAAAAGTAAAAAAAAAATATCTTTAATTCTTGCAATTTTAGAAAAAATAATGAATACTAAGTTGTTTGGAAAATCAAATTTCTCAATACTTTGATCTAGATTGTGTGTGCAACATAGATGATTGAGGAGGCTTCTTAGTTCTTGAAACTTTGTACATTGTGCAAGTAGTCTTGGTTGTGGTTTCATGCAAAAATCACACACCAATAATTCAATCTTCTCTAATTTCTCCAATTGATGGTGAACTTGATGTAAATATTTTACCTTTCATAATTGTGTCCATTTTGCTACAAAGAATACAAACACACATAAATAATCTAAATAAAAAATATATATTTACTAAATCAATATTTGTTAAAAATATTCTAATATGGTATTTTATTTAGTACTCTTGACATATCTTAGGCAAGGACATCATCATTTTTTATCATAGAGTTGTCTATGCAAGAAAAATTATATTCTATTTATAACTATTAGTAGGTCAATATAATCACACATCTAATAAATTTAGGGATCTGATGGTGGACACCCTCTTTTTACTATGTGGACACATACATCCCCCCCTCCATGCCATGCATCCCTACATATACACAAAGTAAAACTCTTGTTTACACTAAAAATTTATAATGAAAGATTTGTATGTAATTGTTTTGGCACTTCTTCTTCTTTTTTTTTTTTTTTTTTTTTTTTTTGTTGATTAATTTTAACAAAATTTCATAATATATTTTATGTAATTTTTTCATGCACTTTAAAAAGCTCATTAATTTCATTTGAAGAATCTTTTATTGTAAATTTACTTTAAAACTTTTTTTTATATAAATAAGAGTTTTATTGTGTATATGTGGGGATGTATGGTATAAAAGGACATCTAGACTATAAAAGAGAGGTGTCCACCTAGCAGTTTCCTAAATTTTTATATATATATCTATCAGGAAGTAATTTCAGATTCATGTGTTTGAGAGCTCTAGTAATAAAATTTGATATCATTCTATCCAATCTAACAATCACATTTCGTCATTAAAACCTCGTCACTTCATCATCAAATCTAAAGCTTCCCGCTTATCTGCAAAATTCGACAGCCTCTCGACTACTTAAACAGTTAAACGAACAGAAGCAACTCCATTGCTGAAACTAATCCCTTACGTTTACATATACCATGGTTCACACCTGATACCATTTCTGTTGTGCAGTTCACTAGTCCAGTTCAGATCATGAAGAAAAGCCTTGTGATTGGAATGTGTGAAACAAATGATTCAGGGGGACATATAATACAGACAGACACTCCCCACCTCAGCAGTACCTAATCAAGCATACCCGAATTTAACTGGGAGATTGATGTGTTGATCACCAAAATTGGCGAAATTAAGCGCTTCCGCTTTGACCTCAATGCTAGTGCGGCCGAAGAAGAGTGAAAGCTCCACTTGACGATCTCTTCCCAGCTCTAAACCTGAGGATATGTCGATCCCTACTGTGCCTTCTTTCATAACAAAATCGCCTACTGTGTACCTGGGTTCCTCCTCGGTGGAGCTGTACAGATCGAAGGTCATCTTAGTCTGGCCATAAAACACCGGTCGGTATACCTTTTTGAACGGCTGCTGGACTCTCACGGAAGTCCCCTTTGTCACGAAGACGCTGAACCGGTTCTCGCACTTGAGTTCCCCATCTACCTCTACACTGAATTCGGGTGGGTCGATTCCATTCTCGAAGTTCCGGGTACATGCTACCCCGTAAGTCACCCGGGAAATCCTGTTAACAACAACTTCAGGTCTGAAAGCCAGGGCCACGGCTCCTTGGCAGATCATACTGGCAGGATTCACAGGGCTGAAGATGTGCGGTATCCTTTCCCGGAAAGCTTCCCGAATTCTCTTCAAAAGGTATAGGGAGGCGCTGAACCCGCTGACCACGAGTAAGACCTTGACGTGGTCCTTCACTTGATCCAGCTGCGCGGTTATGAGGTTGAGATTCCTCTCTACCACGGGTCTGAAAATTTGTTCCATATCTATGTCCGAAATGACCACTTCGTCGTAATCTTCTTTTCTTTCGAAGCCCATCTCCATGTCGTATTTCTCCCATTGCATAGCCAATTGTAGAGGAAGGTCTAAATGTACGGAATGGCCTGATCCACTGAACACGACTTTCAGTGTTTCCCACTTCCTCAAGAGAAGCTGGGTGATCCCTGGGTTCCTAATTGTGGCTTCCTTCAAGAAGGGGCCTATTTTGCGATGCAGGTAAGAGAGAAATTCCGAGTCGACGTATATGTCACCGCAAAGACCCCCGGAGCTTCTTGTCACTTCTTCAACTCGGTAATGCGCGCCCACATCGAGAGCTTTCTGCATGACGAGATCGGCGGTTCCAACGCCGATGTCTGCCACTAAAACCCTGTCCCCAGAGTTTAACACGCCATTTAGCAAGTATTTGTAGCAGTAGTAGGAGGCCGCCTCTGGCTCAAGCACAATCATGAGCGGGTGGGGGCTCCCGTCAACGCCGTCTACAAGGCCAGCGTCGATCATACAGTTTCTCATTCTTGCTTTGACGGAGTTGTCCCATATGGATGGCACTGTAATGCACCACTGAACATCCTGCTTCGTAAGGCCCTGGGAAGTTTTCTGCACAGTAGCCAAAATCAATCCTCCAATCTCGCGCAGATAATCTGTTAAAACACGATCAACCGTCAAACCGCTCGGCAAGGGTTTGACTATTGACGGGGCGTCTTGTTTCATTGTCAGGATTAGTTTAAATCTTGTGAGGAAAGATCCCACCACGGGCTTTGGAAAATTGACTACCGCTCCCGTGTTGTTTTTCGCTTCCCACCGAAGAAGTGCTGTACAGTCTTTATTATAATCTATGCGTGCAGGGTGACCCCACGACTGAAGCCGCCACCCGCCGGGATGCTCCCTGCTCGGCTTGTAGTACAGAACTGTTATGGTTTTGCAGTAGGGGTTTGGCATCGCTGCGTAGTCGTAAAAGGTAGAGATATCTCTCCCCCCGGAACTTTTGAAACTATACGCAAACCCGGTATAAGTTGTGCCAAAATCTAAGCCAACGACCACTTTCGCCCCTGGCACATCTGTAACAAGTGCCCTTGATGGTCCTGCAGGCTCTATTCTATCTCTTCTTACATTCCCACCCGGCATGTGACCCCTCTGGCCGGATATGGCCATATTACAAAAAGAACCCTCCATGATGCCAGCCACAGAATCTAAGCCCCTGCCAAGGATGCTCCCATTGTAGAGTGAGAAAACAATGCGCCTCACACCCTAAACACAAGAGAAGTCAGAACCTGGTGTATCAATATGGGATTGAACCAAAATATATAGTAACAGTTTAAATTTGAAGATTATCCCCAGTAAACACTGGAAATTATATCAAAATACCGCTGTGATTTCCATCTTGTGCCCTCTCAAAACCATCAGCTTAACAAAATGCGTTTCAGCAGAATAATACCTTAAGAAGCAAAAGCTACTTAATCCTCAAGAACCCAGGTTGCTTCTTCATTCCCAAACAGAGTCCATCTAATGAAACACGAGGGTATCTGAACTACTCGCACTCACCTCCCCCCTGCCCCCTGCCCCCTAACATAGCTTCAATAAAAAAACGCAATTCAAAGTAAAAAATTGACAATACCTGCTGTGCACCAGATCCATTTCAGTGTTCAATTCTCAGAGCGTTCTTTCGCTGGTAAGAGCCCACAATGTCAAGGCAACACTCTCACAGCTCACAAGCATCTCCCTAACCTAATCCATGATGCGGTTTTGCTTCCTTGGTAGCCCGTTCCAACGTTCCCCGTTACCTGCGCCTCCCCACGTCAAGAAACTACCAACGTGCACCTGATGCCAAATCTCTCAAGCTACCGACAGAGTGCACATGGTGCCGCAAACTCGTGCACATGGATCCTACGAAACCTCAAAACCAGCCTGATTCTAAGATCTAGGAACCCATGAATGGGATTTGGTCAAATAGGCTAGTTGCAGACAATCCCCGAATATCAATAGCCTTGTATGCCGAAGGACCTGCTCCATCGTCACTTGCATCCTCGGCAAAAGTCAATCTTGTAGCAGATTCTGAACATTGGAAACTTCGTCCCCTTATTCGATGGTTTCAGCCACTCTTCCACACTGATGTGCTATCTCTAGTGATAGGTGGACAAAGATTCAAATGTGGTGTTATTAAGTGTTTTCTTGTTTTATGGATTTAATTGGGTCTTAATTCACAGGTGTTAAAGATTCATGTTCCTACTCTAAGTGATATTGTCTCCATGATTTCTTTATATATGTATGTGTGTTTATATTGAGTAGAATAGTTCGCAAATTAATCTGTCGTAGGTTTATTTGATGCTTATGTCTTCAAGTCCCATTTCAAAGCTAGGTTAGAACTTATGAAATGTGAACCACCACTAGCCAAATCAAACACAAGTTTGGGATTAGTTTTTAAAGTTTATTTTGAATGGTTTGTAATTATTTGTCATTGTCAATAATTCTCCTTCTAACATTTGATTAGCATTAAGGATATATATTGAACAATTATATACACTTCTTTTAATACACCTTACAGTAATAAAAAGATTTAAATTGCTACAATTATAGCAATATTTTCTTCTTGTATTAATTTTAAAAATATTTAAAAAAGAATTATGTCTTGTATCTTCTTCTTTTTTTCTTTTTTTTTTCAAAACCAAGTTTTACTTTAAGTTGTATATTTTCCATCTTATTTTATTTTGTATATATATATTTTTAATCTTTAATCATTCTAATATTTAATTTCTTTTTATGAATATTAAGATATTTTATTACCTTAGAGATTCTACCATGTGTTTTTAAAACTACACACATCTATTCATTTATGTAATCCTTGTTGCCTTTTGCATGCACAAATATAGCTAATATTTTAGTCCCATTTCTTCTCAAACCAATAAAACTTCCATAGATTATAAGCATCATACATTCCAACAAGCCCCAAACTCTCATTGGCGTAGATGAGCAAGCCTTGTGGCAGTGGACAACATTGGTGATGGTGGCCTTGTATATTTTCTTCTAAGCATACAAGTCCACAATTTGTTCTTTTTATTTTTTAACATATTTCTACACCATATCAATTTTTGTTCTTCTCTTTAATGTATTGTCATGATGAAAATAGATCTTATGTTATGTGTATCATAGGATTGTATCTTCTTTTGCCAATTATTTAGGTTAATTAATAAATAAAATTTTTTCTTTGTATTTTTATTTTATTCAATTTTTTTGAAACACTTTTTGCTCTAACATTGAGGTTTTCACTACTTTTAGATTTGATTTCTCTATCATTGAGTTCTATCTTTTTTTGATAATTTTTCTTTCCTTTTTTTTATTTTTTAATAAAATTTTCTTCTTCAAATCCTTTAATTTAAAACCTAATAAGGTATACCTTTCAATTGACTTGCCTTATGTTCTTACCTTTACTTTAATCTTTAACCTTAATTTTACTTTGGATTTGTATTAAGAGTCTTAATGGCTCCAGTCGGTTGCTTGTAATAGTACTAATATGGAAGATTAAGTTAATCATTTGCTTAACATTATAAAAGTAGTTATTTTTAGCTAAACTACGAAGCCCTTTGGCCGCAACTTTATGGAGGAGCTCGAAACTAGAAGCAGTACATTGGGGAGTCTCGAGGATGGATGGTGGAGTTTTACAAGGATGCGGTACTTGATCAGGAGAGGAGTTATTTGCTGGAAAGAATCAACTTGAAGAGAGGCGGCGCTGCTGGATGAAGAGCAGCGAAAGCGGAGCCGGATGGGGAAATGAACGGACTGGAGATCTTGGATGGAATGGGCTGCGACGACCAGGAGGGAACGGTGGGCAACCAGGGAGAGATCAGCGACGACCAACGGGGTTCGAAGTTTTCTGTGGGGAGAGTAGTCACGAAGGGGAGAGTATGGACGATCAGGCAGAGCGGATCTAGCTAGAGGCGGAGAGCAGCGGAATAGTATGCTGTGTGGGGGAACAATCGTTTAGATCTGGATTGTATCCGGTTTTTGAAAATGTCACTTCTTTTTTGTCTTTTCCGGAGAAATAAAACCTCTTTTGTAAGCTTGCGGTGCATGTGCATTTGTAAATAAGTGTGAAGATTCTTATATGTGATTGGAAGCAGAGAGGTATTGTGGAGCAGGAAGAAGAAAAGAGCGGAGCTTTTTTTGAATTTTTTTTTGCTTTTTGGTTGACGTATGATTAGCATAGATGGGTAGTTCACAAGACTGAACAATGCTCAAAAATAAATTTTAGATCTGGTTAGATGCCGGCAGTGGAGTGATAATGGGGAGGGCTGTACAGAAATATGGGTTGCGTTTTGGACAGTCCAGGCTATAGTTGTATGAGATATGAAAGTTACGGGACAGTCGATCTATTTTCTCTTTTAGGCCGTTATCTGTGTGAGTAGGTGATCTTCGTTAGATACAGCAGTATCCCTGCCTTTGAGCAGATTTCAAGTAGGCGAATCTTGTCCTAGAGGGTCTCCACTGGTGTTGTAGACCAACGAGTGCGACTGGTGGTGGAAAGTCGGGCAGAATTCAGTACACAAGTCCTGTTTTTCTGGTTGGGGTCAGCTGAAGGTTGTTGCTACAAAGCTTTTGTTCGATGAATGTGGTGAAGGAAGGTTGAAACAGTGTGTCACATACCAACTGGAGTTGGTGGAGTGAGGATCGACTAGAAAAGCTCTTCTACGAAAGTCTGTGTTGGGAGTAGAAATATTCAGTACGGCTAGTTCAAAAAATCTCGTGGAAACAATTGCGGGCCTTGAGCACTTCTGCGACGTGAAGCTGTTTTGAAGAAGCAGAACTCAACGATTCGCGATCCTTCATCTGAATTAAGCTCCTGTGCTCAAAAGGGCTCAGTTCAGCTCCACGACTCATGCCGCGACCTTGCCCAAAAGCTGCTTTGCTTCGCCAATGAACATGCTTACCAGAGTTTACATGATTCTAGTTCTACGAGACGATTCGATTTCGCTAGGAATCTGAAACAGTCTGTAGTGCGTGTCGACTCTAATTCCGTCGAAGAGGCTTGAAAGTTATTACACTGCCATTGGAAAAATCCGTTGGATGTTTTCTCAAAGAGGTAGAGAACTTTATTTCCAAGGTAGATGCAGTGCAGCAAACCCTTCTTTGTCAGCCCAATGTGAAGAGGAGAGTCGTGAGGTAAGAGGTATCGATGCATCTGATTAGTAAGCGAGCAGTAGGGTAGAATTGCGGTGAGGCGAGCCGAGGAGGAGCGTCGGGATGTGTAAGGAGCTATGGTGTGGTGATCTGCGACGATCACGAGGGTCATCAAGTGATACCGGAAGAAGGATTGGCGGAAGTATCGAGAAGAGAGGAGCCAAACTGGAGGGTGAAGCGGGTGTGTGGCTGCGACAATTCACGAAGAGGAGGTAGACACGAACGAGGAAGAGGGCTCCGAATTGGACGTCGAGTTGGTGCAGGCCATTGAGAAACGGCAAGAAGTGCAAGAGGAACTTTAACGGGATACCGAGGTGGCGAGCGTGGTTGAGTTGAGAGGTGAAAGGTGACTTGTTTTTAACAGTGCAGACTGGTATTGGTTGTTGACATGCTTGGATCGCGGAGACTCAGCACAGGTGGGTGGAGTGCCATTGGTGACTGTTCAAGAGGGAGAAGTCGAGTTTCATGTGATGCACAATCTGTTTGAGGACAGCATCGATGTGCGGGAGCGACGGGTGACGATTATTGAAATAATCCGAACAAAGACCTATAGGACCAAGATTTGAAGGAGAAAAACAAGCGCTCAGGAAGTTGGAGGGTCTATTATGCTCGACAGGATAGAAGACTTTCTTTTCATTTGATGAATTTTTGTACCAAGAATTCCTTTATTCTCCTGTGCTTCTGATGTGCAAGGGGAGCTACTGGGAGCTAAAAAGAAAGATCGCCACGGATGTTGCTCCTGGGAAGGGAGAGGTTCTATTTTGTAACAATCTAATTTAGAAGTGATGGCAGGAATGTTTGGCCAGTAGTAAGAGAAATGTGGTTGTGCTCGGCAGATTCAGAGGTTTGTTGATGTTTCTGAAGAATCAAATGGTGGGTCAGTGTGTCGACGAAGTGCGGTATCAATACGGGAGCTTGTGCTGAAGTTTTGAGAGAGCTATGCTGTTTTCTGGAGATTGTGCTGAAGTTTTGAGAGAGCTGTGCTGTTTTCTGGAGATTGTGCTGATTGTCTGAGAAGGTTGAAGGAAACCTTTGATGCGATAGGATTGTGTAGGGTCAACATGATGCGATTGGCAAATTTCGGGAAGCTGCAGACCAAGAAGCTGCAGACGAGCTGGTCGATGGATCCCACCTATGTGACTGAGCAGTCTCCGAAAGAGGTCGGGAAGCCGAGGAAGACAGAAGCGCTTTGAAGGTTTTGCCGTGGAGGAAGCTAGGGTTTCGAAATCCTGAAAATTTAATGTCGAGATCAAATGCAATTGTATGATAATCAGGGGGCTGAATTAATACGACAGGGTTGGAGAAGGCAAGACAAGTTTATTGTGGATTACAATTGATGGAGCTTGTTCAAGAAACGATTATTTTGGAGACTGCATGAGATTTTCAGTTTTCATCTAAGCAAGTGTTTTTGGGTTCTGGGTCTTGTCAAAGGGGGAGCCCAACTCAGCTTATCAACGAGGGATGTATTGATAATGACAAGTTTAAAAAATTGTAGTAGCTATTGATTAGCGCCAAGTATCAAGTGAGAGATGAGATTTGATAAGATTATGAGAGAACATAAGTGCATTCAAATTGAATGGCTTAAAATCTCATATAAGAGTTTAATATAATATAATTGTCTTGAATTAATTAAATTGTATTTGAATCGAACTTAAATTATTATCCTATTGACCATCTATATTATATATATCTATCCAACTTTGTATTTATCTTAATCCATTCAATGGATGTTATTCTAATTTATCATCTATATTAGTATATTATATCCAATTTAGATATTCCATCTAATTATTCTATTTATTCACAAAATTCATCCAAGAGATTAATTATTCATTCAACATTCATTAATATATCATCTTTTATTTTTCATCTAAAATTTATCTATAACTTAAATAATGAGATTTAAATTTATCTATAAAAAAATCCAAAAGAAATAGATATATTTAATGCTTATGGTAGTAGACCCCCTTTTATATAATAGAGCGCCACAAGCTTGTCTAAGCTTCAAATCAAGTTAGCAAAATTTTGTTCCAAGCCCAATTTGAAGATGAACCATTTTTCTAAACCTCAGCTCCAAATTCAAAATAGTTTGGAAAATATAGAACTTTAAAGTTGGCACAAAAAAACTTCACTAGAAGTAGATCTTTCTTCATTTAATTGAGTGCCATAGGCTTGTTTAAGTTTCAATTCAAGTTGTCCAAATATCAATAGAAGTACAATTTAAAGACACACCACCTTTGCAAATCTCAACTTCAAAATCCAAATGGTAACTACAATGCCACCTCCAAAATTGATAGTTAGATTATAAATGGCAATAGGATGGCTATAACCCCCTTGCATTTAAACACCTACAAAATATTTATTGTTGATATTTTTTTAATAAACTTTGGCTTATCAGAAGCTTGACTTGATAGTGCACCACCTCTTAGAAGATCAACTTTTAATTATTTATAGTTACTCTAATTTTACTCTTTATAGTTGATGGTTTAGTTTTAAATGGCAGTATGATGGTTGCAAATCCTTTGTACCTAAATTGTCACAAACATCTATTTAGGAAAGATTTTAGAATGTTTTAGAAGATTTTCAAAGGTTTTTGATAATTCTAAAAGGTTCTCAAGGTTGCTTCAAATTGAAGCAATAAGAAAGCCGCTCAAGCAACATTCTAGGATGACTTGAGGATAAAGCCTTCTGTAAGAAACTATTTAGATGCTTCTAAATTCCTAGTATATATAATGGTCAAAGAACAAAGTCACCTCAATCTCTACTATAAGTCATTCTAGGAATTCCATTACAAAGGTCTACCTCACTAAAAGATGAAAGTATTTAAGATGGCAATTCAATGTCAACAATAAAAGAACTAAGAATTAGCCTTTTAGAAAAGTTTGAAAAGAATTTGCCTAGATTGCATAATTTTGAAATATTTTTGGTAGTGTTTGCAAAAGTATTTGGAAAACATAATAAGATTTATTTTGCCACAACTAAAATCCAAATCCTTTGATATAGAGCATGTTTTGCATTTATTTATGCTTTAAAATATTGACTATTATTATATGATATTAATTGGGATGAAGATACATTGATAAGTTAGTTTTATTGGAGATTATAAGATAATGTAAAAGATCTATTATTATCTATATTTGATATCTAAATTCTTAATAAAACAATTAGTTAAGCTATCAAGTACAGTAATTGGTTATTTCAACATTGACAAGACAAACGCTATTGTATTGTGATTTGGCTATTATGTGAAAAAAACATATATATATATATATATATATATATATATATATATAGTTTACTAAATAATTAAATGAGAGTTATATCTATGGATTTTTATTATTTATAAAATATAATTAAATTATTATTTTGGAAGAAGTTTGTTTAAAAGGACTACAATTGAGATTTTTATAATTTTATTTTTTTTGATAGTGACTTTTGAAATTAATTTTATATTCATAATAACTTTTATATACTTTGAGTCACCTTTGTTAGATATTGGTGATCCTCAAAACTTATTTTATTTCTTTTATTTGATATTTAAGATATATATTATATAAATCTTATTAAAAAAAAGATTAAAAAAGAATTTTAATATCAAAAAGAATAGTTAAGCCATCCATGTGGATGAATGGAGAAGAATGATAGAAATCTATATTTTTGTTAGTTAAAAGTTATGTCCAATAGGCTTCAAGTAGGTTGTCTAAGGCCTTATTAGGAATTAGGATTATTTTTTTGAGATTATTTGAACATCAAAAATTAGGATCAATAAATTTAAATTTTTGGATATAGTTTTGGTACAAAAATTGAATGATTTGGAGTTTTTGTGAAGGAGATATAAGCACTCAAAGTCAAGGTGTTGATTTTGTACTTATTATCACTTTTTAGAATATAACTCATGTGTATAAAAAGCAATGAAGGATCAACAACTAAGATTAGAGAAAGCACTTTTTTGTTTATACTTTGCATATATAATTTAATGAATTTTATGTTGAAATAAATAAGATATTTTGAGTTGAAGTTAGTACTTACAATCTAAAGAAAGTAAATTATGCTTTTAATTAGTGGTTGTATTTTGAACTATATCTCAAGAAATTTTATAAGATTTAGACTCATAATTTTTAGAAGTGTATATTATTATGTTGCAAAGCTATATATGAATTTTTGTAGCATTTAAATTTTTGATTTTTGAGATATGTAAAAAATAGTACTAAGATGTCTATAAATTAGGGTTTTGAGTACTTGCTAGGATTTTTGAAATATCAGATGATTAGAAGCAAATCTATAATTTTTTATATTTTTATATTATTTATTTTTTATATTTTTTATTATAAAGCTTAAAGATACAAGCTATACTTTTGAAAAATTTGACTAAAATTGAATAATTGAATCAAGAGATATTTGATCCTAAAGTTCGAAAAGAAAACAATCTTTTATAGATAAATAAGGTATTGAAAGGTTTTGTTATAATTTAAGCATTTTGTGCAAAATAAAGGGGATTTTTGAAAGCTAAGTTTTTATGGAGGTATAAAAGATGGATATATAGAGCTATGATAAAATTTTGATATAAAGGTGAATATTTTAAAGGAGATTATAGATTTTTTTTGAAATTATTGATAATCCAATTTATCAAAAATTAGTTAGTTATGATTTGGCATATGAAAGGATGTTAAGGATTTTTTAGATGACAAAAAAAAAAACCTTATATATAAATTGATTTAAATATAAAAAATCTTTATTAATATAATATTTTTTTAATATAGCTATATTTATTTGTCCTCCTTATTAAGAATAAATCACTTATTAGAGCCTAGCTAATAAGTTACAAATAAACTTTCTACAACCAAGTACCTAATGTATTTTCAAATTAAAAATTATACCATACAACAATGTTCTTTGGATACAACATAGCTATATATCAATTATCTGACAACTTTTATATCATCCAATTCTAACGATCATTTAGAGGTAGAAGACATGCAAATTTATGTGGTTTGTTTCAAACTTCTTTTTGAACAAAAAAAAAAATAGCAAAGGAACTAAGATTTGTACTTATATTATAGAAAGATTGACCATAAGATTAATAATTGTCTTGAGAAATGCCAACAAATCTATTAGATGAAAATTGCAACCATATCAACAAATGTATTGCCAGAAAATAAAGGAGTCCAACTACAATAAGAATCATATTGCTAGACTCTTTTACTTCTAAAGATAATATATGTCATATACTATCTACTAATCCTTCTCATTGCTTTAATATATCAATCTATTTAGACTTTCAAAAATTCAAAATCCTTGTTTTATTAAATTTAAGAGCTTTTACTTATTTTATTGATAATTTTTTTTTAATGAAATCATAAAATTTTGATGATTAAAAAATCTAAATCCATCTATGTAGAAGTTATAGATGGTTGGCCCTTATTAATTTGAGATGTTACTTATGAATCAATTCCATTAGAAATAACAACAAATAATTATAATAATTAAGTCATATTTAATATTATCAAGTCTTTATTTAATCCAATCATATTAGGAATTTTTTGGCTTAAAATGTATAATTTATATATAGACTAGGTATCTCATAAAATAATATTTCCTACTATAGAGCCTATTTGTACAAAATTTATTATAAGATCTTGTAAATTTCATAAATATGAAGCTATAAAACATTCATTTATTGGAGCAAGAATATTTATAAGGATGACAAAAGAGGGATTTTTTCTTTGCTATTTATGCAACTCTAGCATTTGAAGTTGTAACTATATCAACAATTATTTAAAAAATTGTAAGGATTTTCAAAATATATTTAAAAAGAAAAACGTAGATAGTTTGTTAAAGCATTGTCTATATGACTATATTATTAAACATTAAGAAGGGGCATAACTACCAATTGGTCCTATTTATAATTTATCACAAAATGAATTTGCTACATTAAAGGAATATAGTGACAAGAATCTAGCAAAGAACTTTATATGACATTCAAAATTTTCAATTGGTACTCTAATATTTTTTTCAAGAAGAATGATAGATCCTTACAAATATGTATCAACTATTATAGCATTAACAAGGTAACAATAAAAAATTGCTATCCATTATTATTGATATTTGGACTTCTTGATCAAATAAGATAAGCAAAGATTTATATAAAAATAGATCTTTGAGAAGCGTACAATTTGATATGCATTAAAAAAAAGAACAAATGGAAGATTGTATTTTGAATAAGGTATAGATATTTTGAATACAATGTCATGCCATTTACAGTCACAAATGCTCCAAAAATCTTCTATCATTTGATAAATGATATATTTTTATGAATTCCTTAATAATTTTATTGTTTGATATTTGGATAATATCTTCATTTATTCAAAAACACCAAGAGAGCGTGAAGGATACATTTTCCATATCTTACAAAGACTTCAAGATACTGGATTATATATCAAGTTGAAAAAATATATATTTTATAAGCCGTAGGTAGAATTTTTTAGTTATATTATTTCCAACAAAGACTTTTTAATATATCTAATGAAGATCAAGGCCATTAATAATTGGACAACTTCAAAATCAATATGTGATATTTAATATATTTTTGATTTAGCAAACTTTTATAAAATATTTATTAAAAATTATTTTCAAATAGCAACTATACTTATATGTCTAATTATGTAAAAATAAACTCAAATGGAATATAGAAGCAAAAAAAAACTTTTTAAAGCTTAAAAATAGCTTTCACTACAACATCCATCTTGATTCATTCAAATTTTATTAAATTATTAATTTTTTTTTATAGAAATTGACACCTCACACTTTGCTTAAGAATAGTCTTTTTAAAATCAAGGGAAGAAGAGAGACTTTATCTAGTTACATTTTACTCCAAAAAATTATCAATTATAAAAATTAATTATAAAATTTATAACAAAGAACTTCTTGCCATCATGAATTTTTTTTAAAAAATGATGCCATTTGCTTGAAGGTACTTCACATCCATTGATTATTTATAAAAATCACAAAAATTGTGAATATTTCATGTTGGATTATATTTTAAATTATTACTAGGCTTACCAAATTATGTCTTTATTTCATTTTAATTTCAACATCATGTATCAATTTAAAAACAATAAGAATTATCAGATGTTTTATTTAAGCACTCATACCTTATATCAAAAGAGAAAGAGATAGCATATGGCTAACATCGGACAATATTCTTATAACTTCAATAGGTTTGTCTTTAAGCAACAATTATATTAATTTTGATAGATTCTTTATTTTTTAATTAGATTTGTATAATAATAGCTATAGATTCTCTTACCTTTGATATTAAACAACATGCTAATAATATTAAAAATAATCTTAGTAAATTTAAGTTTAAAGACAATCTCCTTTATTTTAAAGAATATTTATATGTTCCAGAAGGACCAATACACCTTTATATTTTACAAGCATATTATTGTATTATGTAAAACTTAATTTGAAAATATATTAGATATTTGATTTTAGAAGAATTTTAACTTATCTTATAGTTTTTTTTGTAATTAAAAAAAATACATGATGTGTTTAGAAATACCAATCTTAATAATTATAACCTCTTAAAATCCTCAAGTCAATCAATTTATATTTCTATTAATTTTAAATTACTCCTTTATCACTACCAACCTTATTTCTAGATGGCCTAACTTAGATAACTTTTAAGGTCATTTATATGCCCTTTATTCATTTCTAAGATATTTGAGTGTATTTCAAGCTCGTAGATATGGAGTCTGCTAATACTTTTTAAGCCACCAAAATGGTTTTTATTTGATATTTTTAATATCAATCTACTTGATTTTTATTTGAATTTCTTTCAAGATCATAAATTATAACCACTATTTAATATATTTCAAGATCAAGTGTGGTATTTATTTACTAGTTCAAAACCATCCTACTAATAATCCTAATCAAACATCAAACAATTTTTAGGCAAACTCTTAGCAATTATAAATAATCTTTATAAAATCCTAAAATAAACCTATCGATTTTTAATAAAATTCTAATCAAATATTTAAAACTATATCTTAATCTTAATCAAATCCTATTCAAATTCTAAAAAAATCCTAAAAAAGTTCTAATTAAATCCTAATCAAATCTTAATAAATCCTAATCAATCTTTAGTAAATCCAAGAACAAATTAAAATCCTTGTAACTTCCTAATTAATCATTGATTTCACTCAAAACTTTGCAAAATTTTTAAATTTTTGATTAAAAATATGCACTAGAAATTTGAAAAGCATTGCACTTACCAATTAAGAGAAAAGTCATATATTGTGCTTGTGTGTCAAGCAGCCTCCTTCTCTAACTTTGATATTGAGCTTCTAATTCCAAGATGTCCTTCTTGTATTCTCAATTTACTTCCAAAATTTGCATAGATATAGGTATTCATGTCAATTATTATTTTATTAATTTTCATCTCAATCCAATTGGCAAATTGTTATAAATCTTAGAAACTCTTATTAGTCTTTGAATTATTAATTTTGAATATTCTAATCCACATGAATTTCTATAAGTTTTAATCTAATTATTTAAAGTAGATAGAAGTTTTTTTAATCAAAAGGCAACATTAACACTAAAATTTCTATTATCTTCTTATTTTTTATTTATGATTTTTAAAGTAAATTTTTACTATATTTTTAATAAAGTAATTCTAGATTATTGGTCTTTATGTACTCTTTCATCTAATAGTTGTGATATAACATAATATCCACCTCCTTCTAAACTTATGCATCTTCTGATTGATGCTTTTTATTAATCATGTATTTATTCTATTTTCTTGCTTCTTTCAACCTCTCTATTGTTGCTTAAATATCATCAAGTCTTCTTTCTAATTATTGAATTTGCAATACTAAAAGTTCTTTTCTATTAAGATTATCCTTCCAAAGCAATATATTCTATATAATTATAATAATTGTTATTTTATTATAATATAGTTATTGGATTAAAAAAAAAAAAAAGATTATATTATATAAGAGCTTAATTAAAAATATAATAGAAAAGTATTTTAAAAAATATATATAAAATATAAAAAGATAATAAAATAATTTAATGTTAATATTATCTTTTTTTTAAAAAAAGCTTCTATTAACTTTATAGGACCATAAATAAGACAAAATAAAATAGAGTAGCAAAAATAAAATTATAAAAATCTTTACATAAAAGTATAGAGTAGCTTCTAACAAAAATTACCTCAAAAAACTTTAGATTAATATCCAAAGAGGATTGATTGTGAACCAAGATCAAAATCAGATTCCAAGGTACAAAACCACACACCTATAGTGTTGTATTACTTGAAGTCTTACTTAAGAATGCACCAGACACGTGGCTAAGGAATATATATAAAAAAAAATTGAAACAACAAGTCTTAATATCTTTAATAGAATTATATATAAATTATAATTTAAAAAATAACAAATATGTTCAACTATTAAAGAAGTTCAATTAGATTTTTAATTAATTATAAAAAAACACAAAAAAATCCTAAAGAATTTTTAAAGAAGTAGTAAAAAATAATAAAGAAATCTTTAAAAAATATTAAAATAAAAATCTTTTTAAAATACTAAAATAGAAATTATAATCAAATCTTAATCAAACCTTAATCAAATCCTAGTCAAATCCTAGTCAAATCTTAATCAAATCCTAGTCAAATCCTAGTCAAATCTTAATCAAATCTTAATCAAATCCTAGTTAAATCTTAATCAAATCCTAATCAAATCCTACTCAAATTTTAATCAAATCCTAATCAAATCCTACTCAAATCCTAATCAAATCATAATCAAATCCTAATTTAATCCTAGTCAAGTCCAAATCAAATCCTAATCAAATCCTAATCAAATCCTAATCAAATCCTAAATAAATCCTAATAAATCCTAATTGGATCCTAATCAAATTCTAATAAATCCTATAGCAAATTGAAATTTTAATAATTAACAATTGAACCATTGATCTTAGCCCAAATTGTACACACCTTTCAATAACTAAATTGGCAATATATAAAAAGAATTTGAAGAAGATCCAATTTACCATATATAAGATAAGCTCAAAAATCTCTTTAGATGTAGGCTATCTTTCTTCTCCAACCTTAATGCCAATCTTCCAATGCCAATATCTTCTTTTTTTACCATTCAATTGCTTTCAAAATTCACTTATAGATGGAAAATCAAATCTATTATTCATATAAATAATTCTCACTTCAATCCAACTAATAAATTACTAAATATCTTAGAAATCCTCATTGACCTTCAAAATCCAATTTTTAAGATCCCAACCTACTTGAACTTCAATAACCTTGCATTGAACCATTAGATCAAATTCAAACTTATAACATGCACTAAACACAATTACAATCACATTCTTATAAAATTTTGTCTATAGATCTATAATCAAACTCATAAAATACTCAAAAATATAAATCTTTTTTTATTTCACAAAATCTAGAGTTGCCAAAATCAACCTTGACTTTGTAAAGCTCTTATAAAATCAATATTTATCCAAATCATTCTAAATTAATACTTAAAAAAATCTTCTCAAGTCAACCCTCAAATTCAATTCTTTGATCTACCAAAAAGCTCTCTATTTGCCATAGGCATGTGGTTTTGTACCTCATAGTCTGATTTTGTCCTAGATTTACAACTAGTCCTCTCTAGGTATCAATTCTTGGAATATTGAAGTAAATTTTGCTAGAACCTATTTTTAATTTCTTCTTAAAGATGCCTAAATTATTTAATTTTCTAATCTATTTAATTTTTTCTTATTTATGGCCATATAAAGTAAATAGAAGCTTCTTCTATAAAAAGATAATATTAATATTTTTTAATTTTTATTACTTTCTTATCTATTATCGATATTTTAAAAATAATTTGCTAAAATATTTTTATTTGAACTCTTCTATAATATAACTATTCTTTTTTTCTTTCATCTAATGGCCATATTACTATATAATAATAGAAAATATAAGATTCTTTTATTGATCAAAGAATAAGACTAGAGAGAAAATTTAATAAAAAAAATTTAATATTAATTTTGAAGTTTTTGAATTTATGATAATTTTGCAAGAGCTATGCAAAGTCACAATTCTATTTGAATAACTTTGATTTTTGAGAAATCATTGGATTTATAATTTAATAAATTTTATGAGTTTTATAATAGATGTACAAGTGAAAATTTGTAGATTTGTGAATATAACTATGTTATATGTGTTTGATAAATTTGAGCTCAATCAGAAGGTTAGATCAAAGATTATTATAATTTAAATAGATTAGGATCTCAAAAATTGGATTTTGAAGGTCAATGAGGATTTTTGTGATTTTGAGCAATCTACAAATTGGATTGAAATGATTTTTTAGGAATTGATATTTGACTTAGTTTCTAAAATTTTTGAATTTTTTTAGGATAAGTGAATAGTGCAAAAAAGAGATATTGACATTGGAAGATTGACATCAAGGTTGGAAAAAGAAGACAGTTGATACCCAACCAAATTAGGAGCTTTTTCTTCGAATTTGTAAATTTAATTCTCTTCAAATTTTATATATTTATTTTCAATTAATAGATTAAGAAGTATAAAAATTTTAAATCAAGATCAAAAGTTAATTTAATAATTATTAAGGTTTTAATTCTTCTATAAGATTTAATTAAGATTGATTAAATTTTGATTAGAATTTGATTGGAATTTGATTAGAAATTATTTAAGATTTCATTAGGATTTTTTAAGATTTGGTTAGAGCTTGATTAGAATTTGACTAGGATTTTATTAGGATTTGTTAAGATGTACTTAGGATTTAGTTAGAATTCAATTAAGATTATCTTTAGGATTTTTTATGATTTCTTTAGAATTTCTTTGGATTAATTAGAATTTTACTAGGATTTAATTGGGATTGTTAAGAATTATTTAAAATTTATTTAAATTTGATAAGAGTGTAATAAGATATATCTAAGATTTTTCTAAGGTTAATAGGAAGTACTTAATTCATAAAGTGTATTCATAACAACCAAGCTAATAAAAAGAATATTGATTGGATTGTAAGATTAAAGACTTGGATTTGAGTCTTGCCAAAAAGAAAAAAAGATGTTTGTACAAGTGCCTCAAGATAGAAAAGACCTCAATATTAATCAACATTTTTTCCATTTGGTGCAACTTGGTTAGTCAAACTGAAGTGTTTTGAGGCACAAGACCATGGGCATGGATTTCAAATCCACTAAGAGACATCTTGTGACAAAAGGCCAATAGGTGGTCAAGATTGTCTTCCAACCTTGACAATGGTCAACTTGAGGAGTGGCCATGCATGTGGCAGTAAGTAAAGCAAAGAATGCCACTCAAGATGAAGAGATGCTTTTGGCAAGAGTCAATTGAAACACTTCTTTTGCAATTGATTTTTGTAATAATAAGATGTATTATTGAAGTGCATAAAGGTAGTTAATGTTTTGAATGGTCAAGAACAAGGTGGCTCTTGTTCTAAGGTTATTTTTGTCAATAATATATAATTATTGTATATGAAATATACTTGTGAATGGCCACTTTGCATTAATAGAGCCATAGATAATAAATTCTTTTTAAATATAGAAATATATAAAATATTTAAAATTCTAAGTTGTTGCCTAGTAAATAACTTAATAATTACTACACCAACTTCTTGTAGAAAATACAAATAATCATCTTCAAAGACAACATTGGAAGCAAGAATTTGATGTTGCAATAAATAAATAATAAAGTGCAGCAATTGAATTTGATTTGGATGTATGCCATGGTTTATCACAATAACGATAGATTATTAATAAATGTTTAGATTGTCTTACTTGATTATTAAATGAAGGTCTTGTATTTTGAAGTTGTGAAGAAGCACCAATGAATTTTGAATTGGAAATTGATCTAGGTTGTTTAACAAATTTTCATTTCACATGAAATATATTGATCTTGGAATTTTAATGTTTTGAAGCATTTATTGCAACATGTTGTAAAAAAATTTGATATTAATTATGGGAAAGTAAGATCCTCACTACCACCTTGTATTGTTATGAATGTACTCCATGAATCAAGTAGTGCAGCCAAAAGCATATTCACTTGTTTTGCTATGGTGAAAACACAATGAGCTATGTCAACCTTTTTCCAATGAAAAATTGCCAATTTTCTACATATTCAAGAACACCTTCATTTTCATCCATAGTTGCTTACGTGTGGCATAGTCTCTGTCAAAATTGACTTGTGTGTATCTCCAACTGGCTTAGAAGAAGTGAAGTGGATAAATTCCGAAGCTCGACCTCTGCCTCCGAGGAATCCATACATTTAATGCTCCCGTGTGTGTGATTGGCCAGCTTTGGCATTGTCACAGGTAAACAACGGCGAAACGAGGATAGCAGCACTGGGCATACTGGTGCCCGGCTGCCGAGCTTTCTGTGCAGACATGGGCGTTCATGTGAGAGGCGCATGATACCATCTGCGCTTCTCATTTCGCGACGCGGATAGTCCAGATCAGCGTATGAGCTACCTACCCGTTCGCAAATGAGCAGCACTGCTGTTGAAATCTTAGTCTGTGGACACCGCCCTCACGTGCAGCAGGAAACGAGGCCTGTCCGCCGCAGACGGTCCCGCGTTTGGAAAAAGCCATTGCTCTGCGTTACGAGTGTTCTTGGGCTGCTTCTGCCATTTGCGCTTTCGGAACTATCCGAACGGCACCTTTTTGCCTACACACTTTCCTTTCATTTGGATGGAGGGAACGTATTTATCCTCCCTCCACCCGGAAAGAGCTTACACGAGGTCTACATTGTTTGCTAACTTTCCCTCACAGCGAGAGCAGGCAATTGTCCCTCTCACCTGTCCGCAGTATTCGGCGGCCGTGAAGGTTGAGCTCCCGTCCGTCGGAAACAAGAGTCTACCAGACATACGGGGCGCTTGCTACATGAGCGTCGGGCGTGCTCCGCAACCATTGCGCACTGACCATTTCCAAACAGAAGCGTTTGCTCATCAAAAATCGGACTCCAGTGAAATATTCATGTACATTTCCTGTAACCGTGCACAACCACATTGCCGTGCACTCTCGCCATCACAATCCAGCTCTTCACCAAGCGTGATGTAGCTGTGCTGCGAGCGAGCCTGCGGCAATGTAACATAATTGTTCCATGTCGCTCAGCCGAATGCTAACGCTACATCCTGTCCCAAATCACTAACAACCAACCCCGGGGGGCGGGGGCGGGGCATCCTGCCGTGTCATTTTTTTATAATTCAGAATGGATTGACACACCTGCGATGCCCGCTGATGAAGTCTCTCTCTCTCTCCCCCTCTCACCTCACGCTCGCCTTGCTGCTCATCTCTCGAACCCGCTTCGCTGGACGGACGTCGTCCCACGCCGCCATGCAGTGATCGCATCATCACCACCAAGAAGTGCACCGCCCCACGGCTGCGTTGCATTCCGCCCGCTCCGCGCCCCAGGCTCTGCTCGCGGAATGCTGCCCACTGGCACCGGCAGGCTTGCAGCGTCCCGAGATTCGCATGGCTCTCCCAGAGGGTTTATGCCGGCAGAGGCGCAGCGCTCGGTAGAGGCGGGATATCCTAATAATAAATAAATAAATAAATAAAAACAGATCACCGCACTTGCCACTGTTTACAATCAAAACGCCACAGATTGATTAAAAATTGGCCACGGACTTTTTCTACGACTACTTCTAAACGACAAGATATTAAGTGATCACTACACCTCAGGACCTTTCTGACGAGGTCACACAACGTAACCCAACACTCCGACAGGTGCAGCTTACATGTGCCTTACAAAGCACCGCTTACGAGACTCTTCAAATTCTAATAGCTTCTGTGATCCATGAAATTCTAAAATTTACGAAAAGGCGACAACCGTTTTGTAAATATAGAGTCGACAGTGAAGACACGAGCAAAGACACCCAAGCTCAACACTGTACGCTTTTGTCGATCCACTTGACAACTGAACGGATTACTTAAGCCTCCAGAAATGATTACGAAGACGGCGAGAATGAGAAACTCAACAAATTTGCTATGCCAGTCTTCTGCGCACACCATGCGACACTCGCAATTATTGCAGTCAAGGCAAAACCGGGAGTTCTGATTGATATATTAAAAGTTACGAGTTAGAGATCCACTGCTCCTCTTCCGCTAGTTCTACAATGTAAAGGTGGCCACACTCGAGGCTTCTTCGTCGCTGCGTCACCAGACCTCCTGATGTCCGCTTCCAAGCACTCTATCAATTCTCAAGGCCCGTCTCTCCACATCCGGCATCACAAACAACATCTCCACAGCTCTTCACAAATATGCATGCACCTCAAATTTACAAAAGAGGCTTTATTCATCCACAAAAAAAACAAAATGTACATCTTTCCACACCGAAAATAATCCTAATCCATACAAGTGCTTCCTCCACACACCAAAAATCCAAAACCCCCTCTCAGCTAGTGTCCTGATCGTGACTATCCTTCCCTTTGTGAATACGCTATTCTCCCCCGGTTCTGAATACTCTCCGTTGTACTCCTACTTCCGCTACCCGTTCTATTGCCGATCTCCCCAGGTTCGTTATGTCCCGCAATCGCTCTCTAATTGTCCTGCGCCGTCGCCAACACCGTCTTGAATGCCTTGTCTGGTTCACCATCAATCCTCCAAGTTGATCCTCTGCAGCAATAACTCCTCCTTTTGGGCATGCTCTCTTCCCGATCTTAACTTGCCCTTGTCTTAATGTGGCCTGTAGGGTCCCTTCTCTCTCCCATGTACTGCTTTAGAGCTCCTCTGTGAAGTCGCCGTTAAGGATCTTCATGGTTTAACTTTTAAAAACTAGTTTTAAAGGTTAAACAAATGTTTAACTTAATCTTCCAAATTATTATTATTATCAGTACCAGCCAACTAGAGTCATTAAGACTCATAATACAAATTCAAAGTGAAATTAAGGTTAAAGATTTTAAAAATATTACAATAAAGGTAAGAATCTAAGAAAAGTCAATTGAAAGGTATATCTTTCGACTTTGAAGTGGATGATTTGAAGAAGAAAAAGTCACAAAAAATTAGTAAATAAAAATAGAAAATTTACCAATAAAAAAAGTAGAACACAATGGTAGAAGAATTAAATCTAAAAGTAGTGAAAACCTCAAAATTAGAGCAAAAAGAGTTATAAAAGGAAAGTTAAAGTAAAAACATAAAGAAATAAACTTAAATTATTAGTTAATGTCATGGACACAAATTATAGACTTGAAGTCTAAACAAGAAGTTCAAGAAGAACTGGCAGGAACTGGATTAATCAGATGAGTACAAAAACAACACCAGAGAGGTGAGCTAGAGCTCTAAGAGATGTGTTGTCGAGATTGAAGAACTCTTCAGCCTCGACTCCAATATATACTCCTACCTAGGAAGCTTCTCAAGCAGCTTCTTCCAACTAGGGAGCTTCTCAAGCAACTTCTACTAACTAGGAAGATATTAGAAGGCTCTGGAAGGTTCTAGAGAGTTCTAGGAAACTTCTAAAATATTCTAGAAGGTTCTAACAAGTATGTCCTTGACATCACCTCCTCCTCTAGCTTCGAGGTCTCCGAGAAGCCATTTGAGATGTATACTCACAAACGTAGGAAATCAAAAATTTGTCGCATAGTCTCTATAATATACTCCAGCTGTCGTTCACGAGGCAGATGATTCATGGGTCCTTGTAGCCACCGATAATGACCAATACCTTCTACTTAAGACCATGCTTGAACTTCTGTATCTTCATTGTGGAAACGACCTGAAAATATCGCTTCGCCACTACTTGCATGAGTTGGTTCAACTTCAAAGACAATTACAAGTGACTTGCTGCTTGGTATTCTTCGACGTCTTCTTGGCTCTTCTAATTCTTTGTCTCGAGGTCGACGTCGTGAGCTACTCAGTTGAGATGGTACCACTAGTACAGTATCTACATTCTCACTAGCCATATCTAAATATACCTTGATATTAGATATCTTGATACTATGAAATACAACGAGTTATGTTTTGATGAGACCTGGATCCTTTTTCTATTCATTTCCCCACAGAAGGCTTCATCTTTAGGCTTCATTAATGACCAGCTTTTGGTTTATTAGGATATTGTCGATGGAATTTCCATACCTTTTGAGATGCATTGGCAAGATTTTCGGCCGGTTCCCATGTTCTTTCATTAATATCGTAGTCGCTCCAATGTACAAAGTACTCTAATTTATTCCATCTTCGCCGTGAATCTAGTATCCTTTCTACCTCATATTCTTCATTGTTTTCAATTTCGATACTAGGTGGCGGACATTGCACTCTTTCAGGAAAAGACGATTCTCGATAAGGCTCTAACAGAGAAACATGAAAGACAGGGTGTACCTTCATAGCAGCTGGTAACTCTAAGCGGTACGCCACAGGATTGATCTGCTTCTGGATAACAAATGGTCCCAATCTCCGGTAGTCTAACTTATCACATGGCTGCTTGGTCTTGATATTCCGTCGAAGCAACCATATTTTATCTCCAATCTTGAAATTAGGTGCTTGATTCCAAAATTTATCCGCGGATGCTTTGTAAGACTCTTGGGCAATTTGCAATTGAAGCTTCAATGTGGTTTGAAGCTTTGATAGCTGTTGCACCAATCCTTCAGCTGCTGGGTTGTTATTTGCTGACGGACTCAATTGATCAAGCTTTGGATAGTATCTATAATTGGAAAAGAATGGTGTTTTCTGAGTCGATCCATGAAGGGTGTTGTTATATGCAAACTCGGCTAGCGATAGATATGCAGTCCAATCATCTTGCTGATAGTTGATGCTGCATCGTAAATACTGTTCCAAAACTTGATTCACCCATTCCGTTTGGCCGTCAGTTTGAGGATGGAATGCTGAAGAAAGCTTGATGTCCACCTTCAATATTTTAAAAAAAGATCTCCAAAACTTTGATACAAATTGGGTTCCTCAATCCGACATGATATCATCTGGTAGACCATGATATCGATACACATTATCAAAGAAGAGCCTTGCTGTGTCTTTGCTTGACGATGTCTTCTTGCAAGGGATAAAATATGCCATCTTTGTAAGTCGATCCACCACAACAAAGATGCTGTCAAATGAATTTGATGGCGGCAGATCTGTAATAAAATCCATGGAAATTGAAGACCATGGACGACATAGAATGGGCAATGGCTGTAGAAGTCTATAAGGGCAATGTCGAGGGTTCTTGGATCTTGAACAAATGTCACAAGAGAGGACAAAATCCTTCACATCCTTCCACATTTGGGGCCACCAAAAATCTCAAGAAATGAGTTCCAAGGTCTTGTTGAATCCGAAATGTCCCGCAGTTGGAAAGTCATGACGAGATTGAAGGACTTGAAGTCGTGCTGGCCCTTTTGGGATATACAGCCGCTCCTCAAAGTATAAGAGATCTCCTTCAACCTTGAACTTATCATCATTAATACGCTGCTTAATATCAAGGACTATTGAATCTTCAATAGTTGCAGCACATACCTGGTTGAAGAAGTCAGCATCAATTGGCACCACAGCAGCACAAATCTTGAATTGCTCTGGCTTTAATAATGTCATACACTGTTGATCAAGCGCTGCTTCTCCAATCTTTGGTACAAGATATGATCTTCTTGATAAGGCATCGGATAGTCCTTGCTGCTTTCCAGGCCGATAAGTAATAACAAAGTCAAATCTAGATAGCGACATATTCCATCGAGCTTGATGACGGTTTAGAACCCGAGTCGACATGAAGTACTCCAGATTCTTGTGATCCGTATATATGGTCACTGGATGTGCAGCTCCTTCAAGGAAGTGACGCCATTCTTGGAAAGAATCCACTATAGCAAGGCGTGCATTATCATAAATCTCATAGTTAATCTCAGCCACAGAAAACTTCCGTGAATAGAATGCAACCGGATGAAGCTTATTGTCGATGTCCATCTGTGAAAGTACGACTCCTAAAGCAAATTCCGAAGCATCGGTTTCCAAATAGAAAGCCTTTACAAAGTTTGGGTGTACCAAGATTGGAGCCGTAGTAAATGCTGTTTTAAGATTTTAAAATGCTTTTTCCGCTAGAGATCCCCATTCTAGCTTATCCATACATGTTAATTGAGTGAGTGGAACAGTAACTTGAGAATAATTCTTGATGAAGATCCGATAGAAGTTAGCAAAGCCGAGAAAACATTGTACGTCTCTAACCGTCTTTGGAACTTCTCAAGACACAATTGCTTCCACCTTCTTGGGATCCATCTTCAAGCCTTCCATAGTCGCAACAAATCCTAAAAACTCCATCTTAGTTTGGTGAAATAAACACTTCTCCAACTTGGCATAGAATCCTCGCTCGCGTAATTTTTAAGTACCAAAAAAACATGCTTCTTATGCTTTTCTTCATTCTCAAAAAATATCAAGATATTATCCAGATAAATGACAACAAAATCGTCTAGATATTCTCAAAAAATATCATTCATCATGTGTTGAAAAACCGTCGGAGCATTGGTAAGATCAAATGGCATGACATTATATTCAAAATGACCATACCTTGTATAAAAAGCTGTCTTCGATTCGTCTCCTTCTTTGATTCGCACAAGGTTGTAAGCTCTCTTTAGATCAATCTTTGTAAAGATCTTTGCACGTCCAAGTTGTTTTAGAAGACTAGAGATCAAAGATAATGGATAGCAATTTTTCTTTGTCACCTTGTTCAGACCTCGATAGTCCACGCACATCCGTAATGAGCCATCCTTCTTCTTCACAAATAAGATTGGTGCCCCAGTTGGCGATTTTGAATGACAAATGAAGTTCTTGGCTAGGTTCTCATCAATATATTTCCGCAACTCAACCAACTCCATCTGCAATAGGTTATAGATTGGGCCAAAAGGCGGTTGTGCTCCTTCTTGCAATTCTATGGCACAATTATATGGTCGATATTCTGGTAGCATATCAGCATTCTTCTCTTGGAACACGTCTTAAAAATCCTTGTATTGTTCCGATATACCTGGTGTTGAAATCTGCTCTCCACTGGTTGGAGCCGCATAAATGACCAATGGTGTATCTTTCTTACACGATCTTACAAACGTTCTTGCTCCAATGAACAAGGATTTTTTGCTTTGGGGTCTTCTTCCAGGCTTGTCTTCAGGTTGTTCTATAAAAAATGTTATCCTCCGCAACTTCCAATCTATGGATGGATTATATTTTTCCAACCAAGAAAGACCAAGAATAATAGGATTTGACAAGGTGCTAATAATATTGAAAATAATATAACTACTGTGGTCTTTAAACGTCACTTCTATAGGTTCTGATTCATAGGTGACACTACCAGATAATAAAGGTCGTCCATCTATTACTTCTACGTGAACAAATTTGAATTTTTGTACCAAGAGAATTTTGTGACGCTTAGCAAATTCTTGGTCTAAGAAATAAGTAGATGCTTCTAAATCTAATAAGACTTAGGTTTTTAGTTTTTGAGGACCAAAAGATAAAGGAATTGTAAAACAACAGGCAGGTTGAGTAGAAAGAGAAGAACCTGGTTTTGATTTGTCCAGCCGCTCGGTTCCTATTGAGGCTGGGCATCCTCGTTTTCCTAAACAAATGCACCTCTATTCTTGATGCTGCATCCATTTTGCTTCTTTGGACAGTTTCCAACTCTATGGCCTTCTCCACCGCAACAAAAGCACAAATCTTTCTCCATACACTGCTTGTTTTCTTCTAAAGTAAGGGATTTGACACGTACCACATCAATCTGCATGTCTTCGGTCTCCACTTGTGAATTTAGGCTACTTGCCGATATAATTGCGCCATGATGACTTGTATATTGTCTGGAGCGTTGGTCTTGGCGACGTTGAAATAGGCGGTTATCACACTTTACAGCTTAGCTAATGGCTTTGTTGAGCGTTCGTGGATCAGGAAGAGATAATAACAAATTCTTCACGTCGTCCCTTAGACCCCAATAGAATTGGCTCATCAATGCTTCTTCATCCCAATTGATGTCGCATGCCAATTGCTTGGAATCCGATGCATAGACTGATGCAAAGCAAGTCCCTTATCGTAGTGATCAAATTTTTGTTGTAGCCCATTGAGCCTTGTCATACTCGCCAAATGCTTCTGCAAATGTCTCCAAAAAAGTTTCAAAGTTGTTCAAAATCGGTGATCCTTTTTCAAATAGAAGAGCAAACCACGATAAAGCTTGTCCCGTAAGCAAAGTTCCAACCAATCCAACGCGTGATTCCTCCGTCGGATAACGTTCGGGTTGTAGAATTGTTATTAACTTGATTTGATTGATGAAACCTCGAAACTTAGAGCGTGTGCCATCAAACTTGTTTGGAAGGCTAATACGAGGTTCCTTTCGTTGTGGAAGTAATGGTTCTTGTTGAACCACATGTAAAACTGCTTCTTCTGGTGCAGAAATTCGAGGGTGATGAAGCCCAGATTGTGCTATTCCGGATGTTCCATTATTATGAAGTCTTGTAAAGACTCCTTCCATCACCGTGGTTCTCTGTGATAACGTAGCAAGAGCATTCATAATGGCGTCCATCTTGGACTCCAAACTTTCACTCATATTAATGTCCATTTTAAGAGAAAGGAAGTAATTGTTTCTACAAGGGAGAAATATTGGTTTAGAAAAGGATACTCCGCAACCTCTAAAACGCCTTAAGACCTTCAAGAAGAGGGGTAATCCACTCTCTCCAAGAAGAATAAGACTCCAATATTATGACAAAAAGATATCAGTTTAGAGGAGGGTAATCCGCAACCTCTAAAATACTAGTGTATCTTCAAGAAGAGGGGTAATCCACACTCCAACAAGAAGGAACTAACTCTGATATCCAAGGTGAGAGTAGTCTCGACAAACTGTCACGGATACAAATTATAGACTTGAAGTCTAAACAAGAAGTTCAAGAAGAACTGGCAGGAACTGGATTAATATCACGGATACAGAATATAGACTTGAAGTCTAAACAAGAAGTTCAAGAAGAACTGGCAGAACTGGATTAATCAGATGAGTACAAAAACAACACCAGAGAGGTGAGCTAGAGCTCCAAGAGATGTGTTGTCAAGACTGAAGAACTCTTCAGCCTCGACTCCAATATATACTCCTACCTAGGAAGCTTCTCAAGCAGCTTCCTCCAACTAGGGAGCTTCTCAAGCAACTTCTACTAACTAGGAAGATATTAGAAGGCTCTGGAAGGTTCTAGAGAGTTCTAGGAAACTTCTAGAATGTTCTAGAAGATTCTAACAAGTATGTCCTTGACACTAGGAAGATATTAGAAGGCTCTGGAAGGTTCTAGAGAGTTCTAAGAAACTTCTAGAATGTTCTAGAAGGTTCTAACAAGTATGTCCTTGACAGTTGATTCAAATCCTTGGCAAAAGGAGATACAATCTTATTATATACATAAGACCTATTTACATCATAATAATATATTTAATATTACAATCTTAGAAGAAACTCTCAATATTTAGTGATATTGCTAAAGGTGGATATAATATTTAATATAATGTAAAATATATTTTTTAAAGGAAGGCCTCAATAATAATTAAATAATATGATGGTCTTCTCACCCTAATATAAGATATTATTGATGGTTGAAGGGACTTATTAACCACTTTGTACAAAACATACATTAGAATTTGTCGCTAAAATCATTTGAGAGATCTTGGACTTCATCAATTTTTGAAGCAATTTGACCACTCTTTGTATGACTTGTTGCTTAAAAGAAGGAGTAATATAATGGATGCCCATTTTATTTAAATAAATAGAACTAAATAGAAGTAAGTAGAAGTAGGTAGAAACATGTTGAAAAGATAATATCTTTTTTAAAAAGCTTTAAGGAAGTTTCTTAGACGTAGATTAGATATTTAGATTTTTATAGATATGCCATGTGCTTATTAAAACTTGTTCCACAAGTTTAGTACTTTAAGAAGTTGTACTTGAAGCAATCTACAACTTGATGCTTACACAAGAAGCCTTGTAGTTCTTCAAAAACTTCCATAAGACCTTCTTTATAACTCGTATATATAAAGGCAAGACTACGGCCATTTTTAATCTTATCAATACCTTTCTTGTATTCTAATCTTGGTTTAAGATTCTCTAATCTTTTTGTATTTGCTAATAGCTATTTCAATTATTTACTATCTTATAATTATTTCTTCTTTTTTACTTCCACACTATTTCATAGATATATGAATGTATTATCTTTTGGATTATGTCTTAATTCATGTCTTTGAAATAGGATTGGTAATTTGGCAATATATAAATATTTTTTTTCTAAAAGATATCTTGATATTCCTTATATTGCTTAGAAGAGGGGATAATATAATAAATATCTATGTTATTTAAATAAATAGAAGTAAATAGAAACAAGTAGAAATAGATAGAAACATGTTGGAAAGATAATATCTTTCTTTAGAAACTTAGAAGAGATTTCAAAATAGATACAAAATAGATATTTAGACTTTTATAGATATGCCACATGCCTATTCAAACTTATACCATAAGTTTCTTACTTTTAGAAAATTGGATTAGAAGCAATTTCTAACTTGACACTTGGACCACAAGGCTTACCACCATTGTCTAATCTTACTACTATAAGTCCAAAAGACAAAACAACAAGTAGTCAAAACAAGAGCAATAGAAAATAGAAAATAGATTAGAAAGAATTGATATAAAAAAAGAGATTTATTTTATTTTATTTTTAAATGGCAAGTTTTGTAAAAGTGTATTAAATGAAGAAAGCCCAACATGATAATACAAGGCAGTAAGATTGAACAATTGTTTAATAAGGCATAAAAATAGATACAGCTTCTTTGTATAATACATACTTGTGAATAAAAAGATGATTATCACAAAGTATAGAATCTTCTTATATTAGGATGTGTTTGTATTCAATGCATATGTGTATACACATGTGTTTGTTTTCAATGCATGAATGAGTTGAACAAGTAAATACCAGTGCCTTTCAAGAAGCTGATTGAGGCCTTCATTGATCATGTTTCACCTGTGATCACACACATATCAAATCACATCATAAAATTTGTGTAATCATCCTTCAAGAAGGCATTAAGTTAGCAGAAGATCCACAGATTGAAAGGGAATCTCATCTGCTCCACTGGCATCAAAAGGGGAGGTAGATGAGCATTCATGTGACACACAAATGATGTGCACATCAGCCGTAAAGATTCCTAATAGAATCAGATTTCATGCCATACCACAACCCACAACTGTACAATGCTGATGTGATCGAAAAGTACAACTTCAGTGCCCAAACTACAAGTGCCGCTGATCTCGACACTGTAAGGGCACTTGCAATATCGATATTCAACAGAATATTCATCGCTAGGAACCCCGCAGACATCATCGCAGCTACTCCCACCACTACCCAACTCATGATGTGCATGGGACAACACACAGATACTAGCAATTCACAGCGAACGAGAAGCGTTTTTTTTTTTGACACCTCCACCAAGCTAACTGCACAGTATCCCTACTGTGGTTAAGGGTCAAACACGGAAAACAGCCCAACGTAACCACCCTCCGTAGACTGGTGCATGATGAACATTAGCCACCGACATTCAAGATATGCACCGGTGCCTCCAGTTGGATGTGACACACAGCAGCTCACCGAGGTTTGAATGAATACGAAATAGAAATAACCTTGCGCGCACTACAGCTGCATTAAGCCCGGCACAAGACCTACATATTTGAGAGGCACAGCCCTAAAGGTATCACTCTCACTTAACTGTGGAACTTGAAGGTTGCCCGCGAAACTTTTGTTGTGGGGTTAGAAGGCAACTTCAATCAACATTGGTACCGATGACGATTTGATTCTTAGAAGGATTTTCAAGGAATAGGTTCTATTCTCGTTACAAGTAACTTATGCTCTCGACCTTCTGTAGCACAAGTGTGAGTTCATTTTTTTCTTAACGGTCATGCACCACTGTTGCCTAGCTCATCCTATGTAATCATGATGCATTGATCCAAAGAGCTTGCCTCCAGCATCGCTTGGGGGAAATCGCTGTAAAACATACCCTGCAATAAGAACAGGGGACCCTCTCACTCGGCTAGTGGATGAAGAAATGCCTGCATTGGAGCATATCAATGCCGAACTAACTGAGCTGTTTCGAATCAAGCGCCTATGATGTGATAATTTAAAGCACCCATATGGGTAAAACGACTAAACGAGTTGACAATTCGATCCTACTCTAGCTTCCCGTCTCCATCGAAGTTGAGTACTGAGGACAAACTCTCCTAAGTTACTTCTTCTTTGCAGTATATTCCGTGAGGAGCTGAATTGGACACTGAACTCGATCATGAGCGTTCTACGCCGAATATACTCTCGTCTATTGCATCGTATCGCATCATCGGAAAGTTCCCAGTGAATGAGCTTTCGTGAAATTTCTTTCGCCTTGAAAACCGCGAACTCTGTACGAACTTGCTCTGCCATCAAGCATCCTACTCGCTGCCGCTCTCATCCTTCTCCAGTACTGATCCTAGATGCGACGATTAACAACCTTGAATTGGAATACGCGGTTTTGAGCGTTGCTTCAACGCACAGAAAGATTGGGGAGCATGCAAAAGATGCTTCAAAACCACATTGGTTCTCAATCTGGTAGGTTTAAAATAGTAAAGAGATATAAGTCGTTTAGGGTTGGGTTGAGTTATATGTAGTCATTAAATATGGGTGAAAACCAACAAGTGTAAGATGCAAAGAGATGAGAACATAAGAAAAGGTTAGTTACCCTTTTTAAAAACTCGATGTCAGAATTGGTAGGAGGTTAACCTTTTAAAACAATATAAATAACTACTACACTCGTTCTACATCAAAAAAAATAGTACTATTTTATTTTGATGATGGTTAACTTTACAGTTTCTTTGTTTTCAAATTGAGTAAAAACTAATGTGGGGATCAAACAAACCACACTGAAGAATGGAAATATGTGTAAGTATTTCTTTTTTACATTCACCTCCAACTTTGAGTTTTATATTACTTTATTTTTATGAAATAAGCACATGATGCCGGCTTAATAAATTTATTATGAATTAGTTACAACTTAATTAACACTGCACAATTTGATAACTTAGGGCCTCGAATCTGAACTTCCATAACGGCCGGGGATTGGGGTAGAACCCAAGCACTTGGGTGGCGATACGCAAGAATCCTGCGCGTCGTGAAACGATTCTAGACATTGCGGCTCGGTGCAACAATGCTCAGAGGAATTGTCCGTGTCATTGTGATTGGAGCACACGCATGAGCACCAAGGTCGAGGTCTGACCACAATTTTCACTGACATTGCTTCTTCCCTTTTTACAACAGGAACCCACTATTTACTCTTTTATCATTTTTTTATTTTTATTTTTATTTTTTTTCTGGAGACAATAAGAATAATCCCTGTGGTAAGGTCCAATGGTGTTGAGGTGCATTAAGTGTGGTTAAGATTTTGTTGAGATTTTGTACCTATGCTTTTTTAGAGACATTTTGGATTTTTTTTTGGTGTAATTTTTTATTATTTGGAAATTCAAGATCTTTTTGAACCAATGTGTATTAATTTTTCAACATTAAATTTTGTATTAGTATCATTTTATTGTGTTTCTTTTTTTGACTTTTACTCATTGTCATGGTGTTAACTGACCACAAACAATTACATATATATATATATATATATATATTTGCTAGGTTGGTTGTGGGAATACAAAAGTAGAGTGCTAAAGTGTCTGAATGAAAAATTTAAATGCCACGTGACACAAGTGAATCTTTGGCAAGCCTATTTCTAACACCATCAATGAGACATGTGTTAATAAAATAAAAAATGAGACTTACAAAGTTATTTCAAAATAAACTTGATGTGTCATGAGTGAAAATATTTGTATAAATTTTTTTTGACTTCTAATCTTAATTATTTTAACAAAGAAATGAAACATATTTCCTTTCTTTTATAATATAGAAAGTGTGAGGCTTGAGATTGATTACAATTTTTTTTATACATGATTATACATACAAATAAATAAATCAAATTAAAACAAAAAAATTATTTTCTCATTATATATCTACAAGGTACAATACTAAATAATGTATTTATAAGCTTTATTTTATTAAGTACTACTATTAGTTTGAATGTGTGTATATATATATATATATATATATATATATGTGTATTTTTTTAAATATAAATAATTAAAATATAAAATATAAAAAATAATAAAATATAAAAAATAACTTATAATTAAATTTAAAATAATGAACCTAGAGGATATTATAATGCAAGACAAAAAGAAAGAATTATAATGAGAATGGCCACTACTCACAACCACTACACAAGAATAGAACCACTATACAAGAATAGAGTTTTGTAAAAAGATGAGACTATCTCTAATTAATGATATAAACATATAAATGATTATGTAAATCCATATTCAAGATAAAAATCCAATAAGTAGATGAAAAATATTTGCTCAATTATTTTGAACAATCTCTTCTTTAATAAATTCACTGGTTCTCTTGTTTAAGAAAATCAAGTTATCACATACAAATGCTATAGAGAAGGCAGCAATGGATGTATAATGAAAGAGCCTTGGTGAAGAAATTACCAAGGTTATTTGTAGATGCTATTTTTTTAATTTCAAGTATCTGTTTGGTCACCAAGTCATGGCTATAATTAAAATATTTTAAATCTATATGCTTTGTCTTATGTCCTTTAATAAAGACAATTTATATTTGTATAACATAAGCGCTATTGTCTTTGTATAAGACAATTGGAGAATCATCCTACAAAAGCTCATAGGTTGTCAAAATGAGCTCATCAACTGATCGCATTAAGACGCATTCCTAAGATATTTCATGTAAAGCAATAATTTTTGCATGGTTGGATGATATTACAATTATAGTCTATTTCATTGACTTCTAGGAGATTGCAGCTTCATACCACAAGAAAACATATCTCGATTGAGACTTAGCTATTGTAGGATTAGATTTATAGTCAATATCAGTATATCCAATTATTTTGGGATATATAGATCTTGAATAATGAAATCTCACATCCTTAGTGCCTTTCAAGTAATATAAGAGGTGTTTAATAACATTCCAATGTTACAATGTTGGATGTACGCTATAGGTACCCATAAGATTAAGGTCATCAATATATACTACAGTGATGATAAATCTACTTTTGTCTCATTTGATTAAAAGACAAGAGATTAATGGATTACTTACAAAATTATTTGCAATCAAGTAGTCTTATAAGTGCAAATATCACATGTGTCCAGATTGTTTCAAACCATATAAGGCTCTTTATAATTTGTCACTATAGTGTCATCTTGGAACAAGGATATTTAAGTTTTTTGCATCTATTATAGGTGGTATCTATACATAAATATCTACATTAAGAGAATCATACAAATAAGGAATTATTATATTAATGAGATACATCTCAAGGTTAGTATGTACTACCATTTTGATAATTTATCAAAAAGTAATTGAATCCATAACTGGAAAATATGTGGATTTATAATCAATTTTGAACCATTGAGTAAAACCTTATGTAACAAGGCAAGCTCTATAGTAGATTATGCAACCTTCAGTATCACACTTCTACATCAATATCATCTTATCTTCTAAAGGGTAAGAAATAAGAGTGTTTACAATTGGACCAAAAACTTTTATTATACATAAAGAAATATATTCTTTCTTGATGATACCTTTCTATTTTAATTAATTAAAGTAACATATTCATTAGTTTTAAGTTTAAAATCCTTTTTCTTATAAGAAATAGCTTTTGCAATTATGCAAGAAATTTTTTTATCTACCGCAATAGATTTTCTATCCCAAATATGATTTGTACCATAATACAAAATAGATAATTTAATATTCAAATTGGTCTTATTCTTTTCAATTTCAAAGATTTTTTTTATAGGAATAGAAGAGATAGTTTCTATCAATGGAACATCAATAATTAATGGCCCTATAAGGTTAATAATAATTTTTATAAAAATAATATTATTTCCAATAGGATCAATAATTGTCATGGCCCTTTTCTTAGGTGGTGTTTTATCTAGCCCATGAATCCTTTTTATTGTTGGTATAACAATTTGAGGTACTGTAACATAAGTAGATATATTTTGAGCCTCATTAATAGGAACTCTAGTAATTTGTGGCATATCATTAAAGCTATTAGGGGCTTGGTCTATAATCTGCTTCAAATGTAAAATCTTAGCAACCTCAATTTCAGCCAAAGATGTTCTAGGATTAAGATTCATCATAAATATTTTTGGTACTTTAAATACAAGTACCACAATACTTTATTGATCAATAATTTTTCTTTAAATAAATAAAAAAATATCCTCTTCAAAATGGCAATTAGCAAAATGTGCATGCAATAATGTACTAGTTTATAGATTGATAAAATGAATAATACTTGATGAATCAAATCTAACATATATACCTTTTTGTCAATGAGTTCTAATAGTATGCCATTGAAATTCTAATATTAGAATCTATACATGGCAATCAAATATTTGTAAGTAAAAAATATTAAAAATATAGCTTGAAAACAGCTCCTATGGTGAAGTAGTCTTAAGAAAAGAAGGACAAAGGCGGATTAATGCAGTAACATGTAAAATCACATGGTCCCATGTAAATGCAAATAAATTTGCCTGAAAGAGAAGTAGTCAAATAATGAGTTGAATATGCTTGATAAATGACTCTGCAAGTCTATTTTGTGTATGTTTATATGGAATACAATATGTCAACACAATATGTTAACTCAATTTCTATTGCAATGCAATAATCTTCAAAGGATTTTGATCCAAATTCTTTAATATTGTCCATACTTAATGTCTTGATAAGATAATCAAGGAGATGTGTCTAAAAACAAATAAACATAGAGAAAATATTAGCAAATATTATATTTTATATTGATAGTAATGTAATATGTGATTATTTGCTTGATGCATCAATAAAGATTAGAAAATAGCAGAATGGGCTAGAGAGTGGATTAATAGAACTACAAATATTTCCATATAGTTGCTTAAGGATTGGTAATAGTTCTTGCAAGAATTTTCAAATTGAGAGCCTGACAATCATTTTGTATTACATACATACTTGACATAATTCTATAGAATCTGCATCTATAGGTCTTAAATTATGTCCAATTAAACATGGAATTATCTTCTTAAATAATGTAGATCCTAGATGTCCCAATTGTCTATGCTAAAGAGAAACATGACTCTTATTGGTAGACAATATAAAAGGAGATATAATTGGAGGCTTGATTACAATCCAATATAAGCCACTTGCCATAGCACATGCTTTTTTAATAATTTTATTATTCTTTGTAAGAACCAAAGCCTCTTACTTATTTAAAATAGCACTTGAGAGATAAAAACCATTGACATGCATATCTCAGTAGTTGATCAAACTCCAAAGTGCAGAAGGAGTAAACATTGCATATTTACATTTAATGATGGAGCCTTCAAGCAATATTATCGTTGTTGTTCCCTTGTAGAATTGAAATGCATTTAATCTAATCATAATTATCAAATTTTTAATTTGTCAAGTTAAAAATTTATTAATAATAAAAAATATCTTATCCTTTAAAATAATATATATTATTATAGAATCTATGAATACATCATGAGATTTATCAATATAGGTTCTTATAGTCATATAAGCTTCTAGATTATTATTTCTAAACGAATCCATAGACACATCTATGGTATAAACTTCACGAGCAACAATTCAAAGTTTTTTATTTTTTTAGAACATCTTGACAAAATATTCAGAAGTCCAACATGTATATGCTAGATGTCTAGTCATACCACATTTGTGACAAGAATACATCGCTGACTGGCATCTATCACTATAATCAGTGGTTGGACACTTATTTTTTTCTTTTAGACAATGATGGTCATGACCATGAGTGCCTTGGTACTTGTAAACATTTTTTTCATGCTTCTCTAATCTACCTTTAGATTGTGATGTATTGAATACATGGGATTTAAAATTATAGTTCTAATAGGGTGAGCCTCTACATTATGTTGTTGTATTATGTGTCATCTTATTTAAAATACATCAGGTACTTGGTTGTAGAAGATACTTTTTTATATTACAACTAATCAAAAATCTAACAACTCTAATATAATTCTAAATAAATTCCAATTGAATTTTAATCAAATTTTAAGTAAATTCCTATAAAATCTTAATCAAATTTTAATCAAATTTTAATCAAATCTTAATACAATTATAAATCAAATCTTAAATAAAATCCTAATCAAACACTAAGTCAAATTTTAGTCAAATCCTAAATCAAATTCTAAATCAAACCTTAATTAAATCCTAAATCAAATCTTAATAAAATCCTAATAAATTCTTAATATTCTAATAAATTCTAATGAAACTCTAAAATCCTAATGAATCTTAATGGATAAAGATCCATTAATCCAAAATTTGTACACTCCTTAAGCTTTTAGTTAAAAATAAGCATATAAAATTTGTAAAAAATTAAACTTATCAATTGAAAAGAAAAGCTTTTAATTTTCTCAAGTATTGACTGCCCTCCTTCTCCAACCTTGATGTTGATCTTCTAATATCAATATCTTCTTTTTGCACCATTCATATATTTTAAAATTTTATAAAAATTCTAAAAACTTAATTGACTACTAGCTCAAAAAAGAATCATTCCAATTTAATTGGCAAATTGCTCAAAATCATAAAAATCCTCACTGATCCTAAAAATCTAATTTTCAAGATTTCAACTAACTTAAACTCTAATAACCTTTAATCTAATTGATGGATTAAGCTCAAATTTGCAACAAACATTCAACACAACTATATGTACAAAGCTACAATTTTTTATTTGTAGATCTCCTACAAAACTCTCAATATGCTCAAAAATGCAAATCCATTTTATTTTTTAATATTTAGAGTCATTCAAATAGAACCCTGACTTTGCATAGCTCTCACAAAGTCATTATATATCCAAAAACTTTAAAACTAATGCTTAAAGAAGTCTTATTGAGTTTACTTTCAAATCCCACTTTTCAATCAACAAATAAAAATCCCATCTGCTATAGGCACATGGTTTTGTACCTTAGAGTTTGGTTTTAACTTTGGTTCATAATTGGCCTTCCTTGGATATTAATCAAGGATTTTTTTAGATATTTTTTTCTAAAAACTATCCTTTATTTTGATCTTAAGATGTTTATAGTAGTATTTTGGCTAATCTACCTTGAATTGTCTTATTTATGGCCTTATAAAATAAATAGAAGCTTTTTTTTATTAAAAAAAAATATTAACATTAAATATTTTGATTATCTCTCTATTTTTTTTATTTTTTATTTTTTTAAATCTATATATTTTAAAATAATTTTATAATTTAATCTTTAATTAAGCTTGTCTATAATATGCATCTTATTTTGCCCTTTTATCCTATAGTTGTATTATAATATGACAACATAAGAAGAATTCACTCTATTTTTTTACAAAAAGCAAATGAAACATGAATTTAGAGTGGTACTAAAATTTCATGTTTTAATATTGTTATACAATCATAATAGATGTTGAAAAAAAATAAAAAAGATTTTTTCAATCATTTTTTCTTCTAAGATGGCTTATCCACAGAATTGCAATTGTGAGACATTGGAGGTATATCTTATTATTAAAAGCACTTAAAGTTGAAACATCCAATATTTTCAAGTGTATCCAATAATAAAGGGCTTATAGAAGAAAAATAATCTTTTGATGGTCAAACTTAGATTTGAGCTTTTTTCAAAGTTCAATAGGATTATTTAATTTTAAGTACTAATATTAGAGAGCAAGAGTAAGGTGACAATGAAGAAAAAGCAATGCTTTTCAATAAATAGGAATAAAAACTAAAACACTTATAGTAAAAAGTTCTTCAAATAGAATTGTATCAAAAAATTGGTCCACAAATAGATTAGCATTTATTGTTCTCATCCACAAGAGATAGTTACTTCCATCAATATCCAATGGTAGAAATAGAAGGATTTGCAGGCATGGAGGTTCATTGGTTGTAGAAACCAAAAAAGTCTCTATAGAGGTAATCACAATAAAAGTAGTAGATGATGTAGAAGTATTCATTTTTGATGAATATATAGTAAAAAGGTAGTTACAATTAAAATCAAAGAAAGATAAAATAAAAACCATAATAAGACTCAAAAATTATGGAATAATGAAGAAAATAATAAAATAAGAATTATTTAAGATCAAGAGGTTGAGAAATAAATAATAAAGCAAAAAAAATTATCAATACATAATTATAAAAATAATAATATATTTAAAATTAAAAAATATATTGTAAAAATAAAATCAATGAAGGAAAATAAAAGCCAAGGTTAGAGGTTATAAGATTATAATTTAGTTAATGCAGAAGTAGGCATCAAAGTATTGATGCAAGAAATTTATACTATAAAAATAGTCTTGAAGATAAAATCACAAAACAAAAAAATTAAGAATGATATCTTTAAATTGAGGTAGAAGAGTAGAGCTATTAGGGACATATACTTTGAAAGTTCACAAAACCTTCTAGAATATTTTAGAGGTTTTTTAGTTTGTGAAAGTCAGTTGGAAAGCTTCCTAGTTGGTGAAAGTAACTTGAGAAGCTTCATAGTTAGTAGAAGGAGCTTGAAAAGCTTCCAAGTTGGTAGAAAGAGCTCAAGAAGCTTCTTAGTTTGATGGAAGTTGCTCAAGAAGCTTCTTAAATAAGAATATATATTAGAATCAAGACTAAAGAATTCTTTAGTCTTGACAGCGCATCTCTTGGAGTTGTAGCTCATCTTTTTTGATATTATTTGTATACTCATCTAGTTAATTCAAGTCTTTTTTTGATTTTTTCTTGAAATCTTCTTCTAATTTAAGCCTCTTATTTTATATTCTTGTATCTTGGATAATTTGTCAAGACTTATCTTATATTAAATATCAAAGTTAAATTCTTTTTGTTAGAAAGTGGATTATCCCTCTTTTTGAAAATATTCCAATGTTTTAGAGATTGCAGATTATCTTCCTCTAAATTGATATTTTCTTCATCACACTATTAGAGTTTTATCTTTCTTATGAGAAAGTGGATCATCTTTCTCTTTGAAGATCTTAAAATATTTTGGAAGTTACAAATTACTTTCTTCTAAACTGATATTATCTTTTTATAAATATATATATATTTTTTTCTTACAATGATTGGAAGTCAAAATATTAATATGACCAAAATCTTTGAATCTAAGTTAGATACCATTATAAGTACTCTTACTACTTTATTTGCTAGGATTGTAATGATTGAAGGAATTGTAAAATTTCATAACAATACAACATTTGGAATACTACAACTTAGACTACATACACCTCTAATTTTTGTGCTTGAGAATATAGTACTATCTGTAATATATTAAAAAAATCTACTAGTTTAGTATTATAAGGAGCCTTGAGTTAGTCTTTCCAAAAAAATATGATGGTACATGTTTAAAGTTTTGAGGGTTTGTCAACCAAATTTGATTGACAACGGTTCTACAATCTAATACTTATATAACAAAAGAATCACAAATTGGATTAATTGGCACTTTATTTACATAGCAAGCATTATTATAATTTGCTTCTTTATTTGAAAAGAGATTACCAATTTTAAACAACTTTGAAGTTTTTATAGAAGTATTTATAAAAATATTTGGAGAACATGATAAGGCTCATTAGACAACAACCAAGATTTGAGCATTGCATCAAGGGGTGCATTTTGTATCAATCTGTACATTCGATTTTAGGCAACTAGCATGCAATATTAATTAGAACAAAGAAATCTTAATAAATCAATTTTATTAGAGATTAAGAGACAATGTGAAGGATTTATTGTTATTGCTTTTGGATCCACAATTGTTCAATGAAACCATTAGCCAAGCCGTGAAATGTGATAATTGATTATTCCAACATCATCAAAATTAATATTTATGGGCTTCAATAATACAACATGCAATCTGACATACTTCTACTACGTTGGCAAGTATTTTGAATTCACATTTAAAAATAAAAGATATGCAGGTTGATGTAATATATTTTAAACCTCTTAGTCCATTAAAAAAAAAACATTGGATGGAAGAAGGTCTATGCTTGTATTATGGTGAGGAAGGCTGCAAGATTGGTAATTGTCCAAAATTATAAAATTGACACATCACCACAACCAGAAGTGCAATTGTTTAAAAAAACAAAGATGTTTAGCTGTAGTAGAGACTATATAGGTAGACAATTTAACATTGTGAAACTATTCAAGTTTCTTTCTTTTTACTCAATCTTCTTGTTGTTTTACAATTCTTTTATATTTTAGCCTTTAGAAGCTTTAAGCAATTGCCTTGTTGGATTTAAAGATGTTTGCTTGTTTCTTAGATGAGGTGTTTTTAAGCTCCATAAAATTCTTTTAGTATAAAAATCCAAACTTCTTCATCTAGAGATAATAGATGGACGATCCTTATTCTTTGGTAGTGTCACCCATAAAACATTGCCTATAGAAGTGTTGTTTGAAGACCATAGCAATCAAATTATATTCAATATTATTAGAATTCTTTCAAATCCTATTATTCTCAAATTTTCTTGATTAAAAAAGTATAATCCATCTATGGATTAGAGGTTATAAAGAATAATATTTCTAATAGAAATCCTTGTAAGAAAACTTCATAAAAAGTCATAAGTTAATAAGCCTTTATTTGTTGAAATAAAGATTTTTATAAGATTGGTTAAAGAAAGTACACCACTTGTTATTTATACGACTTGAACTAAAGAAGATATGACTTCATTGACAAGTATTCTAGAATAATATAACAAAATTCAAAATATTTTCTAGAAAAAGAATATTGATATATTATTGGAGCATGGACCATACAATTGTACCATAGATTATTAAAAACAAACGCAATTACTTTTTGGCCTAATTTATAATATTTTTTCAAAATAAACTTTTAATATTGAAAGATTATATTGATAAAAACCTTGCAAAAAACTTCATCAAGCATTCAAAGTCTCTAACAAGTACACCTATATCTTTTGTCAGGGATGCAAGATAACATGTTAGCAAAGAACTAAGGAGAAGAATTGAGAATCAAAATAAATTCAAGAACAAAGAACTGGATGGACAAGAATAAGAATTAGATCAAGAATAAGAAATTGGATCAATATCATGAACAAAGCAACACTCTGAATTAATCTAAGACTTGTATTGGCAAGACAGAGGTGCTCCTCATTTTTGCCTCTTATTTATACTATAAGGTCTTATGTCCTATTGGACCTTCTAATAGTATTTTAGATTATTTTAGAGGTTATATTTCATCATTAGGCCAACATCCCATCCAAGAATTTGCTCTTCATTGTGACCTTCAAAACATCCTTCAAATATTATTTTTGATCCACCTAGAGTGTCAAGGACATGAACTAGAAAAAGATGTATAATCTAAGGAAAGTTGTATCAAAGAAAAGTCACAAAATAGAAATAAAAAAGTATGTATATTCAAAGGGGAACTGGAATGGCTATTGCCAAAGACTAGAAACATGAAGACTCTTGAAAGTAGACTAGGATTAGGAAAGGAATTGACAAGAGTGAAGAGGGCTTCATTCTTGCCTCTATAAATATTATCTAACTAAGAGCTACATGGCGGTATTCTATAGGACCTCATACACGTGTCTAATTTGTAAGACACGTGTCAAACTTGCACGACAAGTTTCTCACATGTGCGCCACGTACTTGGGCTTGTTCCACAAGCTACCAAAATGTGTGACACATGGCTAGCTTGTTCTACAAGCTACCAACATGTGCGCCATGTGGCTACCTTGTTGACCAAGTTTCTAACCTACCAATCACCTATAGACATGTATAAAGGTGATTTCGCATCTATGAAACTTCTAAGAAGCTTCTCTATCAGATATTATCAAATCAACTTATTTTACCTACTTCTATTGGTCTATTATTACTTAGATAATTTATTGGAGTAAATCTTATGTCTGTGACATTATCCCCCCCTTCTAGGGACGAGTTCCACGAGGAGCGGAATTACATGTTGAGAAAGTCCAAAATACATCGAATTCTGCTTGCCACATACTCTGATCTTTGTTCCCTTCGAAGGTAGTTGATAGGTCCTTTCAACCATCGATAATATCCCATACCAGGGCGAGAGGACCACCTTGTTATTTGATCATTGTTGAGGCCTTCATAACTTCCTTCAAAGAAAACATTAGGAACACCATCAGGAGTAGTTCCTACCTCTAAAAGTATCACCAAACATCGAGAGTCTCTTCCAAGGTCGTGATACCAAACACGTTGTATTTTTCCATCAATCCGAGGAAGGTTATGTTGTTCTTGAGGATCTTCATCTCTATTCTGTCTTGAAGGTTGTGATAGTCGTAATATCTCGTCCAGTAAATCAGCAAATGATGGCTCTTGAGCTAAATTCGCTAGTTGTTGATCCTCCATCTCTTTAGCACAAACAAAATCTAATGACAAACAATGATACAAGGTAGGATGAAACCTCTATAGAACCTGCCTTGCTTTATAACGAAGATTTTTTTGAGTATTTATCTTGGTTTTGATGGATGTCGTTGATGAAATGCATTAACTTTTATTGATGTATTTGTTAGATTCTTTGATGGCTCCCATGTGCGTTCACTAATATCGTATCCGCGCCAATGCACAAGATATTCCAATCAATTTCGGTGCCGCCTTGAATCTAAAATCTCTTCAACCTCGAATTCTTCATTGTTGTCCACTTCTACATGAGGCGGTGGTATTTGTCTTCTTCCTTGTATGTCCACTATCTTGTATGGCTTAAGTAGTGACACGTAGAATATAGGATGGATCTTCATAAACTCTGGTAGGTATAATCGATATGCAACTGGATTGATTTGTTCAGAAATAGGAAAAAGTCTAAGCCTACGATAGTCCAACTTATCACAAAGACGAGTAGTCTTGATATTACGATGAAATAACCATACCTTGTCCCCCACATTGAATTAAGGTTGTTCTTTGCGATACGCATCTGCATTTGTTTTTTGTCGTTCTTAAGCTTCTTTTAATTGCACCTTCATTATTACATGTAGCTCTGACAAATGATTTGCCAAATCTTCTGCTGCTGGATTATCAACTTTTGAAAAGTCAAAAGCATCAAGTCGTAGGTGGTAACCATAATTGGCAAAGAAAGGTATTTGTTGCGTAGAAGAATATATCGTATTATTATAAGTAAATTCTGCCAATGGCAGAAGAGCTATCCAATCATCTTGTTGGTAGTTGATGGTACACCTTAAATATTGCTCTAAGACTTGGTTCACGCGCTCTATTTGTCCATCAGTTTGAGGATGAAAAGCTGAAGATAATTTTATGTCCACTTTTAAGATCTTGAAAAGGGTTTTCCAAAATCTTGACACAAATTGAGTTCTCCTATCCGATATAATATCCTTAAGTAATCCATGATAGCGATAGATATTATCAATGAAAAGCTTAGTTGTTTCTTCACCTGTGATAGATTTTGTGCATGGTACAAAATAAACCATCTTAGTGAACCGATCTACTATCACAAATATAGAATTATAAGATCTTGAGCTTGGAAGATCTGTGATGAAATCCATAGAAACAGAAGACCATAGTTGTTCTGGAATAGGTAATGGATGAAGAAGCCTAAAAGGTCGATGACGAGGAGTCTTTGATCTTGAGCAGGTATCACATGATTGTACAAAGTCTTTGACTGCCTTCCACATTTGAGGCCACCAAAAATTTCTTGATATAAGTTCCAAAGTCTTGTTGTATCCAAAATGTCCTGCCGCTGGAAAATCATGACGTGCTTGAAGAACACGTAAACGTGCTTCTCCTTCTGGAACATATAGACGTCCTTCAAAATATAGTAGATTGTTCTTGAACTCGAATTTAGAAGAATCATGAGACTTGGAAGAATTATTCTTGATATCATGAACAAGAGGGTCTGAGGACATACTTGACTGAATTTGCTTGAAAAAAGTTGAATCAACAGTCAATGTTGATTTTATTGCTCGAAGATAAAATTGCTCTGGTTTCAAGAGAACCGTTCTTTGTTGCTCAAAAGCTGCATCTCCTTCTTTTGGTGCAAAATAAGAACGTCTAGAAAGGGCATCGGACAAACCTTGTTGTTTTCCTGGCCGATAAGTGATAATGAATTCGAATCTTGACAAAGACATACTCCAACGAGCTTGACGATGATTCAACACGCGTGCCGACATGAAATACTCGAGGTTCTTGTGATCCGTATACATGGTGACTGGACTCAAAGCGCCTTCTAGATAATGACACCATTCTTGAAAAGAATCCACGATTGCAAGAAGTTCTTTGTCGTGGATCTCATAATTGATCTCGGCTGCTGAGAATTTTCTTGAATGAAAAGCTACTGGATGAAGTTTGTCATCTGTTCCCATTTGTGACAAAATCGCACCCAAGGCAAAGTCTGATGCGTCTGTTTCCATAAAAAACGCCTTGGAAAAATCTACACGATACAGGATTGGTGCAGAAACAAACAATGTCTTCAAAGCTTCAAATGTTGCTTCCGCTTCTTGATTCCATTAGAGTTTGTCTTTACAAGTCAAACGTGTAAGTGGAGCCGCAACACAAGAGAAGTCTTTGATGAAGATCCGATAATAATTGGCGAATCCCAAAAAGCATTGGACATCTCTTACCATCTTTGGAATCTTCCAATTTATGATTGTTTCGACTTTCTTAGGATCCATCATGAGACCATCATTTGAAATGATGTATCCTAAGAAATCAACTTGAATAGTGTGAAATACACACTTTTCCATCTTGGCATACAATCCCGCATCTCTAAGTTTTTGTAATACTTGACGAACATGTATTTTATGTTCTTCTATGTTCTTAGAATAGATCAAAATATTGTCTAGATAGCAGACGACAAAATTGTCTAAGAACTCACAAAAAGCATCATTCATGAGATATTGAAAAGCAGTTGGTACATTCGTAAGTCCGAAAGGCATGACATTATATTCAATATGTCAGTATTTGGTTCAAAATGCAATTTTCCATTCATCTCCTTCTTTGATGCGTACTAGATTGTATGCTCCTCTTAGATCTATTTTTGTATAGATCCTAGCTTGATTCAACTAGTCAAGGAGTCTTGATATTAGAGGTAATGGATATCTGTTCTTGATTGTGATCTTGTTGAGTCCTCGATAGTCAACACACATCCGCAATGATCCATCTTTTTTTTTCACAAATAGAATTGGAGCTCCTGTTGGAGATTTAGAATGACGTATGAAATTCTTGGCCAAATTCTCGTCAATATACGCCTTGAGTTCAGCCAATTCATTATGTGATAAACTATAGATTGGTCCAAATGGTGGCTGAGTTCTTTCTTTAAGGTCGATTGAACAATCATATGGACGATGCTCTGGAAGAATATCTACATTTTTTTTCTCAAAAACGTCTTGATAATCTTGATGCTGACTTGGAATGCTACTTGAAGTTTTTCTATCATTGAAAATAGGTGTAGCATAAATGACAAAAGGTGATCCTTCTTCTACAGCGTACAAGAAAGCTCTTGCACCTACAAACGTAGGTTTAATTCTACTAGACTTGTGATTTCTTACTTGATTAACTATATTGTTAGCTATACTTTTAGAAAAGTTAAGAGTACAAGAAATCCAATCTATTCGAGGGTTGTGTTTTTCTAATCATGATAGACCAAGAATAACTGGAATAGAGGGAGATCTAATTATGTTAAAAATTACGCAACCATTATACCCATTTACTACTACATCTAGAGGAAGTGTTTCATGAGTAACATCTCCAGAAGATAAAAGATGACCATCTATGACTTCTACGTGTATGGATTTAGATTTTTGTACTATCTGTATTCTATGGCTTTTAGTAAATTCTTCATCTAAAAAGCAAGCTGAGGCTCTCGAATCTATTAAAGCAGAGGCTTTGTAATTATTAGGTCCTAAATACCTAAGTACACATCTATTATAAAACAAGGAGATGGTTGTGAGGAGAGGATAGGACCTTCATTAGAAATTGTACAAGATCCCAGCCGCACCGTCCTTATTGTGGCTGGACAAACTCGTTTTCTGACATATTATCTTCTTTGACAGTCGTACTCCTCATCTTGTGGTTGCGTCGTTTCTTTGGACAATTTTGAGCAGTGTATTTAGGTTCTCCACAATACAAGCATAATCCTTCTTGACAACGTCGAGTCTTTTCTTGTTCAGTAAGCGGCTTGAAACATATAGCATCAATTTGCATGTCCTCGACTTCTAAAGGTACATATTAAGGAGTCATTGGTGTTGCCACTGAATTATAATGTTGCTGAGATTCTCTTGTACGACTTTCAAATCTAAATTTGAAAAGCTGATTATCACACTTCACCGCAAAGTCTGTTGCTTGACTCAATGTTTGAAGATCGAGTAAGTTCAACATCAATTTCTTTACTTCATATTGTAATCTGTAGAGAAATTGACTAATGAGTGCAGCGTCGTCCCACTTGATATCGATTGCTAGTTGTCAAAATTGTGAAGCATATAATGTCACTGATCGATTGCCTTATCGTAGGATACGAAGCTTGTTGGTTGCAACACGAGTTGCATCATGTTCTCCATACATAGATCAAAATTTTGCTAAGAAAGCTTCTAAATTATCCAATATTGGATCACGTCGTTCCAAAAAAGATGAAAACCAAGATAAGGCAAACCTGAAAGTAGTGTATCAATAAATCTGACTTGTGATCCTGGAGTTGGAAAACTTTGCGGTTGCAATTCAATCACTAGTTGGACTTGGTTGATGAATCCTCGAAACTTGGATCTTGTGCCATCAAACTTCTTAGATAGACCAATTTTTGGTTCTCTGATGCTTGGACGATGTTCCAATGTAGGAGGAATTATATGGCTTGGTGTAGATGTTGAAGCAGCTCCAACCATATCTATATCTTCATTATTTGGTAACCTTGTTGCTCCTTGTGGAGGTACAGTGAATTGATGCATTGCAAGCATCAATTCCCTCATTTGCTCTTGCATTTGTGCCATTGCACTCTTCATTTCGGCAAGCTCGGCCATGATAACACTTCAAAAAATATATAACACTACTCGAGATAAGTAATAGGGAGAACAAAGAAAACACTAGGAATAATATCAGTTTAGAAGAGGGTAATCCGCAACTTCTAAAATGCTTGTGTCTTATCAAGAGAAAAGGGGTAATCCACTCTTAAATCAAGACAAGACAAAGCTATGATATTATAAGTGTACTCTTGTCAATCTGTCAAGGACATGAACTAGAAAAAGATGTATAATCTAAGGAAAGTTGTATCAAAGAAAAGTCACAAAATAGAAATAAAAAAGTATGTATATTCAAAGGGGAACTGGAATGGCTATTGCCAAAGACTAGAAACATGAAGACTCTTGAAACTAGACTAGGATCAGGAAAGGAGTTGACAAGAGTGAAGAGGGCTTCACTCTTGCCTCTATAAATACTATCTAACTAAGAGCTACATGGCGGTATTCTATAGGACCTCATACACGTGTCTAATTTGTAAGACACGTGTCAAACTTGCACGACAAGTTTCTCACATGTGCGCCACGTACTTGGCTTGTTTCACAAGCTACCAAAATTGTGACACATGGCTACCTTGTTCTACAAGCTACCAACATGTGCGCCATGTGGCTACCTTGTTGACCAAGTTTCTAACCTACCAATCACCTATAGACATGTATAAAGGTGATTTTGCGTCTATGAAACTTCTAAAAAGCTTCTCTATCAGATATTATCAAATCAACTTATTTTACCTACTTCTATTGGTCTATTATTACTTAGATAATTTATTGGAGTAAATCTTATGTCCGTGACATAGAGTCACCTTTTCAATTTCGAGGAATATTATCAAAGCTCAAGCATTTGAATCAAGATTTTTGTGATGAGGTCGTATCTCCAAAGACTCCAAGTGTGGCCTTACTTGACGTTGGGATACTCCTTCTTCATCTTGTCCATATTCTTCAAACCTAGCAGATTATAAAAGTTGCAATGATTCTCCAACTGCTTATATGGCAAAAAAATCTTGTAATTCTTATTCCTGCAATTCCCTTGAAATGCAAAGATTTGATATGATAATTAATAAGCTTTTAGCAAGATCTATTTTATCTTAAGAAAATACAAGTGCAAGTCTTCGCGTGGCACTCCCCTTTTTATATTGGTCTTTTATTATTAATAAAAAGCGTTATTTAGAAGCCAAGAGATGTTATTGTCCATGAAATCTTCAATGACAATTGAATTTAGATTTTTTAGGATATTATTGATGGAATTGGCGAATCTTCTTAGATGCATTCTTAAGATTATTTGAGGGTTCCCATGTTCTTTCGCTAATTCCATAGTCCTTCCAATAGATGAAATATTCTAATTGTCCATATCTTATATATGAATCCAATATTTCATCTACCTCGTATTCAATCTCTTGATTGACTTCAACTAGAGCTGGTGGTGGAATAATTCTTCCAGCAATATTTGATTTATAATAGGTTTCTTAAATCGAGACATGAAAGACTATATGAATGTGTATGCTACTAGGTAATTTGAGACAAAAACTTACTGGATTTATTTGGTGTAGAATTGTAAAAGATCTAAGTCTTTAATAGTCTAATTTTTGTAATGGTCGATTTATTTGTATATTTTGTCGAAGTAACCAGATATGATCTCCTACTTTGAAAATTGGTTGATTCTTACAATGAATGTCTGTATAGTCTTTATATTAATCTTAGGCTATTTGTAATTGGAATTTTAATTCTTCATAGATGGTTTTTAAATAGGTAGCTTGACTTTCTATAGGAAGGCTTTTCACATCTTCAATTTGGAATGGATCTGCTCTAAGGAGGTATCCATTGTTTGAGAAGAATGGAATTTGCTTTGTTGAAGAATGTTCGAAATTATTGTATGCAATCTTAGCCAATGGTAGAAAGTCTATCTAATAATTTTTTTGATAATTTATACTACAATAAAGATATTATTCGAAGATCTCATTCAATCGTTCTGTTTGATTGTCAGTTTGAGGATGATAAGCAGATGAGAGGTTGATCTTGACCTTTAAAAGCCGAAATAGTCCTCTCCAAAAGTTTGATACAAATTGTGGTCCTCGATCTGAAATAATGTCAATTAGAAGGATATATATTTGATAATTATTATCAATAAAAGGCTTGACTATTTCCTCCCCGAAAATAGTCTTGTTGCACAGAATAAAGTGTGTCATTTTGGTAAGATGGTCTACCACCACAAAAATTGAATCTTTTCTATTCGAAATTGAAAGATCTATAATGAAGTCCATAGATAACAATTGCCATAGGCCCTTAGGAACTGGAAGGGGTTGTAAAAGTCCATATGGTTGATATCTTGGAATCTTTGTTTGCGCACAAATTTCACATAATTGGATGAATTCTTTCACCAATTTCTACATTTGAGGCCACCAATAGTCTCTTGATATCAATTCCAAGGTCTTATTGAAGTTAAAGTATTCAACTGCTGGAAGGTCATGTTGAGCTTGAAGAATTTGAAGTCTTGTAGGTCTTAGAAGAACATATAAGAGATTCTTGGAATATAATAATCCATCTTTCAATTTAAAATTATTATTTTCTTCTACATGTATATTTTTTAAATGTTGTTGGATGTTCTTTATAAATGGATCTGTCTTCATTACTTTCTAGATTTCCATCTTGAAAGTTGTATCTATATAGGTAGATATTGTCAATGTCTTTAACTGCAAATTGGATGGCTTCAACATGATTGATTTTTGTTGATTTAATACAATGTCTCCTATTCTTGGTGCAAGATATGATTGTCAAGAAAGAACATCTAGTTTTTTTTGAAATTTTCTCAGACGATATATAATTACAAAATCAAATTGAAATAATGACATGCTCCATCGTATTTGTTGATGATTTAGAATTCAAGTACTCATAAAATATTTCAAGTTTTTGTGGTCGGTATATACCATGATCTTGTATTAAGTCCCTTCCAATAAATGGCGCCATTCTTCAAAAGCATCAACAATTGCCAATAATTCTTTGTCATAGATTTCGTAATTGATCTTTGCAACTAAAAATTTTTGAAAGCAGAATACTACTAGATGAAGTTGACCATCATCACCAATTTGAGAGAGTATAGATTCCACTGCAAAATTTGAGGCATCCGTTTCTATAATGAATGGTTTTGTTGGATCTGCATAGACAAGTATAAGAGTAGAAATAAAAGATTCTTTTAATTATTTGAATGCTTCTTCAGCCTTATCATCCCAAATAAATTTGTCCTTGCCTATAAATTGCATTAATGGAGCCGCAATCTTGGAATAATCTTTGATGAAGATTTTGTAGAAATTTACAAATTCCAAGAAACATTATACATTTCTAATTGATGACAGTTGTTTCTACTCCATAACAGTTTGTATCTTCTTTAAATCCATGAAAATTCCATTTTTCAAAGCGATATATTCCAAAAATTTGACTGATGGTTGGTGGAAAGAGCAATTCTCCAATTTGGCATACAATCTACTTTCTCATAATTTCTCTAATACCTTCCATATATGATATTTATATTCTTCTTCATTCTTAGAAAAGATCAAGATATCATCCAAGTAGATGACTACAAAGTCATTTAAGTATTTTTATAAGATATCATTCATCATATGTTGAAAGACTGCAGGTGCATTTCTAAACCCAAAAGGTATAACATTTTACTTGAAATATCCATATCTTATGCGGAATGTTGTCTTCTATTGATCTCCTTCTTTAATCCTGACTAGGTTGTAGGCGCCTATGAAATCAATCTTTATAAAAATCTTTGCTTGTGCTAATTGTTTCAATAATCTTGAGATTAATGGTAATGGATAGCGATTTTTTATAATTACCTTGTTTAGACCTTGATAGTCAACACACATACGTAAGGAACCATCTTTTTTTTTCACAAATAATATAAGAGCTCTAGTAGGTGATTTTGAATGTCAAATAAAACTCTTGGCTAGATTTTCATCAATATATTTTCACAAGGCTGTAAACTCCATTTTTGACAGATTGTAAATTGGACCAAATAGAAGTTGAGCTCTATCTTGTAATTTGATTGTACAATCATAAGCACGATGTTTGAATAATATGTCTACTTTTTTTTTTTCAAATACATTTTCCAAGTCATGATATTGATTAGGAATTTTTTGCTTTAATTTCTCCGTTGGATCTTTCATTGGAATAGCATACAATGCAAATGCATCTCATTTTTTTGCTGCTTGTATAAATGCTTTAACTTTAAGGAATAGAGCAGTACCTTGTTTTTTCTTTTGATGTGTAGATCTTGAGGAAATCTTCCGCATACTCCAATCAATATCAAGATTATATAGCTCAAATCAAGGAAGTGCAATGACAATAGGATTTATTGCACATCTAATGATGTTGAAAATAATTTGTGATATTTGATCTCTTAGTATCACTTCCAACGGTTGGGTTTCTTTGACAACATCTCTTGATGCAAGGTTTCTTTCATAAATGACTTCAACGGGTGTAGGATGGATCTTCTTTACAAGTAGTAGATTGTGCTTGGTTGCAAAATCCTTATCCATAAAATATGCTGAGGCTCCAATATCTAAAAGGACTTTAGTAGAAATTTCTTGTTTCAAGGTTCTTATATATACATGAAGTATAAAACAAGATGTTGGATCCGTAGGTAAAAAGAAATCTTTTTCTAGTGCTTTAGATTTGAGGATGTCCAACCACAAGGTCCCTACTGTGGCTGGACGTCTTTATTTTTCAACCTTGATAATTTAGATATTATATCTCGTGCCTTGAATTCTCTAGACTTATTTGGATAATTTGTTGCTTTGTGATTGGATCTTCTACAATATAGGCATAAATTTTCTTATCGACATCTAGTCTTTTCCGTTGGTGTTAATGGCTTGAATTGAGTTGCATCAATGTGCATAGGTTCACAATATATTAATGGCTTTTCCAATATTCTTAAAGATGTAGCAGTCGTACTTTGATAGGTATTGCTAAAAATTGATCGTCTTTCTTCTCGTAGTTCAAATAGGCGATTGTTACAAGTAATAGCTTGAGCTATGAGTTCTTCTAAGCTTTCAACTCTTAACATTGTGATCAATAAATTCTTTACATCATCCTTAAGGCCATAACAAAATCGAGTCATAAAAGCCTTATCATTCTAATCAAGATCACAAATAAGTTGTTAAAATTTTGCAGCATAAATTGCAATTGAATGTTGCCCTTGTCATAGATTTTGTATCTTCCTCTCTGCCACCCTCTCTCGATTATTGTCTTCAAATGCAACAGTAAATCTTTCTATAAAAGCTTCTAAATTGTACATGATTGGAGAATTCTTTTTCAATAGTGGCACAAATCATGATCAAACACTTCTTAATAAATAGGTGCCTACAAAAGTGACTTAAGTGAATCCATCTGGATAATGAGACGGATATAGTCATAAGTAAAGTTGCACTTATTATACAAATTCTCAAAAGTTGGGTCTTGTTCTATCAAACTTATTTGGCTCTTTTATCACAATCCTTGGAACTTCTAGAGAAATTGTGTGCATATCTTGTCTACTGCTTGCTTCTCTTAATCGAATAATCTCTTGTTGTAAGTTATGAATCTCTCGCTTAGTTCTTCAGATACTTGCTCTATTTGTGATTTTTTTTTTGGGTTGCAGAAGAATGTCATTTCTTCTTGTATCATATCCAATAGGGCTTAAAGATCTATAAGTGTTGCCACTCTATTCTCTATTTGTGAGAATACACCTCCATTAACCTGATTTATTTCCATCTTAAAAAAAAAAATTGATAAGCCGTTAGTATTTTTTATACTAAAAGGAATACTTTTAGACAATTAGTTTAGAGGAGGATAATTCACAACCTCTAAAATGTAGTGATATAACTTAAGAAAGGGATAATCCACTCTTTTCAAAGAAAAATCAACTACAATAAATAAGCATATCAATCTAGAAGGGAGTAGTCCATATCCCTCTAGAACGCAATAGTATCTTGAAGAAGGATAATCCACTTTCTATCAAGAAATCTAAACTCTGATATGATTATATAAGTCAGTCTTGCCAAACTATCAGTGATGCAAGATAGCAGATTAGCAAAGAACTAAAGAGAAGAATTTAGAACCAAAATAACTTAAAGGACAAAGAACTGGATGGAAAAGAACAAGAACTAGATCAAGAATAAGAAACTGGATTAATATCAAGAATAAGGCAACATTCTAGATTATTCCAAGACTTGTATTGGCAAGATTGAGGTGCTCCTCAATCTTGCCTCTTATTTATATTATGAGGCCTTATGTCCTATTGGATCTTCTAAAAATATCTTAGAATATTTTAGAAGCTTGAGGAAGATTTTGGAAGATTCTAAAAAGTCTACAAGAGGTCTTGGAAGATTGAAGAAGATTCTAGAGGATCCTAAGAATACCTTAGATTATTTTAGAAGTTTGAGGAAGATTTTGGAAGACTCTAAAAAGTCTAGAGGAGGTCTTGGAAGATTAAAGAGCATTCTAGAAGATTTTCAAAGACTAAAGAAGATTCTAGAAGATTCTAAAAGATTTTAGAAAGCTATAGAAGGTTCTAGAAGACTACAAAAAGTTCTAGCAGTGGCTTAAAATATGTCTGTGACATTCTTTGTGAAGAAAAAAGATGGTTCTTGACATATGTGCATTGATTATTGGAGATTGAATAAGATAACGATGAAAAATCATTATCCACTACTATTAATTTCAAGATTTTTGGAATAACTTGGCCAAATCAAGATCTATATTAAAATAGATCTTTGTAGAGCATACAACTTGGTATAGATCAAGGAAGAAGACAAATAAAAGACCATATTTTGGATAAGGTATAGGTATTTTAAATATAATATTATATCCTTTGGATTATCAAATGCTCCTACTATCTTTCAACATTTAATAAATAACATCTTTTGAAAGTATCTAGATAAGTTTGTGGTGATTTATCTTGATGATATCTTGATTTAATCAAAAAATCTAGAAGAATACAAGGAGCATGTAAAAATGATATTATAAAAGTTACAAGATACAAGTCTATATACCAAGCTAAAAAAATAAATATTTCATTAATCAAAGATGGAATTTTTGGGATGTATTGTATCTATTGAGGATTTGATGATGGATTTTAAGAAGGTGGAGGTAGTTATGCAATGGACCATCTCAAAGACTATGAGAGATATACAATATTTTTTTAGATTTGTTAACTTCTATCAAATCTTCATCAAAAATTATTCTCAAGTTGTTGTTGTTGTATTATATATTGTTTTGTTTAGAAATGCACTGCACACCTGGCTGTAGAAGGTGAAGTTGTGATTTACAAATATGCAAAAAATCCTAATAGGTTTCATCTATATAAGAAGAATGCAATTTGAATTTCAATTCAAAAGTACTTAAAGCTAATACAAAGTACTCAAAAATATTCTTTTTAATAATCTTAACTATATATATACTCTAATTTCTTTGTTACTTTCACAATTAGGCAATTTCAAATTTTCTTTGTAAGTCCTAATCCTAGTTAGTGAGCTTTAGCATGCTATAACTCTTAATTTGACAATCCAATTGATGCAAAATTTAGCATACAATAGTCACCACAAGTCTTTTACATGCTCAAAAAATTTCAGCCCAATCCAACTTACAAATTGTGAAAAAACATTCAAAACTAGCATTGATGTCACTCACCTGCTAACTTGAAGGTTGATGTAGATGTTCCAATAGCAATTTCTCCTTCTCTAACTATAAATTTTATTTTGAAATTGATTTATAGCTTAACCTCTAAGTCTTTTAATATTATGCTAAGTTTCAACTTGTTTTGATTAATAGATCTCTAGATATTATAAAAACCCTAAATAGCCCTAAATTGCCAATTTTTGATACTTCTGGTTTTAAAGTTCAAATATCTTCCAATTGCACTATTAGATTATTATAAAATTTTATATATTTTTAACACATCTAATCAATCACATATTATAAAATTTTTAATTATATATGTAACACCAATTGTACACATCAGCCAAGAGTGCTAGCCCTAATTTTATTACATAAAATCTATCTCACCAATACAAACCCTGACTTTGAATAATGGTTTCTAAATCCTTCGAAAATCTATAAAAATAAATTTTATGTCTTTAAAAGAAGCTTAAAGCTAGCTTTCAAATTCCAATTATTGATCTTTAAATGATCCAATACTTTGCCCTTGGTGGCTATTTTTATGGCTAGAGGTCTAATTTTGATCCAATCTCTAATCGGTTGACCTCAAATATCAATCCAACCTATCCTAAGAGTTTTTAAGCTTGATCCTATCCTCACCCTAACTCTAGTATCAATCATATTAATTATTTATCTCTTTTATTCTATTTTTATTAATTTATGGCTTTTTAAAAGTTATAAAAGAATTTTTATAACCTAAAAGAAAAATTAATAACTAACTTTTATCTACTAGTATTAGGAACATACACTTTGGAGGTTTGTAGAATCTTTTAGAATATTCTAGAGATTCTTGAATAAACAAAAGTTAGTTGAGAAGCTTCTTAGTTGGTGAAAGTAGCTCAAGAAGCTTCTAAGTTGGTAGAAAGAGCTCAAGAAGCTTCTTGTTGGTAGTAGCTACTTGAGAAGCTTCTTAGTTTGATGGAAGCCGCTCAAGAAGCATCTTAGATAAGGATATATATAGGAATTGAGGTTGAAGAGTTTTCTAGTCTTGACAATGTATCTCTTCGAATTCTAGCTCATCTTTCTTAGTGTTGCTTGTGTACTCATCTAATTAATTCAAGTTCTTGTTGGTTTCTTCTTAAAACCTTATCCTAGTTCAAGTCTTTTGCTCTATATTCTTATGTCCTTGATAGTTTGTCAAAACTAACCTCATTTTTAATATCAAAGTTGGATTCTTCTTATTAGAAAGTAGATTATTTCTCTATTCAAAGATATATAAGCACTTTATAGGTTGCACATTACCTTCCTTTAAACTTATATTTTTTTCATCATAATATTGGAGCTTTTTCCTTTTTGTGAGAAAGTGGATCACTCCTCACCTCAAAGGTCTTAAAGCATTTTAGAAATTATGGATAATCCTCCTCTAAACTTATATTATTTTCTTATAGATTTTTTTTTTTTTTTTTTTTTTTTTTTTCTTAGAATAACTGAAGGTCAAGATATTGATATGATAGTATCTTTCAAGTCCAAGTTAGACACCATTATAAATACTCTTATTATTTTATCTGCTAAGACTACGGTATTGTGATGTAATGTGACTATTAGGTGAAAGAATGTGAAAATAGTATATTATAGAAGATCTTAGTTCAAAATATTGTAAAAAATTATCTTAAAAAAATAGATAATAATAAAAAAAGAATAAAATTAATGAGTGTTAATATTGCCCTTTTTACAAATGAGCTTCTATTTACTTTGTAGGGCCATAAGTAAGGAAAAACAAAGTAGATTGAGAAATAAAATAATATAGGCATATATAGGAGGGAGTTAAGAAGAGGTTTCAAAAAAATTTATCACAAAAATCTCAAAATAGATACTCAGAAAGGACCCGTTATGAGCTGGGATTGAAATCAGACCCCGGGGCACAAAACCATGTGCCTATGGTGGATCCAAAAGGTTTTTGAAGATTGAAGATTAGGGCTAGGAAGTGGACTTGAGAGGTTTGGTATAGAAGTTAGTTTCGAGTGATTTGGAAAAGAAATGACTTTTTAATAGCTTTGCAAAGTCAAGCTTGTTTTGGGCAACTTGGGATTTTGTGAAATAAAATAGGGTTGATGTTTTAGGCAATTCCAAAAGTTTTGTAGCAGATCCATAACTAAAAATTTGTGGATTTTTGGATATTGTTGTTGTTAATGTGTATTATGAATTTGAGCTGAATCTAATAGTTTAGTTGTACGTAATTGGAGTTTAAGTGGATCAAGGTCTTGGAAATTAAGTTTTGAGGATCAGTCAAGGTTTTTGAGATCTTGAGCAATCTGTCAATTGGATTGGAGTAAACTTTATTTGTATGGATAGTAGACTTGTTTTCCTATACACATGAATGATTTGAGACTGATTGAATAATGAAGAAGGAAGAAATCAACACTGAAAGATCAGCATCAAGGTTGGAGAATGAGGTCGGCCAACACTCGTGAAGGTTTTAGGATTTTTCTTCCATTTGGTAAGTTCAATTTCCTTCAAATTTGCTATGCTTCTTGTTGACTAAGAGATTGAAAGGTGTACAAAGTTTTAAGTAAGATCAATAGTCTAATCAACAGATATTGAGGTTCTAATTTTCCCTATGGTTGATTTGAATTGGTTAGAATTTGGTTTAAGATTTGTTTAGAATTTGGTTTAGGGTTTAAGATTTATTTAGGGTTTGTTTTAGGATTTAAGATTTGTTTTAGGATTTAGAATTTGATTTAAGATTTGAGATTTGACTTAGGATTTGATTAGGATTTGACTTAGGATTTGACTAGGATTTGACTAGGATTTGACTAGGATTTGACTTAGGGTTTGATTTAGATCTTGATCAGGATTTGATTTAGGATTTGATTTAGGATTTGATTTAGGATTTGATATATGATTTGAATAGGATTTGACCTAGGATTTGACTTAGGATTTGACTAAGATTTGACCAGAATTTGATTTAGGATTTGGTTTAAGATTTAAGGTTTGATTTAGAATTAGGGTTTGATTTAGGATTTAATTTAAGATTTAGGATTTAATTAGGATTAGGATTTGATTAGGATTTGACTTAGGATTTGACTTAGATTTTGACTAGGATTTTACTAGGATTTAACCAGGGTTTGACTTAGGGTTTGATCTATGGTTTGAATAGGATTTGACATAGGGTTTGACTTAAGGTTTGACTTAGGTTTTGACTAGGATTTGACTAAGATTTGACCAAGATATGACTTAGGGTTTTAAGATTTTTATTTTTAGTATTTTTTAAATTTATTATTTTATATATTATTTTCTTTTATGATTAATGTATGATTCATTTATTCTTCTTTTATAATTTTTTAAAGATTGGATCAAAATTTGATTAATATTATTAAGGTTTAATAGAAGTTGTTTAGGATTCTATTAGAGTTGTTAGGATCTTCTTATTGTGTATTTCTTTTTTATCTTCCACAGCCAGATGTCCGGAGTATTCTCGAGCAAAATTGCACGTATTACGACAATGGAAACTGAAATAACTATTGCAAAACTTTATAATGACACAACATTTAGAATGCCACAATTTAGACTATACCTACCTCCAATTTCTATACTTGAGAATGCAATATTACGTATGTTATGTCAAAGAAATTCATGTGTTCAATAACTTAAGGAGCCTCAAATTAGTCTTCTATAGAAATATAATGATACATTGTCGTGTTGTGATTCGGCTACCATGTGAAAAAATTGTACATGTATATTTAATGTATAATTACTATATAGCTAAACGAGAGCCATATCAATGGAATTTTATTAATTGTAAGATGTGATTAGATTGTTAGTTTAGAAGAAATCTGTTTAATAGGGCTATCAATGAAGTTTATACAACCTTATTTTTTTTTTGATAGTAATTTTGAAATTGATTTTATATTGATAATAACTCTTGTATATCTTAAGTCACCTTTGTTAGATATTGGTGATCCTTAAGATCTTATTTATTTCTTTTATTTGGTGTTTAGAACACATATTGTGTAAATCTTATAAAAAAAAAGGAATAGAAAGGGATTTTTAGTGTGAAAGGAGGTAGTTAGGCCATCCATGTGAATGAATGGTGATGGATGATAGAAGTCTCTATTCCTATTGGCCAAAAATCATACCTAATGAGCTTCAAGGAAGCTGCTTGAGGGTTTATTAGGGATTAGGATTTGTTTTTGGAAGGGAATCAAACATCAGAGGCTAAGGTCAGCAAGTTTCATTTTTTGGATATAGTTTTGGTGCAAATCTTGCATGATTTGGACTTTTTATAAAAGATATATAGGCACTCAAAGTTAGGGTGTTGAAATCATATCTATTGTCACTATTTTGGAAATAACTCGTATATACAAAGAGCAATAGAAGATTGGCAATTGAGATTGGAAAAAACATTTTTTTGGCTACACTTTTATGTATAGTTTGATAAAATCTAAGCTGAGATAAAAGAGATATTGGGAGTTGAAGTTAGTGCTTGTAAGCTAAGGGCAATAAGTGACCCCACTTAACTAGTGGTTACATTTTGAGCTATATCTTAGGCAATTTGATAGATTTTTAGTTCAAAATTTCCAAGAGTATATATGTTTATGTCATAAGACTATGTGCAAAACTTTTATAGCATTAAGATTTTGGGCTTGTGAAATATAAGGAAAATAGTGCTCGGGTGTCTTTGAGCTAGGATTTTAAGCACCTGCTATGGTTTTTGAGATATCAAACGATCGGAAACGAATTTATAATTGATTATTTTTTGTGGTGAAACTTAATAGTATTATCTATACTTTAAAGAAAAAGATTTAGAAATTGAATAGTTGGATCAAGTGTTATTAGACTCTAAAGATCAAGAAGAAATAAGTCCTTATAGGTCAATAAAGATTTGAAGGGTTTTTGTGGAAATTTGAACCTTTTTTGTACAAACCTATTTAAATACAAGAGGATTTATTTATATAACTTTTCTTTTGAAATATTTTTATATTATTATTATTATTTTTTTATTAAAGACAAATCACTTATTGGAATTTAGCCAATAAGTTTCAAGTAAACTCTCTAGAGCCAGGTACCCAATGTATTTCTAAATAGAAGTTCACACCACATGACAACGTTTTGAAAGTTCCAAGGATTTGTCAACCAAATTTGATTAATAATAGTCCTACAATTTGATACTTATGCAACAAAAGAGTCATAGATTGGATTAGTTGGCACCTTCTTTACAAAGTAAGTATTATCATAATTTGCTTCCTTGTTTGAAAAAATATCACCAATTTTGAACAACTTTGAAGTTTTCATGGAAGCATTTGTAGAAGCATTTGGAAAACATGACAAGGCTTGTTGGATAACAACTAAGATTTGAACATTGCATCAAGGGATACGCTATGCATCAATCTATATATTTGATTTTAAGCAGTTAGCATGCAACATCAATTAGAACAAAGAAGCTTTAATGAGCCAATTCTATTAAGGATTAAAAGATGATGTAAAAGATTTATTATTGCTGCTATTGGATCCAAAATTGTTCAATAAAGCTATTAGCTAAGTCGTAAAATGTGATAATTGGCTATTTCAATGTCATCAAGATTAATGCACATGGGCTTCAATAAGACAACTCATAATCTGACATATTCTTGTTACATCAATAAGTATTTTAAATTCACACTCAGAAATAAAAGACATATAATTTGATATAGTACGTTTTAAATCTCTTAGTCCATAAAAAAAGAAGCGTTGGATGGAAAAAGATCTATACCTATATTATAGTGAGGAAGGCGACAAGGTTGGAAATTGTCCAAAGAAACAAAATTGACACTTCACCAAAACCAGGAATACAATTGTTCAAAAAAATGATAATATTTAGCCACAGTAGAGACCATGTGGCTACACAATCCAATATTATAAAATTATTCAAGTTCCTCTCTTTTTGCTCAAATTTCTCATTGTTTTATAATTTCTTTATATTTTGGCCTTTAGAAGCTTCAAACAATAGCCTTGTTAAATTCAAAGGTATTTACTTATTTTGTATATGAGGCATTTATTAAACTTTAATAATTTTTTTAATATAGAAATTCAAACCTATTCATGTAGAAATAATAGATAGAAAATCCTTATCCTCTAATAGTATCACATACAAAATCACACCTATAAAAGTATTATTCAAAGATTGTAGAAGTCAAATTATATTCAATATCATTAGAACTCTTTTAAATCTTATTATTCTTGGACTATCTTGGTTGAAAAAGCATAATTCATCTATAGATTAGAAATTGCAAAGAATAACATTTCTTATAGAAATCTCTATAAAAAAAATTTGTAAAAAGTCACAAATTGGTAAGCCATTATTTGTTAAAGCAAGGACTTTTATAAGATCGGCTAAATAAGATATACTATTTGTTATTTATGCAACTCCAATTAAAGAAGATATAACTTCATCAACAAGTATTCCAAAGTAATATAATAAATTTTAAGATGTTTTTTAGAAGAAGAATGTTGATATATTACCAAAGCACTGATCATACGACTGTGGTATAAATCTTTAGAAAAGAACTCAACCACCTTTTCGCCCAATTTATAATTTTTTTCAAAATCAACATTCAGCATTGAAAGTGTCAAGGATGTAAGAATACAGAATAAGAGATTTGAAACTAAAACAAGGTTTCTAAAAGAAACCAATAAGAAATTGAATTAAACAAATGAGTATACAAACAACATCAAAAAAAGTGACTTAAAACTCCAAGAGATGTATTGTCGAAACTGAAGAATTCTTCAGCCTTGACTTCTATATATACTCCTGTCTAGGACGCTTCTTGAGTGACTTTTATCAAACTAAGAAGCTTCTTAAGAAACTTCTACCAACTAAGAAGCTACTTGAGCTCTTTCTACTAATTGAGAAACTTCTCAACCGACTTTCACCAATTAAAAAGCTTCTAGAATATTCTAGAAGATTTTGTGAACCTCCAAAGTGTATGTCCCTAACATCACCTCCTCCTCTAGTGACGAGTCCGAAGAGGAGCTCAAACTTATTATATATGTAAAAAATCAAGAATATATTGTACTAGTGAAGTTATGTTTTTTGTTCTTCGTTCTTGAGCAATGAGTTGTACTGGTCCTTGAAGAAATTGCCTATGGCCTTGAGCTGATACCTCCATTGTTGAAACATCACATCTAAGGATCTGATCTTCATTGTGGCCTTCAAAATATCTTCCAAATAAAATCTCAAAACTAAAAGGATTCACCTTTTTAAGCTCAAGTAATATCACTAAAGCTTGACCATTGGAATTGAAACTTACATGATTGAATCTTATTCTTAATGGCTCCAACCGAGGTCGTACTTGGCATTGAAATGTATTGTCCTCACTTTGTTCAATTGAAGGTTGTGAAAATTGCACTTGTTCATTTGAAGCTTGTGTAGCAAGTGAATCTTTTGAATCTTGTTCTTTCAATACTAAAAGGTTTGATATAGTGACTAATTTGCTTCTATCACTCTATTCTATCTTGGACGAGACAACTATATTCAAATGAAGGCTTTAGTTTAACTCTCCCCTTCTTTATAAATATTCCTAAAATCTAATCTTCATTAAGAAGTTATCATCGAATATATTTAGGTTTGTGGAGATAGAATCAATGAAATTCTTGTATCTTTTGAGGCGCATTGGTAAGATTTGCGATCGGTTCCCATATGCGCTCATTAATGTCATAGTCCTATTAATGAACAAGATATTCTAATTTATCCCACCTTTGCCATGAATCAAATACCTTTTCAATCTCGTTTACTTCATGGTTTTTAATTTCAATATTAGGTGGCGATTTTTGTACCCTTCTTGGAATGTGCAATTCTCTATAAGGTTCTAAAAGAGAGACATGAAAAATTGGATGTACCTTCATAGTAGATGATAATTTTAAGTAATATGTGATTGGATTGATTTGCTTCTGGATAAAAAATGGTCCCAATCTTTGATTGCATGGCCGCTTAATCTTGAGATTTCATCAAAGAAGCCATATTTTATTTCCAATATAAAAAATATACAATTGATTTCTAAATTTATTTATAGATACCTTGTAAGCATCTTCAATTGCTTATAATTGAAGCTTTAAGGTTGTTTGGTGTTGTAATAGGTGCTTTGCAAATCCTTCAACTGCTAGATTATTATTCTTTGATGTATTCTATAAATCAAGCTTTAGATGATATCCATAGTTGAAATAAAATGGTGTTTGTTGAGTTGAAGCATGAACAATATTAATATATACAAATTCCACTAATAGTAGATACGAGGTCCAATTGTCTTGTTGATAGTTAATGCTGCATCATAAATACTACTCCAAAACTTGGCTAACTCGTTTTGTTTGGTTGTCAATTTGAGGATGGAAAGCTAAAGAAAATTTAATATCCACCTTTAATATTTTAAAAAGATATTTCCAAAACTTAGATATGAACTGGAATCCTTGATCGGATGCGATATTATTTAATAGGCCATGATATTGATATATATTTTGAAAAAAGAGCCTTATCATTTCTTCACTAGATGCAGTCTTTTTGCAAAGGATAAAATGAGCCATCTTTGTGAGTTGATCAACCACTACAAAGATATTGTCCAATGAATTGGATGGCGATAGATCTGTGATGAAGTTCATCTAGATAGAGGACCATGACTGTCTTGGAATATGCAAGGGTTGTAAAAGTCTATAAGAGCGATGTTGAGGATTTTTGGACCTTGAACAGATATCACAAGATAATATGAAGTCCTTCATTGCCTTCCACATTTGAGGCCACTAAAAATCTCAAGAAATAAGTTCCAAGGTCTTGTTAAATTTAAAGTGATCCGTAGTAGGAAAGTCATGGTGAGATTGAAGAACGCACAGTCGTGTTGGTTCTTCTAGAATATACAAACGTTCTCCAAAGTATAAAAGGTCTTCCTCAAATTTGAACTTATCAACATTTTTTTTCAAATGATGCTTGATATCAAGGATCAAAGCATCATTAGTAGTTGCAGCATGCACCTCATTGAGGAAACAAGAATCGATAGGCACCAATATAATAGTCGTGCAAAGGCAGAATTGCTCCGATTTTAACAAAGTTGTATATTGTTAATCAAATGTTGCCTCTTCCACCTTTCATACAAGATGTGATCTTCTCAATAGAGCATTAGATAATCCTTGTTGCTTTCCAAGGCAATAAGTGATAACGAAGTTGAATCAAGATAGTGATATATTCCATCGAGCTTGGCGGCAATTAAAAATCCAAATTGACATAAAATATTCTAAGTTCTTGTGATCTGTATATTCAATCACAAGATGCATTGCTCCTTCAAAAAAATGATGCCATTTTTGAAAAGAATCCACAATAGCAAAAAGCTCTTTATCGTGGATTTTATAATTTTGGCAGCAGAGAACTTTTGAGAATAAAATGCAATAGGATGGAATTTGTCGTCTATACCCATTTGTGAAAATATGGCCCCTAGTGCAAAATCTGCAGTATTAGTCTCCAAGTAGAATGCCTTTGTAAAGTCTAGATGTACCAATATTAGGGCTATAATAAATGCTATCTTGAGATCTTGGAATGTCTTTTCTACTTGATGCCTCCATTTTAACTTGTCTTTACATGTCAATCAAATAAGAGGGGCAGCAATTTGAGAGTAATTTTTTATGAAGATTTCATAGAAGTTAATAAATCCAAGAAAATATTGTACATCTCTCACAATGTCCAAAAATTCCATCTTAGGTTGGTGAAATACATTTTTTTTTTGATTTGGCATACAAACCTATATCTTGCACCTTTTATAATACCAACTTGATATGCTTCTTATGTTCCTCCATATTCTTTGAGTAGATCAAAATATTATCAAGATAAATCACCACGAACTTGTCTTAATATTTTTGAAAGATATCATTCATTAAATATTGAAAGATAGCGGGTGTATTTGTTAGTCCAAAAGACATGACATTATATTCAAAATGTCCATATCTTATCCAAAATGCGATCTTTTATTCATCTCCCTCCTAGATCCGTACCAGGTTATATACTCCGTTGTCGTGGATTGAAGGAGCGAGCCCTCTTCAAAAAATCGTTGGAATCTTGGCTGCCTATTAAATAAAGAAAAAGAAGACTAGTGAGATATGTGTATTTATATCCTTGTGATTTTTTTCAACATATCCTGGTTATCAACCCTTTTGTTCCTTCAATGATTCTTTGGTCAAATCCTTTTCACTCCCTAAAGATTCCTTAAAAGATTTTTTTGGAGATTCTCTCAAAGATTTTTTATCAAAAATCTTTTGATAATCTTAAGATTCTTTCAAAGATTCTTTCAAAGATTTCTTGTTAAAGTCCTTTGATTATTTTAAGATTTCTTTAGAGATTCTTTCATAGATTCTTTCATAGATTTCCTATCAAAATTCTTTGATTCCCAATAAGATTCTCTTATAGATTCTCTCAAAGATTTTCTATCAAAATTCTTTGATTATCCTAAGATTTCCTCGGAGATTTCTTCACAAATTCTCTTGAAGATTTCCTATCAAAATCCTTTGATTATTCTAAGATTTCCTCGGAGATTCCCTCGGAGTAAGACCCAATTCACAAAAAAAAACAATTGAAAAGAAAAAGTATTTATTTTCAATCCTAAAAGGATTTAAATAGGCAATTTTAGCCAATACCCGGATAATATCCAATGTATGCTAATATTCGCTTGATACTCGTCTGATATCCGATTGATATCCGGATATCAGGTATTTCTTAATCCTAAATTTTTTTGGTTGATATCCAAGGAACCTTGAGATTCTTTATTCAATATCCTAGAATCTTTAGATTTCTTATTTGATACTTTAAAATTCTAAGATTCTATATTTGATATCCTAGAATCCTTAAATTTCCTATTCACACTACAGTTTTGGAACTAGTTCTAATTTATCCTTGTTCATATTATAATTTTAGTAGTAACTATAATTTATCCTTGTTCACATTGTAACTTTGGTACATACTTATTTGATTTTGATGCACTTGCTGCAAGTGCATCACAACACCATAAAGATCTATTTTAGTATAGATCTTGGCTTGGGCAAGTTGTTCCAAGAGTCCTAAAATTAATGGTAGTGGGTAACAATTCTTTATTGTTATTTTATTCAATCCTTGATAATCAACACACATACATAAGGAACCATTATTCTTCTTCACAAAAAGTATAGTTGCACATGTTGGAGACTTTGAATGCCTGATAAAGTTCTTTGCAAGATTTTCATTAATATAATCTTTTAATACTAAAAATTCATTTTGAGAACGATTATAAATTGGGCCAAAAGGTGGTTGCATTCCTTCTTGAAGATCTATAGTACAATTGTAGGGTTGGTGCTTTGGCAATATATAAGCATTTTTTTTTTGAAAAACATCTTGAAATTCATTATATTACTCTAGAATACTTGTCGATGAAGTCATATCTTCTTTAATTGGAGTCGCATAGATAGGTTTCATGGATGATACTACAAGAGGATAAGAATCATCCATCTATTATCTTTATATGAATAGATTTGGATTTCTATATTAGAGGAATTTTGTAAAGCTTAGTGAATGTCGATCTGCAAAATAAGCAGATGCTCTCAAATCTAACAAAATAATTGTCTAAAGCTTTTGAGGGCCAAAGTACAACGGGATTCTAAAACAACAAGCAAGTTGAGCAGAAAGAGAGGAATCTGAATAGTTTTGTAATGTTAGGTTGTCCAATCACACTGTCCATATTGTGGCTGAACATTGTTATTTTTTCGAATAATTGCTAATGTCTTAATTTTGTTTCTTTGGGCAATTGCCAACCTTGTGGCCTTCCTCGCTGCAATAAATGTATAGACCTTCTTCCATCCGTTGCTTCTTTTCTTATAAACTAAGAGGTTTAAATTGTACTGCATCAAATTGCATATTTTCTACTTCTAAATGTGAATTCAAAATACTTATTGATGTAGCACGAATATGTCAGATTGTGTGTTGTCTTCTTGGAGCCTATGAATGTTGATCTTGTCGACATTAAAATAATTGATTATCATATTTTACGGCTTGGCTAATGGCTTCATTGAGAGATAGTGGATCCAGAAGCAACAATAACAAATCTTTCACATCATATTTTAATCCCCAATAAAATTGGCTCATTAGGACTCTTCATCACAATTGATGTCGCATACTAATTACCTAAAATTGGATACATAGAGTAATGCAAAGCGTGCCCTTTGATTTAATGCTTGGATCTTAGCTGTTGTCTAATAAACCTTGTCATGTTCTCCAAATGCTTCCGTAAATGATTCCATGAAAACTTCAAAGTTGTTCAAAATTGGTAATCTTTTTTTAAATAAGAGAGTAGACTATGATAGTGCTTGTCTCATAAGCAAGGTGCCAACCAATCCAACCCATGATTCTTCTGTCAAATAAGTATCAAGTTGTAGAATTATTATCAATCGAATATCATTGGCAAACCCTTAGAACTTTGAATGCATACCATCATATTTCTCCGACAGACTAACTTGAGGTTCCTTGCATTGTCAAACAGGTGGATTTTCTTGGCATAATATAGGTAGTACTGCATCCTCAAGTGCAAAAGTTAGGGGTGGATGTAGTCTAGATTGTAATATTTTAGTTGTTGTATCGTTACAAAGTTTTATAACAATCCCTTCAATCTTTGCAATCCTAGAAGATAAAGTAGTAAGAGCTCTTATAATGGCATCTAACTTAGCCTCAGAAGATTCAATCAAACTAATATCTTAACTTCCAACCATTCTAAAAATTAAAAAAAAAAAAAAAAAAAAAAAAAAAAAATGAATCTGTAAGAAGGCAATATTGATTTAGAAGAGGGTAATCTAAAACCTCTAAAATACTTTAAGACCTTCAAGGAGAGGGGTGATCCACTCTCTCACAAGACGGACAAAGCTCTAATATTGCGATGAAAAAAATATCAATTTAGATGAGGGTAATTTGCAACCTCTAAAGTGTTGATATACCTTCAAGTAGAGGGATAATATACTCTTTAATAAGAAGGATCCAACTCTAATATTGAAGATGAAGTTAGTCTCTACAAACTGTCAAGGACACAAGAATACAAAACAAGAGATTTGAAATTAGGACAAGATTTCCAGAAGAAACGTATAAGAATAAAATTCACCTTTCACCTCAAATTACAAGATGGCCTCAATTAAGAGTTGCTTGTAATTGGTAGTATAAAGTGAAGAAAGCAAAAAGTAAGAACAAGAGAAAAACAAATACAAGATAAGTGAAATATGTGTAATTAAGCAATTACACCTTAAAAAACTAATCAAAATATATTTATTAGAATTTCACTTAATAAAAAATAAAAGTAAATAGTAAAAATTATATTTTTAAGTAGGTAATTTTTTTATCTTTCTAATGATATAAAAAAAATACAAATCCAAGTTACTATGAGTAAATTATGATAATTCAAACATAAAAGGTAAAGAATTGAAAAGTTAAGTGAATAATTTTTACCTCAAGGATAACTTGCTTAAAAGATCAAGAGTTTGAACCTCACCAAGGCTCACAAGTAGTGTATGTGGATCTTCTAGAGAGGCCAGAAGGCCTTAGTCTTATCTTCCTACCTACACCCAAGGTGCTATAATCCATATGGGACTTGTGCACCTCCCTTCCTACAAGGACTATACTAGCTGCTGGTCCTTCTATTTTCTAATAGTAGAACTAATATTTTTGCACTTTTGACTTCACCATGGTGTTCAAAAACACCCAGTTAGTCTAGGGACCTTGTATGACATTCAAATATTGCTCCATTTCTTCATAATAGCTCTCAAGGTGATAAAACTTATTTTTATCAAAGTCTTCAAAAATACTCTAAAAAATCCTAAAAAATTCTAAATAAATTCTAAATAAACTTTAAAAATATTAAAAATAGTTCTAAGATGATAATATCAATTTAAAACTATTTTATTCTACCTTAGAGATTTTTTAAAATAATAAAATCAATTTAAATCAATTAAAATCCTATTATCTACATAAATAACTAAAAAGACATGAGGTTTTTTTTTCATGCTTCTTCTACCTACTAAGTAACATTTATATGTTTTTCATAAGTAATACATATAGATAGAAGGCCAATATAGACATTGGTCTCTATAACTAAATACTAATTCTTACAATTAAGAGAAAATACTAAACCAACTAAGATAATTGCCTCCAAGACTTACTAAGATTCCATTTCTTCTCCTCTAATACTATTCTCTTTTATTTAGTATCTTCTAAATATATCTTTATCTAATAATTATAATTTTGGCACTTAAATATATTTTTTTGTCCTAAAACAACTAATGAGTAAATTTGATGACTCACAAAATCAACAAGAACTTGAATTAAATAAATGAGTACACGAATAATACTAAGAAAGGTGAGTTAGAACTCCAAGAGATGTATTGTCAAGACTGAAGAATTCTTCAGCCTTGACTCCTATATATATTCCTATCTATGATGCTTCTTGAATAACTTCTATCAAACTAAGAAGCTTTTTGAGCAACTTCTACCAATTAGGAAGCTTCTTGAGCTCCTTCCACTAACTAGGAAGCTTCTTGAGTTCATTCCACTAATTAGAAAAAAATTCAATTGACTTTCATCAATCATGAAGCTTCTAGAATGTTTTAAAAGATTTTGTGAACCTCCAAAGTATATGTCCCTAACAGAAAGATTATATTCATAAAAATCTTAGAAAAAACTTTAGTAGGCATTTAAAGTCTCTAGCAGGTGCATATATACTTTTTGTAAAGTAGAAGGATGGTTCCTTATGTATGTGTATTGATTATCAATGATTGAATAAGATAATGGTAAAAAATTATTACCTACTATCATTAATTTGAAGACTTTTGGAATAGCTTGGCCAAGTCAAGATCTGTACTAAGATAGATCTTTGTACAATATATAACTTTATATAGATTAAGGAGGGAGATGAATGAAAGACTGTATTTTGGACAAAATACGGACATTTTGAATATGATATGTCATTTGGACTAACAAATATACTTGTTATCTTTTAACATTTAATGAATGACATCTTTCGAGAGCACCTAGACAAGTTCGTGGTGATTTATCTTGATGACATCTTGATCTACTTGAAAAATCTCGAGGAACATGAGAGGTATGTTAAGTTGGTATTACAAAAGCTGCAAGATATAGGTTTGTATGCCAAACCAAAGAAATGCATATTTCATCAACCTAAGATGGATTTTTGAGATACATCGAATCTATTGAAGATTTGATAATGGATCCTAAGATAATAGATACGATTATGCAATGGATCATTTTAAAGATTGTAAAAGATGTATAATATTTTCTTGTATTTGTTAACTTCTATTGGATCTTCATCAAAAATTACTCTTAAGTTGCTGCCCTTCTTATTTGATTGATATATAAGGACTAGTTAGAATGGGGGCCTCAACCAGAAAAGACATTCCAAGATCTCAAGATGGCATTTATTACAACCTTAATTTTTATACATCCAAACTTTACAAAAGTATTCTACATGGAGATTGGTGCTTTGGATTTTACACTAAAGATTGTATTTTCACAAATGGGTATAGATAATAAATTTTATCTTATTACATTTATCCTAAAAATTCTCTGCTACCAAAATTAATTATGAAATCCATAATAAGGAGCTTCTTGCTATTGTGGATTCTTTTTAAGAATGGCATCATTTTCTTGGAATAATAATGCATCCTATGATTGTATATACAGATCATAAGAACTTTGAATATTTTATATCTATTCAAATTCTTAATCATTACCAAGCTCGATGGAACATGTTGCTATCTTGATTTAATTTTGTTAATATTTATCAACCTGGAAAGAAATAAGGATTATTTAATGCTTTATTGAAAAGATCATATCTTGTACTAAGGATAGAAAAAGCAACATTTAATCAAAAATATACAACTTTATAAAAATTGAAGCAATTTTGTCTTTGCACCACTATTACATTGATATCTATTAATTCTAATTTCCTCAATGAGGTGCATATTGCAATTACTAATGATGCTTTGGCCCTTGATGTCATACATTGTCTGAAAAAAAATATTAATAAGTTCAAATTTGAAGAAGACCTTCTATACTTTGAAGGACATTTGCATATTCTAGAAGGACCTATACAACTATGCATTCTTCAATCTCGCCTTGACTTTCCAACTATGGGTCATTTTGGATTTAACAAGACCTTAGTACATATTTTATAATATTTTTGGTGGCCTCAAATGTGGAAGGTGGTGAAGGACTTTGTGCTATCTTACGACATCTGTTCAAGGTCCAAAAATCCTTGACATTATTCTTATAGATTCTTACAATCTTTATTTGTTCCAAGATAGTCATGGTCTTCTATCTTCATGGATTTTATTACAAATCTATCACCATCCAATTTATTAGACAGCATCTTTATAATTGTTGATTGACTCACAAAGATAGCTCATTTTATTCCTTGTAATAAGATTACATTTAGTGAAGAAATGGCAAGCCTCTTTCTTCACAATATATATTGATATCATAGTCTAATGGATGATATTGTATCCAACGAAGGATCCCTATTCATATCTAAGTTTTGGAGGTGTCTTTTTGAAATATTAAAAGTGGATATTAAATTTTTTTTGGCTTTTCATCTTCAGACTAACAGCCAAATAGAACAAGTTAACCAAGTTTTGGAGCAATATTTATGATGCAGCATCAACTATCAATAAGACAATTAGATCTCGTATCTATCTTTAATAAAGTTTATATATAATAGTATTATTCATATTTCAATTTAGCAAATATTATTTTATTCTAACTATGGATATCATCCAAAGCTTGATCTATGAAATATTCCAAAGAACAACAATCTAACAACTGAAGGATTTGCAAAGCATCTATTACAATACCAAACAAGCGTGAAGCTTCAATTGCAAGCAGCTCAAGATACTTACAAGGTATTTGCAGATAAATTCAGAAATCAACCACCTGCTTTTCATATTGGAGATAATATATAGCTTCTTTGATGGAACATCAAGACCAAGCAACTATGTGATAAGTTGGATTATTGGAGGTTAAGACCATTTTTCATCTAAAAGCAAATTAATCCAGTGGCATATTGCTTGGAATTACCATCTTTTATAAAGGTACATCTAATTTTTTATGTCTCTCTTTTAGAACCTTATAGAAAGTCATATATTCCAAAAAGAATACAATAATCGCCGCCTAGTATCAAAATCAAAGACCATGAAGAATATGAGGTTGAAAAGGTACTTGATTCACAGGGAAGATAAAGCAAATTAGAATATCTTGTTCATTGATGGGGCTATGATATTAATAAGCACATATAGGAATCGGCCAAAAATCTTACCAATATGCTTCAAAAGATACATGAATTTCATTGATTCTATTCTCACAAATCTAAACATGTTCAATAATAATTTTTTAGTGAAGATTAGATCTAAAGAATATTTATAAAAAGGGAAAAATTAAACTAAAGCCTTCATCAATATGTAGTTATTTGTTCCAAGATAGAATAGAGTAGTAGAAGCAAGCTAGTCACCATATCAAACCTCAAGCATTGAAAGAACAAGATTTAGAAGATTTATTTGCCATGCAAGCTTCAAACAAATTAGTGCAATTTTACAGCCTTCAATTAAATAAAGTGAGGATGATACATTTCAATGCCAAATATGACCTTAGTTGGAGCCATTAGAAGCAAGATCCAATCATACAAGTCTCAATTCCAATACTCAAGCTTTAGTGATATTACTTGAGCTTAAAAAGGTGAATCTTTTTAGTCCTGAGATCTTGTTTGGAAGGTGTTTTAAAGGTTGCAATGAAGATCAAATCCTTTGATGGATTATTTCAATAACAGAGGTACTAATTCAAGGCCATAGGCAATTTCTTCGAGGACCAATAGAACCCATTGTCTAAGAACGCATAACAGAATACATAGCTTCAATAATATAAAATATTCTTAATTTTTTATTTATGTAACAAGATTGAACTCTTCTACAAAATGGGTGCTAGAGAAGGAGGTGATGTTAAGGACATACACTTCGGAGATTCATAGAACCTTTTAGAACATTCTAGAGATTCTTGAGTAAGTGAAAGTTGGTTAAAAAGCTTCTTAGTTGATGAAAGTAGCTCGAGAAGCTTCCTAGTTAGTAGAAGGAGCTCAAGAAGCTTCCAAGTTAGTAGAAGGAGCTCAAGAAGCTTTCAAGTTAGTGGAAGGAGCTCGAGAAGCTTCCAAATTGGTAGAAGAAATTCAAGAAGCTTCCCAGCTGGTAGAAGTTACTTTAGAAGCTTCTTAATTTAATGGAAGCCGCTGAAGAAGCATCTTAGAAAGGGATATATATAAGAATTGAGGCTAAAGAGTTCTTCAATCTTCACAATCCATCTCTTGGAATTCTAGCTCATATTTATTGGTGTTATTCATATATTTATGTGGATAATTCAAGTTCTTATTGGTTTCTTTTTGAAACCTTATCCTACTTCAAGTCTCTTGCTTTATATTCTTATGTCTTTGACAATTAGTTATTAAAATAAGAAAAAAAATTTAAGAGGCTTTCATAAAACCTTTCTTAAATATCTTAAATTCCTATTGAATCAAGATAATTGAATATTATATTAAAAATCATTCTTGTTTATATTTTTATTATATAAATATGTTATAATATGACACTACCTTTCTTATTTAATTGACATGCAAAGATAAGTTGAAATAGGGACCTCAAGCGGAGAAGGTATTTTAAGACCTCAAGACGGCATTTACTATAGCTCCAATTTTGATGCACCTAAACTTTACAAAAGCATTTTACATGAAAACTGATGTTTTAGATTTTATACTATATGCTATACTTTTATAAATGGATATAGATGATAATTTCCATCCTATTGTATTTTATTCTCAAAAAAAATTTATTATTGAAATTAATTATAAAATCCACAATAAAAACTTCTTGATATTATGGATTTTTTTTAAAAATAGTATCATTTTTTTAAAGGAACAATACATCTTATAAATATATACTCAGATCACAAGAGCTTAAAATATTTTATATCATCTTGGATTCTTAATCACCGCCAAATTCAATGAAACATGTCATTATCTTGATTTAATTTTATTATCATTTATTAATTTAGGAAGTAACAAGGATTGTCTAATGCTTTATCTATAAAATCATATCTTACACCAAAGATAGGAAAAGCAATATTTGACCAATAATATGTAACTTTATTGAAATTAGAGCAATTTTGCCTTTGCACCACTATTACATTGGCACCTATTGATTCTAGTTTCCTTGATGAGGTGTATGCTATAACCACTAATGATGCTTTGGCCTTTGATAAGAAGTGTCGCTTTAATAAAAATGATAACAAATTTAAGCTTAAAAAAGATCTTTTATATTTTGAAGAACGTTTATATATCCTAGAAAGACCAACATGACTATGCATTCTTCAATCTTGCTATAACTTCCTAGCTGCGGATCATTTTAGATTTAAAAAGACCTTGGAACTTATTTTTTGAGATTTTTAGTGGCCTCAAATATAAAAAGCTAGAAAAGACTTTGTGCTCTCTTGAAACATATATTCAAGATCTAAGAATCCTTGACATCGTCCTTATGGACTTATACAATCCTTGTATATTTCAAGATGGTCATGGTCTTTTATCTTAATAGATTTTATCACGGATCTACTGCCATCCAATTTATTAGATAATATTTTTGTGGTGGTTGATCAGCTCACAAAGATGGCTTATTTCATTTCTTATAAGAAGATTGCTTCTAGTGAAGAAATGGCAAGGCTCTTTCTTGATAATATATATCAATATCATGACCTATTTAATGATATTGAATTTGACTAAGGACCCCAATTCATATCTAAGTTTGAAAGATATCTTTTTGAAATATTAAAGATAAATATTAATTTTTTTAAGCTTTCCATCCTCAAATTGACAACCAAATAGGACAAATTAATCAAATTTTGGAATTATATTTATGATGCAACATCAACTATCAACAAGATGATTGGATCTTATATCTATTGCTAGTAGAATTTATATATAATAATATTATTTATGCTTCAATTCAATAAACTTTGTTTTATTTTAATTATGGATATCACTTAAAATTTGATTTATGGAGTATGTCAAAGAATAACAATCCAATAGCTAAAGGATTTACAAAGTATCTATTACAACACCAAACAACCTTAAAGCTTCAATTGCAAGTAGCTGAAGATGCTTATAAGGCATCTACAAATAAATTCAAGAATAAACTGTCTATTTTTTATATTGGAGATAAAGTATGGCTTCTTCAACGGAACATCAAAACCAAGCAACCATACAATAAGTTGGACTATTGGAGGTTAGGACTATTTTCTATCAAGAAGCAAATTAATCCAATGGCATTTTGCTTAGAACTAAGTATAATAATCATTGCCTAATATTGAAATCAAAAATCATAAAGAATACAAGGTGAAAAAGGTACTAGATTCATGACAAAAATAGAAAAAATTGGAATATCTTGTTTATTGGTACTACTATGATATCAATGAATCCACATATGAACCGATCAAAAATATAATCAATGTGCTTCAAAAGATATAAGAGTTTTATTGATTTTATTTCCACAAATCTAAATATATTTGATGATGATTTCTTTGTAAAGATTGAATTTGAGGAATATTTATAAGAGAAAGAAAATTAAATTAAAGCCTTTATCAATATACAATCATCTATTCTAAGATAGAATAGAGTGGTAGAAACAAGTCAGTCACCATGTCCAAGCTTTAAGTATTGAAAGATTTAGTAGAATAAGATTCAAAAGATTCACTTGCTACACAAGCTTTGAACAAACTAGTGTAATTTTCACAACCTTCAATTGAACAAAATGAAGACAATATATTTCAACACCAAGTATGACCATGGTTGGAGCCATTAGAAGCAACATCCAATCATACAAGTCTCGATTCTAATACTCAAGCTTTAGTAATATTGCTTGAGTTTAAAAAGGTGAATCCTTCTAAGCCTAAGATCTTGTTTGGAAGATGTTTTGAAGGCAACAATGAAGATCAGATCCTTAAATAAAATGTTTCAATAATAAAAGTACTAACTTAACATCATAAGCAATTTTTTTGAGAATTAGTAGAATCTATTGCCTAAGAACAAAGAATAGAGTACATAGCTTCATTAATACAGCATATTCTTGATTTTTTACTTATATAAGAAGATTTTTAAAGATATAAGCTTATCTTAGAACTTGTTGCTAGAAAAAAAGGATGACATTAGAAACATATATTTCAGAAGTTTACAAAACCTTCTAGAACATTCTAGAGGTTTTCTAGTTAGTGAAAGTCAGTTGAGAAGCTTTTTAATTGGTAAAAGTAGCTCAAGAAGCTTTATAGTTAGTAGAAGGAGCTTGAGAAGCTTCTAAGTTAGTAGAAAGAGCTCAAGAAGTTTCCTAGTTTAATGGAAGCCGCTTAAGAAGCTTCTTAGATAGGAGTATATATTGGAATCAAGGCTAAAGAGTTCTTTAATCTCAACAATATATCTCTTGGAGTTTTAGCTCACATTTTTTGGTAGTGTTTGTATATTCATCTAATTAATTCAAATCCTTATTAATTTCTTCTTGAAACCTTTTTCTAATTCAAATATCTAATTTTATATTCTTGTATCTTTGACAGGAAAAAATCTAAATTAAAAACAAAAGAATATATGTCCAAAAAAAAATGAAAAAAACTTTAAAGAAGAAATAAACAAAGAAGATCTAAAATTTAATATAAGAAATTTGTGCTAGTAATATGTTGAAAAAGAGTTGAAAGAGATGTTGAGAAGGAGTTAAAAAAGCTTCAAGTCTATTTGTATTCAAGTGGTTGTATATTACATATATAAAAAAGAAGAAGAGATAAACAATAGTTCTCCACTAAACTCCAACATTGTATCTACAATGCTCACTATTTACTATAGTGAATAGTATGGAGAGGCAGTTGTATTAAATGCTTTCAATACAAGCATAATGCTTTTGTAGTACTTTTGTTTATCCTTCTTTCTTCTAATGTGGCCCAAGGACATCCATTGTCATCTACCTGAATTATTTCATCCTATACTCTCTACCATTCCCATATACCATTCATCCTCTGCAATCCAACATTTATATTTTAATTTCTTATAAAATCTTTGTAAGAATTTGAACATACACAAAACAAAAGACATAAAAAGAATCATTTTATTGATGCTCAGATTAAATAAATGCATAAAGAATAAAAAACAAGAGGAGGAATGGTATAGAGATATGTAAAGAATAACTCAAATTTGGACTGTTGGATACATGCTTCTAATCACTTCAATTCCAAAACTGAACAAAAAACAAAAATGAATAAATTTTCAGTCATGTAGTGATGTAATGAAAGCTAAGTGATTCCAACATGATGTCATATTCTTTTGGTCCATTAGGGTTGGTAATTTTAAGTTTTTTGAATGATGTTTATTAACCTGAAATGTGGTTCAACTTTTTCAACTGCCAACAAGAAAAAAATATATATATTCCAAAACTTTGCAAAAAAATATGGATTTCAAGCTGAAGCTAAAAAAGTGACTAATAAAATTAATAAGATTTAATGATAATAAAAAATTTAAAAGAAACCCCAAAAATAAATATTTAAAGAGGAAAAAAAAAAAAAGAAGAAGAAGAAGAAGAAGAAGAAGAAAAGATAATGTCTCATCTTCTACAAGCAACTATGGATATTTTGCAATGAATATGACATCAGGTGTGTATAATTATTGTTTGCATAGAAGACTCATCAAAACTAAATAGACAAAAAAAATATAACAATAAAAAAATAAACAAAGAAATAATCAAACATTTATTTATCTATTAGATTGTAAAATTTTTGTTTAACTTTTAAAATCAGTTATTCAATTTTTGTTCATTTCTTCTACTACTTCCCTACAATTTGGTTTGTTTTGTTCTCTCTTTTCCATTAACATAAACAATATACTTTTAAATGAAAAAAAAAAAAAAAAAAAAAATCCATTTGCAAATATTTTAATTAATCTAATTATTAATACTTATTACATGCTTGCAGTATTCTGCTTTCTAATCTTGTAAAGAAAGAATGTTTTATTTCAAAGCACAGCAGCAACTGAATCATAAATTGAACTTTATTCTAATTATATATTGAAATAGTTTACTTTGGTCATCTTGAATGCATATTATTAATAATAGATATAAACATCATTTTTCATCCATCTTCGTTGTCATACAAATCCGTCCTATGTTTACAATGATTTTTCTAATTAGCATAAACACAAATTAGTATGGATGAGAAATAATGTCTCTTGATTTTTTTGGTTAATTAAATAAATATCAAACATGGGGTTGTGTATTAATTTTTGTTATATGTGCACAACGTTTTTGAAAAACCATAATTACTTCGTTATATCTGTGTAGTCTTGAATTTAGATTCTGAAGATTTCAAAAATTAAAATGATAATTTGAAAGTTACGGAAATCAAATTTTTATTATTTGAGTGAATTGGTAATATTAAATATATATTATCATTAATAAATAAAAATATTTTTAATTTATTTAATTTAATATATATTATTTATTTAAAAATTTGAAAATTTTATAAAGAATATTTATAAATAATTGTATATGTATTTTTATAGAACTTTTATGGAATACAAGATCAAACTAGAATAAGAAAATCTATAATATATAAGTTTTAATAATGTGTGTATGATGAATGTATATGCATCATTTTAGCATTTAATCATTCAAAATTTGTAATAATTTTGTTTTTAAAATGTGAAATATAAATATACTCTTTCTAAATCATTCTAAATCACAACTAAATATGTGCACATTAAAAAAGCACATATTCTTGAATAGAAATTAAAAATAGATTTTAAATTTTATTTCTGTAGTCTTTATTATACATATATTTTTAAAAAACTCATTCCTGAAATAGAATTGTCATTGTGTACATACAAATAAATTTATTCCTTAATCAAATAATATCTTTTATAAAATAAGAACATGAAATGAGTCTTGGGTTCTTATGATATATGTCTATTTTTTAATAAAAACATACTAACAACTGGCTTGCCACTTGAGCCTAATAATTAGGAGATGCTTGTCTTGTTAAGTCTCATGAAATTTCTGGTAGGCCAAAACAACCATAAAATAATAACACAAACTTATAGTAGCTCTAAACTATTAATTGCCAACACAATACTAACCATATGTAAACCACTTAAATATATAATGTTTAAAATAAATTGCTTGTTAGAAAATGCAATAGTAAAATATTGAATTAAATTTTTTTAGATTTTAGTAATGTTTTACAAAATAATTATAATTTTTGACTATATATATATATATATATATATATATATAATATTTATACAAATGTAAGTAAAAGTATCATATAGTTTTAATATTTTTGAATATTATTCAAATTCAGATCTTTCTTGTATAATTCTAGCATGTACAAAAATAGAAGTAATATTGTTTATCTAAATAATATTATACTGTATTCTAAGAACAAAAAATACACAAATGTTATGTGCATCTAATATTGACAAAACTTAGAAGAATAAGAATTACATGTCATGAAAAAATTTATTAAATTTTTTAGATTCTGTTATACTACGCAATGGAAGTCAAATTTTATTATACATATGTAAGAAATTAAATTATTATTTTTTAAATTGTAAAGAAGTTTGTGATGTGAAGGCTGACAATGGTTTTTGTCAATTTATGTATTAAGCATTTTATGAGTTTACACCAACACCTTGATTTTGCTTAAATAAATTCACCTTTTAAAAGTTTAGTAATTTTATTCACTCCATTGTTGATTCCTTTTCTCAATGTTTTACTTTTACTTTTACTTTCTTTCTTACATCTATCTTGTCTCTTCTTTCTAATAAGTATATGCAGAAGTTAAACAATACTTTGTTCTATGCATTTGGTGCATTTAATTTAATTTAATTTAATCTCTTTTATTATATACATGTATAGTGATGTTATTATTGTTGTATTATATAAATCCACTTGTAATGTATGGAAATTGATGTCTCTAAGAATGTCTATCATTGTTTCTCAAAGTGCTTAATTACATCCAATTGCATCTTCTACATCTTATACTAAAAAACAATATTAATTTGTCTTATGATGATTTTAATATTTCAGAAGATACTATTTTATTTGTCTTTTGAGATACCAACTTTTGAGAGTACAAATAGTGGTTGAATCACTTTCTTGGTTCCCAACCACACATTGTCCACACCAAAAAGTTATAATACAAAGACACAAAATATATATCTTGAGTTCTTATAGTAGCTCCAATTTGTAAATTTCCTTCATGACCTTTTCTAGTATTGTAATAATAGAGCACAATTTCGTATAAGGATTAAAATCGCACTTTTTAAAAATTTCGTGCTATGTGATATTTTTCGCCACATTCTAATAAAAAAACAAAGAACAAATTAAAGTTTTCTACAATTCAACATATTGCATATTATACACATACATACAGAAAGTGAAAATAAGATGTAGAAACTCACCATGAGTGAAAATGGAACAAAGCACACGTAAGAGAAATAAATCCCAGATCATAAAGATTTTATTTTCATAGTCTCTAGAAACACGGATTTGAAAATGATTGAGTTCCTAAACAATGGTGCGTCCCACTCACTGTCGTGGTGTGGCGCCGACCCCGAGGCGCGGGAATAGGGGGTCGATTCGGAAGTGGATGTGATCCCGGAGGACGAGAGGCCGCCGTCGGACGACGCAAGGGATTTCGTTAGACGAGGGCGTTCGTTGACTGGTGGCGAGAAAGGAAGGAAGCAGGTCGGGGCGAGGAAGAAGGGCAGGGAGGGCACACAGGAAGCGCTCTGTGTATGTGTGTGTGCGTGTGTGAGAGAGAGAGTCTCTCCCTGCGAAGGAATCCGCTTCGCGTTCCCTCTTCCCCTCGCAGACCTCCCTCACCATGGCACTGGGACGCGCAGACGACGAGCAGGCGGCGCCCGAAAGCGGCCGCAGCGCCGCGGAGCTTATCGCGCAGGACAATGCCGCGCCCGCGCCCTCGACTGCGCGCGCCAATTTGTCCAGCATCATGCCCGGATGGTTCTCGGAGATTAGTCCCATGTGGCCAGGTGTGTCACTTGGTTTCCAGCTCAAACTGAACTAGCACGCGGAGCAGGCTTTGCTTTTGTGGCGTCTCTGGTTTGCCGGTTTTTCTGGAGTGGTACTTCGGTGTTGGAGTTGGGGTAGGCGAGAGTTGAGGTTATGGTTTTGTGGTTTTTTTTGTTCTCTTTTGGGTGGAGTGCGTGACTGCGTGATACAGTGTGTGTTCGTTGGTTAGTTCGTGTGGCAGTCGCAGGTCGTGGCGCGGTCGTTGCGCCTGTATATTGTGGGTTCTAGTCGAGAGGTTGTGGGCTGTCCGGGGTTTTGTTTTCAGAATTTGGGAGTGTTTTTGTTGTCTTTTTGCTGGTTTCTGCTTCTTTTTTCCGTTCGTCTCGAATCTATGGCTGCGTACATGTTTGTTTGGTGGAATCGTGGAAGGTGTTTCTGCTAACATTGTTTGATTTATATCATGAGTTTAGAATTCGGTTCACCTACTATATGTTGTTAGGGCTTTGTGCTCCCCATTTTAGGATGCTTGGATGGATTTTCAGTAGCGATTTGCTGATCGGGAATTCGAGAAATGAGCTTTTCAGCTCAATTGAGCTGTTTGCCGTGCTGCGTTATAAATTAGTACCTTGATATTGTGCTCGCGGTGTATTTAATTGAACCCGGGTTGACTCGTTCTTTTAATAGTCAACTTTTTTGAGTGTAGGTTCTGTTCTCTTATCGTCCGATGTCGTAGGATTCGAGGCTTGATCGCAAATAGTCTTAATTTTTATGCGTTATGGAGTCCACAGCAACAGTTTTACGGTGTGCAAATGTCACGTTTGCAAGGAGCTTTTTAAGTCTGCTGCTGGTGCGAGGCAGTGCTAGGCATCAGAATTTGTACATTGCTTATTTTTTCCTGGGTTGTGGTAATCCGTGATTCGTGCAACTTCCTTCCTCATACTGCCTTTCTTGGGTGCGCTGTTGTGACTAGATGGTCTGGATAAGACATTTTCTACTTCTGAAGACTCATTATATAATACAAGATGACTAGGCATTGTTGGGCTTTTGATCAAACCGGCGTTGTTGGTTTCACATTGAAGGCTGAAAACGGGCTTGTTAAATTTGCTGACTTATTTGCTGGCTGACTACACTTACATATATATATCTTTGACAGACTTGAACTGTACATTGTCGTAACTTCTTACCTAAGTTTTGGGATCGTTTCTCTCATATGATGCAGGTGAAGCTCATTCTTTGAAGGTAGAGAAATTTTTATTTGAGGGCAAGTCAGACTATCAAGACGTTGTTGTCTTCGAGGTGAGTGACAAGAATGAATGGAGTAATTTACGGTTCTGAAGTTTTAGTGATGACAGGGTCTTGCTAGTAATATCCGTTACTGTGCTGTTGCGATGTTCATTGCGCTCAATTTGAGTAGGAGCTGTTCGAGGCTCTGATTTGGTATTTTTATGCCAAGAAATTAGTCGATGATCGAGTGCGAATCATTTTGTTCACAGTTGGTAGATGATGTAGTTTTTCTTAGGATATGCTAACACAGCTTTCGCATCGGCGTCAAAAATTGGGATTGTTAACTACCTTTGAAATTGGGCTGTTTCCACAGTCAGCTACCTACGGGAGGGTTCTCGTTCTGGACGGTGTGATTCAGCTCACCCAGCGCGATGAGTGCGCCTATCAGGAGATGATTACTCATCTACCCCTTTGTTCAATTCCGAATCCTAAGAAGGTGAATTTCTACCTTTTTTCGTTAGTTGAAGTGGTCGTAGCCTAGAATGTGACTTGGATGATAACGTTAGGTGTGTGGGAACATGGGACTATTAATCATATTACATTGAGCCTAAGCCTATGAACCCCTTCGTGACATATTATGGTGTCCTTGATTGGGAAGCAGGTGCTAGTGGTTGGCGGAGGTGACGGAGGGGTGCTAAGGGAGATTGCTCGACACAAATCTGTTGAACAGATTGATATTTGTGAGATCGACAAGTTAGTTGTTGACGTGAGTTCATTCTTCTTTAATCTAATGACTAATTTTGCGTCTAATTTTTTTTAATGGAAGATCTGTTTTGACTATTTTTGAAGCCTTGTCTGTTAAAAAAATTTCTCAACTAATTTTTAACTTAAACTTTAAATAATGTATACCATAACAAAATAGAACAAGAATTAAAACTAAAAGTATAGATCTTGAAAGAATTAGCTATTACCAAAGTATGACTATGCTTCTCTCGCAGGTAGCGAAAGAATTCTTCCCTGATGTTGCTATAGGATTCGAGGACCCTCGAGTGAACCTTCATATTGGAGATGGTACGATCATCGGGCTGAATTTGGACCTGCTACAATAGAGCTATTAGCGTGGGCACTGGTCTGTGAAGACATTTCTTGGGTTCCGTTTCACTTCTGAGCTTCTGCAAGTAGTAGCTCATACATATTCACACTTTATGGATTACGTGATTTAAAACTTTTGAATATTATTGTTTTAGGAACATAGCATTTTAAAAGATCAACTTTGTGTTTGCATGATTGCAATCTTTTTATGGTTCATGTCTTCACAAGTATAGATTAACCATGTAAGTTGGTGTGTTAAGCGAAGTTAGTGATACGCAGATCAAATGTATTTGATTGTGATTGTCACTGCAGGAGTAGCATTTTTGAAGGCAGTTCCAGAAGGGACATATGACGCCATCATCGTCGATTCTTCTGATCCTGTTGGTGCGTCTATTTCTTTTGACTAAATGAATGATCCTTGCTTGCGAGAATAGAATGTAGGTAGCTACAAGTTGCCTAGCCCTAGAACTGGTCATTCTTAAGTCTTATCAATCAGTTCAAAATCTGTGCCTCATCTATGGAAATTTTGTCGATTGTGGAGTAGGTCTTCTGATTGAAAACATGGTGGTATAGGTCCTGCTCAGGCTTTATTCGAGAGGCCATTTTACAAGACATTGGATCGAGCGTTACGACCAGGAGGTGTTATTTGCACACAGGCAGAGAGTCTTTGGCTGCACATGCCCATTATCAAAGATATTGTGGGAGCTTGTCGTCACACCTTTAAGGGTTCTATCAACTATGCATGGACTAGTGTCCCAACCTATCCAAGGTGAGTCAATCACCGATTTTGCGAAATTTCTTTGCAGCTTGTCCTATGGGGGTCTGTATATGAACTTTGGTACATACATGCAACATCCTCATGGTAGGAAAATGCTTTTTTAGCTGCTTGTAATCTTATCATTTTACCAAATTCAAGTTGTGGAGCTTCTTCTGTGATGTTTGCTAAAGTCTGAGTTGTCAACGTTTTTGGATTTTCCATATGGGTTCTCTGGTAGCCTTAAGAGACTGGTGAAAGACTTTTGTTCAATTTGATACTAACTGAGATTCATTGGGTATGCAGTGGGGTGATTGGTTTTATGCTTTGCTCTACAGCCGGTCCATCTGTTAATTTTCGAAAGCCATTCAACCCAATAGATCAAGCTGTGGATCCCAATCATTATTCCAAGCGTCCACTCAAGTTCTATAACTCAGCTGTCAGTGTTTCCTGTCCTTTATTTGCTACTTGTTTAGCACATTGTATGCTGCATGAATTCAGTTGAAGTTATGAAAGCTTTTCGTAGTTGGTTCAGAGAACTCAGGATGCATTTCATGAAAGCAATTTTGTTGTGAAGATTTCCCCAGTTGGTCTGAATCCGATAGATCTTATTCATTTTATCCGAGAGCCCTGAAGCACCAGAAGTTAATACACTTTCGGAATGTCCTGACTGTGTTGGTGTTTGGTGATGACAGATGCATGAGGCAGCGTTTTCGTTGCCTCAATTTGCCAGGGAAGAATTGGAACATTTGCTCACACAACCGCCAACCTCTTAATTGAGAGCTATATATTGTGCCTCTTGCAGTCCCATCGCTCCTTTATAGGGTAGAAATACATGGCACAATCCTGTATGAGCAGTTCCGACGGTATTTCCAAATAAGTTTTCTATATATGCTATATATACTTCCATCTACATTGTGATGGAGAGAAGTTATTAATGTCTTTCCGGTTCAAATCTTCCGATCTACATAATATTATCAGTCACAGACCTGTTTGAAACCTGTAGGGCCCACTTTTGTTAAGAAGCCTCAGATTGAGGGTAGTGATTTTAACGTATGTGGTTCTTAGCCTGCCCAAATTTTAGCAGTTTTTGTATTCTTTGGTCATGGTATCACGCCTGGTCTATGAGAAGGTGAGACTTGGTTTAAACCCATGTCTCAATTTCGTGTCACTGAAAGTTGCCTACGACGTTGTGCACTGATGCAAATAATAACAAAATATTTTGACGGTGTTATGGCATGAGTCTCCAGTATGCAACATATCACCTGGAAAGGACGTAGAATTGCTGGATTTTGTGGTAAAAGGTGGATGAAAGCATTTGATTATTAGAGAAGTAACAACTTTTTTCAATACTTTAATTATCTTTTCATTTTGCTTGTACAAAAAAAATATTTCTAAATGTTGAGAAATGCTTCAAATAAAAGTTTTCAAAGTAATTGTTTTTTCATTTTCATAATGAAAAGCACAAACAAGGTGATATTATATATATTGGTATTTGGAAAAATTTTAAACTTTTTGTGATGGAGGATCCATGTCTTGTTATATTCTTTAGTTTTTCAATAATCAAACCAAAGTTTTGTTTCAATTCTAATTTTGAACCAAAAGAATTTAAAATTTGTAAGTTATGCACTTAACTAAAGTTTATTGTATCCACAAAGTTTTTTTGAGATCAAAACTTTTACAATTTTTTGTTTTAAATTTGTAAAGTTTCTAGAATTTAATTACTTTAGTCTGTTTTCCAAAAATATTAAAACCAGAATCTTTAAATTTAGCAGAAGTATACTTCTTTACACATTAAAATAATCTCAAAATCATCATGCACCTTATGTTTGTGTATTTGTTTATTTGTTTATTTATTTTTCATTCATTCATAAAGGTCAAGTCAACAAGCTTTTATTTTTCTGATATCAAATATCTATTCTAAATTTTGTGGACATCTTTAAAATCTTATTGAAAGAATATCTCTTGCATCCAGTACCAGTTCAAATCAATGAAAATCAATATATATATATATATATATTTTTGCACAGTGTCGGTGATGGTCGTCGACTCAGCCTTCGCATAGTCTTGTGTGCGTCGCCATCGCCATCGCCATCGTTTGCGATTCAAAGGTTTCATGTTCTGGAGCGGAGCAGAGCACTGCATCAGCCTCAGGAGCTTGTGTTCGAGCTTGATCCAAGCGGTTGTTGCCACGAAAAAGAGGCTCTGAAGGAACCGATCGTCGTGGTGGGAAGTAGAATAGTTCGAATTTGTGTTTTGCCGGAAATTTGCGGAGAGTCTGTCTGTCTGTCTTGAGGGATTGAATTGGATTGGATCGGATCGGATCGGATTCGACGGTAGGGCGAAATGGTGCTCGCAGAGCTGGGGGGCCGCATCTCGCGTGCCCTCCAACAGATGCGTAATGCCACTTTTATTGATGAGAAAGTTATGACTGTTTGAATGAGATTTCGCGAGCGCTCATGTCTGCCGATGTACAATTCAAGATGATCAGTACAATGCAACCGAACTTTAAGACGGTTGTGAACTTTGATGGCCTTGCTGCGGGCCACAACAAGCGGAAAATTATTCAGCAGGTATGTTTATGTTCCGGAGGCGTTAGTTCCAGCCGTTTTGAAGTAGACCTAATCGATGCATCGTTGGCCTACAGAGCCTTTTTGTTGCATCTAGGGGCTTTTAATTTTATTTGAAATTGAAGTTTGGGAGTAGATCACGCTGATTACTGATTTACATGATGTGGATATTATTAGTTTTTGCCTTGAGGACAATTATGATTTGAGCTTGTCTCAGTTTCTGGAAAAAACAATGTCGTGCGCGGAGAGGATTTTAGTTGTGCGCGGAGTCATAATTTTGTCGAACTTATATTTTGATTGACAATTTGCAGGCTGTCTTCAACGAGCTCTGCAATATTCTTGACCCCCGGGAAGCCAGCATTTGTGCCAAAGAAAGGAAAACCCAATGTTATCATGTTTGTCGGATTGCAAGGTGAGCTACGATTAGGACTCGTTGTTAATTTTCGCCTCATGCTGCCTTTTGCAGAGGAAGGAAAAGAGGAAGAAGAAGTTGAAACAGAAGAGTGGCAATTCACGCCGTGGTTGACCCGACCAGTTTTTGACTCTGAAGTAGGGGTTGATCCGACCAGTCTTGGCTTTCAGGTTCTGGGAAGACAACAACATGTACAGAATATGCATACCACTATCAAAAGAAGGGATGGAAGCCCGCCTTGGTATGCGCTGATACATTTCGAGCTGGTGCATTTGATCAGCTCAAGCAGAATGCAACCAAAGCCAAAATACCATTTTATGGCAGGTGATGTATATTCTTAGCCAGCCCTTTTTGTGTTCATGTTTTTAAGCGGTTTGGGTATGACGAACTTTAGGCTCCTAGGGGGAGCTTAAGCGGCTGAGTGAACCTAACACGGGTTGATCTTGATCTGAAATCGGTGAATCGGTTTTGTAGCCATTGTTCCACAAGTTTGTAAAACAAACGATTATCCTGCAGAAATCATTGAGTGACATAAGACTCTTGCGTGTTTTCAAAATTAGAGTGTTCTCAACGTGTCTGCAGCTGATTAGTCATGAAAGTTTAGAGCCGAAAGGTTCTAATGAAGTAGTTGTGTATATTCTCTTCAGCTACACGGAGACAGATCCGGTTAAGACTGCCCAGGAGGGAGTTGAGAGATTTAAGGAGAATTGCGACCTTATAGTTGTCGATACAAGCGGACGGCACAAACAGGAAGCATCTCTGTTTGAGGAGATGCGTCAGCTTGCTGAAGTGACGGTTGGTAATTCTGATACCTATTGTTAGACACTGGAATTGAGCTTTGCAATATGCGTTTCTGAAATTATGAAACTTGCTCTGCATAGTGATGTTTGCGGAGTAGCAATTTCTGTTTGATTTGTCGGTCCATGTTGATTGATGATTCTGTCGCATGCATGCAGAATCCAGATCTTGTAATATTTGTGATGGACAGCAGTATAGGGCAGGCGACTTTTGATCAAGCTCAGGCGTTCAATCAAAACGTTGCTGTTGGAGCAGTTGTTGTTACTAAAATGGATGGCCATGCCACGGGAGGAGGTGCTCTGAGCACATAAGTTCAACGATGGTTCAATTACTTTTTAATTATGAATAAAGAGCACTCGTGAGGATATGGAAGGGTAAGCATATTACCATGTATTAAGTTTATCTAACACTGATGATGTTCGGTTGCAGAGTATCAACAAAAAGTCCCATTATCTTTATTGGTACAGGAGAGCACATAGATGAGTTTGAGGTCTTTGAAACGAAGCCCTTTGTAAGTAGACTTTTAGGTGAGCATTATCTTTTCAATATCACAGACCATTATTCTGTTTTGTGAGTTGAAGGTGTTTCTTAGATCAAGCTGGATGATTGAAATAATGTCGGGGTTTTGTAAAACCTTATCACTGGTTGTTCGTGTGCCAATATTACATTTAAATTTGGCCGGGATCAGGTATGGGTGACTGGTCAGGTTTTATGGACAAAATCCACGAAGCTGTTCCGATGGATCAGCAACCTGAGCTACTTCAAAAACTATCTGAGGGCAATTTCACCTTACGCATTATGTATGAGCAATTTCAGAACATTTTGAATATGGGTCCTCTTGGTCAAGTAAATGTCTACTTCAGTCTCGTGATTGAGTTTGTCGTCCATGCTGGATGTTTGTAAATGCCAAGTTAAGGAAGATATTGTTATATTTCCGCAGCATGTGCTCTGCAATGAACATGATGGTAGTTGTTCCACTTATTTTGGAATTGTACCTATTGATGTGAAGGAGTATGGCAGTGATGTCAATGATACCAGGTTTTAGTCAAGAGTTTATGCCAAAAGGCCGAGAGAAGGAAAGTCAGGCTAAGATCAATAAATTTATGACTATGATGGATTCCATGACAAACGAAGGTGTTGCTACTACTCAAGGGATTTTATTTTTATTTTTATTTTTTATTATTTTTTTATTATCCATGTATTAAACATACGCTTAACCTAACAAGAAGCATGCGAGCTAGTTTTTGTCAACAAGAACGATGTTCCTGGTCCAACGCCAATTCTTACACAATTTCTTGTGTTGCAGAACTACATAGCACCAATCCAAAGCTGATGACGGACTCACGTACATACCGAATTGCAAGGGGTTCTGGTCGTTGCGCGAGGTACATGAAATGCTGCAGGAGTTCAAGCGGTTGGCTAAGATTTGGAGTAAGATGAAGGGGCTTAAGATTCCTAGAAAGGGTGACATGAGTGCCATGTCTCGGTCCATGAATGCACAAAATATGAGCAAAGTGCTTCCACCTCGGATATTGAAGCAAATCGGTGGCATTGGAGGCCTGCAAACGCTCATGAAGCAGATGAATTCTTAAGAGTTCTCTGGCATGTTTGGAGGTCGTGATATGCCACAATTGAAATAACGCTTTTGAATCAAAGGTTTTACATTACAACTTTAGGAGGTGAAGCGCGTTGAGAGATGTGAGTGAGTTAATTTTTCAGAGTGTAGGATTGTACATGGTGCCATATTAATCAAAACACGTTGAGATAGTGGCCCTCCTGCCAAACAGCCAACGTCCGTTGCACGACGTAGCATATACTTGGAAGTGGAGAGGTAAACTCTGTTGAGACAATGTACGTTGCGGCAAGCTCTCTTAGGAAGTGGGCAGAATTGCTAAAAGCTGTGTCATATGCGGTAGGTAGCCGCCCTTTCTGTATTGTTTGCCATTCGGATCCTCATAATGAATGACCTTTTACTGTATATATAATGAGTGTCGAAGCATTTAGTCTTCTGGTATGTGGTTTGTTTCGTCACTTCTAGTCATGCACCATTAAAACTCGAAGAGTATTGCGTCAAGTATGTCACGAAGTGATGTTTTCAAATCATCCCGTGGGTTCAGGAATATGTTAGTATAATAGTTGCATTAGCTGCATTTGGTACCGCAAATTGTATAGCCTGGAGGTACGGTGTAGGAAGCAATTGTGTGCTCCCCTAAGTCAAGAGATTAAAAGAGGGTTATTGTAACTCTCTTGGTGTTACACGTTTTTGACGTCATTGCCAGTGCCACAGAATCAACCCTCCCCCGCAAGAAATGATGGAACAACGGGCGAGCTTGACTCGTTCATATTCTTTGGCCTGGCCCTATCCACTCAAAGAGACCCCTGTGGCATACTGACTTGGCAAAAGGGTCGGAGGACTTCCGCCCTGCTTCCTTCCCGCACTTGCCTAAGTTACTACGGCATCAAACAATCATTCACCGAAATTGGTGTGAGAAAAATTCATTCGCCACTCTCGGACCGCACTCGACAATCGCCTGAATCGCAACACCTGTGCAGCCTACGCGCGTGTGCAAACTGTTTATCTTTTTTTGGCGGACAGTGGTGGTCAGAAAGAAAGCTTTTCGGCAAGATTATTAACAGTGTGTTGAATCTCACAGGAGAGATTTTCTTGCATTCGTGGATCTAGGTTGGATGTCGTGGTTGGGGTTTCGACGTTGCGGAGGATAATTGGAAGGAAATCATGGCGAAGGCGACACGAGCTGCGGGAAGTTGTCGTGGTGGTGTTGTTTGAGTTTAAGATGAAATGGAGATTGTGGTGAGTGGGGAGAGGTTGTGGATGGAGGGAGGGAAACGGATCGCGACGATGTCGTGGAGGGAGTAGGGGAATGGATGGTTTGAGGTGGTGTGGAGAGTGCGGCTCGCAGGAGGGCTGTGAAGCTATCGGAGCGAGTCAGAGGGAGATTCTGAGGTTTGGGAGGTTTTAGTGAGTGTGTGCGGCACCAGAGTCATGGCTGGCGACGAGAGGACCGTGGAGCAACTTCCAGGGTCGTATCAGTTAGCTACCATGGCAGCCGCGGTCGATATTGAAGAAGATGACTCACCTTGGAATGCTCAAAAGCAGAGGGCATCCGATTCTGGTCAGGGGAGGCTGCCGTCGCAGGACCGTGAGAATGGGGTGGAGCGGTGGGATGAGACGCTGTGGAGTGCAAAGGGCGAGGTTAATCAATTAGGGTTGTTTAAACTGGCGATGGCCTCCATGGTGGCAGCCGGTGTGCAATTTGGTTGGGCACTTCAGCTGTCTTTGCTCACGCCATACATTCAAATGCTTGGTATCGAGCATGCCTTCTCCTCGTTCATCTGGCTGTGCGGACCAATTACGGGGTTGGTCGTGCAGCCGTGCATTGGCGTTTGGAGCGACCAATACACATCCAAGTGGGGAAGGAGACGGCCTTTCATCGGTACAGGAGTCTTGCTGATCATGTTCTCGGTGCTGGTTATTGGCTTTGCTGCAGATTTAGGGTACCTTCTCGGGGACACCCACGAGGATTGCCAAGTTTACAAGGGCGTGCGCCCTAGAGCTGCATTTGTGTTTATAGTAGGGTTCTGGCTGCTGGATCTTGCAAACAACACGGTGCAAGGTCCTGCGCGTGCGCTGTTAGCAGACCTTGCAAGTTCCGATCAAAGAGATGCAGCGAATGCTATTTTTTGTTTGTGGATGGCTCTCGGTAACATTCTCGGGTTTTCAACTGGAGCGTACGGACATTGGCATGAAGTCTTTCCCGCACTCACCAGTAAAGCCTGTTGCGCTCCCTGCGCGAACCTCAAGGCAGCGTTTCTTCTGGCAATCGTGTTTCTAGCCATCTGCACCACTGTGACGATGGTTGCTGCTAAAGAGACTCCGCTTGGTGTAGTAATCAGAGAACAGCAACTGGCAGAAAGGGGGACAGAAATTGGCGATCGTGAGCTTGAAAATAAGCTAGAACATGAAGATTCTGCACCTTTGTTATTGAGCAAGCAAGACAACGGTTTGCATGAGATGGCTTTGGTTTCGGTTGATTTGGATCGACCAGATGGTTACGCATCTGATGAGGGGGTTGATCGCAACCTCCGTATAGCGACTGAACAGGATCAGCGCTTTCCTAAGGAACAAGTTTCAGGTGAGGAAGGCATCGGCAAAGGATTAGGTTCTATAATGGTGAACCTTCTACTAGGCGTCCGAAAGCTCCCGGGATCCATGCGGTTTGTGCTTGTGGTGATGGCGCTGTGCTGGCTATCATGGTTCCCTTTCTTTCTATTTGACACAGATTGGATGGGACGTGAGGTATATGAAGGAGATCCTACCGGCACCGCGGATGAAGTAGCAGCTTATCAACGCGGTGTTCAGGAAGGAGCCTTTGGTCTGCTTCTGAACTCAGTAGTGCTAGGAATCAGCTCCCTGTTCATCGACTTCTTATGCCAGAAGATAGGATCCAGAAACCTGTGGGCGTTAGGCAACTTCACAGTTTTTGTTGCGATGGCATGCACGGGACTTATCACGACGAGTGTCTCAACTCCAGAAGGGCTCAAGCACCACCAATGGAACAGATTAGCAGCTGTAATTTTATTTACAGTGCTTGGATTTCCTCTGGCAGTAACATACAGCGTCCCATACTCTCTCACAGCTGAGCTCACTGCAGACTCTGGTGGAGGGCAAGGACTGGCTATGGGGATCCTAAACCTTGCTGTGGTGATTCCACAGACCATTGTAGCACTAGGGGCCGGACCATGGGATGCGCTGTTTGGCGGTGGTAACGAGCCTGCGTTTGCGTTTGCTTCTCTGTCTGCATTGGGGGCAGGAGTTATAGCGGTGTGGAAGCTGCCAAGATTATCGAGGCACGGGTATCACCGGGGAACCATGATGCACGGTCCCCACTAATCTACTTTCCGAGTTGTACCTTTCCATTGAAAATTTTGCAGCATCATTGTACCATTTTTAGTTTAATAAATTATACCGCGCGCTCTAAGGTGTGTCTTGAGCAGTGGCAGTTCGATTCTGTTATCCTCTTCATATTTGTGGTTCTTTCGTCAGTTGAACTGTTCCCCTGATTAGTTGCGGTGCTCACGATGCTGGTACTTTCCCTTGTAAGCTTATTATCTCCCTTGATTTCATGATGGTTGTGTCTGGATTGCGAGTTAAGATTCGACCCGAAGCATCTTTGCTGTAAAATGTTTGGAAAAGAATGTTGGTAAAGTCTGTCGATTCATTCAGAATTTTTAAGCTTTTATCAATGTGTTTTGTTATTTCATTTATGGCTATTTGATGTTTCATTATTTGAATGTGGAACTAGAGACCTAGTAATGGTACAATCAGTGTGGGACACGTTGCACACAGTATCAACCACTCAACCAGTAAATTAATTAATGGCTGTAATAAACCATTAAAATCGCACAACTACAGTCAGTATCTTTAGTGATGGCTTTGCTCATGGTTGCGCTCTGTAGGTTAGTTTTTCTGATTGTGTGCATGCACTGTATACTGTAGTACCATCATTACATAAAACTTTACTTCTCATTAAACACATGCCAGATGATTGTATAATCAAGCCTGACCAGCAAGATTTGACGTGAAATGGCATCAGTACAAGCCACTAAAAAGGACCAGCATCTTTGAGGCAAGTGCCAACTGATTGCGAAAGCAACTATGATTTACTGACAGATAACTCAGCATGTCCTTTGATATATGATGGCTCTCAGGAATAAGTGCGGAAATATGTACCAGTTAAGCATGACTTGCGACAAAGCACGTTGCTTTCATCTCGCTACAGAAAAAGAATTTGTAGGGCAAAGTAGAGGCTGACGTCTCTACGGTTGACAATACAGTGTTCGACTGGAGTGAAGTAGAGGGTGCACATGTGAATCGGTTCAACTTTAGATTGGGACATTCATTAATGTAGAGTTCTCAGAAAATCTAAAACCACCACCAATTTTATCACTGAAAACGGAAAGAACATTAAAATATTATTTCACCCATCTTTAAAAAGACATTAGCTCAGCAACGACGAACAGACGACCGATTGATCATGGAAAACTATGGATCTTGCCCGATTCCACCAAAATTTCTTCCCGTTTCCTAATGGCAGCCTCTTGAGTGAAGGTGCCGCAAAAATGGGGGTACCGTTAAAATGAATGGCACTATGTTATGTAAGACGTGCAAGTTAGATCCATAAAGAAATAATGGTTCTCTAGCATATCCAGTCCTGCTACGATTCTAAAGCTTCATGATCCACATTTTAGCGGCAGTAACTCGAATTTAAGTGGGCTCCGAAGAACAAGGGAAGGATTCGTAAATAAGTTTTATTCTTTTTATGAAGGTGGTGTCCCCTCCAAACCGGTCATAGGTAACCACTAAAATTTCACACCAGGTCGTAAGGATCTTAGGCAATGCAATTGTGTAATGTAAGGTGAAAACTACTCATTCAGATGCCACGGAAAACAAAGTTGGGCTCAAAAAATGAAGCTTATATTAAGCTATGACGGCCAGATTCTCTTCTCACTGATGACTGGACATAGAGCTAGGTCATTCTAGTCTGCTTGAGAGGCGGAACACCAAAGGGCTCAATAAATTGTTGATCCGGCATCCGCACTTTGAGGAGGCAACCCACAAGACAACTCGTGGGACGCTTTTAAACATCCCATCTGTGCCCCTCTTGTCAATTACGGCACAATATTCAAAATCCCAAACTAAAATCACGTCATGGCATCTTCCCATACTGAAGAAATCCTCACCTGTTTAAGAATTATAATGCGTACCTTCCTATTGTTGCAGTGTAAAATAATAGACTGATTCTTCACATCTGTCTTGAATACCCCAAAATTATTCTTATTTGATGTATTGTGTGGACCATTACGAGTATTGTCCCAGGAAAAACGCTCACGTTATCTTGCCAGGAATAGGAACGCCCCGAAATCAAAATGACCATGAAAATGTATTGGCTTTACACATCCACAAGATAAATCATGATACCTGGTCTTAATACATCAGTGCAAATGACCAACTATCGAGTAAACTTCGCTAGTAAAGACGGGGAAGAGATGATACATACCGATGTTCGCCTCTAGATAATGCTTGAACATTATCATCGCTTGAGTCGAAAACAAACTTCAATTCCAGCATTTCGCAGTGACCTATCTTGCATTCGTGACAATCGATACACCCTCTCGTCCACCACGGCAAAATGCTGAGGAGAAACCATCAGCTCATCAGCCCCGGTGATATCCGTGCGAGGATGTCGTTTGAAGACCTCTGTGAGAACGATACCAATCACAACGACTCCTCCTGAAGGATGCAAGTTGGGCATTGTTGCGGCAGCAACCCAGGAACTTGCAATGAAATTGTCATTATTATGAAGGTGCGTCGTCGCTCTTGTTCCAAGTGCTGGGGAACCTAGTGAAGATCATGGACCCACCCTGGCTCAACAGCTATGAGTGGTTTAAGTTTTCCGTTGTTGATTACCGTTTTCTACAATTCCTCCAGACTGTAGAAGTTGTTCAATTTCGAGAAATCACTTTCAGGTAGACATGGAAAACTTTCGACAGGAAGAAAAACGCTTTAGATTCAGAATCAGTTATAAAGCAAGGCTATTCAACCAAACATCAGACATACTGTGATAAGCAATTGGTGGGTGCACAAATTGGACAAGATCTTCGTGCGTACTGGCTAGATTAACTCACGTAGAAACTGGCGATTACACAACCCAGAAGGAGAGATGATCTTTTCGAGTGGAGAGACTTGTAGATATAGACAATAATGGCTACAATGCAAACAACTGCCATTTTCTACAACTGTGACTAAAGGTTTTCTTCGTCACGGTTTCCGTGAAGGTACTGGTACAATTCGACCCTTGAGCCTGTCCAGCGTAATATTACTGCAAAGCTTCTGAGCAGACTTAATGTGCATATTACATCCCTTTCATAGTAACTAGAAGATGATCCAAGCGTCAAACCACAAAGACAACGGATTGTAAAGGGGAAGGAAATAAACACAGTCGTCTCTTTAAAGTCCATATGGTTGACGTGAGCCTGATCCTTAACAATAATCTCTAATGTGATTGCATGTTGCTTGGACACCTTAAGAAGTTGATGGTATTACACCCTGCAAGTAGAATAAATAATATAGGAAAATTCGGCAGATGTGATAAATCCAAATAGGTCCTCAAGAATGTTTTGATCTGTGCTTCTTCTTTCAAATAACTCGGTTCTAGGAACAAGTTCTGTCTAATCCGCTTGACAAAAATCTGAATCATCGTTAACGACCTGTGAACACAAGTGAAATTCAAATGAGACTGCTGTGCTCACAGGTGTCTTCGCTAATCATAACACTCAATCACTGCATTTACCAAGAAAAATTGGAAAATAAAGTCAAATTCACAAACCAATCACAGCATATTTACCATACCTTGATAATAGGTTCACACTAATACGCTGCCGCGTTGCTACTGCTTCAAGGGTACATGCTTCGTTTAGCAAATCATGTCCCTTCCCCCGGCCTCTACCATACGATAATGTGCGAAGATTGTGCGAGGCCTGTTATACGGTTGTTTGCTATATCCAAAGCATCTAACACGCTTGCCTGTTGACTCCAGCAACTACTCGTGGTAGTAGTCGTACACTTTGAAATCATTGTAAAGAAGACAGCCATCCTTATTATAGTGCAGCAAATAATAGCATTGCTCACAAAAGAAAGACGGGCAAGCAGGGGCCAGCTTGTCCTCGTATGTCACCTTTCGGGCCTGATAGATGTTGCAAATGCTGCACTTGCGATGCCGTACCCGAGCATGCCACTTTAGCACAGGATAAGCTGCCACGTCCTGCACATCCTTAGCATGAGCACGTCTTATGTCTCGAACGACAACTTTGTGCTTGCAATCTCCCTGGTGGCAGTAGAGGTATTGAGCTCCTACCCGCAAATGCAAGTCATAGAAACGAGTGTACTCCATGGAAGAGTCACGAAAATCAGGAAGTTGGCCAGTTTCAGAATGGATAGCGGGAATAACTGCTCGTGGATTACTTCCAAGGTCTTTGTTCCACCGTTCTGTTGCCTCCCTAGATTCTGCCGCCCACTGCAAGATAGGCTGGCTGTAGTCTTTGGCATTTGGATCTCGCAAATCGTTGTAAAATACATCCTCGATCAAGAAGAAGCTGGACTTGGTGTCGAGATTGCTCTTGCGAGCTAATTCATCAGTGAGACAATAGAGCCGGTCCCGTAAAGCTGACAGAAATTGACTCCCAAGTACCAGAAATTCTTGCATCTTGTCATGTTTTCGCTGATTGTGATAAAACTCAACCACAAAAATAATTTCATCAGATTTTAGCAATTCCATCTTATCTGGGTCTGAGAGAGCTTTTGTAGGAAAATGCAAAGCAGAAGTGAAGAACCTCCATCTTCGAAGTGGAGTCTTATTATCTTCGTCTGCAGCTTCTCGCTCTTGCTTGAACCGCAAGGCATGTAGGTTTGCCTTGCTTCTTTCGACTTCCCTCCACTGCTTCATCCTTATAAGAGCTTCCTCTCGCCTTACAGCTGCATCGTCCACATTCGCAGCGCAGGCACCCCGGCTTCGATCATATGGCCTTCCTTTCTTTCGTTTCGGAGCCTCTGAATTCTTTTTCCGCGACCGTGGATTCTTCTTCTCGGATTCTTTTGCGGCGACGCTATTGCTACCCATCAACGCCAGTAATATTTCAGCTGGCACCGTATCCTCGGGTTGCCCTTCCTGTGCACCACCTGTACTGACTATCGGTGGGTTCAAAGCCAATTCCGTCGAGGCTTGTCGTGGATCGTTTTCCAAAAGCATACAGGTATTACTCTGATCCAATGCCATATTACTACCTGCCTCAGCACGTGATCCATCTGCGAGCAACGTGGAGCTCGTATCATCGAGCACCTCTGCTAAAGCTTTCTCAACCAGCTGCGCGTCAGTAACAACCCTCAAATCCTCAACTGATACGTCAACGTCGTCGTCGTCCGCTCCAATGACGCGAGAGTCCGACTCAAGTGCAGTAATTAGAGCATGCCAGGATCGATGAAGTTCTTGCACGCTGAGACAGCCTGACACAAAACCTGGCACAAACAAAGGTCCACCAGGCGCTCCCAGTGCTGCTACACCCGTCGTGGCTCCCATCACTTCTAGCTGCAGTAGAAATACAAATCTAGGCCGATGCTATAAATTAGGTCAAAATTAAATTGAACCTTCCAAAGGCCTCACCGAAAATCTCAGGATTTTGAATCGCAAAACGACTTTCAATAGCTTTGTGCGCACAATCTAATGGATAAACCCTAAACCGGCTTGCTAACCATTCAAGCTGAACCCAAACACATTGGAACCGTAAAAGCGGACATTAAACGTGGGAATTGGTCGACGATTTAGGGCAGTTGCACTATGCTGAGAACAAGAGGAACAAATTTACACAATTCTCCCTTACTGAACTCTCCACAGCTCGCACTCCAATTCAATATGGCCTCGCTCAATTCTATTCATATCATGTACAGTAGCAAATGCCTTCCCCGCTTCTAAAACCACTCTTTCGAATTCTTAAACCCCATGTGCAAAGTCTGCCACGTAACTTGCTACGAACAGGTAGAGAATATCTGAGTATTTCTCTCATGTGAGCAATCACACAGTCCGTGTTCTGAAGCCGACCGTACCAGCACACTGAAGAAAAAAAAAAAAAAAAAAAAAAAAAAAACTCGTGCAGAGCCGCTGGGCAAGGGAGGCACCGCGATCCTGAAACCCCAGCCCTCAAGAAGAAGAGCTCGAGCTGGTCGGCAATGTTTCAATGTGCTGGGGCTCCGAGATATCCTTGCAGAGTGTGAACCGAGATGTTTTCTAGCCACTCTGAAACCTGTCAATGGGCATGCTAACTGCGGGTATTGGCGTACACCCGGTTATCAATAGACACTGAATGTGTGAGTACTGACGCCTTCACCAAGCACTTCAATTTAATCTTCGTTTGTAAAATGTGGGAATTATATGGCATGATTGCCACTCTCAGAAGATAAATTAATATTTCAAATTTTAAAATTACTCACAGAAAATTATTCAAAAAAATTAGGAAATAATAATATTATTAACAAAATATTTTATATAGAACTAATTGATCATTAAAGTTGTGAGTGATTTTGTAATAATTTTAGTAACACTAATATCATTATTATGTTTGATACTCTTTGAGCTTGTGGTCATCTACAAAATGCCTATACAAAATATACAATATGTTGTTGATTTTGTAATAAATTTTATTTATTTTTCTTCTTCTAAGAAATTATATATATATATATATATATATATATATATATAAACAAGTGAAAAAACTGATTTGACTTTAACATTCTCTAAAATCAATTATACAACCCATTCTCTTTCTCATTAAGCTTTGTCAATCCTCATCTATGATTTTGAAGTAATTGTCTATAAGTTTCTTTGTCAATCACACCTCCAACTGTGAGATGTATGGCTGTTCTATTGACTTTCACTAGTTTCAAGGTAAAGCTTCATGGGAATATGCCATACTTTGGCAACTCTTTATTATTTGTTACACATGCATTGTTTGAGGATTTAGAGCTGCACAATGTGGTGTTTGCTCATGTCAGACAAGGCACATTAAGCAAAGTGGCTAGCAAGTGAAGCCCCAAATGAATACAGCTAACAATGCAGCCAGCTCATGTGTAACAGACTCTCTTGTTAACTGTGAGGTGAATTTTCACCATACTTAAGCAATTTCAAACTTGCCTTGCCACAACTTTGCAGTTCAGAGTCACATTACATGTTGGATGCAAGTATGTACTAATATTCTGGTTATTCATGGCAGTGTTTAAAAAGTGAACAGGGAGACTAGAAGGGGGTTGTAGATTAGAAGGTAAAAAGTACTTGAGGTCACTTCATAATATGGTCATTTTGTTGAGCAGATCTTGGACAACTCCATTTAAAATTGGGCAAAATGTCAATGTAAAAGTCCATTAAAATATAATAAATAAGATTTTTGGCTGATCATAGTGTGAAGGTGCAAAGGACAAGTCCATTGGTCATGGTCCGTAACATTTGCAAGGATCCAATCTATTTTACACTGATTTCTCTATTTTGAAATTAGTCTAAAAATTTGCTTCACTAAGAATTGGGTTTTCATTCATGTCTAACCCAATTTCTTGTCAAGTGGACAATTCCTTTGCATCAAAACTGCCACATAGTGCTGCTATATTGGCACTTTCAACCAAAACGTTTGTTGACCATTCACCTCTAGTGTGAAGGCTGATGTGAAGGCTGAGCAATCAATTTTTTTCTATCCACCAATCATATTATTAGAATCCTTTGTCGGCTTGACAATTGAGCTAGTGTAAAGTGGCCCTCCTTGAGTTGAAATCAGTTCACACAATGACTTTGAGGCTTATTCTCTTTTCCACAGACTGGATTACTGAAAGATTTTTCAAGTAAATTGTTCCTTCAAAAATTTTCTCTTGCAAGGAGAATTGCTCAGAAGGAGAATAAAAGTAAAAATAAAGATTCAAAGCTATCAACAAATTTATCAGGACACGCCTAAGCTCCATCATAAGTGCGTTTACCATGTCATCAATGGATTGTCCAATTGGTTTTTAACTGTAGAATCCTTGCCATATTTATATCCAAAGAGAGCAAGGGGAGGAATTTGATTCTTTAAATACAATTTTCAAAGGTCACAAAATGGAGACAACTATACAATGATTCCTGAACATTTTCTCGAGCAAAATTACAGGAGGCCAAGAGTTTGATGACAGAAGTTTCGACGAGCAAAATTAACAGATATCTCAGGTTGCTGTGTCGAGAGTTTCTAACTTGTCTCTTCTAATCTACGCTTAAACGTCCTAAATTTTAAAATTCCAACAGTAAGAGACCCGACAACAATAACCATTTTTAACCCGACGGTCAAAATCTTCTCCCTCTTACCTCTGTGAGAAGTGGCTGCAGTATCTTCATAAGCTTTTTCAAATATATCAGAAGCTGGATCAGCGAATCGTTTCTCTAAAGAATGTCCGTCTCCTTGCACATTAACAGCATCCTGAACATGTAAGGTCGGATGTCGAGATTCATGTTTCTTCAAGTCTGTTGAACTAGCTGCTCCTCCAGCTGACGCCTGTGCTCGAATGAGGATGCCTGTATCTTCGTGTTCTTCGCAAGTACTGCGCACCCCAAGTCTCTCTTCCCCTTCTTCAGCAGACTGAAGGTTGAATACTGCTGCTTTGTTTTCATCGCTGAGACCGTCCAAGATCTCTTGTGCGCAGTTGAAAGACATACTTCTTTCTCTTTCTGCAGGGGCAGTAGACGTAGACTCTGTAACTTCATATGAACCCCTTAGAAATGATTCACTACATTTGGCTGATTCTCCCTCTTCGTTGTATACACTTCGTTCAATATTGTCTTGTGAGACGTTGACCACAACGCCTGATTCGAGGGACTCATCTGAGAACCTGGGTGAGTCAAAATGTAAGGGAATGAAAAAGTGAGATCCAGCAGCGCCGCGTTCATTTCCAGCGTTTGTTGCTTCTAACTCCGATGCGACCATTTCAGGGGGTGTTGCTTTGAACTGCGACCGAGGCGGCCAATTCATTCGATCGATATTCTGCATCAAACTGTGACCAATTTCACCACCTTCAGCGAGCTTGAGTTCTGAGAGGTCACAGATATCACTAATTCCTTTAATAGTTGCATCCTCAGAGTCATCACTTATAGCAGAAACACAGCCCCACTTCGTATCACTCTTCTTGGAGTCGAGTTCTGAAGGGAACGGTTTAGAATCTTGGACGCCATTTCGGATTGAGTCAGATGGATTACGTACAAGAATTCCATCCTCGATATTTCTATGTTTTGTGTTATCAGCATCTTCATTTGCAGTGGTTAATGTCACTCTCGAGTTCTTGTGATTGCCAAAGTCGACGTAATCATCAGGATCGTCTAAAAATAGAATGGCAGGAGTAACCTGATTATGTTGAGTTGTGTCGCTAGAAGTCATGAGCGTTTCCCTAACGCCGTCATTAGTCTTTAGTATGTCTAAACCTTCTTCAGAGACCCTGTTGATGCGACAAACTTTCATGCCCCGCCTCTTTGTGTCTAACTTTTCAACACTCGTTAAATCTGGGACAACTTCAGAGACGACGGTCGGCTTACTTCGTGCTAATGGAAACGGGCAGCAGCTTACACAGGATTGTTCGTTGCGTGGCATATTAATTGGTTCCTCAAAACCAGCAATTCCTGGAAAATGATCTGAGCCTGAATTGGTTGAGGCATCTTTAACATGCTCCGCTTCGCTACCTTGCAATGTGGCTATTTCGTGGTTTGATGCATGACCTGGGCTCTGAGCATAAGCAGAGATAGTGCCATCGCCAGCTTCTGCAAAGATATGTTGTCTCTTAATATGGGAATTACCATTACTAGTGCTGAATATGTTAAAACTCGCTAATAATTTTATCCGTAATAGAGCGTCAGAAATGTGGACAACCGATGGCTTCTCAAAAACAGGCCGTCTGGTCTCCTGATCCACCAACAAACTATCCCCCGAATTGGATTCAAGGTAGCCTGTAACAAGTTCAGCTCCGTCGCTGTCAGATGTGTCAATAGATGCCTGCATCATGCTTTCATAAACCACCTCACTCGAGACGCTACGATCGTCATTGAGGTCAGACTCCTCTGATAAGACATGATGTCTAGCATCAGTAGCAATTTCCGTAACACTGCAGAAACAATGCGAGTCTAGATCAATTGAACCTGCAGAAGTGACACTTGCGCCATTTTCAGTAGCTCGAGCGGTTGTTGCTGCTTCAGGGTGGACATCTGCGGATTTCAGGACTTTTGGAATTTCATTCAGCTTCACGCGTAGATGACCATCAGGGTGCTTGACTCTGGTCGAAGTTTTATTGACACTTCGTTCTCGAGCACCAAAATTACCACGACTCTTAGCAGGAGATCCATCAGATTTCTGGGGCAGTAAGTCTTGAGGAAGTTTGTAAAGCGGAGATAGACCATCATTCACCTTCTTGTGCAAAAGATCTGACCGACGTGCTCGTGACGAATTTGACTTTGTCAAGATCGTTTTTCGGGACAGTGCTGGACTTGAAGAAATATGCTTCTCACTCCATTCGGGTTTGTCATCCGTTAAAGGAGCATCCTGAATCCGAGAACAACAAATTATAGCACAAAAATATCCTTTGAGAACTATAGACGGCACAGCAAACTTGAGTTACGAAATACGATGTTGGATTACAAATTGGAAGATGCCATATTTTGTGGTTCTTAGTTTTCTGTATCACTTCGATTATCTCTTAATCAAGTCTGTTACGATTATAGCTGCAATCTTCTGCACCAAATTCATGATTTTGTGGATTAGAAAAAAATCTACTCCCATTCTCATGTTTTATAAAATAGGAGAGGACTGAAGCAAAGTGGCGATTAAGAAAGAAGCAACATGCCATACCACAAATACAAGAGAACATAGGCTCCGCCTTTGAAAGGTGGATTTAGTAGTGGTCTTCTCTGCAGATTCACCTGTGACATTGGTTGATATCTGCGAATCTTTACTCGTTTGACTGCGTGACTTCGTTAACCTGTTTCGCAATCAAATTAATTTCAAGACCCTAACAATCAGATTACAGGCATATGATAAAGGAAGAGGTTCGCTGGAACAGCATGCACGGTTTTAAAACCCGTCGGTTTCAATCGTTTGGAGGTGGGCAGACCAAAAATCCTCGATACATAGGTAAGGCCTACCAGTGGATGTGGGCCTCAAAATGATTGCAAGAAAATGACTTCTCAAAGGTACCTGGACGGATGGGATGCTGCATGGTGCAGTTTAGTGTACAGCAATCGGACAAGATCTTCACGCTACAAAGTGAACAAGAACAAAGCGAAATCAGCACAATATTTTACAGAATGTCTTGAACTTTTTTCAGCTCGATTAAACACGAAGCGATCACTCTTAGAGACGCTCTTTTTCAAGAATCGTGATATCTGAGCCCAAGGAGGTGCTCAATAATGGCAGTCAAATTTAATCCTTAACCTGCAACCCTCAAGGGACACAGCGATTTGCTTTCTTCTTGCGGTCTACAACTTCACAATCAAAAAGACTTCCGAGACGTACGAACTGCGCCGCAGCTCCGAAACTTTCTCACGAAGTCTAATTTATATCTTGCAGCATCAACTATTGTGCAAGAAAGTGCCATCAACACCTCGTCACTACCATTTCATTTTCAAACAAGGCAAGCGAACAAAGCGACGACGGTTTCAAGTGATTGATCAACAAATCCGAAGAATCCAAGAAGACGGACTACGGAACGTCTCAATAGAGAAACAGCGCGGATCACGACAATCACAATGCCTCCCGCAAGATTAAATACCGAAATTAAAGAACTCTACCTTTACACCCGCTGTGCGAATGCCATGCTCGATGCATAGCTGCTTGAGTTCCTTCCGAGGCAACTCATGTAAATTAATATCCTCCATCTCTACAAATCCAGCTTCAATTATTTACTGAATTTTCTAAATCCTCTGTGAGCTTCCTCCCCCTTTTTCCCAGCATCAGGAGCTGAATCTCATCTCGGGGCCCCCTCCGCTCTTCCACCAGCGCTCACGCCGAGGTTTCGCTTAGCTGCATCTTACCCCTCGAAGGCGCCTCTCTGCACTCACTTCAATTTTTCGAGTACCACAGAATGCATGAGAGCGATACTAGAACGTAAGGGTGAGAGCATCAATAGCAAATCACGCGAGAGGATTCGCTCAGTGCGCAGCCTCAATGCCCTTCCCCTTTCTGACCTTCATCACTCCAATTGTCGACCAAAAGCAAAGCATTCTGCGGCACTGAAAGAAACCTGAGTAAGTCTTTCTTCCTACCTCTGAATCAAAAGCTCCGACTCGTTCAAGCGCGATGGCGCCTGGGACCTATTCTGAGCAACAACGTTGCTGAGCTCGGAGCAACATTAGTCAGCCTGCGACACCAAGAGTCTTTTCTGGTTATGAACACACAACGTCTATGACGGAACGGGAGATATATTCTATCCGTCTACTCACAGTGTGAACGAGGCCTTGGTCGAAGGCAAGTTAAGAAGGTAAATAGCATTTCTATGGTTAGGTATTGTAAACAGTATGTAAAGCTTTGCTATTCATGCCTTGACCTTCATGAAAAATATATTTTTTGATTACACCTTGAAAATCTTGCTAGTTCAGAAATGTGTTGCAAAGAATCTTTAAACTCATGTGGATACATATCCTGAAATTTAAAATTAGAATAGAACAGCAAAATATTGATGAACTGAGGTGTATGGATGTCTGGTAATGTTCGATGTCTTGCATTCATTGACAAACAGCTGCTCTCGATGAGGAATTGGCCCATTTGGATGGATGACGTCCGCATCCTATGTGCACTTGCCCTAATATGATCCACTCTTTGTAATGATACTTTAGAAACTAAGTTGGCCACACAAGGTGTGATCATGTTGTGTCATCGTATTACTAGTGAGTACTTGGATCATGGCATGGTGGAGGGCAATTTCTTTTATGATTGGAATTGTCTCCATTTTGATTTATTTTTTACGATAAGTTTTTTGCTGTGGTTTAGAGTTTGCCGTGTGACTAGTTTTCAGACTCGCCTTTTGTTTGTTGAAGCTGTTTGTGACTAATCTTCGCTGACCCACTTCCCCTCAAGTTGATGAACTCTATATCGCCTTCCTCTGATCCTGGTCAGAGGAATTATCGTTGGATGTCAAGGAGCGCTTCCACTGGGTTTCTTAATGCATTGGTGTTTCCATTGCAGTAAGAAGCTTTCGCTAGTAGGATTTGTCGGTTACTGGGAGTATGCTTTTCAATTCTGTATGTTGGATTTCCTTTTAATTTCAGTTTGGGGTGTTTGGTAATTGTTGGAGAGTTGAGTGGAGTAATCTTAAATTGGTAGGTTGTTACTGAAGTGATTTTGTGTTGTCTGTTAGACCCTGCAACTAGCTGAGCTTGTTATTTACTCATCCACTGCCCTCAGTCATCTGTCATTATTTGGTTTGGTGATTTTTCTCATGAGTTTCTTTATATGATTAAAGGTGGTGTGGAATTTCAAACTATGAATCTACAATAATTTGTTTGAGCATTGATGCATGATGGATTATTTTGCTTGTCCAGTCAGGATTGAGCTAAACATTGAAAGTCTAACTTATCCTCCCAAGTTGTATATTTTCTTGTGGATGCGCTCATACTCATTCGCAAACCAACTTCGTGGTTGATGATCCGAATCGTCGGTATGTCTGGTCTGTGAACAAGTATGAGTGCTGTCCCTACCTTAAGTTATGGATGCTCTTCCCAAAAGATTTTATGTTACAAAAATATTGAACGCTATTGACCATCTAATCTTCATATTTGTGAAGGACTTATCAACAGTACTGTATTATCCTTGTTTACCGAATGCCACAAACACGTCTGCATAGAAGCCAATTCTATTTCTCAGCGTGTCTGCATTCTTTTCCAGGTAGTGGTGCTTCAAAACCGATTCGTACAATAGGTTATGCTCATATTCTTGTCGAAAACGCAACGTCTCACACCACTGATGATGCTTATATTTCTTTCAGTACATTCATTTTATATACTCTACTTCAAAATGTACTGTAATAAAAACCCACTGGCTAAAAACTACCTGACTCGGATCATTTCAAAACCCTTTGTACAAATGGATACCTATGGAGATAAATTAGAAAAAACAACAATTTGTTATGACCGTATACAAGAGATTGCACGGAGGTGATTGTGACAGTTTTTAATTCCATCCAGCGTGCGTCACTGAATAAGATGATGATGGATAATGTGTCATTAAAACACTAGTCCGTAAGTTCCTGAATTATAGAGATTGAATGTGTTAGGACTAAGTGATTGGTACATAATTCTCTATATCTGAAGTACGAGAGTTCGCTGCACATGTTTCTGAATAGAAGAATAACTCCATCATTATAACTCCTCATTTGGGATGTAGGAACACTACACAGAATAAAAGGAGCAGTTGGTTTTAAATTCGGGAGACCTATGTTTTTAAACCTAGTACCACTAGATACATGGCCTCATCATACCACACACTTGCTGGCTGTGCCTTTCTTGCTTTGCTGGATAATGCTACACAGCAAGCTTGCTGCATGGTATGGCCCATATTTGAGAGGATGTGTGTACAATAGCCTGGGAAGTCAAGTATCTGGTGAAATACATCAATTATCATTATCTGTTTCCTGTGTGCAGTGTACGTCATAGCAGCTGCAGAGAACAAAGTAGCAGACATTTAATTGACACCTGTAAAGAGAACACATGGCTGGAAGAGACACAGGGATGGGGTTGAGTAGCTTGGATTTTTTGTACTTTCCTTGGAGTGAATTTCCTCAGGCTTTGGAGTCTGCATACTACTACCACAACCACCCTCATCTGGGCAAAGAGTGGTAACTGACACACCTCTGCCAGGGTTCTCTTCTTTTAATGCACTTGTCTGTAAGTACTCAGCAACATGTTGCCCAGTAACGAACATAAAAAAATCACACCAATACAGTTTGTACCTGGATTTCGATTCTGCATTTAGGTTCATTTTCTTAAAGTTTAATGGATTGTGAAACTTGAATCTTTGAAACAAACGTGGATGTTCTTCTTAGCTAGGTTTAAAATTGTGGATCTTGATCTGAATGTGGAAGCTTAGGTTTAGAATTGTCTCAATCATCATCCAGTCTTGTAAAATAGCTGTGCTCGTAGTGTAGTTGTTTGTTGCTGTTAATCTATAGAGTTGGGTCCCATGCTAGTGTGACTGGTAGTAATGTAAGGTACCTTGATTTGCTACCTGTCAGTGTTAATATATTGGCCAGAATCCATAGCACGAGTACATTGACAGCAACAGAAACACTTCAGGGAATAACTGGCCAAATTGTGGTTGGTTTGGGTTTATGACTCGGGCCTGTAGGTTGATAGATAGATAGATAGAGGTGTTTTCTGAATTAGTACACTTTACTATATTTTCTTGCAGTGATTAGAACAGATATTTTAATCAACGTCTTTAATATTTTGTACTTGTATGTAAGTATATATTTTAAAATTAAAATTAAGTGAAGAATTATCAATTCAACAAGCATTCAAAATTTATGAAGTGTGATAAAAAAAAAAAAAAAAAAAAAAAAAAAACAAGCATTTTAATCTTAATGTTCTTCAAGATGATATTAATACATGCACAATTTTTTCAAAGAAATTAACAACATTTGTTATTTATAAATATACATTAAAAAAAAAAAATTGTATAAAAGTGAATTCATACTCCAGTTATTTCTTACATTGAGCAAGAAAACACATGGTACAAGGTCTTTCTCTTCTTCTTCTTATTCTCTCTTTTTTTTTTCCATCGATATTTTCAATCTTATACATACAAACACATAAATTCTCACGAAAATAGAAAAAAATCCCTCATAAATATTTTTGTGAATTAAGTTTTTCTGGCTTTGTAAAATAGAGTGAAAATTGTCGAGCAAACATGACAAGCAGCAAGAGCAAGAGGAAGGTTGAGGTGGGGGTGGAGGAGGGAAGCAGTTAATGGAGCGATGGCGCAACACGGAGAAGCGCTCCCATGAATGCCCGCGTGCCGAGGTGGCACATGGTCCAGCCGCACACGGCGCTAGACCCATGCCAGGACGCGTTGTGGGACGAATGTCGTTGTCAGAAGCAGGGCCTGTGCCTGGACCCGCAGCGCCTGTGCCTGCTGTGCCTTGCCCCTGACCGCAGGGTCCCCCCCACCCTTGCTGCTGCTGCGCCAGATGCCATATTGGGTGCCCTCAGGTGCGAGAATAGCCGAGCCGGCGCGGGCTCTTTGAATGAGGCGAGCATGGAACCCTAGGTGCAGATGCGCTCTTGGCGACGTTGGTGGGCGCGACGACGACGAAGGCCGGGCGGGACCAGCACTGGGCCGGGCCGAGCAGCGGGTAAAGTGCGGAGCGGGGGTCGGAGAGCGGACTCCGTGACTGGCGTGCCTGACATTCGGAGTGCATCGGAGCTCGCGGAGTGCGGTGCGTCTGAGCATCGAGCCAGGGGGGGGGAGGGAGTGAAAACGGGATGGATCCGCAGTCGTCTCTCTGTCTGTGCGATGTCGCGCTGACGCACTCCGGGGCTGTCGCTTGAGTTAGATCTACCGCTGCTTTACATGAGACGCTGAGGCTTGGATCAGTGGTGAGTTTTCGTGATGCGGATTGCGGTCCTAAAGAGGTAGTAGCGGAGAAGAATGTTGTTGCGCGCATCGGCCGAAATTTGCTGGAGGGGAGAGAGGAAAGTGTGAAGAGGAGAGAATTGAGTTAGTTACAGAGGGTGAGATTGCGCGAAAGAAGTGAAGGACAGGGTGCAAGGAGGAGGAAGAAGGGAAGGAAGGGATTGCAGGGAGCCGGAGCCGGTTATTTTGTTGCGCTTCTTGTGGATTGGAATTTCTGGGAAGTTTGTCGATTGGACTATTGGTTGGTGCATAGAAGGATCGCATAATGCAGTTTATTAGGATGGACGACACGCGTATGTGGAGTGTGGAAACTCAACTCCCCGTGGCATTTTCGACCGGCCCCAGCGGCACTGCAATGTTTTTGAGACGTGCTCACTCTGTGCGCTGCCAATAGACTGCATTTTCTTCCCGTTCAATGGTTTTCGGCGAATTTGAACCCTGGTGTGTGCGATTTAGTGGCCAATCCGGGTGATGCTGCATTGTAGTCTAGGGAAATTTGGAAGGCTATTTTCTGTGAGCGAATGTGTTTTTTGGGAGCTGCTCCCGATTCTGATGCTGATCGGATCATGTCATCTTTTGCATGGATCATCTTCGACCAATGTAGGGCCAGCTCCCAGGTAGTAGCAGTATATTGTGCTTCGATTCAGGCTGTATTGATAAATTACAAGACTTAGGATGCCGATTGGTACAATTCTTTTCCAACGGCGATTGGATTGCGTTTTCTCTGACCTTTGGAAGGTTCTAGCGACGCTGAAATTCCGATCCTCCTTCATATCTATTTTCCTTACCGACGGTCCGTAAAGAAGAAATATGCTAGTAACCCTCTAGCATTGGGGTTCCCCTCCCATTTGACGTAGGAGTTGTTCTAAGCGAATTATGTCATCTCCATCTGCATTCCAAACCAGGTTCGTCCATGTGTTGCAATTCCTCTTGTGTGATCAGCAGTTGTTCTTGAGAAAATCTTCTCATTGGAGGAGAGACGGTTCAGGGTGCTGGGTGTTTGAGAAGAGAAGTCGTTTTTAAGAATCGTATGTGAATCAAAAAGAACTGTAAGGGCAATCGGCATTGGAAAATGGGGACCGACATCCCGCTTAGAGTGTTGCGTCTTCTACCATTTGTTTTGTGGATAATGAGAGTCACTCGTGCAAGATCATTGTCATTTCTGTAATTTTCAACCTTTTTAGCTGTCTAGTTACTTGAGAGGCATGAGATTGTTGATATCGTATCGCTTGCTTTCTTTTTGTTGCAACAGAGAAACTAATTTAAAAAATGCCACGGTTACCATTAAAATTCTGGAAAAAGAATCTTGAGGTTTCACCTGAATATTTCACCAGAAATCAGGGTAGGGTTTATCGCATCGTTTACTTCTTTCGTTTTTCCTTCAGAACATTGTATTTGTTCTAGTGAACTTTGTTTGGCGCATAGAAGCTTGACGTTCGAGTTTGGGCATGCTTACGTCAGTTGCCTTTGTATTCATTGTTTTTCAGCATATTTGTTTGGTCATTACAGAATTAAATTTGTGTGTGAAACTCGTGCAGACTAACATCTGCGAGGATTCAATGAAGCAGACAATCATCTGAAGTTTATATTTCAATAACACGTGAATTCCGAATTCAAGATATGCCACTCTACCGCGACGAGTGGCATCTCCACAGCAAAGTTTTGTTTTGGAGTTCTGTATCAGCGAAGGATAGGTGCTGAGAGTCTATTATTGTCTATGGACCAGAGCTTCTTGTAAGTTCAGCAGTAGAAGTGGCATGTGTCAAACGATGATGCGGAGTATACAGCCACCCGAGTCCAAGCAAGCAACTACCTTGCAGGTATTACGACTTGTATTGATTTTATCTCTTCGATTAATGGCGTTATTGTGATCACTTCAACAATTTACCTGCAGATAACTTCAAACCTTGTTTCATCAATGTAACTTGCCGCAGGTAGCTGTAAGATGCCGCCCGCTTACTGCCAAGGAGAGAATCAAGAGTCGTGATATTCTTCGAGTTGTCGATGATAAGGTTAGTCATCAGCTTTGAATGAACACATTGCGGATTGTTCCTGATATACGTCTCAATTGTTCTGTGATGCTTAACTCATAGCTCAGTTGTTTTTTTATTCCTTTTGTTGCTGTGAAGTACTGAATTTTTCTCATTTACAGGTGGTTGTGGTGCTGGACCCAGACACTACCAAGGACTATCTTGATCGTGTGCAGAATCGGAGCAAAGAAAAAAAGTATACGTATGATGTTGCTTTTAGTTCAGAGGCAAAAAACGCGGTAATTCACTTCCTGTCCAGTAATTGCCACTAGTATAATTGAGTTTCCTGTTTTGAGTTTATTTATAAAGGGGTTGTTGGGACTTATGGAGAGGTTTACTCTGCTTAAAATTGACAAAAATGTCATGCTCTATTGGCAGGATGTTTACAATGTTACGGCAAGTTCAATCGTTGATGGGGTTGTGCGGGGCCTCAATGCAACTATTTTTGCTTATGGGGCTACAGGAAGGTAATCATGCTTTAAAAATTGCCATTTTAGGGCTTGATGTTCATACATTGGCTTGAAATCAATCGTAACTAGGTATTAGATGTTGTATTTCTCGGAAAATCATTTTTTTCTCTAAAGGCTTTTTGTACAAACCAGTCGTTCCCATCACTGTATCATTTACATGGTCAAGATGAACTGAATGGTTTTAGCTTTTGTAGCTGCCGAGTTCTTGTTTTGCTATCATCTTCCTGGTGAGTACTTTAGGTAATTTGAACATGAAATATTCATTATCTTCGTGTTTTTAAACAGCGGCAAGACGCACACAATGGCGGGTACACCGGAAGATCCAGGTCTTATGGTTCTTAGCCTACAGTCCATATTCGCTCTCATCTCCAAGCAGGAGGCTGAGTATGACTTTGAGGTCACTTGCTCCTACCTTGAGGTCTACAACGAGGTGAGGATAATGTTTGGGAAACTTGATATGCAACTTAATTTCTGTTTTTTTAGTTTTTAGAAGACTCAAGTACAGTGATTGTCAGTAGGTGCACTGGATCACCTTAACTTGAATGTTGCACATGATGGTTTTTGGCTTGCAGGTCATCTATGATTTATTGGAAAGATCGTCCGGACACCTGGAGCTCCGCGAGGATCCCGATCAGGGCATCACTGTCGCTGGTCTTAAGCGCATTAAGGTGCTTTTTGTTGAATTGATGCTAGCTTTATGGTTCGATCTGTCCCTGGATGAAGTATTTTAGTTTATGAAAAATGTGGTGAATGATTACTTAACATCTTGACAGTCTGATCCATGGAATATTTTTTTGCTCTATGTTTCTGAAGAAAATTATCAATAAGAACTTCCCGAATATACTGTTCATCACTGTACCTTGTTCTGCTACCCGTGTGATCAGGTTAGCTCTGCGGAGAAGATTTTGGAACTCTTAACTCAGGGTAATAATCGGCGAAAAACTGAAAGTACTGATGCTAATGCTACATCATCTCGGTACGTGACGATGCATTGGTACCCGCTCATCAATTGCTTCCTCGATTGTTTGTTCACTTTTTGGTTGAAGACCTGTTTGCGAAGTAAAAGCACATTAGTTTCTTAATTATCTAGACTTTTGACGCAGAGCCACAAGCTATTCTGTACCCGACTCTGATTGTCATGTTTTGTTCGCACTATCGTTTTTTTCCTGCATACTAGACCTTTCACATCTGCTTCTATAAACATAATTATCTGTAATGATCTGTTGACTCATTTTTGCACTAGTCTTGTTCTTTCGATCTGTGGTTGTCAATACATACTATTCAGTTTGTTGAAAATATGGAGGAGATTCAACGAGAAGTTCTTTGGTGTGACTATCATTTGCAAGGGAGTTAATATATGCATCCATAATTAACACCTTCCATAATAATTTGAAGTAGTGCAGCATTAAGATTTTGGTTAGGTCTAGGAGCATAGACCGTAGGATAATACAATTGGTGATGCGAAATGTGACTCGTGGGAGGACCGTATGGAATGATCAGTTAGAGAGTTGAAATGACAAATGTTCTTTGTTAAGTTTCCATCAGATCTCATGCTGTGTTGGAGATAATCGTCAAGAGAACACAGCGTAATCATCTTCGAGCGCAGACGCTTCGTGGAAAGCTCGCCCTGGTGGACTTGGCTGGCAGGTTAGATGTTCGCTTTCTATGCGTAGAGGAGTTCAGTGCGTAAAACAGATGCCGGAGATAGAAGCAATTCTGTGTTCAGTATCTGTGTAGATTCAAATTGCGAACGATCATACTTTAGCAGGGTAGCTCAAAATTTCCGTGATTATGGTCATGATTGAATTGTTGTTTAACTAGTTCCGATTATTGAGAAGGGTATTATGTGTAGATAAAAACTTTTAGTCTATGTTTCATGGTTATGTTATCAATGTCAATCTCATTTAGATCCTCCTTAGTTTTTTTCGGTCTTTTGTGCGTATTGTTTCACCTACAGTACCTACAATATATTTTTGCTGTAGCTGACACATTTATTTTGGTGCAGTGAAAGAGCTTCAGAGACGAATAATGCTGGACAAAAACTGAGGGACGGTGCGAACATCAACCGCTCACTTCTTGCTTTAGCTAACTGCATCAATGCTCTGGGAAAGCAACAAAAGAAAGGCCTAGCCTATGTCCCGTATCGGAACAGGTACATTGTTCACAATTCATGATTTTGAAAGTATCTAAGTGTGAAAATGAATCGTATTCTCATTATCCCATAACCTAACTCAATGAGTATCTGAGTCCAAATTGCAGTCCCGAGTTTATTGACGACGCACCGCTGCAGTTTTGATTCTGTGTTTGACTCTTGGATTTTGTTGTTTCGAAGTTGTGGAGGCACAGCGAATAGCTTTGTTGAACTGTAGTATATCCTTTTGGGTTATGTTGATCAATTAGGGGCCTGATCGATTTTTGCCGGACATTTGTCCTTCTAAACTCTCCTGCAATGTTTTTACTAATCAGTGGACTTCATGTTTTAGCCTTGATTACGCTAATGCATTGCCTGCTGTTCGATGAGCCTGTGAGGATTTGCTCATTTTTACATGTTACATGTGCAGTAAACTGACTCGACTTCTAAAGGATGGGCTCAGTGGAAATTCTCGCACAGTCATGGTGGCAACAGTTTCTTGTGGCGCTGATCAATACCACCATACAACTAACACTCTCAAGTATGCGGACAGAGCCAAGGAGATTAAGACTCACATTCAGGTGTTGACTCATACATCACGACTCATAACTTGATGCACTCTGAGATCTTATGGTAGTGCAATGAACCGCATTGTGAATACATCCAGGATTCTCCAGACATCATGGAAATACTTGTTTTTTAGTTTAATACAGGCGAGGAACTTCCACCTTTGAGTCAACCTGGTAGACCTTCAATCCCCAGTATCATAGCACGTCACGTGAGGGATAGAGCAGGTGCCTACACATTACTTTAGGGTTCAAGCTACATTGACGTCAAGGATGCCAATATTAGTCCATTAGTCATTCTACAGCCCGCGCACATCATCCCCCACCCCACAAACCAACTTTTTCACACCCAAAAACAAATGAAAACAATCATCCACCCACATCCCCCACACTCCCCCTGCTCCAATCCTTAACGAATGAGTATGCGTGACGCTGTGTTCTGCCATTCTAATTTATTCTCGGCAACGCTGTCGAAGAATTAGCGGGTACCTGAGCGGGAGTGTTCAAGTGTGTTACACTAGTCAAATTTGCACAAATCATTCGCGATATTTGAAGACTTACCACAAGGATTCTTTTTTGCAGACAAATGTGGGAACTGTGGATGCGCATGTTGCAGACTATCAGCAAATGATAGACAATCTTCAAGTGAGCTTCCTTTGGGATTTCTTGATAGTGAATTGGAATGTTTTTGGTGATAGCAGAATCCAACTGTTCGAACGTTGAGGGATGTAGTAACGAAAGGATAGACTAGAGATTACTAAATGGAAATCGTGGAGTTCCTTGTCTTATTCTGGTTTTTATCTCATTTTGCGTTTGAACATTGTGAGCTCCTGATAATTATAATTGATGCCATGGACGTGCAATCGACTAACGCAGGTGGAGGTTACGCAATTGAGAATGGAGTTAGCTGACAAAGACACTCAATTGAGCGCTCGCACGTCAGAGAAGGAGAAGTTGGTGGATGACGAACTTTCTTGGCTTGATGTACTTAGTCATGACATCAACGAAAATGTTGAAGAGAGAATCAATTTACAGAAAGCATTATTTGAACTGGAGGACATGAATCTACACAATCGAGCAGAACTTCAACAACTTGATGATGTTATTGCTGATCCGGTACTTTTTCGTTGATATGAGCACACTTGGTTAAAGGCTGGTTTCTTCTAACATATATGTGAATATAGTGGAATTATGTAGAAGTTCTGCGTGATTATTTCAATCGACTTCTCTTCGTCATGGTAAATGATGAACTATAGTGCTTGTAGCTTTAAATATTCATCGAAGACTATGTCGGTTTCCCTCAATGTTTTCAGGGTTTACGGAGGAACGGAGAGAAGGATGAGACACTTGTGGAAAGGCGTCAAATCGTTCTGGATAATATTCGAGATAATGACGAAGCTGGCGTTCACTATCGTGAGGTATGAAGATTACTGTTTTATTAGTTCATAAGCCTACTTTTTAGTTATTCTGTACAAGAGGTCGGTTCTGCAATTTTTTATGTTGACTGTTAATGGGAATTGATGTTGTAATTTGGTCTGATATCAGGAAATTGAGCACAACGAGGCACTACGTAAAGAACTTCAGCGGCGCATTGATGAAGCAATTGATAGTGATCGAAACAAGACATTTTTGCGCATCCTTACCCAATACAGACTTCTGGTATGTATTTTGTAAATATTAGAGATATTCCATCAGTGTCAGAATGTACTGTTCATATGCTGCACATGGTTGATTAGTTTGTCAGGATGTTGTAAGCCGATTTTTTATTTGAGATATTAGTACATCATTGTGTGCGGCACTTCAAATATTGTGCATTACATGTGCTAAATTTTCACGTTTACATTCGTTTTGTGTTTTGTTGATTCAGGGCATGACAAATATGGAACTCCAATTTCAAATGGCTATTAGGGATCAAATAATACACGATCAGCGGGAGGCTTTGAGCAATTTGTGGTTGGTTCTTGAATGCTCAGGACTAAATCATGACCAAATATTGGAAATCGCTGCTCAGCAAGGTATCATGATTGAAGAGGGAATTATGCCTGTGGTTGCTGGCAGAACGCACGTACCGTCCACGCCGATTCCCATCTTGCATAAGCAACCAATCCCCAGTGCTGTCTCAGGAAGCAAATTTCCTGCCGAAGCACAGCTTCAGTATGATGCGGACGCTGCAATCCACGACACTGAAAAACTTCAAAATCAACACAGGCATGATAATGCAGATGCGAACAGCTGCTCATTAATGACCTCTGCTGCTGATTCGAAGAGCACTTCTGAATCCAACGAAGGGCATTTAGAAGTCTCTGATTGCTACTCTGGTAGTCATGCTACTACTATGTATAAAAACCCTGCTGATTTGTTAAGGATAGATGGAGTTAACTTAGGTCACCCAAATGGAGATGTCATCAGATCATTTTCTTCCAAAAAGCACCGGGGACCTAAAACTCCTTTAGTCGATAATAATGGTTATTTAGGAACTGTGAATAGCACAACTCAAGAGCAGCCCACTTCTACGGATGGAGATGTAGTGTCCTCGGGTTTCACGGGTCATAAAGTTTTGACTCATTTTAGGTCTAGGAGGAGGCCACGTCAAGTTGAAGGTAGACATCAACGTCATTTGGCCCGTGAGAGTTACGATACCACAACTGGAAGTGAAGGGAGTGAAGCTGAGGCTCTCAACCACAGCCCCCAGGATTATCAAGCAGCTTTCCGTCTTGATGGAGTGAAGGAAGGAGCTCAACAATCAGTCGACCAAGAGTCGCTCTGGGTGGTAAGCTCTCGCGTTGATAATGATAAATATTTTCTTGCCTTTCTTTTCGGTTTTTGGTGACTACTGGACATATATGACATGAGGTGTATCGTTCTTATCCTAAGTTTTCATTTCAGAAAGTGATTGTAGTGATGTGGTGCGTCCTCCTGAGTAAAATTTGTGTCGTGCAGGAGTTTGAGCGGTTAGATAATGAACTTCAGGGTATGAAGCGAGGAGTCGAATCCCCTTCGCCATTTGAAGCTATATTAGGAGGTAGTCATTCTCAAAGATCTGTATCGGATGCCTCAGATGGGAAGGATGTTCGACAACTTGGATCTAGAGGCATTTCTGAGGCCCCTATATCTACCTCTTCTAAGTCTTCAAACGGTTTCCTATCTCCCCTTCATTTTCGATTGAAAGGTTCAGTTAAAAGTAGTATTGGTAGTCGACATAATCAATCACAATCAAATTTGATGCTTCCATCTAGTAACCCCGGGTCATCTGATGGTCTTGTTTCACATGAGGTAGACGTGACGAAGCTGACTGGATCTGATTTGAGTGATCACAGTTCAGTGGTCAGCACAAGATCATCGTCTAGTTCTAGACGAAAACCTAGGTTTAACTCCCTGATTGGAACACGTCAATCACAGGCAAGAGCAGTTATGGATTGGAAGTAATAGACCTATGCTTTGAGGATGTTTCCGCTATGAAATCCAATTCAAACAGACACCTGCGTTCGCGTGGTCGATTTGTGCATGAATTGTCGTCTTCTGCTAAATGGTTTGAAATGAACAGCAATGGCTCTGGAGGTGAGTTATTTTCAAAATCATGGTTTCGTCCACTCTGGACATGACTTTGAATATGGAATCAGTCACTTAATTATACGGTCTGGTCGAATCACATCCACTGGGGAAACTGCTTTCTTACCATGTGGAGCAATTTAGAAAATGCCTGAAGTGTCCATCACATACTGTTGACATACAATCTTGACCGAGTACTCGAAGAGCTCTGCAGATGTGCCTAGCAGTACCATCCTGAGGGTCTTCTTAATTTATCTACCCGGAAGTTCTCATGGGTAAGACCTGCTGAATGTACAAAAACCATTCAATATATTTTGGGTCCTAATACTCATATCATTGGACTTTAAATAACAGAACCTCGGACACCCCAATCATTGGAAGTGAAAGCATTGAAGAGAAATGTAACTAAGACAACGCAGCTGAAACTCGTCCACAAATATCTAATAAGAAGCGGAGGTTAATATGTGTCTTTGGTCGTATGAATGTGTTCTTTTTGGGTGAAATCTGCTTAGCTACATATATAATTGAATGCCTAGGGACAAAATGGTCGTGGACTGTGCATGACAATATTCCAATGATCGTTCAAGGATGGTGGAGACTTCTCTTGTGAATTACTTTTTTGCGTAGATTAAAGACTGCGTGAAAAGTCCACAATCCGTTCACTATCCTTCCTAGGCAGCAGCAATTTTATCTTAGAGTGGTCCTTCGGAATCTGGCAAACAAAACCTAACATGAAATGAAAAACATGTTAAACCCTGTTAATTAGATATTTTATTTGTAAAAGAATTATTTTATTATTTTATTATTTTATGATTTTGGCTAGTGTTTGATAGTCCTTGATGAGGAAACCTGTGCATGCTTTTGAGTTGGCGATGGCATCGCCAGTGAATGAAGTCGGAGTGAGGGGATCCGGAAAGCAAATTCGGTGTGATGTTCTGGAACGAACGTACCGGGGGTTTCATCCCTGGACCGGCTGCAAGCTCACTGCATGTTTCCTCTCTGTTAAGGAGGAAGGAGCAATAGATTTTGGCAAGTGGGTATGCATGCTGATGTTCTTAAGGCAAGTCAATGGTCTTCGGGTAAGCATGGACCGAAGACACAGAGTTTCCTGGTTTTTCTGAGTTTTTCAAATCCTGCTCGGCTCTCTTATCACCATCTGGCGGAGTGCTTGTCGATTCAACACGCGAAGGCCATGGCTCCTGGACGGATCACGCTAATGCTGACCTGCTTTTGCAACGCCTTCATCATCTTGTTCCTGGTGGAAGCCACCACTCTCGGGGACCTGCCTAACCAGCATGTCGACACTGGCGTCGTCGCAGGTCCGTTCTCCCCCATGTCAGAAATTCGTGGAGTCTAGCGCGGATTTGGCAGGAGTCGCTAGCGTCGTCGCCTTCTAGTTCTACTGATCGTTGTCTTCCAAAACTGAATCTCTAGGAGTGCTTCGAATCTTTTTGTTTCAGGAAGCGATCTTTTCTTTCTATTCCAGGTCTCGATTCCTCACCGCATGCACGTGGTCGTGTGGTCGGAAACGAAGGCTTTGATGTTCTCTTTACGGGTTGTGTATGACCCAATCTCTCAGGGACCCCTCCTCTCTACCCTGAAACCTAGATTTTTTTCCAGTGGCGAAGGCAACCTAGTTGGGACTCGACTAGAATCTCCACTACGATCCTCTTCGCTGTGTCCCCCTACACCGAATCCTCCTCTATGTCTCAGCGCCTTTAGTTACCCATTTTTTTACCGAGATTTGTAACCTCCAATGTTCGTAATGTCTAGGCCTGCTGTTGAATCCTATCTTTGTTGTTTTCAGGCTTCACGAAAGTTCACCATCTCCGAGGTAGCTCCATGGTCGTCTCCGAGAAGGAATCTACCGAGGATCCAGATAGTATGCTGCCAATGGAAGACCCCGAATCCATTGAAAGTGGAGAACTGTCTTTCCGAGTAACCCAGGATTACACGCTCCCAGGCAACAACTGCAAGAGGAACTGCTGGCCTTAGCCTGCTCTAGACTCATTGAATAGGTTTTAGTATGAAGCAGCCTACGTTTATTCGCGCTGCACAAAACATCGTCCGAAGTTGGGATTAGGGGGTCACTGTTTTCTACTGTAAGATGGATCAGTTTTACAAGTCGCTTCGGGGTGCCTCACTGCCCCGAGTGAAGGCAAAGCGGCTTGTTGACGCTTAAACCTCTGAAATGGCACATAACACCGTTTCTTTGAAGTCGTTACCGCATGTTTGTCTGGTTGAGCTTAATAATTGCCAGGTTTGTTCGCAAGGTCGTCGGTGGTGCAGGCTTCGGCAAGTTGCTGTTACTCCGCTACACAACAGTGACGTACATTGTTGTGGAGCAAGGGCGGGGGGGGGGGGGGGGAGGACTGAAATTATGCACTACTTTTGACTTGTGCATGAGTAATGTACAAATCAAACTTTCTGCAGCAGGAGTAGAGATTCATCCTCCTTTCCGGTGCGAAAAGCTGCATGGTTTTCTGTGTTCGTCGTGGATTGTCACTTGTGAGAATGAGAGTGCGTCGGAGCACTCATTGGAGCCGAATATTCAACCGTGTGGCCCTTGCAGCTGCTCATTTATCGCGTGATTCTCCTAAAAAATGTAACAATCTGGCCTCCGTAAGTGGAAACTGATCACATTCCGCCAGGGCTACTGCAGTAAAGGGTCCGTCCAGCCTGTGTCGCCATTTTCCCATGCCACCAGGTGAGCGTCCTCCTGAGGGCATCAAATCTAGCATCCTGGATCATCCCGGGCGGATGATACACTGGGTCCTGATGCCTCAATCTCAGGTACTGCTGGTCGACGATTCCCTTGTGTGAGTTCCAAGACGGAAGTCTTTCTATAGTAGAGTGTAACTGAGCGCCCAGTTTGAGCGACGATTAAAGATATAGAAATGGAAAACGTAAGCGGAGAGTGAAATTCATGGTGGATTTTATTTGCAAAAAAGTACGTAGAAATTCACAAAACATACAAGAATACACAAAACATGTAAAAAATAGACATAAAGCATGGACAAATATTACATTTGAAGCTAGTAGATTTCATCTTTTTTTTTTTGTAAAATGTTACTATGGTCAAATTTCTGATTATGTATGTAAAATACTGATGCACAAAATCAGCATACTTCAAAAAATCATCCTACAGTAGTGTAAAATTTAGCCACTTGTAATCTATAGAATAGGTTAGTTATTACAGTTTCAATAGCTTAATACTTATTATTATTTTAGATGTATATAAATATAAATAAATATAAAAAATACACTAAATGTTCTTTCAAATATATAATTGATGCATTCTTATTTTTTCAATAATACAAAAATTCTATTCAAAAAAGAATTAATTTCTGATAATTTTTACAAAACTTTGATATTACGCTAATACAAACAGAATAATAATTTATAAATTTAACATGAGAATCACAAGTTTAAATTTACAATACACGTGCTATGAGAACTTCACGAACCTAAATGCAACAAACACATTGTTATTCTATTATTTAAGTAAATTAATTAGTAAATAACCGAAAAAAAAAAAAAAAAAAAAAAAAAAAAAGCTAACAAACAACAAACATGCTACAATTCTAAAAAACTGAACAATTCTAAAAAACTTCAACAGTTCAAAATCATTAGAATAGCGTATCAAATAAAATTACTAAGAAAACATTTGATGTCAGAAAGGAGCACGTTTCCTAAACCTGGACGCATAGTGCAACAACGACCATGCACAAACACCCACTGTTTCAGACAGTTCTTCCCGTGGAAAAATGTTTGCAAAATTTCACAAATGCCTTGCTTTAGCCTGCCGTTGCAGAGGCTACAATCCAAGCACCTTAACAGTTTTTTCGCAGATCTTGTTGGTTGAATCGCAGTATTCGATTTACACAAGGAAATGGAGTCTCAAGGTCAATAATTTTGCATGCAATTTCACCGATGTATCGTTCATAAAACCACAGTTTGTAGTCGCTAGAGAACAACCCACATGTCCAGTGAAACAGTCCAGTTTAACGTGCATTCAGAGGCGTGCTCCCGTGCAGATTCTCTGACAAGTTTAGATGTGAGTTTATGCGTACAATCTGGCTGTGAACAGAAGGATTGGGTGGGTTCGGAAAAACCAGACCGGCAAGGATAGGTCTACCCTTGAGTTCCAGATGGTACCATTCCAACGTGGAGGGATCCATCAGCTTGCCGGTGACGCGGTGATGTTAACGCGAAATCATCGCCCACACCAGCGTTCAGGTAAAAGCGATGCCTGGCAGCTGCGTGTCTTTTGGTTGGGGTTGCGCTCGTGTTATAGCTGCCAACAGAGGGATTCGGTGCCTCAGCTTGGCTTGTTGCTGCTTCTCCTTTGTGTCCGTGTGCCCACCGTCCTGTACGATGGCACTGTCAGGAACAGACATCTGATGAGCATGGGCAGACGGTTATCGTTAGGCAGAGTCAAGTGTTGAAAGGAAACGCTTTAGAGTCAGCGCCTTATCGAAGAACCTTGGAGACACCGGGTGTGGCGTGGTCGTAACTGTTGCTCTATCGATAAGTGGCTAGTACTAACTTGATGATGTTGGCAGATTCTTCCTAGAGATGAGGTTCAAGGAGAAGAGGATTAGATGAAGTGCTCGGGGGTGTTCGACGATTCATGACCTAGAAAATGGATCGAAGGCGACAAGCCTGAGTAATGGATGACGATATCTCGCATGGACCAATGCTCCGACAAGTGACATGCAAGTTCTGTCCAGTAGATTCTGATCACAACATCAACGCTCGCGGTGGGTTCACAACTTGCTTTTGACTCCAGTATTCGTAGGCAACGTAGTTCCTGAGTTCGTTGTGTTGTAATTTCCAGATTTCAGCTCTCTGGTCTTTTCTTTCTCTAGTTGTGCGTTGTTGTTTATTTTTTTGTTTGTTCGCTTTTCAACTCGGAGACGTTGTCTGCAAACAAAGAAGATCCCGCGGTGTATCAAAGCCAGTCCCGTCCACGCTCAACTTTTTCCTTCCGTGCAAAACCATGAAAACTGTATTAGGCTGGAACTTCCACTCTTCATTCGTGCAAATAGTCGTGCCGTGTGTCGTGTTGCTCTGGTTTAAATACTCTATCAAACATCCCGACTGAACTTACCTGCAGTGATTGGTCGACATGAAACTTGAGGAATTCAGCATGTTGCTCGAGAAGATTATTGTGCTTCCGCGAGACAATGAGGTGCTCGTTTATTACTCAACATATAAGGTTTGCAGATGCGTTTGAGATGATTTCTTTGCATTTCGATGTGCATGGCGGTCACAATTCGAACCCACCAGCCTGCCTGTCTGTGAGTGTATGTGTATATATATAGAAATATATGTATACACACATATATGTATGTATATATATATATATATATATATCTCAGTACATATGTGTGTGTATATATATATATATATATATATGATTTTTAACATAAACAATATCAACTATTGTGCACAAGTTCAAGTTCAGATATATATATATATATATATATATCAAGACCATTTGCTTCTTGTGATTGTTTAATTTTCCCATCCTACTACAACTAGATATGTCAATTGTCATATGGCACTATGTCTATGTCACATTGGATGGATGTAGCTAAGAAGGTTTCATCTAGTTTAGAAAATCTTGTTCATCCTCTTGGACCTAGTGGTGTTGACTTGAGTGGCTTTGAATGGGATTTAAAAGGAAAGGCTTTCTTGGCTTGGCATTCTTGTCAAGTCAAGTCTTGTGAGTGTTTTAGAGAGAGTTCTTACATTTTGTGTCTTTGCTTAGAGATGGTGGTTTGTCATTTAGTAAAGCATTCTTAAGTTCCTCACACTTGCACTCTTGGATTCTTCCTTTGTGAAGTAAGAGATAGCTTGTCTTGAGTGTAGATTCGATTCTTCTTCACTTGGTAAGAATGCCCTTCCATTTTTTCAATTTGATAAAGAAATTTGTGATTTAGGAGTTCATTGTATTCTTAAATTTATAGATATTTATGGCTACAAGTTAAATTATAAATTTTTATATTAGAAGTATTGAATTTGAATGTCAAATAGTATTGGTATTTTTAGAGTTTTTGCTTAGGTTCTTAGATAATCATAGGATTGTTCTATGGATTGTTAGGTGACTGAGTAGATAAGCAATAAGTGACATCTTACGGATGTAGGTGAGCCAACCAAAGATTGAAAAGGATAGCAGGGACAACATTCAACAAGCTTAGAGATCTGTACATGACTAGAGATCATAGCTCAAAAAATGAGGTAGTGTCCAACGTATGCCATAAGACCAATGGTTGGTGCGTAAGCTGGAAACATATGTGGAAATCATGAAGAATCAATTAAGAACAGAGAACTAACAGGGAAACGGGACAAGAACAAGAAACCACATCAAGAACACAAGGATCCTAAGTATGCTAAGATATAATTTGCAAGTAAAATCCAAATTTGTTAGAGATCCAATTATGACCTAGAATTACTCTAAAATTCCTATAATTGGTTGTTAATAACTTAAAATTTAAACTTTTTTTTTTGAGATTTTAAAATTATTTTGGAACTTTTACAGATATATATATATATATATATATATATATATTATATAAGGATGCATTGCAATTTTTAGATTCTTTTCAAAAACCTTAATTTTGGAGATTGATTTGGAGTTCATTCCTTGTTTTTATAATAAAATCTTTATGATTTTGGATCTAAAATTCAAAATTTTGCCAAGAGCCTCTTTAACTCAAGAAATAGACTAAGATCAAGGTATTTGAGATTTTAAATACTATGGCAACTTTTCAAATTTGATCATTATTTTTAAATATTTTTTATAATATTTTATAAATATTGGTAGGTATTTTTAAATACCAAGCTTTTTGAGCCTCAATTTTTAAAATTTATCGACACTTTTGAATGCTAAGTATTTGTAAGCACTTGTTAAAAAAGAAAAATATAAGAAAAGAGTTTATTTTCTTTTATATCAAGTTTTTGAGAAATAACACTAGTTTTTATATAGAATAATTTTTTATTTTAATTTTTTAAAAAAAAATATCCAATTTGGAATTATTATATTTTGTTATCTTTTCTCATAGCAAGTATAGTTGTTGGCAGTTTCTAGCATTACTCTATTTTGTATTATGGTAGTTTTCAATTGTGATAGAAAATATCATAGTAGTGAGGTTGAATTGATGATTAGTAAGACCATTTTTTGTGCACTAAGTGATTGGTATTTTATTTCACTTGTGGTGATCTGGAAGTAATATCAAAACACTCAAGACTTAGTGGTTTTGCATGAGTAAGTATATGTAGCCTTTAGTCTTATTAGCCTTTTTACAATATATTTCTACACTATTTGGGTTTATGGTGACAACTTGGAGAAGGCATTATCAATTTCTTTTATTAATTCAAAAGGATCCAAAAGGACCTATAATTGAGCTCATACTTATAAAAAAACCCACATTAATATCAAAGACTATCACCTATCCTTTAGTTTGGAATATAAATGAATTGGAGGAAATGGAAGATGATATTAGAAATTTGGTGAGGAATTGATTCTGAAGATATGTTGGAGACATTTTCCTATCCAATTGGAAATTATGCTTCCACATATGGATGAAAGAAAAGTGCCAAAGGACTACAAGTTTTAATGATTTGTATATCTTTGAGTTATTATTTTAGCACCTGGAATTTGAAGCCCTCCAAAAATATAAGAGTTGGATTACACTTTATGAGGTCCAACTCCAAACAATAGAAAAATAATGGCGGAGAAGAGTGGACATCATTTCTATTCTCAAAGAAGGTGCAATTGCTTTTTTTCTTTCTTCTACTCTCAAAAGAAAATATGGCCTTATTATAAAAGAAAGGACCTTTATAAAGGACCCTGAGGCTAAAAGTACTAGCACTATTAAGAAGGCAAAAGAGAAGGGACTTCCAGAGGAAGTAGATACTAAGAGTGATGAACCTCTCACTCTTTTATAGGTGGTCCAAGCTACCCAAGCTACTTTGGATGTCCTAGGGCTACTACCAATTTTTGATCTATTCCAACATTTTATAGCACATTTAAAGGAAAAATATAGAAAATTCTGTCAAGGTCAAATGCAATGGATCTAAGATTTCTAATGTGAGAAAGAAGATATTCTATACATGATATATATTAGATTAGTATGGTGTTGTATTATAATTACTTACAATATATAAAAACCAATCAAAACATGTAATATAATCATAAGTTCTAGTATGTATTAAAATAGTTAATAAAATAATTTAAAAGAGGTGATATAAGAAACTTTATTTTGATTTATTTTTTCTAGTTTGATTATGGCGTTTAAATTATATGAGACCTAGATGTTTAGTATAAATCTTTGAAAGGAGATTTGAGGCTTAAAGGATTGAAATTCAAGCTACTAAGAGGTTCATTTGGAAGAATGAAAGTATGGTATAGAGAAATGAAGGCAAGGCAATAGAAGACTTCATCTCCATTGGTCAGTCTTTATGCCCAATGGACTTTTGGCATGTTGTCTATGGCATTTTCAAGATTTGGACAACTTTAGAAAGCATTTGAGAAGGACAAAGTAAAGATTATGAAGTTTAAGTTTAAGATGTCAATTTATGTACAAAAATTAGAAAATTAAGAGTTGAAATGAAGGAGATATAGCCGTTTGAAGTTAAAGTACATATGTAGGATATATTATCACTTTTTTGAAAATACGAGGAGTTATACAAGATCTTTTGGAAATTGGCAGATGCAATTGGAGAGGTGATTTCAAGATCTATATCTTATTTAAAAGAATTTTTATATTTAAAATATTAAAAGAAAAAAATATTAGAAGTTGAAAATAATAGATCCAATTCCAAGGTAGTAAATAGATCATTTTGTTGATAGTGATGATTTTTGCCATATTTTGAGTTTTTGGACAAATTTTTGTCTAAAATTTTTTAAGAAGGTGAATTATTATATTAAAAAACTACATACTAATTTTCATGGCATTTGAATATTTAATTGTGAGATATAAAGAATTTAGCATGTAGATGTATATAAATAAGGGTTTGAAACTGTTATTAGGATTTTGGTAATATCTAAAGATCTGCATTGAATTGATAGTTGAAATTTGTTGTGGTAGTTGATAAAAGTACATTAGTACTTTTTATGAATTCTAAGTATTTGTAAGCAATCCAATTTAGAATTATGTGCTATTGAAATTTGAAAAAAATATCTCTTAAGGTTAATGAAGGATTTAGTGTATTTTGCTATATTTTGGAAATTTTAGAGTACTTGAAGCTTGTGTACTTGATGTAATTGCTCTTTTTATAGACAAATTTATATAAACTTAGAATTTTTATCTATCTTGATACTTGATTAAGAAATTAGTGACAGCTAGAAATCTAATGCTTTCTAGAGGCAAATTCTCTTTACCTTGACAATGGTTTGTAGTAGAATCTGGTGGTGTTTTTATTGAAAGTCAACTTATTAAGGTCTTCTTGCCTAAGATTGATAAAAGACTTTTGGATTTGGCAATACCAAAGATTATCTTAGAATATAGTAATAGAGCTACATTGGAATAAGACTTTATTGAGGTAGAAAGATGTGATTGAATTCTTTGCCAATATAATGCTACAAATACAATAGTGTGGATGATTGACACTACCAAATCCAAGAAGAATACCAGTGCCATAAGTAATTTGATAGACATCCAATCTGAGAAGTTTTTATATTATTAGAAATATAAAGAAATAAATCACATGAAAAAAGATCCTAATTGTCTACAATTTTTTAAGAAGACTCTACCATCAAAGAAATCAAAGAGGGCGAGGTGGCCAAAGGTAAGGTGAAAATTACAAAGAAGCAATTAAAGTGCAACTATTATGATAAATTTGGCCATGATGATAAACATTGCTTTATTTTGCATCTAGAAAAGAAGTCTTCATCAGAGAAGAAAAAGTCTCTTAAGACTAAACTCATAGTCCGGGAGGAGAAGCTTAAGATTGTCACATTTCTAGGCCTGGTGATTGAACCTAAGGTGTCAACAAAAATAGGAGATAGTGCTTTCAATTTATACATGTTTGGAGTTACAAGACAGGTGGTAGCCACTATGGCTATGTAGATCCAAACATCTGCTCAAAATATAGCATCCATTAAAAATGTGCACTTGTAGAGCTTGCGAGGTTGTTATAGTAGTATCATAGATCAAATTAGTCAAGCTAAGTTGCTACTATCTTTTGGCTTGGCGGATGCTACATCCAAGACTTCAATTCATAGTCTATTTCTTTTACTGAAAGGCGTTAGTTCTTCTAAGGATTTGATATATATTTTGGCTCACAAAATGTTGAAAATGTTTATTTTTTTAGGTGATGATTTGATAGCACCACATCTTTAGTCATCAATAATTTTTTACTTAGCAAGCAAGCTTTTGAAAGACAAGATAGCCATACCTTTTCTTGAAGTTGTCTAAATAGTAGTTGATATCTCTAATATTGAGGAACTTAAAGACTTGGTTGAATTACAAGTTAAATTGATTGATGATGCTATTGTAATTGATTTTTCATATTGATTCTAGATTTCTTTATTTATACTTGTTTTTAAAGTATATAGTTACTAGCACCACCAACAATGATCTTTTAGTTTATCAATAGGCCCTCTATCCATTTGGTTTTGGTTTGAATAACTGAATTGAAGAAGCATGGATTAGACCAGATTAATCTTCTAAAGATGGTAGGAAAGAGATGATTCTTGTAGTATTTGCAGCGGTCACCATGTCTATGTTGGTAGAAATTCTTTTTGATTGCAGTGCTTCTTCAAAGGATCTCTCTTTTGGAACAACCTTATTGATAGAGACATTTATATTTCTTAGTAGTCCAATGGATCATAGTAATGAGTTTATTTTGGAGGTTCTTCCATGCTATCCCAAGGATTTGTTTCTACCTTGGAATACTATTGAAAAGTTAGTTCACCAATGCCAACATCTTGTGACTTCTTTAGATCTTAAAACTTTGCTAGTTACAATAGCTCTATTAGATTTTGGCCAGATTATTCATTAGAAGCTACTATTAAAGGATATTATTCTTGTAGAGCTATTTGTAGGATTTAATATTAATTTAGCAATAATTTTAGAGATTAGTCTTAAAATAAAGATATATACTCATATCAACAATGGATATGTCTCCAAATGTGCTGCTCAATATTACTTGCAGAGATTGTTGGCTCTATATTTAGAACAATTATCTACCTCAACCATTTATAGATGTTTTAAGTAGCTTCTTCATGATATTAATATTATTAGTAATGAAGATTTGAGAAGGTTGGCCCATGTAGATTTATTTATTGTTAGATGGTTATACTAAGGTCATTCACAAGTTGGAGTAGATTAAAGATTAGATGATCTACACTCTAGTCTTTTTTGGAATCTAATGAGGCTCATCCAATAGTGGTTGACACACTAATCAATTCCACTAGGCTATATTTTTGAAAATATACCTCTATTGGGTGATTCAAGGCCAAAGATTGTAGGAGATGGATATTATGTTTGTCAAATTCTTTGTCTTCTAATCTTTGTGGATGCTATAACATTGGATTCTTATACATACCAACCTTGGTGGTTTTAGACGAATTTGGCTCTATCTTTTGTGCTTACTACAATATTTTTTTAAATTTTCATACCTACAAGGTACAAGGTTGATGATATTTTGGATGATTAGAACATATCTTTGGTGGTCACCAAAGTTCATGTTGATCCTTTTACGTTGGTTAACAAGATGGAAGCACCTTATAGGGTGTTTTCAATCTTTATGACTTATTTACATTCTTTTGCATTCAACAATCAAGGACCTGATATAGTGTAAGATTTCAATATTAAGATTTATATGTGGATGAGGAAGAGAGAAAGAGCCATAAGATTCTTGACTAATATTATAGCAGTTCATGATCTAATAGAATGTCAATGGTGCTTTGTTTTAGGCCAAGCTATAGATTTGAATCCCTTGGTGTGAATTTTTGGTGTATATATTGCAGTACAACACAATGGTGGTCATTTTCTTATTGTATAAACAAAGAGCAATGACCAAAGAATAGGGCAAATATCACATTTGACTAGAGTGGAAGAATTTCAATAATTTTTTCACTTGGAGTATCAAGCAATAAAAGAATTTTAAGCTCAAAAGATTTTTGCTACTTTGACTTAAGATTTTGGAAGAATAGATACTCAAGAAATATTTTCTCAAGTATTTTGAATAATCTTTTATCATTTGGAGCTTTAGACAAATTGTGGAGGAGAAGCTTCTCCTTTGGCTTATGGTAGAGATGTTGGAGGCATGTAAGTTGCCCCATCCACTGATTAGCGATTACAAACTGTGCCAATATGTAGGAACACTCTTTTGGATGGAAAAGAGATTACATAGTTTGATGATTGGCCATTAGAATTAGGGCCATATCTTACAAGTATTAAAGTACAATAAGTATGAGCTTTCTTTTGCTTGTATTATAAATATTTTGTCTTTAGCTTCTAAAATTTGGAAGGTTATAAATACAAGTCCATCCACATTTAGCTTGAGGATAATCATCCAATTTTCAGGCAACCTTACAAGATGAGTGCCTCAAAAAAAGCTAGTATTTAAGACTAGTACAGGGAATTACTATTTGCAAGACTTATTGAGCTTTCTAATGGCAAACATGCTTATGCTAATATTATACCTTCTAAGAAGGATATCTTTGATAATTACACAGAGAAAAGAATGTGTGGAGATTATTATCCAATCAATTGCAAGATTAAAGTGGACTTCTATCTAATACCAATGTCAAAAGAATTATTTGATGTGGTGAAATTTTCTCAAGTTTTTAGTATTTTAGACTTCAGATTGGGATACCACCAGCTTCTACTACAAGTAGATGATAGGGTAAAGATAGCATTTTGGAGAGTTGATCAAAATAGGAAGAATCAGCTCTACTATTAGAAGTTTCTTCTATTTGGATTAAAGAATATACTTGTAGAGTTTCAATGAGTAATGGACTAAGTTTTGGTAGACTTGCTATTTACTAGATGCTACATTAATAATATAATCATCTTTAGTAGTAGTACACAAGAACATGTGTGGTACTTATAAGCTGTTTTTGAGTTGTTACAATATTGGAGATTATACTTATATCATGGCAAGTATAAGCTTTTTTATAATAGACTATTATATTTTGAACATATGATTGTTTTTGGAAGTCTAGGAGTATAACAAGTAAAGGTGAATGCTTTGTATATAATTCTAGTACCTAATAATATACCACAACTTTGTATTTTTTTTAAGTTGGCAAATTACTATTGGCAGTTTGTGAGGAATTTCAGCCAAATAGCAAAGTCCCTCATGATATTTTTAGGTAAGGATTAGCTATGGACTTGGAGTTGTTAATAGCAACAATCATTTGCCATGTTGAAGCAAAGATTGGATTCACCTTTAATACTTTAATGTTTTGATGTTTCTAGGCCATTTCAGTTATACACTGATAGTAGTGATTTAAACTTAAAAATAATTTTGATCCAAAAAGATGAGGAAGGGCATAAGTATATAATTACTTATACTTCTTAAAATAACAATAGTATAGAATCAAAACACTCATCTTATAAGGAAAAAGCATTAGTTGTAGCTTGGACCATTATTTATTTTATACCATATCTATATGATCAATGGTTCACCTTGGTGGCAGATCACCAACCATTGAAGTGGCTTATAGAATCAGATAAGTTCACTAGCAAGCTTACTAGGTAGACTTTATTGCTTCAAGAGTATGATTTTGAGGTTGTACATAGAGCTAGTATAACCAATTTGGATGCAAATGGACTTTCTTGCAATCCAAGTGCTTTTGAGAAAGATCTTATTAATAAAATCTTATGTGAATCTTTACAAAATCTTAATCAAATCTAGTAGCAAATTTAAAATCTCAATAAGTATTAAATTAATCATTGATTTTCATTCAAAAATTTTCCACTTCTTAACCTATCAAATAATATATATATATATATATATATATATATATATATGAAATTTTTAAAAATTTAAATTTATTGATTGAAAAAAAAAAAAAAAAAAAAAAAAAAAACTCCTAATTTGCTCGAATGTTAATTGTTGTTGTACTATAATTGCTTAAAATATGTAAAAATTAATTAAAATATTTAATATATTCATAAATTTTAATATGTGCTAGAATGGTTAGTAAAATAATTTAAAAGAGTTGATGTAAGAAACTTTATTTTGGTTTGTTTTTCCTAATTTGATTATGGCTTTTAAATTATATGAAATTTAGATATTTAATATAAAGCTTTGAGAGGAGATTTGGGACCTAAAAATTAAAATCTAAGCTACTAAGAAATTCATTTGGATAAATGAAAGCAAGATATGGAAGGATGATGGCAAGGAATGGAAGACTTCATCTCTATTGGATGGTAGTTATATCCAATGGACTTTCAACAGGCTATCTGCAGACATTTTAAGGATTTGGGCAACTTTAGAAAAGACATTAAAAAAAAAAAAAAAAATTATACAATTTAGGTTTAGAATAATAATTTACATACAAAAATTAGAGGATTTGGAGTTAGGATGAAGGAGATATAGCCATTTGAAGTTAAGGTGTGGATTTAAGATATATTATTATTCTTTTGAAAATACAAGAAATTGTACAAGGGCTTTTGGAGATTGAGAGATGCCAATGGAAAGGTGATTTTAAGACTTGTATCTTATATAAAATAATTGTTATATTTGAAATTTAAATAAAAAAGATATTAAAGATTGAAGACAACACATCTAATTCCAAGGTAGTAAGTAGGCCATTTTGTTGATAGTGATGATTTCTACCATATCTTGAGCTTGTAGACGAGTTTTTATCTAAATTTTTTTTAAAATATAAATTATTATATTAAAAAATTATATATCAATTTTTTTGGTATTTAAATATTTTATTTATGAGATATGAAAGGTTTTGTATGCATGTGTCAATAAACAAGGAATTAAAGCTGTAGTTAGGATTTTGACAATATTTCAAGATCCATATTGAATCTATAGTTTAAATTTAGTGTGGCATTTGTCAAAAGTATATTAATACTTCATGTAAAATTTGAAACCATTAGACGGTCCAATTGAGAGATATGAGCTATTGGAATTCAAGAAAAATCTCTTTTAAGGACACATAAGATTTATAATATTTTATTATGAACTTAGATATTTTTATCTATTTTAAAATTTATGTATTTAATATAATTACTTCAATAGAGATAATTTTTATATGAATTTGGAATTTTTTTCATCTTAAAACTTGATTGAGCAATTAGTAACAATCAAAAGCCTAGTACTTTTTTGAGACAAACTCTATCTACTTTGACATATTTGATATTCCCACTAAGAGAGTCTCAAGGCATTAATTAGTCAATAAATCAAGATGGAAGATCAAAACTCAGGCATTGCATTATCAAATGGAATGGATACTTAGGATTTATTTAGAACATTTATTCAATTCATGGATGAGAGACAATAGATACAAAGAGATGATAGAAGCACCACCAAGGCCTTATAAGTAGTGGTAGATAAGATTGAAAGGTTTGATAGGAGGAATATCACCAAGTTCTTAAAGATCTACACATATGAAATGTAGATATATCAAGTTTTAAAATTAAAAATAATTACCACCTTTGATTTGGCAATAATACCAAAATTCAAAGAGAAGGTGTAAAAGCTACATGTTGAAATTATATTATAGAGCAGATTTGAAGAGCTACTACTAGATGAATTTTTTAAAGAAGATTCAAAAAGAATGATCAAAAGATTATTTTTGGAGTGGAGTAAACAGAAGCTGGAAAATTTGATGGCTCCAAATGAATTGGCCAAGGAATTTGAAAAGAAGTTTAGTCAATTATCATAACAAGAGAGGCAATTTTTGGATTCTAAAAAAATTTAATTATTCTTATAAACAACTCATGAAGATTTAGAAGACAAGTTGCTCATTCATCTGACTAACAAGACATCTAAGAGTGAATTTACAAACAATTAGAAGTTGGTAAAAGAGATAGTGGGACTTGTAGCCAAATAACAAAGGATTAAGACTTATATCTTATCATCACAATTAGAACCAATGCCTATCTCTCAAACTTTAATATTATCTCAAAAAATGATCAAGTCTATTCAAGATGACACTCTTAAAGAATTAATCAAGGACATATAAGATCTAAAGGTAGAGATGGTTAAATTGAAGAGATCTCAAATAATGAGTTTGTTGAAGATATTTGAAGGCTTAAAGGGATTTATAGAAAGATATACATAATAAATGTGACAATTATAAAACTGCGATCAAGGAGAATATTATATATTTCAAGGATAATAGGATAAGACTAACAAGTTTTGATGAGCTTTTGAAAACCAACTTTGGAAAGGGAGGCATAAAGAAGCTAATAGAAAAGCAGACATGTAAGAGTGGTGCCATGTATAGAAAGGAAGCAGAGTCTTATTCTATTATAATAAAATAAAAAATAATTAAGATTATTTTTTTACTAGTCATAGAGGCCATGATTAAGAGAGTTAAAGTTATCAACAGGATGACTAGATGAAATGACCTAGTTGATACTATTAATATCAAAGTATTTTTTGATAGAGACCAATAGAATGATGACTTGTATGATGTTATGGTTGAGGTAAAAAAAAGCAAGGCTATTTATAAAGAAGATGTTATTGAGCCAGGAAGTAAGAAGAGATTTTCAAAGAACAAAGAAGCTTCTCACAGACAAAAACCAAAGAAGATGCCTTCTTTTATTCATCTTCATGATATACCATTGTTAGAAGAGTAGTGGGAGAAGGACAAAGAAAAGAAGAAGGATAAAAAAGGCAAGTCTAAAGATAAAAATCCTACCTACAAGCTTCAATCTAAATATTGAATCATCCACAAACATAAAAAATATCTTGAAAGAGAAGATTTTGAATACTAAAATTGAATTCACTTTAAAAGAGACTCTTGGTATTGTAAAGAAGGATTTCTATGAGCTAATCATTGATGTGATAAAAACAAAGAGATAAATAACAATTGAAGCTACTATAGTGGAAGCATTAGATACTTTTGTAATTAAAGATGAGGAAAGAGAGATAGGATAAGTATTTACACAATCTATATTATCAAAATTTGAAAGCAAGATTGATATAGAAGGCAAGGCTTAGATCAATCATGCTAAAGATATAAAAGGATATCAAATAGAATATATATTAATAAAATCTAATAAAGAAAAAAAGATCATATAAAAAGTATATATTATCAATTATTCAAAAAAAAATGATGATGAAATAGGAATTAATAGGTATCCAATCATTTATTAAGTTAGGACTATTACAGAGATAAAAGTGAAGTTGGAAGATTCTAAGGATTCAATCTTGGTTATAATTGATTATGGATCATAAATTAATATTATGTCTAAGTAAATATATGAGAAGAATAAGTGGCAAATTGATATCAACCATGGTTGAATGATTAGAGCCGCAAATAATAATCTATATGGAGCTTGTCTAGCTGTGAAGACAAAGATTGGAGATGTGGAGATAAAACAAAAAAAATTTATACAAAATTATATTATATATTTGGTAATACTTGATCAATCTTATATTACAATTGCTAGGATAGAAACTAGAATTTTAGATGATGGTTCACATTATGCCAAGATTCATAGTTGTGATGAAAAGAAAGCTATGTAATTTCTTATTATGAAGCCTATTTTTGAAAGGTGCAGAGAACAAATAAGAAAGATGCCTTTAGAACCAAAAAATAGATTCTTGGATTTCTATAGAGCACATTTAGAGGATGGGAGCACATAGGTGTAAACAATTTATTTGTAAATTCTAATATAGATAATTTAAATGTTGATCTTTTAAATTTGGTTAGTAATAGATTTGTGAATTTTCAAAAGATTAAGGATTTGAATCTTGCAAATAGGAAGAGGATAAAGAAACAAGAGAAAAATTTAAAAAGAACGTATTTAGTTTCAAGTAATTAAGTCATAGTTGGAATACTAGAAGAAACAAGTTTAAAGATGGGTTGATACAAGTTTTGGAAAACTTAACTACAAAAATGGATGGAGATGTTATAGTAGAGATATACTCAAAAAACACTTATAATGAGTTAGAGAGAATAGTAATATGTGCTAGATTTGCTACAAGCTATAAGTTAAAATTTGAGGCCATTGTATAAATGAAATATAAAATTGTAGCTAAAAAGGTGAAACTAGTGGCTATTCAATTACGACCTGATATTATAAAGCACATCAAGCAAGCAATCAAGGAGCCAAGTTTGAAATATATATATATATATATATATATATATATATAAAATTAGACATTGATTTACTCAAGAATCATTGATTAAGCTGAAGATTGGAAGGGTGATTTCTTGACAATATCAGAGAAGATGATGTTTCAAGAAATGCTCACTAGACATGATAAGGCATTTGCCTTTATCTTTGAGGAAATTAGATGTGTGGATCCTAATATTATAGCACCTATAGTAATCTTCACAATATCATATATTCTACGGAATTTGAAGCCTATACCTATGCCTAGAACTTTGTTTCTTAAATTGATGGAATTATTAAAAGAGAAGGTGAAGATGGATATTCTTGAACCTTCAATTGTTCTCTATTCTAATAGATAGTTTACAATATCTAAGAAGTTATGAACATTGAAATTCATTCAAGATATGTAACCAACAAATAGGGTGACTATTTGAAATATGGAATTAGGTCTTGTGGTGGATAAAGTAGTTGAACAATTTGTTGGTCATGCTATCTATTTTATTGGAGACTTATATTCTAGATATGATCAATTCTAGTTAATTGAAGAAAGTAGAGACTTAACTACTATGACATCTTTTGGGTTTAATAAAGATGCATATCTTACTTCAAGGTACAACCAACTTAGTGGCTCATATGTAAAATACTATAAAATAAATATTAAATGAATTTTTGCCTAAGAAGACCACCTCATTTTTGGATGATATACCTATGAAAGATTGCAAAAAAAGAAACAATGATGAAATTATAGATGTTAAAGGTTGTAGGAAGTTTGTTAAGCAACACATTGAAGATACAACTCAGATATTAGATAAGTTTGAATTAATCAATTTGATATTATTTGTGGAAAAATCAAGCTTTAAAGTTGGTAAGATTTTGGTGGTGGGACACATGTGTGGTAGGTATGGTAGAAAATCAAACCCAAAAAAAATTGATGCTATATCTAAAATAAAGTATTACAAAAATTAGAAGATTTTTTGGTATATATATATTCTATCAAATTTGAGTGCTTCACTTTATACATATTTCAAAGCTACTATATAAGCTATTGAAAAATGATAAGAGGTTTATTTGAAAAGATGAACAAGACATAGTCATAGAAAATTTAAAGAAGATTTTAAATTTATCATCTATTTTTAGATATATAGATTATCAATATGAGAGATCAATGGTTGTAACAATGGATATAAGTCCCATAGCAATTAGATAGATTGTTATATAAGATGATGAAAAAAGAAAGAGATTTATTATAAGATTTGGAGTCAAGATTCTTACAAAAAAGCAAAGAGCTTATGTACAAGTTGAAAGAGCTTTGGGGAGCAGTCATTGTTCTAAAAGTTGAGAGAAATTATTTGATTGGAGCCAGTGTGATTTTGAAGATAGATTTTTTATCTTTACTTAGAATAGTAATCAATTGCACTACTCCAAATATTGATATGTTGAGATGGATAGCCTACATTAAAACATTGAATCTTGTTTTGATATATATTATTAGTAAAGAAAACTCGATGGCAAACATGCTGTCTGGAGGTAAATATACTTTTGAAGAAAAGATGATGGCACATAAAAAAGGTGAATATAAAGAAGAGAAGAGTCATAGATATATATTTTCTATTGATAGAATGGATTTTGAAGAAGAAATTCAAATCTTTAATGGAGATTTATATAAAGACAAATTAAGAGATATTAGAATTTATTTGAGCACCATTAAGAGGAAAGAATGTTGGATGGATAAAATCTTCAAGGATATCAAACATCAATTTTATATTTATTTGTTGAAAGATGGATTCTTATGGAAGAGGCCAAAAAATGGTCACAAAATTCTATTAAAGATGGTAGGAGATCTTGACACTAAAAATAAGATTTTGAAAGAACTTCCTGACATACTCTGGACATGATATAGAGAAGTTTAGGCTACTTATATCAAGATCAAAGAAAGGTATTGGTAGAAGGACTTATATAAAGATGTAAAAGATTTTGTGAATACATGCTTAGAGTATCAAATATAATCTAAGGTCAAATATAAAGATAGATTACATCCTACTTATCCATCTATTATACATTTTCAATGATTAATTGATTTAATTGCTATACTATTAGGGATTTAGAGCACAAAATATATAATATTGGCAAGAGAGGAGCTATCAAATTATGTTGAAGGCAGGGCCTTAAGAACCAAGACCATTGAAGCAATATACAAATTTATTCTAAAAGACATCTTTAGTAAATATAAGAGAATTGGAAGGCAATATGCAGATTTATTGTAGAAGACATTTTTAACAAATATGGAAGCATTGGAAGAATGAGAGTTGATAGAAAAAAATTAAATACTATTGAAAGACGGAAATTCTTTGATAAGTATGGAATTTAATTGAAATTGACTACTTCTTATAACCTTAAAGCGAATAGAAAGAATGAGAGGGATCATCCTACTATCATTCATACATTAGTCAAGGTATGTAAGAATAAACCAATTCAATGGTCAAAACTACTTCCATTTACTTTATAGACTAATAGGACTACTTATAGTACTATCACTAATTATATGCCTATGGAATTAATATTATAGCAGAAGCCTATAATAGTAGTTGAGAAAACCTATCTTATATGGATTTTTTTATTTTAAAAAGATAATATTCATAGAAAAAGATTATTAGAGCTTTGCATCCAATAATTGGAAAAGTTATTTGAGGACTTATAAATTATGATTGAAAAATTGAAAGCAACAAGGTTAAAAAATAAAAAAAGATTTGATATGAATCATAAACTAAGGTCTAAGTCTATTCAAGTTGGAGATTAGATTCTAATTTATAATAGTAGCTTAGAACAGTAACATAATAGTGCAAAGAAATTTATAAAAAATTGGTTTAGATCATATATAATATTCAAAGTTCATAATAATATCACATATTTCTTACGGAAGCTAAATAGAATTAATAACAAAAATCCAATGGCTGAAAAAAAGGTGAAAGCTTTCAAGAGAAAGGATAGATAATTTAGAGCAGAAGACCTCAAAGTATTTTTACTTCAATATTTGAACCAAGACTAAGAAGTTGATGGATTTGTAAGTGAATTAGAGTAATTTTAAAATAATGAAGAGGAATTATAAGTAGCACATATCAAAAGATGTGGAGGTTTGGAGGAGGTGGATGTCATATTATAATTATTTATAATATATAAAAATTAATTAAAATATGTAATATATTTATAAATTCTAATATATATTAGAATAATTAGTAAAATAATTTAAAAGAGTTGATGTAAGAAACTTTGTTTTGGTTTGTTTTTCTTAGTCTAGTTATGGCTTTTAAATTATATGAGATTTAAATATTTAATATAAAGCTTTGAGAGCAAATTTAAGACTTAAAGATTGAAATCTAAGCTACTAAGAGGTTCATTTGGAAGAATGAAAGTAAGATATGGAAGGATAATGGTAAGGGATGGAAGACTTCATCTCCATTGGATGGTAGTTATATCCAATAGACTTTTAGTGGGCTATCTGTAGACATTTTAAGGGTTTAGACAATTTTAAAGAAGATATTTGAGAAGAAATTTTTTTGTGGTATTTGGATGTTTAGTTTGTGAGATATGAAAGGTTTTGTGTGGGGGTGTCAATAAATAAGGATTTGAATTTGCAATTAAGATTTTGGCAATATTTTAAGATTCATATCGAATTTACAATTGAAATTTGGTGTGATATTTATCAAAAGTATATTAATACTGCATATAAAATTTGAAACCATTTGGATGGTCCGATTGAAAGATATGAGCTTTTGGAATTCAAGAAAAATATTTTTTAAGGGTACATAAGGTTTATAATATTTTACCATGTATTTAGATATTTTTGTCTATTGAAGATTCATATATTTGATGTAATTGTTCCTAATAGATTTTGGTCAGTAAAAAATAATATAATCTAATTTTAATTTCAAATATTTAATACCAATATAAAATATTTAAAAACTTTTTTTAATATTCTTAAGTATATACAAATATTAACTCTATTGTTTCTTTTATCTTTTTGCAACTTCAAATTTTTCTTACAATCTTAATTCTAGTTAGCAAGCTTCAACAAGTTCTAACTTCTAATTTGATTATTTAATTAGTACAAATTTTTTTATAATAATGCTACTATAGATTTTTTATATTTTGAATAAAATTCAATCCAATCCAACTTTCCGATTGTGAAAATATGCCAAAATTCCTTTGATGTCCCTTAGCCACCAACTTAAAAGTTAATGGAGAAGTTCCAACAGTGACTTCTCTTTCTTCAACTATTAACTTTTGTTAAAAATTACTATGTAGCTTAATCTTTAAGTCTTCTAATTTCATACCAACTTTCATCTCCTTCCAATTAAAAGATCTCCAAATATTACAAAAATCCTAAACTACCAATTTATTATATCTTTTTGTACAAATGATAAAATATCTCTTATTTTCATTATTACAATCATATAAAATTTTACATATATTTATCACATACAATTTTTTACACATATAAATTTTCAACCATAGATATTACATAAATTATATAAACCAACTAAGAATGCTAGCCCTAATTTTATTGCATAAATTTCAGATTGCTAATATAAATCTTAACTTTGAATAGCCCTCTCAAGGTCATCTTAAAACCAATAGAAACCAGCCTTATATCTTCGAAAGAAGCTTAAAGTTTGCTCTCTAAACCTACTTGCCAATCTCTAAATGTCCCCTTATTTTGCCCTAAATAGCCATTTTAGTGGCTAGGAGTTTAATTTCAATTCTAACTCACAAGCAATTGTCTCTCATATATTACTCTAACATATCCTAGGAATTTTTTAGCATAATTCTATCATTAATTTTTATCTTAGAGTCAATTATATCAATTATTTATTTAATTCACCTCATTTTTATTAATAAGTGGGCTTTCTAAAATAGTAGAACCGTTTTTGCAACTTAGAAGAAAAATTTGCTAACCAAGTTTATTTTATTATCTATTAAGGCAACAAAAAATAAACTAAGAGACTCTCATAAAAGCCTTATTTAAATTTTTTTGAATTCTTATTGAACTAAGATGACAAAATATTAATTATAAAATTATTATTATCTATTTTTTTATCAAATAGTTATATTATAACATGACAATGTTCTACAGCTCTTTGGCTTTAAGAACATATGCTCGCTATTTAGATCTAATAAGTATTTTAGATGTATATTATCATCATGGAGGTTAAAAGCTCAAGCCACAAGGCATTCCATATTGTTGATCTTATTTAACACATATACTCTTATAATTTATTTCAATAGAAGCATCTTTTTAACATCCATATTTATGTTGAAGTGCTCAAGTTGAGGCAACAAGTGGACTAATTTGTCTATGCCAGCTATACTATAGAAATATTCCACAAGGTGTATAAAGATATGGTATTCTTAGTAGATATAATACCAAGTGCCTCAAATATAACAATCCTTCTTCTAATCCGAATCAAACAAGTTGTAAGCCTACAAAAGATTTATTTGCATAGTTGTAGAGAAATAGATCCAAGAAATCCAAAACACTTGCTCAAAGTGCCAAATAAAAGATTACAACAAAGCTACTTATAACCGCCAATACAACCTCTAGTAGCTAGTTGTTTCACTCCCTCCTACTTCTTTTCCACCCTCTTATTTGATTGTTCTTGTGACTTGTTTCTTCTATTGTGCATCTCTCTTACTAAATAGCTATACTTAAAATGAAGCAATTTTAAATCTAAAACCAAGAATAAAAAGCTAAAAATATATTTAAAAATACATATTCTTAAAAATGTATAAAGATTGTCTTTTTCCATTCTTTGCCACGTGAGCACACTTATGATTCATTGCTATTATAAATGAGTTATATAAAAGCTTTAAAATCTTTACCAATACAAGGCCAATCTAAGAATTACAATTGGGAATGGAAAGTTGAAAAGCTAAAGAAACTTTTTGTTATCTTTGTTCACAAATATCCTTAGAAAATTTGTTAGCAAGTGTCCATCATGGTCATAAGAGCAAGTAGAAAAGACAAAAAAAATATTGTAGATGCCTTTCTTAGATAATAACTATCAAAATTATTTTTAAAATTTTATATTTAGATAGTTAGTCAAATAAAACTTTATTGGTCTAAGTATGGCCAAAGCTAAAGTGTTATATTTTTTATTTATTAAAAAACTCGAAAACATCTAAAATCATTCACGAAATATTTAATATATATATATATATATATGCAATCTTCCCAAGAACAAAGCGAGAATCTACTCGTGCTGAAAAGCTTGCACGCCTCCAGGTCAAGAGACCGAGAGAGAGAGCGAGTGAGAGCGAGGACTCAGAGATCGCCGCAGAATCTGCAACACAGAGAAAAGCAAAACATTAATGAAGTAAGGGGAGGAATCACAGAGAGAAGCCAGACAAGAGTCACGTTGAAGTGGCGATGGATGGATGCCGGTGATGCAGATCAGACCCTATCACTGCAGTCCATCTGGCTCTGACGCAAGTCAACTGCAGTGATTATTTGCCTTCGTTTTGTTGCATTTCTAGGTGGTGGTTTGTTTCTTCCGATGCCACGCAGAGTTGCAGGATTCTAGATATTGACTTGGAGCTGTGGAGGAAGCACACAGGAGGGCGGGGTGGTTGTGGCTGATTAAGCTGTGGGCACAGTTCTTATGGGGGTCGATGGTAGGGATTAGAAATAGACCAGCATTTACGAGCTCGACGATGGCGATGCGCTCGGGACCCACCGTGCTCGCAGGTGGAGGCATCGGCGGAGACGAGGAGGGAGAATCAGCTTCCGGAGCTGTGGTGGAGGTGGTGCGACGCGGGAAATCACCCGGACGTCTCGGACGGCCGACTTGTAGTAGACCTTAGCGGTGGCGACACTGGAGGAGGCGAGAGTTAATAGTTTTGAGGACGCTGGCGATGAGGAGAAGCAGGACGAGGAGGAGGAGGAGGAGGAGTAGAAGCGTGAGAGGAAGGGCCAGATTTGATGACTCCAGGACCCAAGTGGATAGGTTCGCAACCGGGCGACGTCTCTAGAGAGCGGAAAAGTTTATAAAGAGATGCATACTTAGATAACATTCAGTAGGATCGTGGAAGCTGTGGCCTTCTACTCGAGTCAAGGTTTTGCAGAGGAGTAGTTGCCCAAGGAGAAGAGGAAATGGCTTTGGGCCGAAATTCCGTGAGGTTGATTTGTGTTTGCAGCTTGGTCGTGTTCTTCTTGCTTCTGGCAGTTTGTTCCGCCGCGCAGGAGCAACCACAGCAACAGGGCTCAGAAATAGCTGGTATTTTTCTCCCCTCGCCCTCGCACTCGAAGATGTGTATCACGCATGGTCGAGTCGTGATGCCTCTGCGAGCTACGATCGATTGAGGGTCATTCTCTATTGTTCCAGTATTCGAATCATGTCTAGTCGGTTTATTGTGCGCGTGAGGTTCTGAACTGGACCCTATCTGGATCACTTGCTGGATTGCTGCGGCGCGCATCACCATGTGTGAGCTTCGTTGGATCAATCGAAAAGAGCCCAATCTTTTCCAGCGTTCTTTGACGCAGTGAAGCAGGATGGTTTACGTCTCATGCGCTAGTTAGAACTCTCCGCACATGGTTCCGCTTCAGCTATGGCGTACAAGTGCACGACCCTAGTGACATGCGCTACCATCGCGACGACTGTTGTAGGCAGATTAGTTCAAGCTGTCACCATTGGTTGCTGTCACTCCCTCACTCATATCCAGGCGCGACTTTAGAATCCTTGGATTGAATAAAAATCCCGCTCGATGACTTTTCAATCCACCCAAGATAAAAATTCACATAGAAATAAAACAAATAAATATATATATATCCGCTATGAAGTCTAGTGTCCTTCAGTTTCTGCACATTGACCGTCAAACTGAGCTCTTCTCACAAATTCTCTGCCGAACCGCAGGTCCACCGCAAGAGTATTACCTCCGAGGCAGATTACCATCTCCAGCGCAGCTGCAATCAGTCGAGCAAGAGTTCGAGGAGTTTGTGCGGCGAGAGATGGCAGATCAGTACATAGACCCGAGTGCTAACTGCCAGAACGACCCCAGCTTGTGTCCGTGATGCATCCACCATGCACGACGACATCGATCAGGTGGAGTTGATGATCATCGACACAGGGAAAGCATTAGCTTTACTGTAACACACAGTGAGATGATAGACTGGGCTACTTAGGGGTTTAAGCTAGAGTTTTGTGAGTGATCCTTGAAGTTTTTGCACTGGTGTGTGTTTTTTTCTTCTTCCGGATGCTGTTGTGATGTCTCCGAATCTCCACGTTTACACAAAAACACCCTTTCTTTTCCTTTCCGTGTAATTTATCTCACCTTTTTTTATGTCTTGGGATGTGATCCTGACTCAGCGTTTTCTCGTAGACTTGGTCTACGTTGGTGGCACAATGAAAAGCTCGAGAATGAGAATGAAGGCTCAAAGCAAAGAATTCGTTTGTGGGTCTCACACTTTCACTGTGTTTGCAAGGACTTGTTCACATGTTCAGTTTTGTTGCATTATGGTACAAGGGGTTTTGTGTCATGCTGCTATTGATTGAGACCTAGAAATATTAGTCTAGGGATGCTTAAGAGTATGGGTGAAGTCATGGTTATGGTTTTGGTGACTGGAAAAAACCTATCACGTTGGAATCCATCATGGCCAAGTGTGAATAGTAGTTTCCAAGCTTTTAGGGTTTGTTGAAAGTGCTGCTTTATTCGAGCGGATATTTCTAAAGCGACAGAAAACTAAACATGTAGGACTTGTTTTAATTAATTTTTTATTGTGTTTTCAATGTTTTTGTTCTTTCTTTTCTTTGTAATCATTGGTTCATTATAGTTGTGTTTACATTAAAGTCACAAATTGCAAGCATTTTTATTTATAGAAAGAGCTTTCTTATTTTCTTGGTCTTATATCCTTGTTTCAAAGAGTGGTATATTTGTCAATCTAAGGTTTTATATTTTATTTGAATATGATTTATAAAAAATATTTTATACAATTAATAATGGTTGCAATCATTATGTTTTATGGACATTTGATTCTAAATAATTTTGTGCATTAAATACATGACATGTTTTATATAACAATTTTATTTATCTTTATATTTTAATTAGTACCAAGTCACAAAATCTCAGACATATACTATTATATTCTTATTTTAAAGAAAATACCACAACAATCACAATTTAAAGTTTTTTTTTTTTTTTTTTTTTTTTTTTTTTTTGGTATCTCTAAGTGTATTTATATGTGTGTTTTTATGTAAATGCACATTTGGTCATTTTTAAATTGAAACAACCAATTTTGTTCTAAAAACATGTAATTTTTCAAAATCCTCACTTCTTAAAACACGATTTTAAAAAATAATCCTGATATTGTAACTGTTAAATTTTTTTTACATTAATATTTCTATTAATAAAAATGATACTGTATGTATATATATTTAATACATAGAAAGACACACTGAAGAGAAAGAAAAAATAAATAAAAATAAAAATAAACAAAAATGAAATCATCATTACAATCTTCAGATTGAATACTTTTGTAGTTGACCATGCACATCATTTCTAACCCTCACGTCACAAAAACAAATAAGAATGATCTTTTACTGTTTATTTTTTGTAATTTTAAAACCATTCAACTGTTGAGGAGAATCCCACAATCAATGCACCGCAAACCATCCAATCGAACAACTATTCGCCCCGCACTTATTCATCCATATGCCCGAATTCATCCAATATGGATTGGATGTAAGGGTGGTGTGAGTTACACCCATCCATCCACGCTGGCGATCCCCCTCCGCAGAACCCCTAGATCGCCGCGCCTCGACAAGTGAAGGCTCTTCCGGAGGGGAGGCGCGCTCGTCGCAGAATCCATGGAAGCGACGCCTCGGGAGTCACGCCGCCCCCACCCACTCACTCATCCCACTCCCTCACCCACCCACCACCCAACGCGGCTCCGAAAGACGCACAATCATGCACAATAGGGTACAAGAAGGACGGGTCAGGGGAAGTGGCCAGGGCCATCGTCGAAGCACCTGATTCACCACGCGGGAAGAAGCGCCTTTATGCTGGTGCTGCTGCTGCTGCTGCCAGCCTCGGCACATAATTCTGTCTGGCGACAACACCCCCCGCCGACACTCATCCATCTGGTCCAACAGCCTCCGCACCCTCCCGTCCCACAGCCACACAGTGGTGCATAATAATTCTGCCACGGGTGGACCCTCAGAAATAATGCAAAGATGTCCACGCAAAAATCCATCACATTCTTGTTCAAAAAGAGGGAATTTTGACAATAGGAAAAATTGGATGGCCGCTGCAGAGAGTCAGGGCAGTGCTTGTGCTAGGGTTTGATATAGTGGTCTGATAGTTTACAGGGGCACGGCTTTGGTTGCATCCTAGATTTAACAAGGGTAGTATAGATTAGGCTCACATAAGAGAATGCTAGCATTGCCGTCCTTTTTTTTCTTTTGCTAGGATTGTTGCAACGGTGGAGCTATAACAACCTATGTTGACAAAATTAGAGGTACAATTAATAACAACAAGCAGCCTTGCATGAAGGAAGGACTGGAGGCTGCAGAGTTTAGCACAGTTTTTTCTATGGACTCTACAAAGGAGTGCAAGGTTTTGGACTCTTATGACCTCTGCTAGTTGCAAAATTGACTTCACTTGACCAAACTGTCACCAAATGAGTCTGTCCCTCCAAGCTTTTCCAAGAGTTATGTTGTCGTATTATAACCCAACTATAGGATGAAAGAGCAAAAGAAGACATATATTATAGATAAGCTTAATTGAAGACTAAATTACAAAATTACTTTAAAAAATATAGGTAAAAAAAATTAGAGAGGTAGTAAAAATGTTTAGTGTTAATACTATTTTTTAAAATAAAATTAAAGAAAAAAAAAAAAAAAAAAAAAAATCTATTTATTTTGTAGGACCATAAACAAGACAAAACAAGGTAGATTAATAAAAATACTATTATAAACATCTTAAGATCAAAGCAAAGGGTAGTTTCTAGCAAAAATCATTTAAGAAAACCTTAGATTGATATCCAAGGAGGGCCAATTATGAACTAGGATCAAAACCAAACGTGAAGGTATAAAACCATGTACCTATGGTAGATGGGATCTTTTTTTGTTGATTGAAAAGTGGGATTTGAGAGGAGATTCAATAGAATTTTTTTGAAAATTAATTTCAAGGTTTTTGGATTTATAATGACTTTGTGAGGACTATAAAAAGTCAAGGTTCTATTTGGATGACTCTAGATATTGAGAAACAAAGTGAGTTTGCATTTTTAAGCATATTGAGAATTTTGTAGCAGATCTATAAGTAAAATTTTATAAGTTTGTAAATATAGTTGAGTTGAATATCTATTGTAAATTTGAGCTTAATCCAACAATTAGATCAAAGGTTATTGGAGTTTAAGTTAGCTAGAGTCTTGAAAATTGAATTTTGAGAATTAGTAAGGATTTTTGTGATTTTGAGCAATCTGCCAATTAAATTGAAATGACCTTTTTTATGAGCTAGTAGTTAATTTAATTTTCAGTATTTTTATAAAATTTTAGAATATATAAATAGTGCAAAAAGAAGATATTGATATTGGAAGATTGACATTTAAGATTGGAGAAAGATGGCAATCAATACTTGAAAAGATTAAGAGCTTTTTCTTCCAATTGATAAATTTAATTTTCTTCAAATTTTATATATCTATTTTTAATTAATATGCCAAGATATATATAAATTTTAAATAAATATCAATGATTAATTTGATAATTATTGAGGTTTTGAATTTACTATTGAGTTTGATTAGGGCTTCATTAGGATTCATTAGGATATTAGGATTTCATTAGAATTTTATTAAGATATTATGATAATATTAGGATTTCATTAAGATATTAGGATTTTATTAGGATTTTATTAGGATTTTATTAAGATATTAAGATTTCATTAGAATATTAGGATTTTATTAAGATTTTATTAGGATATTAGGATTTCATTAGAATTTCATTAGGATTTGATTTAGGATTTGACTAAGATTTGATTAAGGTTTGACATAGGATTTGATTTAAGGTTTGACTTAAGATTTGATTAGGATTTGATCAAGATTTTATTAGGATTTATTTAAGATTTGATTAAAGTTTAGTTGGAATTTATTTAAGTTTATATTAGGATTGTTGATTCTTCGTTGGTTGCAATATATAAATGTACCTTCTATAACAAAGTGCCTAGTATATTCTTAAATAAGACAACATGTAATATGACAATATAAGATTATTTGTTTGTATTACTTTTCATAAGATAACTATGAAAGAAGAAGGAAAAAAATTATATTGAAGTGCCATTATTGACCGCTTCATAGAAGATAAACTTCAAGATGTTGATCTAAAAAATAGAAGAAAATACTTGAAGAATCTACAAATGGTATCATTTCTATCTCTAAGAACCTTGGATGTGGCTATTTATACTTAAAGACTTCTTTTGATGAAATCACAAGACAAATATTAATTCTAATGCCTTATCATTTTATCTATAGAATATGCGCATTTCAACCTTAAAATCAACCTTAAAATCAACCTTAAAATGGATTTTGTTGGCAAGTTGCATCCTCACTAGCCCAAACATACCATCTAGGCATAGCAAGTAGCAATTTTCCAAGGTCCAAATTGATATACCTTTAAAAAATTAATCCTCCCATATGTACTAATAACGATTAAATAATGATTCATGATCAAGATTTTTCACCCCCTCAATCAAAACTTAAGGTGGTACATATGAAAGAAGTCTTCCTTCCTCTATTAATTTATGAGGTTATAGGTTTTATCTTATAATATAAGAGATTTAAATAATCTTCTAAAAATATTAAAATTTTATAATTATATTTAGAGTATTTCTTCAAATTATAATATTATTTTTATTCAAGAGCGCAAGTTATGTAAATCAAGAACACAAGAATTAGACAATTCTTTGTGACCCAATACAAGGTTTTATATTTTAAAAGTTGTTCCATGCTATGTAAAAAATCTTAATAGTGTAAGAGCTAGGGGTGTTTGTATACAAATTTCTCCAAAAATTAAACATTTAGTTAATTATAAAAAATCTCTCATATATAATAGAGTGTTATAGATCATGTTCATTGATATTTTTAAAAAATCTATTGAGATTTTGAATATCTATGCATTCAACAAAAAACAAGAAAGTTGTCAATTTTAAGAAGACTTAATTGACAACCTACTTTCTAATATTCTACTCTTTTTGAGAGGAGACTAAAGTATGATTGAAAGAACAAGAGAAAAATCATTATTTTGTAGTAGACTACTATCCAAAGTTGAAGAGAACTCTTGGACTTATTTTCATTCTTACCAATTACTAGTCGATGCTTTTAAACAAGTTGTTTCATTAAACTATTCTTGGAATAATAAAAAAAGAAAGAATAAGGGTCTTAGAAAGGATAGACAAGTTTTATTTAAACTCCCATTTTTTCCAAGAAAATTGAATTCAAGAATATAGTATAAGAAAGAATAACACATTATTTGACCATCTTCTGGTTGAATTTGCTTTTCATTTATAAAAATCTAAACATAAATCATCTAATTTTAAAATGAATAATTATTATCTAAATAATTTTTGGATATTTTAATGAAATTTGGTCTCATTATAATAATAGAGAATTATTTATTTATTGCATGTAAATTTTTATACGTATTTATAAGTCCTTTTATAAAAAAATAAGCATTCTTGTGGTCAAGACAATACATCAAATTATAAGATCAATTACAAAAAGTCCACTCTACTCTTTATTCAAATCCTCAAGCCATTGGTCTTCAAGCTCATCTTTAAACAAGTTTAGATATATCTTAACCAACTTAAAGATTGGAAACAAGAAGGAAGGTCAATACATGCTTAGATTAAATAGAGACAAATATGAGACAATACTAATAAAAAAATTTATGTTGTAATTAATAACAGTCATTATTAATCCCTTATCATAGAACTCAAAAATTTCCAAAGTGAGCTATAAAGAGATCCTCTAGATTTGGAGAACATTTGTTTTAACTTTTATTCTAATCTTTATAAGAAAAAAACTTCAAGGATCTAAGAAATTTGAAGAAATCATGACTTTTATGCTTAATAATATTTTATACAAGATTACATAGAATACAAATAAGAATTTATCTAAGTCATTTATTAGATATGAAATTAAAAAAATTATAAAATGAATAATTAAAGGCAAAGCATCCGGCCCAAATAGAATAAGTATTAGATTTTTTTAGACCTTTTGATACATCATTAGTAATGACTATATCTGTATGGTTAATTATACTTCAGCTAAAGGCTGATTTCCACATAACATTGTCAAAGGACATATTGTCTTTTTGTACAAAAGTAATGATAAGATAGTTGGGCATTTGGAGGCCAATTATATTACTAAATACTTCCTATAAAATTTATATCAAAATTATTTAAAGATGGCTCCAAGCAATTCTCAAGGAGGTTATTCATCCTAACCAAATTATATTCCTCCTTCTAAAATTTATCTTAGAAAATGTACTAGTTACATAGGAAATAATAAATTGAGCCAAAACTTCAAAATAATCTCTTCTCCTTCTAAAAATTGATATTTCTAAAACTAATAACAAAGTCTCTTGGAAATTTATGTTTAAAGCCTTAAAAAAACTTGATTTTAATAATCCCTTCTTTCATATGATTAAAATTAGTTTCCAAGGGGCAAGGACAGCAATTGGCATTAATAAAAAAAATTAATTAATTATTTTTTTATATAAAAAAGTATTAAAAATTTCTTTGATATTTTTTTAAATATATAAGATGTTGATTAATTTTTTATCAAAAGAATGACACAAAAATTAGACTACTAATACTCTATCAAAATCAATATAGCAAGGAGGACCATCATTGTAAATAATATTTTATTTTTCCTATTATATTTATTTTTAGCTATATAGATTGGATCTATGAAGGCTATTTAAAAAATTAAATTAATAATTAAAAACTTTTTGTGGAAAAAAACTACTTCCTTAATTCAATCCAAAGTGGCATAGCATATTTGTTGTAAAGCTCATAAAGAAGGAGGCCTTAGCATTATTGACCCAAAAGAGCCACCAAAGCTCTCTTGTCCAAATGGATATTAATGACTTTTCAATCAAGCTAAGCAAATATTCAACAATTTTTTAGATTTAGAATAATGAATGCTAAATCTATTGCTTATGGGACTTGAATATCAAATCCAATTTAGTCACGCATCTCAAATCATAAATGGAGTATTGGATTTAAAACATAGAATAAAATAGGAAAAATTTGGATACATATGTGTAAGTTTCTTTGGCTCAATCCTCCTACTTCTTTTCATAATATGTAGAGTTATTTTTTATGGTGGCATTTTCAATTTCTTTTAATTGACTTTCACCTAAAATTCCATCAAGCTACAATTTTCCAATTAAATGGCATTCATTGTGTCAATAATTTCTTTAAAGGGCCTATGACTCTCACTATAGAAGAAGCAATATTCATATACCGCATTCCAAAATTTCATAGCTTTATTTGAGATTGCTTCCATATTTATTTTTCAATTTCTTAGAAAAATATACTTTAATATGATAATACCCTTCTAAAATCCAATAATTGGATTGGATTATATAAATCAAATTCATATCATCTTTTTGATGTGGTATTTCAATTCCCTTCAAACTATATAGGAGTGAAAGAAAATAAATGGTTTATCTTACCTTGTTGAATGGAAATTAAATTTTTTTGAGTAGGTATTCAATCTAGGACCCTACACTTTGATGAAATTTTTTTTGCTTAAACAAGACTTAGAAGACAATGCAAATTAAGTAGAAGGTTTTTTTAAAATTATTAGAATTGTTTTTAAAAAAAAATCAATAAAAAAAAGAACTTTTGGTATTGATTTCTTCTATGGTCTAATTAGTGATTTGATCTTTGATCTTCTATCATATTTCTAGATTACTAGAAAATAATTCATAACTTATTGTTTTAAACTTAACAAAAATTTATTTCAAAGAAATAACTATACTATTAATCTAGTGGCATAAAAATGGACTTTTTTTCCTTGAGTAAGACTTTTTATTTAATTGGAAAGATACTTAGTTCAATCCCCGTTCTTGTAAAGAGGCTATATTCATTTGGCTTATACAACACAAATATACAGCGGTTAACACTTTGAGGAGAAAAATTAGTCTAAATATTGATATATATTCTATTATGCGTCAACTCCAAATACCTACATCCATTCTCTATCAATTTTGAGACTGTCATTAAGCCTATTCTATCTAGGATTAGGCCACTTCTCTTTCATACAAATTAACATTCAATTCTTGGAATTGGGATCGTTAAAAATCCTTCATTTGGTAACAAGCTATTTTTGTAAAAACTTGTTCTTTTAGATTCAAATGTTTTTGTAAGATATAGTTCTTATTTTAAAAAAACTTTGTTTATGGACTATTTGAATTCAAACAAGTTTATTTTTGAAAATGAAGTATGAAATATATTCCACACTAGAAGCATAGATTGGAAGGATCTTATTGAATATGGACAAATTTGTTGGAAATTTATCAAAAAAAATTTAGCAAAACACTTGCAGTATGAGATTTTCCAATTCAAAAGATGGAATAACTCATGGATGGCTAATTACATACTTGGTTCCAAAAATGACAAAGTAGTTCAATGAAATTCTAAAATACCTTAGTGTGATGTGATTATATAAAAAAGTGTAAATCAGCTCGCTTTAGTAGTTGTTCTTTATTCTTAATACTCTTATCTCCACCTTTTGGCATAAGAAATTAAGTAGTCAGTTGTATTTTTTCTACTCCATTAAAGGGTTGGATACACCCTGTTTTTGAAAGAAAAAAACAGGAACTTGTCACACGTTTGGTAAATGGAATTCTCAATGTTTTTTGGTTTCCATGCTGCTGTAATACTGAACTAATAATTATAATAATAACAATAATAGTCGCAGGTCTTCTTTATAGGACACATCCACGGTCTTGATTGGTGTTGCTTTTACATCATAATAAACCCAGCGTGCTGGTTGCGACAGATCAAGGCGAAGAGAATGCTTTTGTGGGTGCTGGGCTGGAAACGACGCATTACGTCATGTCTTTGGTGATCCTAGCGGAGGGAAACGTGCTTTTCATTTTGAGGCTCTTGACATGTTGCTGACTAATTGTGGCGGTATGATGAACGAGATCATTCGAATGCAAAGCTCTAAAATGTGCACAGCTCACTAGGATGAATGCGGTAATGTTAGAGAAATAGAACTTGTACCAATGAAATCCTCGCATCGATGCAAAGTAGCCAATTTCAATCAGAGCTCGGTCGTGTAAATACATCACAGATGCATTCCGGTACGAAACTAATTGATTTGTTGTTGAAAAGCCGTGAAGCCTCGTTAATTGACTCTGATGAAGGTTCTCCAAGGGATGTTAACAGCAATAACTCGTCCCAAAGAACTGGAATACCTCAAATGACATGCACATCTGCTTGTGAGGTGGGAAACATTACTGCTGAAAGTATGTCGAAGTCTTTCTTGTCGTAGTCTAACCGAATACAATGGTCTTGTTCGTGCTATACCGTAATATTCGGTGCTCACAATAATATTTGATTGCCTTTGCAAGGCACTGTTTCTCAAGATTCTCTGATCTTATAGCAAACGCATGGAGACTGTCCCGATGTGATATTCGATCCACCTGTCACTTAAAGTTTTAGACTCGACTATTTGCAAGGCCCCCCGGACATAGATTCTCTGCAAACAATGAAAACTGACAGCATTTCTCATGATTCTAGAAAGATAAACATCTTAATAGCGCAACAGGAAAAAGCGCTTCAATAATGGACCATGGCTTCATATCTGAGTTGATAAAAGACGTGATAACATACCATTTGTTCGATGATGGGACCATCATCAAGCTCTTCAGTAACGAAATGGCTTGTGGCACCTATTAATTTCACCCCGGATTCATAAGCCTGCATTTGTTACGTCAATGTCCGATCCCACGATCAGCTGATGGGGGATTCAAGCACCATAAATACTCATAAAAATTTCAACTCCGGATCAACGAGAACAGTCTATATCAGCTAGGCTCACCACTACGTTACTGTAACCTCAACAAACCAACCGCTCTTCTCAGTTGACCTATATTCAGAAAACGTATAGTTAATAATAGAGAAATGCAAGACGATTTCTTCCCATACATAACGAAAATTACAAAAAAATTAAAAATTAAAACACAAAAACCAACCTGTCGGTAAGGATTTGCTCCTTTGAACGAAGGCAAGAGTCCATGATGAATATTGATAATATCCTTCTTATAGCACCTGAGAAATTCTGGTGACAATACCTGTCCAAGAAAGCCATAAACATATCAGTTACAAGCTGTAAAAGCAATTAAAGAAATGTAAGGATACTTCAATAAGCGACCAGCGTTAATGCTCCAGTTTGAAAGTTGTTTAATTACAGGTGCCCAAAAGGTACAGCACTCGATGGTTAAAATTGAAGACGAGAAATCATATCTTCCAAGACCAAAATTTGTCACTAACATGTGAAGTCTTGGATGGGAAGAATCAAACCCTTTTGAAACACCATACGGAACAAGGGCCGCAAAACTAGTGTCTTTGACCATGGTTTACATTTTTGAAAGTGGTAAACGAGGAATACACAAAATAAGAGGAATCAGAGGTTGTTAGCCAACGTTATTAATCACCTATTTATAACCATATGCCTCGTGCATTCGCAGCAGGGTACAAAGCAAAACCACGCTAGCATAGGCCTTGGACACCTAATTCTCCAATGTGTGCAATAACGTGTTGCAAAAACCTAAAGACGGTGAAAAAGTACCTGCATGTAGCGAGCAAGTACCAAAAAATCCGTCCCTGAGATTAACTCAAGTATCTCCTCTTCACGCTTATTTCCTTTGCTTGTGGGGAGATAATGATATGGTATTTCATGCCTCTCAAGGAATCGTGAGACATGAGTGTTCAACCCACGGTTATGATTGCTGCAAAGTAGAGCAAATTCATGTTAGCTTTCTCATGCCCATGCTGAAGGTCAGGAAATAATTTCAGCGGTAAGCTAATGGCAAGCTGATCTACTTTTCCAGAACAAATCCTGAAAGTTCATAGAATTTTAGGAAATTATTAGCAGTCTAACAAAAATTGATACTGTGTTAAAAACAATGCACTAGCCAATGAAAAAAATTCTATAACCTCCAACGCGGTAGCATACGCCAATAGTTTCTTTTTTTAGCATTTTCACATTAAAAATGCACTGCCCATGGAGTTGAAAAAAAATCCATGAACTGTCGGCAACCAACCTTATAACACAGGTTAGATCAACTGGCAGCTCCCTCTCTTGCCATCGGTGCAATAAATCGATCAAGCAATGATCCTACACACCCAGTTCAACACCCTGACTTCTGAGCTTCAGTCCCCTTTGGATGCACACAGGAAAAGGAATCTGTCTTGTTCTACTCGCACACCTGCCACGACGCGAGGACGGCCAATTTCAAGTCCCGGTCACTCCCCAGCACCCGAACTATTGATTTCTCAGCCTTAAAGTGGTCTGCCAATACTGCGAAGTCCTCATCCATGACAGTACGAGGCCACTTCAATGGATCGAATGCAAATTCACTGAAAACAATTGTGAGCCCATGTCAGAGGAGGATTAAATCAATCATTCGCATCCTGTTCACTGCCATAAGTATTAGCATTTACTCGATAAACCCATTTACTTCGAAAGAACAAAGAGATTGGTGCTTGTAAGCGCAAGAAAATTTACCTTCGTGCATAAAAGATTGGGGACTGTTTTTTGTCATCGAAGTCTATGTAGAGATCTACATTCAGAATGTTTGCACCACGTGACGCAATACACTCTGAAATTCTAGCAATAATCCCAAGCTGGTCCTGGAACACACCAAAGACATGTTATTCGGTAGGTTTGGGTGAAACCCGTATCATATTGCACCGATGGCAAGAGAGGTAGCAACCAACCAATTCTCGCTGACAAGGCCAATGCAGATAATTTTAATACCCGCGACTGCGATCACGGAAGAGAAGACTCCATGTGCGCAGCTGATCAGAAAGAATGCAACAATGGCAATTACAAAGACAGAGACCCATTAGAATGCACACTCTGCACACGTTAATGTAAAATGTGAAAGAGAAGTTTGGCAATCACAAACAAGACCAAGCTCACAAGAAGATGAGGGCACTAGAGGGACCGAGAACGAAAAACTGAGTGAAATGACTTACAGCACATTGGAAGACGTGAACTCCATGGACTTCGCCCAAAGAGCCACCCTCGTTTTCTCCTTTGCCCTCGTAACACCGAGCACGTCTAGATTCGTGCGGCCCGATTGAACTGCATCCATAACTACGACGCAACTCTCTCAGCAGCTCAAGACCGCACCCATTTCTTCCAACCACAACGTTTCTCCAAGCCTTTCCTAGTAGCATTATGCCGCGCTAACACACATCCAACCATCCAACAAATGTGCAAAGCTCCAAAATCTTCCAAACCTCTGGTAAAGACCCAGAGATCTTCAACTTAAGAAACAGAAACCCAGTAATTGCACTCCAGAGAGAGTCCAAATCGCCAAAAAATACTAGGCTACGAAGCACATTTGCATCTCTCGGGAACACCACCTCCAACCATTCCGAGACGCATTCAGCCCGCTAACCCAGCTGGAAAATTCAATTCGTGATTCGAGGGTTCCTTGGTTGGGTCATTGAAACGAGGAAAACAGGAGGCAGAGGCAAATGAATTCATCGTCAAACTGGATTGCGACATATTGTTCTTTGATTCTCCCACGCAACGAGGAAGAATGAAATGAATGCCAAGCCGCGCACCGCCGCGGCCTCCCCCAAAAGATAAGAGGCCGGGACCACATCCAGGGACTGATGCTTATACCATTTCCATACTATGCTACCGGATCTTGGGGTGGGTGAGGGTATTGTACAGGTATCATTAGACCAACGTCGTTCATATTGGATACTCACGATGCGAATCATCGTGTTCATTTTCATCCTTGGTCCGTACATATTGAATCAGACTTTTTCTATTTTATTTTCATTCATCCATTTTGTTCATTTGAGAGCAATATAGGTCGAATGTTATAAATTGATATTATATATGGGAAAGGAGATAGCTTGATTCAATGTGTTAAGAATGACGTAAAATTGTAGATTTTAGTTGTGACATTTACTTGAATGTTTTGAAGATTACTATTAAAATTGATTTTTATTACGAATCAATTAACGTTGTAGTTGATTCAAAGCTGGGGCGCCGGAGGGAAGTGCTCCCACTTCCTCCACCCCAGCCATGAACACATACCCAGCACCACCCTCTCTCCTCCCTCCTCATCCGAACACCACCTGCTCCTCTTCCTCAACCTCCACAATTTACAAGGTGCATGCAAAGATCGCATCTACTAGACGATACCCAAAAAGATGTCGAAGAACTGAAGTGAAGCGGCATGAAAGGATGCGAATGAAAAATGAACAGTTGCCATGCAGAAATTCAGGTGGAGCTCTTCCCTGCTCACTTGCTTCGAGCCACATAGCATCTTATCTGCTCCAAAAGCTAAATCTAACCTCTCAGCGGGTTGACAAAAAGAAGGAATAATTTGATAAACATCGAATTTGAAGTGAAACAACATTCCAGAATCAGTGTTGAGTCAACCATTTCAGGAAAAATAGCAGAAACAAGAACTGTCGAGGCTTCAGCCTCAAGCTTCTCATCACTATGTCTGTAGCCTTTTCATGATCTTCTAAGCAGAGAGCTGCAGAGTTAAGGGTACATAGTAGCTTTCTCTTGAATAATATGGTTCTCTTAAAAAGTAGACGTGAGATTATAATTGCGAATGAACTAAGATACAAGGCAGGAATGATTATCTTCTCAAGCATTGACAGTGATGCTCAGCATGTGTAATTTGTTGGAAACTTGAGATGATCAGGACGACGAAAGGAAACAACTCTCACTGCCAACGGTGGCCAGTCGTCACAGAAGCGGAGAATCTTTCCTTTTTCCGTGCCATTAGAAAATTGTAGTGGTGAGCTCTGAACTGCGAAAATGGCTGCAAGCTCCTTCGGGACCGGTATCCCAAAAGGTGTTTGCAAAAGGTGCAAGCTCGTGGCGGGGCGCTTACAACGTTGATCTTCTTGGAAGAGGGCGCAGCGTGGTCTGCTGGTCGTCGCTCAGGTCGGATGGTTTGAAAGGAGGAGGAGGAGGTGATGTGCGGATGGCAATAGCAACACTTTAAGTATATATATATATATATATATATACCCATATAGTAAATTCACTCATTTTTATTAAAATAATATTAATTTTGTATAAAGAGTATGTATATATATATATATATATATTACGAATGTTAAACCTCATAATTGTAGTAAAATTTGTGAAATAGATTAAAACTTTTATGTGAACCATCATTGAGTATTTTGCAGATATAATAATTATTATTTGAATATAGCTTAATTTGAGCCTTTCAATCCATTTTTTTGAAATGTAAAATCTACAATTATTTATTTATTATGTATTTTACAAATCATTATGTTTTTTTATTTAACTCAAATATAAAATAAACACATCTTCAATTTATTACTACTATATAAGTTTCAGAAATAAGTTATAAAAAAATACAATACTTTATTTTGATTCTAATAGTAATAATAATTATTATTATTAACATATCTAATTTTTTGAAAACATACGACCTTATTGTAGCCAAAACTGAAAAATTATTGCAAAAGCTATTACATGTTTGTACACTATTAATTAGAAACAATGATGATTTGTATATTAAGTTACATTCTTCCTAATTTGTTTGTCTCAAATTTAAAAATATCTACAAGAATTTAATACTGCTTTAGAAGTTTAAATTAACATAGTGGAAACACCATCAAAGGAGTTATTATTAATATTATTATTCAAATATAAATTAACACAATCTCCACTGCACTTTTTGGTACAAACAAAGTTTTTTTTATTTTTTTAAAGCAACTCATCAACACATTGCAAAAGCTGATTTTGGAGGTACAATATTATGATCCTTGGAATTGCAACATTAAAATTATATTACCTTTAATTACCATAATGTGAGGAAATTTGACATAATTTGATGTAATTTGGAGCAAATAAATGAAATATTTTGTTAGGTGTACAAGGTACAATATAAAGATTGCATTAACAACAGTCCCATAAAATATAACTAAATGAAGAGTTCAACAAGTCCTATAAACAAGATTAGAAACCCCATAAATTGTGTTTAACAATGCAACAAGAAAAATTACATTAATGAAGAAAATAAAACTGAAATTCGAAGGTGCTCAACCATTTTTAAAAAATCAACAATTAAAATAGTTTAAAAAGAAACAACTGTAATCTAATGTGACATCTGTAATAAAACACATGATGCAAACCACTTGAATAGAAATAAATGCTTTGCTAAGGAAACAATAGAACAGTAAATAATCGGAGAAGGTACAAATAAATTTTCAGAACTTGAAGACCAAACAAAAACAACCATTTGCAGTACAAAACACACTCAAGTTATTTCAAAATAGATGTTAATGAATGAAAGCACAAACAAATGTACACAAAATGATGTTTTAGAGAAAAGATTTGGAACCAAGTTTATACATCCTTAACTACATCCACATCATATTTACAACTATCACAAACAACTTGAAAGATAGATGGAAGACTTAACAAATCCACCTTCAAATAAAACACAGAAGAAGTTGCTACTTGAACACCAGGATTGCTTGTGCAAGATTGATGCATTGAGACTCCTACTACTGCACAGAAGAACCATTCATTGATAAACTTGTATCACCGTCATCAGACTGATCCTCCATTAACGCTACAAAAGTTCATTTTCCTCTTCCAATTCATTGTATTACATCATTATCTCATCCTCTTGTCACTCTGCCGTGTTATTTTCTTATTGCAGGACCTAATCTGTATGTGCAAAAAAATACTATTCAATGAAAACTAAAATAAAATCATTGCCAGTTTTCAGAGCCTTTCAAAACCTACTTGTAACTACTGGAATAGCGAGGGGTTTTTCATGGGGTTTGAAACTTCTTCATGATTCTACAGTACCAATACGATAAAGAACACATTTTTTTAAAAATGGAATGAAAATCCAGACCAGAGTGAGACTAAATTTCTCAGTTGTTCCCTCGATAGAAATTCTTCAAAAAATCAGACTCTCCCTTAAATGCCTCCCCAAGCTTCAACACATCCCCGGTTAAACCCTCCCTTCCAACGATGTACTGCGACAGCAAATGGTGCCGCTGCTTGGAATGGTCAACGCAATACTGAAGCTCCTCTCGTCCCTTAAACACTAACATGTCAATCACCTGCACAGCCAACGTAATGCATCTCTCCTCTTCATATGCACAAAATTTGCAATGTGGGTTCTGTCGCCGCAGAAGTCCATCAGATTCAGCGCTAAGAGTAAAATGTAAGCACGTTACGCAGAATCACGCAAAAATCACAACGAGGAAAATCAACGCGTTCACATACCTTGGGATTGGTATTGTGACGATGCTTCCGGAACTCGAAGGCAATCTTGGACCGCAGATCCGACAGGGTGATGACGTCGTACAAATTGTACCGCTCCATGATCGATGGCAACGCCCTGCAAGCCTCCCGGAAGAAATCCGTGGCTCGCTGCTGTGCTTCCCCCAGCGATCCGGACCCAGGTCCCGTCTTCGTCACCCGTAGGTTTTTGATCAACCCCGCCATTGCAAAGCGATTCCTCAAGGCCTCGCACACCCCACAGAAAAACACATCCACCAGGTGAAATGGCGATGGGATGCTGCAAACGCACAACCCGAGTGGGAGAGTGCCCTCTGGGGCTATCTGCGGGCAAGCGTTCGGGCATTGATTCCGATACCCTGCATCATTCACGATTCCTGATTGATACTCTCTCCTTATTCCCCCTTCTATGAAGTCTCCGAGACACCGTGGGTATGGGCGGGTATCATGTATTCTGCCACGCTGCGAGCAAGCGGAAGAGCAACTCTTGTGATTGACACTCGTTCAAATGAATTGAACACGCTTAAGGCGAAATTTGATTCTAGGTTTACTATTAATAGATTCATTATAATTGTCTTCGGGAAAAAAGTGAAGGGGAAACAATGGGATGAAGCATTACATAGGTTCACTGACTATAAATCTTTTGATTATATCAATGATTGAAAGAAGGTATTATGTCATCCTCACATGCAGCATTTGAAGCATAATATAAGTTATGTAGGTATTAACCCAATTGATTCGCAAAGCACACATTTCGTTATCACTTTTTTGTTTTCACAAATGGATAGATAGATAGATAGATGATCTGATTTTTTTAACATTGATATAAATAGCCTCTCAAAACTTACAACTCAAATGCATTTTCCATACTTGTTTTGCTCGTTTATACTTCCAATTATTTGCAACTGTATGTTTGTTAGACAGTACTATTACTTGCTCTTTCTACACCTAGTCAGTTCACATGTAACTCAACACTGCAAACATTCTTGTTAAATTGTTTGAGTAAATCTTCCAGTACATGTTCTGATTTGATTAGCTAAGCACTTTTTTGTCAAGAAGCTCCTGCATACACAGGACTTCACAAATGCTAAATCCTAAGCCTCTCCTTCTACCCTATAGCAGTTTGTCTGACTAGCTCTCCCAAAATTTACTGCAAGCTTGCATCATTAGAGCTGAACTCTCCTCCCCACATGCTATCGATGCATGTAACATCGACGTGTGCAGAAAGATGGCGTGAACCTGATTAGGGCCCAGAGATTTCTGCAGAATGAATACAGGAATTGCACCCATAAGGTATCTTACAGGACTCATTGTCGAATCAGGAAACGTTCACACAAAGAATCCAAGCAATCCGAGCTGCCAAACTAGACCGTTTCATTTAAACTTTGCTGCTATAACCGACACGAATCTCTCAAAATCGCTATCTCCACGTTCTTGTAGGGTTGGAACTAAACTCAACAAGCAAATGACATTAAATGTCATCCTCACTTGTAGCAAAAAATCTTCTTGGCTAAATCATTCTACAAACGAATACACATATATATCTCGAGATGTGGGTTTGTCTCAACTGCTGCTTGTAACATAATCCTACTTCGCTGTACTCTAACCCTTGTGAGCTTTTTGCTTCTTTGATTTCGAAGGTTTTGTGGCCAATGCCTCCTTAGAGCTCATGCCCTGCATCTTCTTCGCCGATTTCATCACACTACCCATGCCCTTCCTCGCTGCATTTCTCTTTGCCTCCCGCCTGTTCAAAATCTTAGGATCAAGAGGCCAGTAGGCGTATGGATCTAACTTGCCCTCCTTCTTCACGTCACCCACCGCTTTGCTTTTCTTGCTAGCATACTCATCTCCCGTGTAAGCCCAGCTCTTACTTTCATTGTTCACTTTCCTCGCCTTCCTTGGCTTGATCTCTGCTTTACTTCTCGACCCTTCGCCACCACCACGTTTGGAGCTTCGGCCAGCTTGGCTAGCAGCAGCTTCAGGGTGATCCTCCTCCCACTGCTTCTTCCTCTTCAGCTTGTCACGAATCTTGTCCCCGCTCTCATCCACTATCATTTTACCATCGGTTGTGTACTCCAATTCATCATCGCTGTCAATCTTCTTGTGCTGGGACTTGGGTCCTCGTAAAACCTCTCGCGTCTTGCGCGTGTCAAGCAGATCGAGCGGCTCTCCCTCAACGTCCATCAAGTCCTCTGGAAGCCTCTTGTTTGATTTCCGCAGTTTCCTAGACTTAGTCGTTCCTTCGGATTTGTTAAAGTAGCTAGTCTTAGCCATGGTCAAGGCCTTAGTGCTGCCATCCATATCCCCATACTCATCATCATCGTCGTCATCAGAGAACATATCCGTGTGATTCCACTTACTTTTCCTCGCGGTGCTAGCCCGAGATTGCTGAGATTTCGTCTCCTCCTCTTCTCCTGCATCATTGGATTTTTTCTTCCTCTCATTCTGTTCCTTCGTCTTGCGAATGTTGGTCAGCAGCTTCATATGCTCCTGTGGCATAACCTTCGCAACAGTGTCCATCCCGCATCTTCGGACAAGCCTCTCAATAATCGCTCGCACCTTAGCCTTGAAGTGATTCTTGGAATCGTCTGACCAAAGTATCAAGCCCTCCACCATACTACGTAAATGTTGCTCCAACTCCACTGCCGGCAGCCGAGCTATAACCACCTTCACTAATCCTAAAACTGACTTAATAATCTCCCGATTCCGACTTTTTAACAGCAACAACGCAGACGGCAAGAGATCTGGAACAGTATGACAAAGCTCTGCTGAAAATTCATAAAGCAGCCTTGCCAGAGCCACAACTGCAGCGCTAACCATGTGAGGCGTGGAGCCAGCAAGACAACCCACTATCATTGCAAAGAACTGCATCAAACGCTCTTGAGAGCCGCCAGTCTCCTCGTTCTGCATACCATGACCAATCTCTATGAGCAAATCGTAGGCTGCATTGCGAGTCTTCTTGTTCGACTCCTTTGTGGCCAACACGATTTCGCTGATCAAAGTGGCTATAGCTTCGTTCTTCTTTTCATACTCACTCTTCAGAAGATAAAGAATCAGGAAATGCAGGCATATCAGACGATGTCTTCTTGCAGAAGAATGCACATTGGACAAGGATGATAATAGAGTCTCCAACAGCTCCTCCGCCTTTCCAGCCACGAAGCTCATATTGGCCTGGCAGATGCTAGAAAGCACCTTGTAAGCTTTCTTCTGAATAGCGGCGTCGGTATCCTGTAACGCAGGCCTTGCTGTGGAGAACAGCATCCCCAAGGCCTCGTCGTCTAATCCGCCTACCAGGGATAAGGCTAAATCCATAAAGACACACCTTCGTGATGTCGGACTCTCGTCAGGCTTTGGAGCGTCGACTTGCATGGCGCCGGGCTCAGGCGCTGAAGCAGGAGTACTGGCCTCAACTGTGGCTTGCAGGAGCTTCTTCATGATTGCCACAAAGAAACTCTTCACTGTCTGCGGGTCCGAAATGGATGCAATTGCTGCAATGGTGATTTGCAAATCTCCACGCTTCTCCGCAGGGGCTGCGACGAAAAGATTGAATAGCAGAGGCAAGAAGTTGCGAGAGTACCCAGCAATGGCTTTCAGATTAGCAGCTGCGACTTCAGGTGTGTACAGAGCTCTGGCTCGTTGTTCAGCGACACTTAACTCTGAATTTTCTTCCTCAGGGATCTTGCTCCCAATCTTGTCGCCTAACTCGCCTCCCCTCGCCTTCCTGTTCTGAGACACCAAGATCTTCAAGCTGGAGCAAACGAGGCCCCTCAACTCCGGCTCTTTGGTGAGCACGTCTCCCAGCGTTTTAGCGATGAGGCCAAAGCCCTTGGCAGTGTCAGATGGATAGTTGCATACAGAGGGGAGAAGAGCCCAGATGGACTGAACGCACGACTCCGCATTTTTAGATGCCACAGGCTTGCCATCTGCAGCACACTTGCGGGCTCTCTCGCGCAGACGAGTGGTCAACGGAAGAAGAAACTCCTGGAAAAACCTGAGGTGTGTTCCCACAATATGTTGCTTCAGAATAGGTAGAAGCCAAACCCTGGAGTCTGTGAGTTTCTCCCCATCCATCTCCAGCGGAAGAATTGCCAAAAAATTCTGCGGGCCCATGGCAGACACTGCTGATCCCAGCGTATTGTGCAGCTGCTTACGGCAAGGCATATCCTCATCAGGCAAATTCTGAAGATCACCCAACGTTCTCACCGTGCTTGCCATCAAGATAGACGAAGCCTCTCCCAATTTATCAAACAATGCGGCCACAACGTGTAGTGACATGTCCCACGCAGTACTGTATTGATACCCCAGAGAGCTCTCCACACTCACACAAATCCTTTCAATCGGTGACAAGGCCCCCTTCCGCTTCTGCTGTTCAGAGTGCAACTGGAGCTGGGTAACCCCGTGCTGGATCATGGCTTCGTCAATAGAACTCCCAATTAGGTTACGCATACTCTCGGCTGCGGCGAACACCACCTCCTCTTGTTCTGATACCAAAAGTCCGGTTAAGGAATGAAACACAGCTGGCAGCTTCGTGATACACAAGCTCCTGTCCGATTTCCATAGCTTCTCAAAACCGTGTTGCAATATGCGAGTAACCACGGTGACCTCGTCTACTGAACTGCGCTTCTCTCTGCTGGCGAGGAGAGCCCCCAACCGACCTAAAATTTCCCCTAATGCTGCACTTGGCATCTCAGCAGTGGGATTCATGCACAAGGCTTGGAGTGTATCCAGAACGTTTCGTGTTACGATGGGTTGCTGAAGCTCATACAGCTGAGCTAAATGGGGGAGGATGCGCCCAATGAATTTAACCGCTAAGAGAGGTAGCAATTGCTTTAAAGCGCCGAGCATATGTAAAACTTCAACAGCGCCAGTAGGAGAGTTTGAAGAGTTTTCAGACAGGGATTTCGAAACGGTATTGAGGGATTGCTCGAAGAGATTGAATACAACTTCGCTTGCTATCCCTAGGGCTTGCTTTCCTTGAAGACTAGAGAGCACCCCTGTCATACACAACTGCGCCCTCTTGCGAACCTTGGGGCGTTGATCCGTGCAGAACCGGAGAAGATAATTGAATGCGGGAGCGACCATGAGCCAGTTGGAAGTGTCGGCGCCATAAATCACAATCTCCAGGCAAGACAACACGGCTTTCACGGTGCTAGCGTTCTCGGAACTCGTTGTCAATAATCCCACCAATAACTTCAAAGCCGCATCCCCTTTCGATCTCAACACCGAGGCAGGTACCTTGTGTAGCACCATAGCCAGGAACGTACACAAGGCAGTGGTAACAGCCTCGTTCCGAACTGCTGTATTAGCAGCCTGGCGATCCAAACAGCTCATGGTGGCAGCAAAGTAGGCGGTCGGAGTAGGATCCAGCGACTGTTCTTGCAAAACCTCCGCCATAGCTTGCACCACCGCACACAAGTGCTTGTGCTCCGGGCTCTGAGAATTTCCAAACCGCGCCATGAGCACCGTGCACATGTCATCGTTTTCCCCCATCGCCAAATCCATTGTACCCTCCTCACCAAAACTCCGCCACAACTATAACAAAAATTTCGACCTAATGCCGCAAAGTGTCGGCCCCCAAGCCAACTCCTTAATAACCACCCTGCTCTCTCACAAAACTCCGACCATATCGTTTCCTCTACCTCAGAGACTGGCGGCGAGTTCCGAAAATCTTAGCCCAACCCTCCTCTCTCGCTAAACCCTCAGCCGCCATCTACTCTCCGAAACACCTCGCCGCCTGCACGGTATTGTATCTTCATCTTCGAGGGAAAGTTTCATAAACTTTTCTCTCTCTCTTAACTTTTTTCCTTAAAGAATAAGAAAAGTAAAGAAAGACAAGACACAGTGTCAACTTGGTCGCCGTGCCTTGGCCACTACGTGGTTTCTGCTCCGAGAGCACGATGATTTGTCGGAACGGGGAGATCTTACGGTGACCCAGGTTCGACTTACTTTTCGTTTTCATCTTCCAATTTTGATCTCCGAATCCCGACCCCTCTATCGACCTAATGATAGCTTACACACATGCATGCACGCACTGCAATCGGAGCATTGCCTTGTATCGGTGTGCAGATGATGCGAAGAATCAATCTCATAGAATGGGAGTACTGATAACAGCCAGGAAGCATATGCGAAGAAACACGGTTTTGACCTTGCGAGGAACCAGAGCGGGAGACGTCAGCTCGTGTTCATGTGTATCTCAACCTGATTTGCTCGCAGATTCTCTTTCAGCATGCTCTCTGCCTCTCACCCGTTTTTTTCCCGTCCTGTCTCTTTATCATCTTCACCTCCATCTCCAGGTCAGTCTTCTGTGTTGGTAGGCCACTCATCGTCGTTTATTTGTGTTCCTCTGCGCTGCACAATGCTCCCCATTCTTCCGTTTCGTGGATTCCGTGGAGCTTCGTGTCGTTGAGGACTTGGTTGCATTGTCACCCACTTTGTAGTGCAGGATATGGATCATTGGCGAATTGGGTGGCCATACGCTGTTGTAGTAGTGATGGTGTAGCAGGGATTGAGAGTGTCATTTCTGGGTGTGTGAGCACCAGCAGTCCTTGCGCCGGTGTTGGGGCTCCCTCTGTCTCGTCGACCCTGTCGTTCTCGGCGTCCATCGGCGGCCTGGCACCTGTTGAATCCATGACGCATGCGGATGTGCGCGAACCACATCTAAATCGTGAGATTTCCTGTTTGATGGCCCAGGTGCGTGATGTTCCGCTCTGATTACCTACAGTGATGGAGTTTCTTTGCGCACAAAGTTATTGCGTGATTCAAACTAACACAGTCGGTGGTGGATCGATTCTGAATAGATCGGTACTCAATGCGGGATCACGGTTCGAGTCACAAATTTTAGGGTAGCCATCTTTCTTCACGTTTCTTAGGCTTTCTCTAGGGTTACCTTGTCGAGAGCTTGCAGGCTCCAACCGGCGAGACCGTGTATTCGGCTGGCGGTATCTCGAGCAGGTTTGGATTTTCTTCATATTGTCCAGCTTGCCCTCCTGATCAAGAGGGCAAGCTAGATAATGGCCGGGCTCCTGCAGTTTGTCTATTATCAGCTCCTCCTGAATTGTACTCCCTGTATCTTTCATTTCGAAAATGCTTAACCACGGGGCGTGCATTATTTCCTTAGTGGAGAGAGATAGGATTAGTACATTGCGACAGCTTGGTTAATCACCATCACTTCTTCAACAAAAATAGGCTGCTGCGTTTTAAAAAAAATGAAATCTCGCCACCGTGAGATTTGACGACGTCTGCTAATTCTTAAAGCTTGTGAGAGGCAGTTCTTAGGGTATACTGAATAACGGAGGCTCGGTAACTACTCTGGGTTATTTTTTGGGCCCTTTCATTCTTTGTTATAGCGATCATTACATGGCAGGCCCATGAATTCGGCGCTTAAAACCTTCGGGGTGAATTTATTATCAAATCTGTCGTGCATGCGAAGCTCCATTTGAGATTCGCGATGAGCCGCCTGCATGAGCAATTTAACTACTACGCGTGAACCTATCCAGTTTGTTCATATTTTGCACCCAGGCATTTACGTCACACTGAATGATATCTTTACAACATGGAAATCTTCCTGGCAGATGCCAAATGACACTAATGAGGCACCGCAGCTGCCAGAGGAGCTTGATATGTCTACGATACCGAAGCACGTTGCCATCATCATGGATGGCAATTCAAGATGGGCTGAGCGAAGAGGATTGCCTGCAAGCATGGGCCATGAAGCCGGGGTACGTTCACTGAAGGAAGTCGTCAAGTTAGCTAATGCGTGGGGCATCAAAGTTCTCTCTGTGTTTGCTTTCTCCACCGAGAATTGGTTGAGACCCAAGGTAAAGTCTCCTTTCGTCCCTACATAGCAGTCTCTTTTTGACGTGAAGTTTGATGGCTCAGGTTTTGGGATTTTCTTTGGCATTTAGAGAATTCTTTGGATTGGTTCTGTTCGTGGGATGTTGTTGCAGGCGGAGGTCGACTTCTTAATGTTATTGTTCGAGAATGTTTTAAAGGACGAGCTGAGCAGTTTAGCTAAGTAAGTGATTTTAGAGAATTGCATTCCATATGATTTCTCACTTGAGCAATTAGAAGATCTCATACACGCCTAATTTTATAGTTGCTGTGTGCTTCATTGGGTCTGATTTAGTGGGTTTTTGTGGTGTAATAGAGAAAACGTCCGCGTACACTGCATGGGCGATTTGACGCTGTTACCCGATTCATTGAAGAACTTGGTCTCAGCACTGGATGAGCGAACAAAAAATAATACGGGCCTCAAGTTTTGCATAGCGCTGAGCTACAGTGGTCGCAACGACATTGTCAATGCCTGCCAGAGGTTGGCGGCCAAAGTGGAAGCTGGAGAGTTGAGCTCTTCGGATATAACCGAGACTACGTTCGAGGAAGAGTTGAAGACAAGTTGGCTAGGTGAAGAGCGCGACCCAGATTTATTGATACGAACTAGCGGAGAGCAGCGGATTAGTAATTTCCTTCTTTGGCAAACAGCATACACAGAATTTTATTTTGTAGATTCTTTATGGCCAGATTTTGGGGTTGCTCAATTTAAAGAAGCCCTGCTGGCATACCAAAACCGGAGCAGACGTTTTGGCAAACGCAAATAACTCTCAATTTTACATACGACTTTAAAGTTGCGATTGATTGATCTTTCTTTCCTCTCACAACCTGCTTTCCACGATTGCCTTCCTTTCAGTTCTCTCCATGCACTGCAATTTTCACTGTCTGTTTAATGGACCACTTAGATAGCGAGGATAAGCACTGGTCTCGGTAAAGTAGAAACTTTTGCTGTGGGGTTTAGCTCATTGAATGTGTTCTATAGTGATGACTTGTTCGTATGCTTGCTGGAATTGTTGTAACGCATGTTCGCCCCATTTTTGGGGTGTTATGCAATGAATCAAGCATCACTTTGGCACTGTTTGTTGACCGAGGTAGCTCCAAACGGCTTCTCGTTGGTGCATAGATATGAATGTAATTGAACTCATCGAAGACGACCATTGCTTATGTGAATCTGCTGTCATAGCCTGATTTAAACCAGGATTGGCTTTGGGAAGGTTATGTTGACCCACTTTGTTGCGGCACCACTGTAGCCTTCTGAGTATTGGGAACTTCCAGGGAACTTCCTAGGAACCTCTGTGAACCACTTAACCCTAATTTTACTGGCCCCTGCACTCTTCTTCCAGTCACCGCTGCGCCGTTGCAGATCGCGTGGAGGTGGGGTCTTGCCGCTAGTGTACCTCTGAAAGTGGGTTTAGTCTAGATAGTTCGAACCTGGTCTTTTGGTGCAAACCGAGGGCTATCCGTCCATGTGATTGGCGAGATATGTCTGATGGTAAGTGATCATAATATTAGTTATTCTTATTATCACGCATTTCGTAGCTGGTCTTGAAACATGCTTGGTGTGAAAGCTCTTTAATCAAGTTGAATCCCTTGTTCGTCTTCAAATCCAAAATTGTTGAAAATGGGTTCAAATATGACAGTGTGAGTTGTTAGGATGTGTTTGAGTTCAGTTGCGTCTCCTCTTCAAATTTCCAAAGAGCCACGGTGCTGTTACTCATTGTTTTGTGTATTGCAATCGCAGGAATTGGTAGACCAGGAATATTTCACGAGAATTTCATGAAGACTCGAAGTGGGTGTACTAGAGAATTTATTGTCGTTTGATTCTAACTTCGATCTGATTATTATCTGTAGTTGAAGGTTTAGGGTTTAGTGACAATAACCTTTTACACTGGATCTATTTTCACAAATTTATTCGATACTTTTCGCACACCTCAAAGGAAATTGAAGCTTCACTCCTACTAAAGAGCTGAATGTTTCATTCTATCAGTTTCGGAAGAGCGCTAGACTGCAAGTGCAATAAAGGACTGTGGCTAGGGAATTGCTTGTAGGTTTCTAATTAGTTGGATAGTAATCGATATTTTCGCAATTTACGGAGAAAGTAGCTCGTAATTAGAGTGTAGGGAGGAGTGCTGTCCAGAATGAGAGGAGGCAACCAGTTGAACCCTTTGCTGCGCTCTCTTGGTCGATTGTGTTTGAATGCGACCCCTTGCTCAGCGTTTCAGGAGGTTTTTTCCGCTGCATCGATTCAAGTTGAAGAATCTACTAGAAGAGAAATCCACGCTGGGGAAGGAAGTAAAACTGGTTCCAGAGCTAATGAATCGAAGATTAGGGCTGCCTATGCTCCGCACCTCGATTACCCTGTGTCATGTCTGGATTTCGTCCGACGCAGCTCTGCCCATATGTCGACCTTGGCTGAGGCTGGTCCTGCAAGTCCTCCAGATGTTCAAGGTATTATTTCAATACTTTCTCCAAACCTTTTCGCCGTTGGTTTGTACTTATTTCGCATAGGGGAGTAATAAGATTCCATAATTTCAGATATTGTTCCTTTACATGAAACGTTGCACACACACACACACACACAGAGTACAAGTTGAAGAAGAAAAGGAGGAAAAAGAAGAGATAAGAAGTTGAAAAGTAATTACATTCTTGGCATTTTTGGATTGTCATCATTTGTTTTCAGAGGGAGATTCCTTTAATGCGTTGCACCCAACGCACAAAGAACTACAGAAGGTCCTGTTTAGAAGAAAAGGAGGTGACAAGTTCGCTCGGTCGAGAACAAATTCTGTGATAGCAGCCCTTGTGAAGTCGTTGGAGTCTTCACAATCTAATGCAGAAGTGGCGGAGATACTGGAACAGCGATCTGAAGAGCTCTTAAGGCCCAATAGTTGGCCATGGCTGCCTCTTCTAGACGCGCTTCAGAAAGGACCCAAACCTCATATTGCAATGGAGGTTAGAACATCATTGGCTACCTCGTTGTCTATGGTTTTGTGTTTAGTGGATTTTCATAATGCTGTTGACGAGTCATTTGTTTGCATAGTGGCAATTGGCGTGAAGACTTCTGTATTGAACAAGAGTTGCTCGCACAAGTGACAGGTTTTCAATTGGAAGAAGAGCAAGCTGGGATTGGAGGCAAATCCAAAGGAGTATGCGAAGATGATCTCATTTGCAGGCAGGATAAGTCAGCCTCAACTAGCTGCTGACTTGTTTGATGAGATGGAGAAACGGGGTATAAAGAAAACAGCAGTGAGCTTTAATGCACTTATTCATTCCTACGGTCGCAACAACGAAGCACACAAGGCACTTCAGCTGTTCGAGGAAATGAAAGCCACCGACGATTGTCAGCCGACGCTAGTGACTTACAATACTCTAATTTCAATGTACAGCCGAATGGGTGCAACGGAGGAGATGAAGAAGCTTTTTTTGGACTGTAAGGAGGCGGGGTTTAGCCCTGATAGGCACACTTATAATGCTCTTATCTGGGGTTACATGCGGGCTGGGCAACTGAGTCAGATGGAAGAGACTTTCAACGAGTTGCAGGCTGGCGAATGCAAAGCTGATGTAATCACGTACAATGCTCAGATTATTGGCTATGCACGAGCAAATGCAGTTAACAAAATGGAGGCTGTCTTTTCAAGTATGCAAGCGGCCGGAATTCCCATTAATGCCATGGTTGGAGAAATACTTATTGAAGTCTACAGTCGCTCGAAGCACTTTGAGAAGATGGAAAATGCATTGAAGATTATGGATGTCACTCCAGGTTACTTTCTCTATAATTTAGTTTTTTCTTTACCAGAGTTTCTGGACTTTGCATTTCAACTATTGAAAGCAACAAAATGTTAGTACTATATTAGTGCACACTTCGTATTTTTTTGTTCACACCCTTTTGTATATGAATGCAATACAGGTGTTCAGTATGGGTCTCGAGTACACAGTATGGTAATCGAGAGCTATGCAGACGCTAACAAGCTGGACGAGATGGAAGCTGCAATTTCACGCATGTTCCAGAATAAGCGAATGTTTTCATCTCCCAAGTCCCTGCATGCGTTGATTATGGCGTACTCCAGAGCAGGCGAATACGACCGCCTCGCAAAGACCATGGAAGTAGTGAAGGGCGCAGGCTGGATACTCCAGTCATCCATTTACAACATCCTCATTTCAGAGTACGGGAAGGGAGGTCACCTCGACAAGATGGAGCAAGTATTTCGTGAAATGATGGATGCGTCTTGCCCGCCTTCCTTTGAAACTTTTCAATACATGATTGATGCTTATGAGGCGAAAGACAACGAGGCTGAAGTGGACAGGATCCTCGACCTCATGCGCAAGGCAGGCTGTGAACCTAAGTCAAATGTCATGCCGACTTCTGACCGGATGTGGACTGATGACGAAATTTTTGGTGGAAAAATCAGGCGGTAGAGTGCTGTGGATTTATGAGTATCCAGCCTGCGCCCTTCTCTACTTTCCATCGTGAGGTGAGTGTCTCTCTCAAGGTGTTCAGTAGTGGTTAGATACTTAGATGGTTTTTGTAGTCGACTCAAGCTGATGCAGAAGAAGCGCCAGCAGGTTAGATCATACACCCTGGTAGAGTAATTAACCCACCCAGGGTCTAGATTCTTTGGTGAAATTTTTGGATAGCCAGCAAACTTAGCTTCCATTTCTACGCTTAGAGCAACTTCATTGTGCACAAACTGATTGCTCATTGATGAAAGTGAAGATCCTCTGCACTCTTAACTGGCATCGCATGAAAGACTTGGTGCAAAAAATAGAAGCTGATTTCTGGAGTTTAGGACTGTCTGTTACGTTACCAGGTTCAAGTTGTGTGTCTTTCGTTTTGTTTCTTTGTTAGCCTAAACAACACTCTTGCGGAGCAAATTTGACCTCTAACTGGGGACCAAGCTAGTGGGTGCATGATGTCTTCATGACCATCTCGTTTGCGTCGAACCGCATTATAACTAGCCTTTACTGAGTCATTGGTGCCTGACGATTTTTGAATCTGTGCACAAGTTTTGCGACAAGGCATCAAGTAAAACTGGAAGCAACAGATGGAGTGCAGTGTTCTACAAATGCATAAACTTAAACGTTGTTCCCTCTGCACAGCGTCATAAATCACATTCTTTACGTCAGTGCCTGTGGACGATTCTGACAGACGAGATTCTCTTCACAAAAATTAACCGCATTCATAATTTGTCAATCAAAGCGTTGGGCTTCAGAACTCAATGCCATTCAATGTGAATTTACTAAAGCAACTGGACGAAGAATCTAGCAAGAAAGCTCAAACTCGATTCAACCTTGTGTGTGCAACAGAAGTGCAGTCCACCTTTTAAAATCTCCAAGTGCTGCAACCATGATCTGGTTTAAGAGAACCTTTGAAGATATTAACTCGTAAAAATAGTATACATCTCAAGCGTGAGACCATCTTTTGCTTACAGAACCATTCCCATTCGAAAGGAGTTAGGTTGATCTTTTTATTACCACCAAGGTTTCTTGTTTCTGCCACAATAGCTCTCTCCTCGTGTGGTGAATTCTCCCTAGAAACATGCACTTAACCAGGTGATTAAGTTTGAGACAATTAGGGCGTTGAATTTTGCTTCAACTTTTTCATGAATTAGTTGTAACTAAAGAGCAACCTACGGAAGGAATCCAATTGGTGATGCAAACAGTGCTGTTGCCTGTGAAACATGAGTTACTTATTCAACCAAGCTTCGACACTAAGTTTGGGTCTCTGCAGCATTCAGGGCATAATCATTTGACAAGGATTTTTCCCAGAATAGCAGGATCCTACCGGATCTACTTCAAAAAAAATTCCGGCGGGGTTAGTGTACAAACTATGCACAAAAAGATGCAGAATAAATCACACCAACACATGCAATGCAGACTTTAAAAGGGGTATCAACCGTGTGCATAATTTATACCAACCACAACAATTTTACTGCAGAGCCCTCTGCGCAAGAAGATACCAAGCCCAAGAGGGCTGAGGTCCAACTGCAGATATTGCTACAAGAATAAGGCCAAATCTCTTTACTCCAAGAAAAAAGACTGCTGCAACGTTCACTAATCTATGTACGTGCAGTAAGATCCACAAGGAAATGGACAAGGATACGAAAATGATTTGACCTATCCATGTGCATCAGACAAACACGAATACTGTCTACCATAGCCTTTAGCATCACCGTCATGGAGAACTTGTGGCAGGATGATACGAATGTAGACACTTTCGGGGATCTCTCTTGTTCACTTGTACATGACTAACCCGACTAGAGTCTACAAAAGAATTGATGCATCCGACATACTTATTGTAAGACACGCAGTGACTAGAAGGCATGCTCCAACTATCAAAGGATATGCAACAAACGTCTCAGCTTTATCAAGCCATATGGCCCACTCAGCATTCTTTGGGCTACCCGCTCGCACAAATGTCTTCGTTTGTGCATGTACACAGCTTCAGCGAAGTTTAAAAAGCACTCATTGAGGGCATGCCGTAGCCTGACATACCCGGCATACCTGGCATGCCCGGCATTCCTGGCAGTGGCATACCTCCACCCATACCCGGCATAGGCATACCTCCACCCAAACCAGGCATACCGGCAACAGGGGGAGCCGGTAGAGCCAGAGGCAAGAGCTGAGCGTACATGTTCTGCACAAAAATACGTCGCTCGTCAGTATTGCATTAAGTATGCACCCAAAGTTAATATTTTACATAATTAACGTAGCTAGATATCAGGAACTTGCAAAATTGCAAGAATGCATTGAGATGATCATAGAGGCCAAAAACTTACCGACTCAGCAACTACGTCCTTTTCCTGCTGCTCTTTAGACTTCTTCTCCTCAGTGGCTTCCAATTTGTCTTTAATCAAATCATCCACCTTCGAAGAATATTCACGCAAGAACTGCAGGACCCAATTTTAAAGTGTCATTGAGACTCGAAATAAAACAAGCCATCTGCCATTATTCAAAATGAAATGAATGGGGAACCGTAATAACAAACTGTACCAGCTACTATGTGTTAAGTGACAGACAGAAAAGATTCGAACCCAGTGAAACTACGCACCTGCAACAGGTATGGTACAGCGAAGTCCATCATGCCATGCATCCATGCCAACTCAACCGCAACATCGGCACGAATGAGGTCGTAACAAGTGTATAAACAAGCAGCAAAGCATTCCTTCTTGCCCTGTTCATCACGTTATAAAACAGGAAAAATAGTTAATGTTAATTATCCAAAAGCTACCATGAGAGACCAATACTAAAGAAACTTTTTATACACTTGTATAAACAAAAAAATAACAAGCAGCTCTTACCTTGTCCACGAAGAACGTAAGAAGCTCCTCGGCAAGTTCACGATCCCCCGACTGTGAGCAAGTCTCCATGGCATCCTTGTATAAGTTGTCCTTCTTGGACAGAGCAACAGATTGTTTCCATCTTCCAGCTCTCTTGTAGATGTACGCTCCAACACGGCGCATTTCCAGAAGCTCGTGCTTCTCGATCTGAAAAAACAAATGGGGTTTCAAACTTGTTTCAGTAATGTATAGGAGCTAATTAACTTATGATCTCCTTACTGCGAATACAATAAAGCATAGATGACTGCCTAATGACAGCATTCAGCTGATTGAAACTAGGTGAAGATCTTACCCTCTGAGCCATTGAAATCTGATCGAAGTTATCATACATATCAATGGACTCTCTCAATCGCTCATAATCTTCCTCCTCAATGTACAAGTTGTTCAGAGCCTCATTGACTGCAGCGTTATTGGCGCTCTGTACTGCTACCATGTATGGCTTCACCAGTGGAAGGTGTCCGGCCTGCAGATGTTCATAACAGAAGCAATAAGCAAATAGAAATTACGTGCTTAAGTAACAACTACACAGTAGTGCTCATATTCTAGCATATAAGACGAGTACGTCCACACTAAGAAGAAACCTGTCATACCTTGAATAACTCTGCAAATCAGAAACTACATACACTGCAAATAAATACCTTTCGCATAATATCCACAACCCGTGTGTGGTCAACACGTGCAGCCAACACATTGAGTAAGTCGTTGATGAGCTCGGGATACTCCTCGAGGTAGAAGTACACAGCCTTATAGTAAAGTTCTACGTTTGCAACCTTAACGGCAACATCCTTGAACTGCATGTGGTCCCAAGCTTCTGGAGAATGACTCATCATGGTTGCAGCAGCATTATCATACTCGTCATATTGAATGTACAAGTAAGTAAGCTCCTTCCAGTGCTGCTGCTCATCGCACACACGAATAAGTTTCGGAATATTGATACGAGTAACGAACAGCTTGAGATGCTCCATGAGCTTATCTGAACGATATCTGGCATACAAAGTGCCCAATTCTGTGAAGATACCCATGTGGGCACGCTCCAAACCAAGCCCACTTTCCATAAGTGAAATGAGCTCGTCAAAGCGACCCCTGTTCTGGTAATATTCGCTGACCTCTTCCAGATCATCAACCTGCACAGATTTCGCACAATCAGTACCGATATTTTACTTGCAATATTCCATACAACACAACCGTTACAAGTGAATATCTCTCCTCTTTCTCCACTAGGATGAACTAAAGTCATAACAACCCAGAAACCTAGCAAACTCATCACTGCCACACACACCATAAGCAGAGAGCACATCATGAAACAACAAACTAATCAAAAAAATAACCTCGGTAAACAGAAAACTCAAGAAAACTGATTGGATGTCGATGCATTAGAAGGCTTTCCATACCTGGACAATAACATTGAGACCACAAATTTGAGCCAGACGAAACTCTTCGGCATCCACACAAGCAAAGCAGACTTCCTTCCACGTCCGTGCACTGTTGGCCTTCCTGGCTGCATCCACGGCTGCTTGGAACTGGTGAAGTTTGACAAGGGTACTGGCAAGCCTTGCCCAGTTGGAAATGTGAGTAAAAATGATTTTGGCGGCCTCATACAGTTCCTCATCAAACAAGCGGTCTCCAACAGTTTGAAGGTTTGCAAGATTAGGAGTAACGATGAACTCCTCAATGTCGTCGAGACGATTGAGCTTAGCGTAAGCAAAAATTAACTCGGAGTCTACCTTCGCCTCCTTTACTTTCTTGCGTACCATGTTCAAGTACTTCACTAGGTCCTCATATGCTCTTACACCAGATGCAACATCGATAACTTCATTGTACTGAGAGGCATCATTTGCCTTGATGAAAGACTCAATCGCTTCGCTAACCAATCCTTCCCTCAACTGCGCCTTACCAACCTGGCTCCAAACATCATCCTCTTCAACACGGGCAGCAAACTCCACAGCACGATCTATGTTGCGAATATTGTCCAAGAGAACATTCACTGCTTGGACGTTGAGATTGAACTTTTTGAAAATTGCAAACGCCTCCTCATAAAGTTCCGCACCCACTGCAATCTCACCCACTGCAGGACCATCGAAGTTATCCAAACGGTTGATATAGTCCATGACCCGAGTCGTATCGGCCTTGATAGCAGTAAGAATGAGCAGATTCTGAAGGTTGGGGTTGCCACTGAAAGCCGAATTCTGAAGAACAATCTTCTCCAGAAGCTCAATCAGCTCATGTGGCAAATCTGCAGTCATGAAAGCCTTAACAGTGGCCGACACCTGCTCTGGATTCTTGCTCTCCGGAAGAGCAGTAGATACCACCTGATCAATGAGCTGCCTCCTACAAGGATTCTCTGGATTCAAGACCTTCAACCACAGGTCGGGCTCCATGCGCTCCACCACATATCTGTGAAGAAACAAACACCAGATGAAATGGTAGATGAGCAGGCATTCGATCACACGATGTGAAAGAGAAGATCTTTAGGTTACATCACCTCCTCCCACAGTAGCACCTTCTATGCACACTAACATGAAGTAAGCAGAAACACAAGTTATTCAGATAACGAGTTGAACGATTAAGATGCTTAACATGTGACTCATCAAAACCAACAGATTCACAATCCGATCATGTTTACCTGGCCTGAAGCTTAAAGAGAGAATTCTTGTTGGTGACATTGACAAGTTCATCGTCACACTGGCCACGTTTGTATGCAACCACAGCAAGCGTTGGATCGCGCTTCTCGCAGTACTTGCCAACAACTTTGGAATCATAATAGGGATTTGTGGTGAGGAAGTGTTCAGGGTTATTGTTTGTGTCAATAATGATTTTCCCCAAAGCATTATGAACATGCACATCTTGACTCCCTTCGCTCACAAGGTGCTCCAGGAACTGTGTCAGCAACCTCAGACGGTTCCTCTTTTCGCACTCGTCAACCAATGGTTCCACCGGAAGTAAAGAGCGTACAGAAAGGATCAAACCTTTAATGAAGTCCTCGGGACAGTCATCATCCAACAATTGCCCGACCACTAAAGGTGCATTTTGAGGGTTAACCTTCTGTACGTAACCTTCAATATAACGAAGCATGTTATTGACATACAGGTAATGAGTAAGATCTGGCACAAAACCATGACGGTCGCAAACATTGATAAGAGGCCTTGCATCTGGGAGCTTAGACTCCATTAGGAAATTCTTGGTTCTCTCTGGAGGGTAAAAATTGGACTCCCTTGTAACACGCTCTACTTCTTTAATTTGCCCAGTCTTTGCCGCAGCCTCTATGTACTTGTAGTGAATTTCAGGCTCCTCGCTCGTACTCAAGTACGCTCCGAGGAAAAAGTATAAGCCCTCAAATGACTTGAAACTCTCAAACAACTTCACACACGCGTCGACACCCAGCTGCTCACCATATTCCTTGGCCACCTGGACTATAATTTGCAGATTTCCACGCATATTCACCTGGAGCAACTCTTTCATGCAGTCCAAGGCCCATTCTTTGGACAGAGTGCCAAAAAACTCAACCAGACCCTGTGGCTCAATGGCATGGGTGTTAATAACAACACGCTTGATATCATTTAGCTCCGTGTAATGCTGAAGGGCGCGCATGTAGAGACCAGCTTTCTCACACAGTTGAGCAACACGAGGACGGTCATAATGACTGAACATACCATTAGCCAAAATTGCGTCAGCCACGTTAGGAAATGTGACCAGATTAATTTCTAGAACCTTAGTCTGAAGTAAGGCATGCTCTGGAAGATTTGGCTTCAAAACGTCCAGGAGGAAAGCAGTAGCCTCCCTAATCATGTTGCGCTGAAGAAATAAGTCAGTGATAGTGTTGTAGTCAACTGGGCAGCCACCTTCAAGTTGAGACATCATCAGAGCAAAGTTCACAGCACCTTGAGGGTCAGCTCGTAGGATTGTTTGCAGCAGAAATAGGTAATCTGGAGTGTACCCAACCTGCTTGGAGTAGATCAAAATCTTGTCAAATTCACGACGCTCTGCAAAAGCCGCAACTACCTTTGGTGTAGCCCTAGCCTTAATGTATATCTTAAGTGCCATATCATTGTCCACAGTCTTGACAAGGTCACCCAGCTCTTCACTGCATTCCAGCTTGTCCTCTGCCAACCAGTTTTCCAGCAGATTCTTCTTGTTCTGGTTAACCACTAGTCGCGAAAGCTCCAGAGATTCGAACACGTTCAACTTCCCCTTCGTCAATAAAGTCCCAAAGTACTGCAAGAGTGGTGAAGTTTGTCCAGGCTGCACTGGAACACTCTGAAACTTGGCAACTGTATCAGGAGTTCGAAGAATGCCCTGAGGCGACTCTGCAGCAAGGTCTGCTGCCTCCTTGTACTTCATCTGGGAGAACAGTTCTTGAAAACGTTGTACAACCTGATTCCAATGTAACCATTACCGACAAATGAGATCTCGGTGTGTCAATGACTTTTTCATTCACCACTTACACTAGGTAAATTATAAAGGAAGTGACTTGACCGAATTGAGATCCAAAAATACGTAGAGCAATAACCAGGCCCTTGGGAAATTATCTAAAACGAGCGGCGGCAGAATATTTCTGAAATGCAAGTGTTAATGTACAGTACATAATATCATTTCGCCAACACGAATCCTGTAGAGATCTACTGATAACATAGAAGCGTACCAGTCCCTCCGCTCCAGGCAGATTTCCTCGTCTCGCAAGATTCACTGCAAGCTCCAAGTTGCTTAGCTGAAGGCAATAGAATAAGCTCACAAATTAGAGGAAAATGAAATCTGGCACGATACCTAGTCTGAGAGTATCAATATAATGCCAACTTCCACTCGACAATCTTGTCAAGCAAATAATTGATGCACCCAACAACGAGAACAAAATACAAAAATTCACCCTTGAATTGATGTAAAGACCAAAAAATCGTAACGATTCTCTTCCATCAAATTTCTTACCTGGTTACTGACAAAAGGAATGATTGTTGCCTCATTCACTGTAGCAAGGAGGACTTGGCCTCGGCGATTTACAGCATAAAACCCACCAACTGTGGGAGCATCGGCAGTCAAAAAGATAGGGTCTGGACTAATTCGGTTTCTATAAACAGCTGTTGCTGTTTCCAGGTCGTACACAAAAAGAAGACCGAGCTTCGTAATTACATAAATAAGGCCGTACTTGGCAGAGATCTAATTATCAAAATATAGCACAGTTAATTAGAAGAAACTTCAAAGATATTAAAAACGTTTTTACCTTTGGTTCAAGACACAATCATACTAATTGGATAATCCACCAAATCAGCAAAGCATTCTCTTTCATAAATAACATTCTGGACCCAGTCACACTGCTAAACAAAGCAAAAACATTCCTGATGTAATGTTGGGGTTCAACGAGACAAGAATATGAACAGAAAATAACTTCCGATTCTACCAGTAGACAATTAAAAGTATGATAGAGATTGACCTGCATTGAAACGGGAAAGTCATCGGCAAAATCTGGAGGGAAAAATAGATCTGCTGCCTTCTTGGAGAAACCAGGTCTACCTGCAAAGCATGAATTAGTGAAAAATTAATAGGAGAGAAGAGATTAAATGAAATCAACATGCTGCTATTTATTCCCACTGAACAACGGAGAAAAGTAGCAAAAAGATACAGAAACGTATTCATGACTACAAAAATGAGATGAACAAAACTTAAAATAACTCTGACGATATCTCTACATGACACAATCTTTTTCTAAAATAGATAGATATGAAAAAAATATCAAATACGAAAATACCAGCCATGGTATCAGGCATAGGAGAGTTTGGCGAAGTATAAAAGCGCATTAGACCAGGTGGAACCAACCTGGCGTAGCACCCAGCTCAATAATATGCAGCTTGGATGTTAGCTGTCCAGCTGAGATGGTTTTTGTTGTGAATGCAATCAGTAGAGATGGAGAATCGTTTCCAGCCACCTGAGATCATCACAAAGTTTGATAGTACGAGGTTCAGATAAAGACTCAACCTCGCTGAGCCTCAAGCTCGATCACATGTAATTCTGAAACCAGGTTGTGCGTCGATCAAAGTCATTGTAGTAAAAGAAATGAGAATAGTGGGTCTAGCAGACCCTGGGACATGCAGAACTCATGAACCAGCTTGCAACTTTCATTGCCATACACACAGGAAACAAAGATGGCTTAGAACTACTGTACTGTCGGTATTTCACGTCTTTTAAGCTAGGCCAGCTCAACCATTGTCACAACAAAGTCACCTGGTGGGAAGCAAATGACGCAGCATGAGCTTCAAGCGCCTGACTCCTCTGCTGGTCCACTGAAAACAACTGCATGTTTCCTTTCACAAGTTGGGGCCGCTGAAAACCAGAGAAATAAGAATTGTCAATGCAGTGTTAAATGAGAAAGGAACCAACTTTAAACGATAATTAGCATTTAAAGAGGTTGTTGAGGAGAGATAGGACTGATCAAGTAGGACCAACAATGGCCGACATTTTTTATTAAAACGTTAATCGTAAATAAATAAAATAAATAAGAGAAGAAACCACTTCGCCGTTATGAAGACAGAAACAGAGCACCATAGCGTCTTTACCTCAGGTGCTCCAGGAGCTATACCAATCAACACAAGCCACTTCTCTGACGGGTCGCATCTATAGTTGATGATCTGATTGCCACTCAAATTTGCTGTCCTCTCAAACATCTTTACAGGTTCAGATTCACCTGTTGCAGGCAAGAGGAAAAAAGTCTCATTGCTTGAATCACCAAACTGATAGGAAAGTCATACACAAAACTCGCCAATGCAACACAAGCTGTCTGGCATACCAAACGGCCAAAGTAACGCTTCACACGTGAATCCAATACAAGATTGTTGAAACACAAGGCATCCCAACACTACCCTTGTATTAACATTTAAGCTTTAAAAAGATAACTAAAAGGTTACGTACCTTCAATAGTCCAGTGATAAACTGAAGTTTGTGTCACAAGTCCTAGCAACCTCGGTGTAATCCACTTCCAGAAAACAACCTGGTAACATACACCATATTAAGGGTCGGAAAATTATTGACTTCATGCATCTCAACTTCTTACATCATTTCTTGTCATTGAAGACTCCCATGGTAAAAAAATTATCAGCAACACCGAAACCAGTGACATGTACGGTTACTCACCTGTTCTGGCATTTGATACGATTTCATCTTGGCTTTCAATTCGATGTTGAAAATTTGGAGATGATCTTGTGTTGTACCAGGTATCAGGGCTGATTCACGCAGACAGGGCGCAACGTTAGTACTTCGTACTCTTCAGTCGAAAATTAAATGACGCCAGAAACATATACGAGGGTGGACAGGACGCTGTTAGTTAAGCCCTGTCGCCGAAGCAAGAGTAACAAATGAGGCGGAGTGAAACAACTCTGGGTCCAAAAGGCAGAATGCGAGTGTGGATGTTCACGGTAACTTTCCAAGTACAATCCACGAAAATAATATCGATTTCATCATACTTTAAATATAACTTACTACTAGGAACCTTTTTCAAGGTCACATGTTAGAAGCACAGCACTGAAATGATTAAAATTTGAAATTAAATAAAATCTCGTAACTTTGCGGGTAGCAGTTCTACTCTAAGAATTTCGTGCTCTAAAGTTGGTTGACTTATATTCAACATGTGATTCGGGTCAATAATCAGATGCCATCTTCTCTCAACATTTAAACGCGCGACGATTCCACACTTGGCCAAATATAATCTATAATATCGGTTCAGGCACTATTGTCTCACTAATCGCTGCGGCACTTCTCAGCAACAGGACATGTTATAAGGGCACACATGTGAGAACGAGTGCCTCTGAAACGTAGAAAGACACACGCAGGGATTGAAAGATGTTTTTGATGCACTTTTGATGCCAATATTTTACCGACAAACGTGATCATGCCCGAACTAAGAAGATTCCTGGCTAGCTTTATGCAGAAGAACTTGTAAAGGTTCGCCCCTCTTACTACTAAAAAGAGACGCATCACTGCCGGTCAGAAAAGCACTGACGCGACTGCTTGAGAGTCGTACGCTAAACACTAGAAAGTGCTCTAGAACTGTAACCCAGCGAAAGATCGCAAACCGAAGATCTATGCCCTTATCATCCACCATTTATTTCTATGATTTTCCCCAGCAAAATGAGGCACTCTCTATATTAGCGATCACCTTCTCAGGAGATTTCATATACGCCTAGGAGCTGAATATTCAAAATAGATTACTCGGATCTGTCAAATCGATCGATTCCAACCCCAAATGCCAAGAGTGATACGGAGCATACCTTTCAAGGCCAGCACTCTGCTAGAAGGATTCATCAAGGCGGAGTCGGCGGTGATAGGGCGACGCAGAGGTTGGTTAGGCATCGACATGTCAATGATCACCACACTGTTTTGAGGCGACGTCTCTCGCACGCAAATGTATTTATCGGACTCCATCGTTACATGTGTAAATGTGACGAATTGCTGGTTAATCCCGAGGCTCGTAAGCTGCATTGCACCATCCCATTCTCCCACACCATCAGCACTTCATCCAATGCCCACTCTACCAAACTCCACCATTCCACCTCTCAACAGCCCCACACTCCCCCCCCCCCCCCCACACACTCCCACGTGAAACCCTCCCGTCCCTCCAGACGTCCACACACAAAAAAACACTCCAACAACCACATCGTCGTCACACTCCACAGATCCTCAATCACTAACACACACCCCGAAACCCTAACCTCAGGACATGCAACACAACCCCTCCACTCGTGACAAAAACTCCAGATCTATCGCCAGCTCGCGACCACTAACCGTGAGAGCCTCCTTCATGGTGATGGGCGCGCTAGCGGCCGCCATGGCGACAGACTTGGTAGCAGGAGGCCGAGCCTCCCCAGACGTGCGGGCGAGCGAGAGCGAGCAAACCCTGAGACCTCCTCGGCGATCTGCGGCAGCGACACGCAAACAAACGAAGCGAAATCGGGGAAAGCGAGCACGGCTCTCAGCTCGTCACACAAGATCGGGGGAAGCAACCAGGAAGAAGAAGAAGTAGAAGGAGAAGAAGCAGAGGAAGAATGAAAAAGAAGGTGATGAAAAATGGAGGTCGCGCTCCAAACTTGGCCCCCAAGTCCCTTTCCACCTAATAATTCACCTGAAGACCCCCCCCCCCCCTTGGGGTCTTGGGACATCTTGGACGCTTGGACGTACTTCCTTCCCAATCACAGCTCCGTTTTTCAAATTCCATTCACAAGGATCTTATTAATCAACTGAAGCCTTGCTGGCTTCCTTCCCGAAGCCCCGCAAACCCCCACCCCCCCCCCCTTTCATGGCCCCCTCTTGCTTTGTGAAGTCTCCAACCAAAACCCACCAAAGCTGAAGCTGCCTCGTAGTCTTAAGAGAAAAAGGCAAAAAATTCTCGTGGAACTTCCTTGGTTTCTAAACTTGGATTTCAACCTCCTGATTATTTTATTTCATTCTTATTTCTCAATGATATGTGACCAAAACAGTGATATTATAACACATGTTAACATTATTCATGGAAGTTGTTTTGAAAGGGAAACAATCGTTGTCCAGATTCTTAGCATGAAAACAAGCATGCAAATCTTGTATGTGAACAGAAACCAATATATGTATTAGGTGAAAGTAGTTTGATTTTATTTTTTTTGAAATTGGAATTGGAGAGATAAAAAGGAGACTTATGAGAGCGTGACACGTGGCGATTGCCCCGAGGCTCCAGCGAGGCACGAAGTGTGGTGCGGCGACGGTGAGCCTTTCAAAGCAGTTTGCATAGAGTGTGTGGAAGTGTGTGGCTGGCACGCATCCCATCGGCAGATGTGGCGGCCTTCTTCGTGCCAGAGCTGCGATGGGGGCGGAGCGGTAGGCAGATGCTTGCTGCGAGGATGCTTGGAGCTCCAACCAGCTCACCCAGCAATGCTAGCCATTCCGGAGTAGATTGAAAAGAGATCGCCTCTGTCTTCACGACCTGATACTCAACACGAGGATGATGGTGATGGTGGGTAATAAGGTGAGATGCGAAGTGTACAGAAACGGAGCCTGCTGTCTCACATTTGTGAATCTGACAAAACTTGAGAAGCAAGGTATGAAATGACAGCAGATGCGGTGCGGGTGTGTGGTGGGTAGCGAAAAAGGAGGAAGAAACCAACTCATCAACCTGCCACATCTCTTGAACCTTGTCACAGATTTGCAGATTTGTAATGAGGGTGGGCAAGACCTGGTCGACAGTCAACTGTACACCCGTGTCTATTAAAAAACCTCTAAAAGATTCCTTCCCTGCGATGTTCCTTTCCATATCTAAAATAAGAGTCCCCCCCCCCCCCCAAGGTTGAACAAGTCGGCTTACAAAATCTGAGATGGCAGGTATTCTTTATCTAAAATTGTACTCTGATGTGCCTTTCACGGGTGCAACTGTTGGGATGGCTGACGTGAGACTGATATCTGCACCGCCATCCAAGGCATCACTTCATGTTGTTTAGGTAGGATCGGAACCTCTCCATTGCTTAAACTTGCGCGGGATGAAATTGAAGCACATGAGAAGGGCATGATCTGCAGCTATATTGCGCAGTTGTTTAGAGATCAATGTGGAGTGTTCTAGTGGATTGATTTCCGATTGATGTAATGAGCATAATTACACTGAAAACCATGATTGTTTCTTTGCCCATGCACACCACAATGTCCAGCAGCTTTTGTTCCCTGGTACTTCATGACATGGGTGAGGTGCACGACAACATATTTAGTTATTCCCTGGCGAAGTTTAAAGTTCTCTTATACACTCTTACCTTCGAGGCTGCAAGGTGTAGTCCCACTCGAAAATGTTCGTGTCAAGAGTGATGACAATCATTCTGGACAGGAATGAAGGCAACTGTAATGTCGCTGATATTGTCCTCGTGTTGATTTCGAGCTGGTTAGATCAGTCTTTTGCTTGAAGACTATTCTAGCCCTATCTTGAGATAAATTCAGTTCCACTTTTTTTCTATGGTAATGCATTGCTCCATTGTGGGAAGATAATGTAAAGTAGGATTTATCAACAAGTCTTAAAGTTCACTCACTGAAGTCGATTACGCAGATGGGTAGTTGCGAGACTCTGAGCTCCTTGACATCTGCTTTTCTGCTGATAGTTCACTGAAAAGCAGGCAAGTCCCGACGAGTGCATTAGTATCAAAAGTCATCGTCTTATGTCACTCGCGAACTGTGTTTTGACTATGAAACATTGAAACTTCAGAATGCAACAGGGCCTGGTGCCCACTTCAAATGACTAGCTATGAATCCATGTAGAATTCTGATGCGAGGGCAAAAAATATCACAAGGACATCAATTTTTGCCAACAGTTTGTGGTCGTGAAGGATCCCTAAATACAAATCAGTGTAAGGACTTGTCAGCGAAGCTCGTGAAGATTCTGGTTAAGATTCCGACAGATTGTCACTTGTTCGGAATCCACAAAGTATGTTTTCCGACCAACATCGTAAAATTTGAGTAGGATTTCCGAGGAGGCTAAGTTAATCGTCAGTAAATGCTACAAGTTTGAATGATGTCAAGCATCAGCTTCTCATATACAAAACATAGAGTTTGTTAAGAAATTCTTCTTGAGACAGTCTTGTATTGCAGTGTTGTGGGTGACCAAGCCAAGTTTGTGGATGGCGACTCGAGCTTCCGAAAACCATGTCCTCGTCAATTGTCCGCATTTTATCCAGCGATTTTTTCGAAGGTCAACAACCACTTGGTGAAAGACATCAACAATAGTTGAGCGAGCTGGTAAAGTACATTCATTGTCACTCTTTGCATCAATCAATATTATTGTGCAGTCGAAATGCTATTATGCAGTCGAAAGCAATTAGGAAAGCAGCGACTCGACAGCTCTCTGAAGCTATTTATTCGAGATCATTTTCCGTGAAAATGGTAAACTCACAGATTTGTGATTAGTGTCACACATTGAAAGGATCCTTGAGGGAGGTTCAAATGCATGAGTTGTTCACCTGCTAGCTTTCGCCAAATGTCTTGGAATCTTTTGATGTTTCCACGCCTCTGGTGAAGTTTCTCGAGCATAGATTGAAGGACTTGCTTCTGTATCTTGTCGTAAAGTCTGATTAGTACCACGGAATCTTTCAACATCTCACTGTTGGACAAGATCCTTTTCGTGCTCGTCGATTATATAGCAGTCCCATGGTCAGCATATTGGAATCAAGGTATAATGTCGTAGAACCCTGACTTTCGCAGCTATAATGCCTAATACCAGGCATGTCATCGGTCTCTAAAGTATTCGGATTCAAATAAATTGATCTTGTGTTTTGCACTTACGAATACTGTATTTGAATTCAGTCCATTTAGACACAATGATTCCTCCACTGAAACTATCAGCCTTACGGTGAGCTTTCAGCGTGAAGATAAACTTGGCATTGAGGAGCGAACCGTAACGTTGAAGACGACGCGGGAAGCTTCGGGGATAAAAGGCGGGAAGGCTCATTCTTTGGCGGGATTCGTCACACGTGGATGATGATGTGGAAGTCTACGTGGACGCAGGCGGTCATGGTTGCTCACTAAAATTACTTAGCTTTTGATATTATTATTGGTAAGTTAAGATGATTCCGTATTTTTCTGTACAACAACAATGGAAAATGAATTATAAACACTATAGTGTATTGTACCTCTTGTGAATTAGTTGTGCAAATTGTTGTGGTTGTAAATTTAATTGTTAGATTTGTAAACAAAGTGTAGAATATGTAAATCTCATTCTATTTAGATGCAGTGTTAGTTTGTTCATTTTTTAAAATAAAAGAAGATTGCATTATCCATGCTTAAATTTATTATAAATTTTAATACAACTTTTATTTTCTATTATTTTTAGTATATATAAGCTTTGATAAATGATGAATAAGTACGAATAAGTATGTATTTGTATTTACATATATATATATATATATATATATATATATGAAACATATTTCTCTTGGACTAAAATAAACCAAATTTATACATTTAAGAAAGGTATTTTTAAAAACACACAACTTTCCCAACTTCAAGCTAATATAAAGATTTTAATTGTTACAACTAAAAATATTTTTTATTTTAAAATTTTAAAATTTTAAAAATATATGAAAATTTAGATCTATGTTTAAAATAAATATATTTTAAGTTTCATAAAATTTTCATGTATAAAATAAAAATCTTATATGTCAAGTTTGATATAATAATACATTAATTATAACATGTTGAAAAACCATTAAGAATACAAGATTTAAAATGCAAGATAATATACATATAAAACAGAAATACATTACAAAAACAACGGAATTAAATACAATTTTGATAATTTTTTTTATAAAAATAAGCTCAAAATTGATAGAAATATAATTGAAATACTTTAAAAATAATCTTTATCTTGATATGTAATTTTAAGAATTATTAACATATTTTTCATATAAAGTTATTATTAAATTGAAGATGTTATAATAATTTTTTTTTTAAGACTAACTACTTTAAAATAAATATTATTATTATTAAAAGTAAGAAATAAATAAAATAAGATATTTGTTTATAAATTAAAATGTATTTTTTGTACATGTTAAATTTTTAATTATTATCTTTATACAATTCATAATTATATAAGATATTATTTATAATTATATATATGATATTATAATATATATATAATTTTTCTGAAAATTACAGAAAAATATTTTGCAAGCATAAGAAAATGATAGAAAATTTTATTGTAATTTGAAGAGTGCATTAAACTATAATTAAATATTCTTTTATGATTATTTATAATTAAAATTAATATTTTAAAGAAATTATAATAAAAATAGTATATTTGAATATAAATAGTATTAGTATAAATATTTTTAGTTTAAGTCTTAAAAAATATTTTAATATTTTAAGTATAGATATTAATTTAAATATTTTAAGATAATTATATATGTATATAGATATATATATATATATATATATATATATACACACATTAAATATTAAAATCTTATAAATATATAGTTAAATAATTTGGCATAATTAGTAATTTTGAAATATTTAAAATAAAAAATTATAAAAATATTACTTAAAAAGATAAAAGATAGTTATGGTGTTTTTTGAATAGGAATAACTCATATCTAATTCAAAGGATTAATTTGTTGTTTACTTGAATTTGAATAAAGCTTTGGAGAAAATTCGTCTTTACGTATTAAAAGAAACAAAAAATTAGTAACAAATTCAATAGAAAATATTTATTTTTACATATTTAAATTAAATTAAAACATTTTTTAGATCTTCAATTTTTTGTTTCTTTTAATACTTAAAGACGATGTTTAGTATAAAATATACATAAAGAATATATGTGACAGCATTGCTACTAGTTTTTACTAGAAGAAAATTCTCTTATGTCATTCACTGATTATTACAATATTTAAAATATGTGTGTGTGTATATATATATATATATTTATATACATATTATATATATAACTTTATTTAAAGTTTGAAATTGATGCAATTAGAAGCATATATATATATATATATATATATATATATATGAATGTGTACATAGACACATGTTCACACACCTCATATATGCTTAGTAAAAAGAACTTGAATTTTAATTAATTTTTTTACTTTAAAAATAGCTTTAAGACTTTGAAATGTATTAGAATCCACACGTATTCAAGACAAGCTCTAGAAATTTGATAAAATTATTTGACCAGCTTTGAATTTAATAGATATTCAGAATTTTGTGACATGTTTTTCATTGCTAACAGACAGGTGTAGGTTAAAATCAAAGTAAAATTGTGTTGATAGTTAAAGTTTGCAGCTGTAACAATTATATAGATGACACAATATAAAACAAAATCGTATTTCAAAAATCAGAAACTTTACATATGTATATATAGAAAGATAAGTGTTTTACACATTGCATTTTAAAATTTTGTGTAAATGTGCTTCAGTATACGTTTTACACTGTGACTGCACAGTGCAATACTAGGTTCAGTATGAACGACACAAACATTCTAAAGCAATCCAAGGAACAAGGGAGGAGCAAGCTTTGCAAGCTCTGCTCTTCTTCCATTGCATGCTATCCCTTGCATATTGCATTTGCTTGAGGCAAGGCTGAGCTTGCTGATAGTTATCAGTTTAGTAGAAGCAAGAATATCAACATAAGATTGGGTCACACACCTCGAATTCTGCCACTTGAACGAGTGTTTTTGTTGAAGTGGAGTGACCCCACATATGCATCTGTGCTGTGGAGGGCTATAACCAGACATGGGGGTAGCAAATCCTACTTGGAAGATGAAGGAGAAGGGCTTGCCTCTACTCCATTTGGTGGTCACTTTGTTGCAGCTGGTAGCAGAAAAGACACGCCATCGCTACTGCTACTTCACTGATGGATAACCCAGTCTCTGCAATAGCAGAATAGCATGATTCTAACACGATACTAGGCGGTGAGTTTTTCCTATGTTGAGACTGTAGACTGTAGAGTGAGAAGCAAAGACGCCAACGAGAGCCGTAACACAACATGGTCTGGAAAAGTACACGAGAAATGAGGGCTGTTGGTATTGGAGTCGTGATGACCACGGTACCTGCTTCAAGGTAACATGTGCTGCCGACTGCTGTTAAAGTGAAAGAGATTTAACATGGCTGTTCCGGGATCTCCTGGAGCTAGCCCAGTCACTGGCATTGTAGTTTATAATTTAGTCATTCTCAGCAGGGAGAGAGCGAGAGAGAGAGAGGAAACAATGTCAGCTTCATTGTACAAATATAATTGTTCTTATGAGACAAAGGCTGGTAATGCCGCCGCTGATGCGCCTCCTGATCTCGGGAATGAAGTTAAATCACTAAACGGTCCACGTTACAGAAACTCCAGCTGTAGTAGCTCCCGCTCTCCACCTACAGAAAGAACCAGAAATTACACATCCAATTCATATCAAAAGATTTATTACCGCAAATCATTATCACCTTGACAGTGATCCAAGAAATAAGCGTCAGCACTTTCATGCGCGGCAGTCAAGTTGCAAAACTTGCTGTGAGCTTTTTGAATGGAACCCACTTCTCAACCTCGTACCAAGTACAGGCTGCCAGCTCCACTTTGCTGGCTTAAAGATCATCGAACCATGCCATAACAATGACGGGTTAATTTGATTTGCCAGACATCTATTTCCTGTATCGAAGAGGATCTTTTGAAGTAAAAGGGCATATTGCCCATTATTCATAACTGTTGGAGGAAAATATCCAAATCTAAATTTAGTCATCCTTACGTCTAGTGAACAGGATATGTGTACAGACCCAACATGCGGTACAGATTTCCTGTTCTTGGTCCTCACCAACCTTCGCAGCTTTAGAACAGGAAATGGAAAGAGGGTTTCAGCTACCTCATTCAAGTATTCCACGCTGCTTCCGTGTTCCTCCATGCAGAGCCAAATCAGCATTCAGGTGAGGGTTTTTGGTTACCGAGAGACCATTTTCACAAGCATTAATCCACCTGGAGATGTCAAAAACCTGGACAGTTGTGAGCAGTTGGGCTTTTCAACTCATGGAAGTCTGCATATACGAATGTAGGTTCCAAAGAATATTGGATTCAATAACCCCAAAGTCGTAATACAGCGCTCTAGTAATAGCGTATTAGAATCATTTCGTGACAATCACTCTTTACAAAAATCAGCTAAGCCAAATCACAAGCACAAAGGACCCACCAAAAATATTGAATAACTCAACCAAACACAGTGAAACAACTCACTTTCTTTGATACAAACCAACAATTAGAGTACCCAGGGACTAACATTGAATCTGAACTTTTCATCTGCCGTAAACAGCATTATAGAGGAAGAATACTGATAACGAAAGGTGCCTCACGAAATCGAGCTCTGACAAGACCACGTGCATCATCCAATCATATTCGAACGATACCCTCAACATGATGCAAATCAGAAAGAGTTGTGCCAAAAGCTTGGTTCGTGCACCCGACGTTCTACTTTTTGCTGCAAGATAAAAGTGGGTACTATGTCGTTTACCACTGAAATTCAATGCTGGACCAATTTGGCGAGCATTTTCCTACCTCGGTGAGTTCTCTAGCAAAGCAAATGTGCGCTGCACAAAATGTATCAAAAGATGGAGTTCGGCGCTGCTGGGCAATTGCCACACAACCCAACTCAGCACTTGCAGCTAGTCACAGGAAAATTGCACTGCATGAGGCAAATTCCAAGAGTTAATGACAAAACACCTTCAAAAACAAACGTGCTGGGTGTACCCACAAACCCTAATTAGAGTTAGCAAACTCTAGTGGTTGTCTCTGTAGCTTCTATAAAACTAGAGCTTGTTCAATCATGTGAGGGTCAATTCAATGTTTATTTTCCATCAAATTTGAAAAAAGTTTGGTTTTTTCCAGCTGGGTTTGGTGATTCAATATGAGGATTTTTATGTCTTGGGCAATTTCTTTTCAAGATGCATGCATTCATGACTTACAGATTATAAAGGACATGGCTACAACATTTTGAAGAGAATGTAAATTATTTTGTCGTTTTATTTAGTTTTTTTATTTCTGTTGTATTCACGTGAACATTAGCTTTATATCACTTATGATACCGTTTGTCTCAGGTTTTGAATGGTTTTGAAGTAAAACAAAAAGAACACCATTTACTGTAGTATATGGTACAACTATACCTGAACAAGGTGTCGTCAATTTTGCTGTTGAACCCTGCCAAACAATCATTGGTAACAATAAGTGATATTTATGTCAGACAGAATTCATTCAGATTTGTAATCAAAGCATAATACAACATTTGGTCAAGTTGCAAATAACTTTGTTGTAAATGTTTAGAAGATAAAGTGTGAAAAATAAATTACTGATGAAATAAATACAAACGTATTTATAACTTCAACTCAAAATATTTGAAAGAAAATACTGATTTCTCAAAATTAAATCTTGATTTTGAGTATTCATAAAAATAACTTCATACTGTATTAATAAGGATATTCTTGATGCACACATGTTGATAACAAGCCCATATATCAAGGCTTAACTACCATTTGAAGCAAGTCCAAAAATAATATGATACCAAACCATTTTTGCTATTTAAAATAAAGTTTTAACATATATTTTACAATCATTTTAGCTTATAAATTATTTGTATTATCGCAAGTATTAGTGCATATCTTAATGACATGCTATTGTAATATCTTGTACTTTTGTAAATTATAAATAAGTTGTAAATTATGTTCTGTTACAAAAACAAATTCCGCAGTTTTAATATGTAAAAATTTCAATCATTATACATCGACATAAAAATTTATACAAAATTGTGATTTAAAAAGGAAGTAATATTGAATATACTTCTAAAGATTATTTGGTTACAAAGAATAAAATGTGGACTCTTCAAAACAAATTCTAGCTAAAAATAATAAAAATAATAAAAAATAATAAAAATCCATTTTACATGATCAAACTTCCAACATTGTATTAAACACAGGAGAGGAGAAAGTCAGTAAAAATATTTGTAAATTAATTATGTCCCATCCGTAATTATTAATTAATTTACAAATATTTATTTTAATTACAAAGTGACTGAAAATTATGTTATGTTGACTATAATAAGAAAATTAAGAAAAGGATTTCACAGATCTTTTATTCAATTCTGAAATGACATTTCTTGAATAAAATAATTAATGAATACTAGTCAACTATGATATTTTATGCAAGGAGGGTATAAAAAATAAATAAATGTAATTCATATATACTTTAAAAAGCCAGAAAATAGTATATTAAGGAACCAGATTATCTTGGTTTTAACCAAAGTACTTTTTATCAATATCAAAAGAGGGAATTTCAATATTAGAGGTGAACCATAATATTTTTTAAAAAATTAATAATCATTACAATTTGATCTGAACACCTGTATCAAGAATAATACTTGTAATCCTTCAGGTTTTCTAGGCATAAAATGAGAAAAAGGTAGTGAAAATTTGAATATTATTAAAGATTGAAACCTTTGGTTTATTGATAATACAATGCAAAAGATTGATTATCTTGATATGCTTCTAAGGATAAAAGCGTTTATAGTTGACAGTGATTTTTTTTCACATATTTATAAATGAAAAAATAAAATAAATTTTTAAAAAAAAATTAGTGATCAACAATTTTTTTATAAAAGAACCAAATAAAGTTTACAAATTCATTCCAAATAAAATAATTTATACATTCTATAAGTTTAATTCACTTAATATATATGTATATATATATATATATATATATATATATGTATATACACACATCTTATAAGCATATATATATCAAATTTATGTGGGTGAAATTGGATATAAAAATTCATTGTTTGTTTATAACAGCAAAAAACCCAAAAGAGGAGGAAGAGGTATAAAAACTAAGTTATAAAATTAAATAAAATGAGGCACTCTTTGACCTGCAACTAAAGCTAAAGAATTCATTTCCTGATTGCGGTGTTCATTAAAGTAGTCAATTTGCACATGTTCACAAACAAAGGCTATGAACCCATGTTTTTTTTTTTTTAATTCTTTCTCTTATTTGTACATGTGCAAACATACTTGTACACTTCTGAACAGTACAATCATTTTATATAATATAATACTGACACAAAAATAAAAATAATCATAGTTTTGAATAAAAGTGATGTGTATAAAATGAAGATGTACCAAAAAATATATATATACACATACATACATATATTTTGTTTTTAGCAATGCATGTGTTAAAATTTTACAATTTCATTGATGTTAATTATAAAGTTTAACAAATTCATATTCTTACATATCAAACTCAATTTCTATTCTTGCATTATTTTTACAAAAAACATCATTCAATGAAAGTAAAAGATATGTTTGTTGCAGTAATAATATGTATGTGTATATATATATATATATATATAGTACTCTTTCCAAATTTCTAGAATAACATATTCTGAGATTTCAATTAATAAAATTATTAAATTTCAATTTGTGAAAACACAAATGGACACATTGGTACATTATCATATTTATGTACACAAGTACATTTGTTTATCTTCACAATATATATATATATATATATATATATATATAAATGTCGTTTTGTAATTTGTGAAATCTCTGAAAAAATGCATTACTTATTTTGTTGCTATTTTGAAACTAATTTAATCAATCAACAAAACCACATTAACAAAACCAAATGGAGTGTTACTGCATCTAAATTACCATATATCATTCAAAGGTTGCATCTCAAATCAATCTCCATTTGTTAAAGAACAAAATCAAGGAGATAATTAAATCATTCAGAAAATATTCTGGTTATTGATTCATTTTAAATACCAAAAATGGTATCTATAAAATTTGAAGTATTGGAATTTTATTACATAAAGAATGTTTCAAAGAAATGCATAACAGAATTTCTTGTTGCAAAAATTTATAATAAATCGTGTGATAATAAATCAGAGTTGGAAATAACTTTTAATGTCTATATTAAGAAAACGTATAACTACACCTAATTTAAATATCAAATGTGCTCAAAATAGTTTAACACCTTTTATTGCATAATGATGTTGTGTAATCCTATTTTCAAATCTCAAATAAAGCGTTGACATTCAAGGTATAATTTTAATTCGTAGATCTATTAAATAATTGAAAAAGGATCGCAGCATCATATGTTAGATTTCATTTTTTCAAGTAATGCGTATTGTAAATGTATTATTTTATAACTCTTTTATCATATAAAAATATATTTATTACAAAGTAAAACATGTTCAGGAGAAAATTTTATTTGTATGCAAATGTGTAGAATAAACACAAATCGAGATACAATCCTAATAAACAATCATTTACACTTGTGAACAATGTTATGTGATACTTTTTTCTGTATATTTTAAGTAGAAATAATGATACCACAAAAAACATGTGAGTGTGATTGAATACGATGTTTAATTTAATAGCTAGTTCAGAATTTTGGAACCAGAATGCTTTGTTCTAGCTTGCAATACATTTGTAAGTGTTTACACAATATGGCACACCATTTTTTTGTGATTTGTTTTAATCAGTTCTCAAATTTATGTAAGTATATATTGATGGTTTATTTGTCAACCTTATACATGCCTAAATGATATCTATATTTTCTAATAATACTAAAGGAATTTAATAATAAATATTATATTTTCTAAATTGGTAATATTCACCAAAAAATTTGTTTGTATTGAAATCATACTACTATTTTGATATTAATCTTACACATGCATTAAATAGAGGATAACTTCTCATTGTCTCTAATTATATAAAATTCATCATCTGTTTTGTTTCTTAAGATTTTGATGATAATCACATGTATGAAGAATAATTTTATTCCTAAATTTTGTCTATATATTCTTATTTTTACAACCACCTTATATGTTTTTTAAAAATCTATCATCAAGTAGAGAATGATTCTTACTATTTTTCAACCCACATGTTCATCTCTTCTTCCAACAAAATGAAAATCAAGGTATATACAAAAGAAAAAGAAAACTCGTGACATGTTAGACTCATAAAAATTGAATTTTAATAATTTTACAAAACTACCTGATCTCAAATTTTTCACTTGCACTAGATACAAAAAAATTGATTGGAATCTCAATACTTCTATATATATATATATATACTCACTTACACACAGAGACACATCACTATGTATACATATCCTTAATGTTTGAATCTTAGTTCAAATGGTGAGTTTTTCCATTCAACAACAAGCACCACAAACTCCATCTAAATAACAACATTGTGTATGTGTGTTTTCTTTAATATATTATTTGTAATACATTATCTTTTTAGCTGGTTTTGCAACTTTTATGTTGCATACTTTTTCCAAGAAAATTCATACATAAAAACACATTTACTAAAAACTTGTACTTTCTCACATCAACTTATTCCAACATCACTTAATACACCCATCGACTTCACAACTAAACACTCAACCCACACAAAACACCACATCAAACCCACCATCCCATCCCTTCTATTCCACAACCTACATAGTCATGCTCCTAAAAACCCCACATCACATAGTTTGCATCCTTCAACAACAATCAACCAATCAATCAAAACCCACACACATGGTTTCATTTTGGCAGTTATGCTTGCAATCCCAAGGCACCAACCTAAAAACTGCCCCAGTCGAAAATAGTGCGGGTAAGAATATAGTCTGCCAGTGTCGCGTCGAGGGTATCAGACGAGCGAGCGGGTGCACGGCGACGATATCGTGGGTGATAGTGGAATAAGAGCAACGAAGAGGAGGGAGCTTGCGAGGAGCAGAGCAGAGCATGGAAGACGAACATCGACACAGGGCGACGGAAGCGTTTATGGAGCTCCGTCTTCCGGGGCAGGAGACTCAGCGTCGCACCTCGGGCGCACAAATACACAATTGGTACGCAGGAGGGCACGGTGACGAATTCATCGCCCTCGCGAAAGTGGTGGCGAGGTTCAGTGCACCCATCTCTCCCCAGATCAGATCCAATGCCTTGCTCCACCCTCCGCCTTGCCCCCCCCCCCCGCCGGATGCGCCCACGGCCTCGCCACGCATGTGTCAGCTTGGGTGCTGCAATCACTTCATTATTTTAATCCCTATCAAAGTCGACGCCCGTAGGTTTACAAAAACAAATTATAACAAAACCCGGGTTTGTTCCATCCCGGGTCCTCTCCGAACAGAGGCCCGTACTCGGTCGGGCAGCCGGTCTGCCCGGACGAGAGAGCACCATCGATTTAGGGTTTGTTTGTTTTTCTTTTTGTTTATTTATTTTTTAATTCAGTGTTTTGTTGCTAACTTTGGAACGATCAAATTGGAAAAGTGCTATTCCACCCTGAGACGACCACCAAAGTTCTCGGTTCGTGGACTTGGTGGTGTTCCCGTCAGCAGTTCTTCGTTGCCCCTACTGCTGGGAGGGAGTTGGTGGACAATCCTGGAAGAACCCCCACTTTTTTCTTTTTGTTTTTTTTGTTTCTCTATGTTTTTTCTTTTACTTTATTTGCTATTTTGTCCTGCCGTTTGCTCCGTCCACCATTCTATGATTGTGGGCACAGCTATGTCTTGGTTGGAATCCGGGTGTATGGCTAGCGGCGTGGCTTCCGACGCAACCCCACTCTTGTCCTACTCCGAAGAACCCTGTGCCGGGAAATCTATTACCAGGTAGGAAGAGTGGGAAGACCACAAACGCGTGAGTGAATTTTCCAGAGAGTGGGGAGAAACAAATAAAAAATAAAAAATAAAAAATAAAATCACCTGGATATATATATATATATATATATATATACTTTTTTTTAATTTCAGGGTTCCTACACTTCGTAAATGTCGATCACACACAGGCAAATGCAAAGTCGAGCACTTTGACAACCAGAAAGTAAAATTTCTCTTCGTGCCACTGGGTCCTCTTTTTCGAATACTACAATCATCCGCTTATAGACCCATCTTCATACAATTAATACCTCGATTCTTTTTCCACCTTCGATGACTGCTCGTTCTTCCTGTTCCGCAACCCCGTCTTCTTCTAAGTACAGAAAATTAAAAATTGCATCCTAATTCCCAGGAAGTAATCTTCATCATATTCTGGCTTGCACTTTTATTCTTTTCGGGATTTTTTTGTAGATGCTCTTTTTTCTTGGGGGGAGGGGGTGGGTGTGTTTACTTTAGTTCTCTTATTAAAAAAATCGAATTGAATCCATAGCACTAGCTTTAGCGTCACACTTTGACTCTCCTGGCATAAAAATAATGTTGACCTAAATTTTACAAACACGGCACTCGAAAAAAGGATTCAGTGCTTAGTTCCCAGAAAAATTCAGCAGCGTTTTAGCAAATTGACTAATTATGGGTATTTAAAATAGTTTAATAGAATATTCTCATAAAACGAAAACATTGCAATGACTCGTTGTTGACTTTAAGAGCGTCAGAGGCGGCCCTGAATGACTCTAAATCACCAAAAGATGGCAAGTTGATGGCGCAAGCAAGCCCCACTGTGAGAGCCCTAAGCTTGCCTGATGGATGCAAGCCAATGACTTAATGATGTTTAAAACGAAATATAAATAAATCGTCGGAGGTGACTAAATTAACGCAACCATACTGAAGCACCTCCCTTTCGGTTCCTGTTTCTTATGATAGAATAGGCGAAACCCTCTCCGCTCCACTCGAAACTTACTGAGGCAATTTTTAGCGAAAATGGGAGCCATTTGAGACAAATGGGAATTTTGAAGACCCAGCAAAACTCGGCACCCTCCTCTTCACGAGAGCTGAGCTATTTCGAGTTGGCTCTGTCACACCACTGATGCTTTGTTTATTTAAGTTTTGGATTTTATGTTTATCGTCTAGAGTTCCAATTGCACCATAAAATTGTAATTCTGATGGATAATGAATTCTTGGATTGAAATTCATTTTGAGTATGTTTATTGCGTCCAGGATCTGAAAAATAAAAAACGAACTCAAGATGTATTCACAAAAACCGAGGAAAAATTCGAACCTATTTGCGAAGGCTGAATGAAGGGCGTAATCTGAGCCCAATGCTGACAAAACAAGAATAGATATCGCATTTAAGAAGAGGGCTCTGGCTACTGCTCGGGTTGCGAAGGCGGTGAAGGTTAAATTAAGAAAAGACAGATTCTGTGCACAAGTCTACGAGGAGCTTCAAACAGGCAAACAGGCAAACAGCACTTTCATGCCGTGAAATTGGGAGTTATTAAACGATGCTTTGGTGGTACTAACATTTGAAAATATAATAATATAAACCGATTAAAGGGTAAAAATAAAAACAACTGCGACATTTCACTTGAAAGGCGATGATACCTTTTGTTCTTTCCTAGATCTGAAGTGGCGTCATCATACAGGATTTGAGGAAGCAACAAGGTACATAGCAAGAACCGTATCAATAGTTCGAACTTGGGAGGCAGAAAATACTAAGCCAATGATTCATCATACATCACCGCAAAAGCACTTACCACCACAGGAGATATAGAATGGACAGAGTGAGAAATCTTGCAACAATTCGCCGCAAGTACACTGGTAAATAGTTGGGAAACAAGGTAGGAGGTGAGAACCGAGAGAAGTTGGTGTGGTAAGCGGAGGTTAAAATCGGATGTAAGAGCTCCTTGGATGTGCGATCACATCCGCAGCATAACATCGATCTCTGCTCTTTCTTTCACACAGGGGTTGAAAGTACACTCCACTGTCGTCGGAATCATAAGGATGGCCACTTTCCCAACGAGTTGGCTCCTTGATGTTTGTGAGAGCTATGGTTTTGGCTTCAATTGGTGTAACTCCTAAAAAGGGTTTCAGAGAGTAATTTCCGTGGCGCTGGGTTCTGGCTTGGGTTCTAGAATAAGAGGGAAAGGAATTATAAGTCACGGTGGTGGGGCTGTAGCCCATGTGGGTTCTGTGACATAGACTGCTTCCAATTGGAGGGAGACTCATGAGGACACTCTGCTCTGACTTCCAGCTTGAGCTTCTCATGGGAATCTAGATGACCGACGCAAGCTCGTATTAAATGAACCCCTAGGCTTTCTCCCTAAAAACACTCCTTAATAATTCGAAAGGAAGGGAAAAAGAGGGGAAATATTCCAAAGGGCGGTCTCCCACAACTTCCAGGAAGTAGTTCAAAAGCAGAAATTCGAGGGGCAGCATTATAATAGACAGAAAAACGTTGGCTCGCTGCGTAGGGCCACGGATTGAATGTACGTATATGCATGCGGAATGGCGTGCCAAGTGTCGAGGTGTCACTTGCAGCCATCCATTGGCCATATCGCTCTGCTTTGTATCTCTTCCATTTCCGGATGCTACCTTATCACCAACATTCAGTGGTTGGGTGCAGGCCTATCAGGCTGCGCCGCTTGGCCCCGGTGAGGAGCGCCAGCACGGCGCATCTCGGTTTCCATTTCCAAGGTCAATCTCCCCCGCAGCGCTGCTGGGGTTAAAACCTAGCTCCCTTCTCGTCCGCTCTCACCACGAAATCCAAAACCCCCCGCTCGCTGTCTCCGAGGACAATGCGTCGACGCAGGCCGAGTTGCACCCCATCCTCTTCCTAATCGGTCCTCCTCTCGCGGCACCCTCGCAACCCACCCCTCATCAGCTCCGCTATGGATATCGGGAAAAGATCTGCTCTGCGGATTTGGTCACAACTAGGGTGGTGCTCTTGAGGGACAGCCATGCTTGGATCCAGGCTTTGGTGTGAACGGGGCCCTCCTTCTGAGGTCCTTTTGTAGGAACCCAGACTCTTTCATCCCATTTTCTAGCTGCCCAATATCTTGCTTTCTATTTATTTACTTGAACCAGTTTTGTTGGTTAGTTAGTTGATTGCGGTAATTGGTATGTGGTCGGTTGCACATGATATTTTTCTGTATTTGAATTTTTTGCTACAAAGACATAATTTATTATGATTGTTGTTTTGGAGCACTGTTCAAACATACTGAATGTGCAATTACCAACAATCTTATACTAAAAATATGTTTGAATGTTATTGTTGCTATTATTATTTTTATTTTTTTATATTTTTTTTCTAACAATTTATTTAAATCTAACCACTGTGAACTTTACAAGGTGAACTTTGAAGGTGTACAATTTTCTTCTGAATCTATTTAATTTGTGAATGATTTCTTACCACATATATATATATATATATATATATAGACATGATTTGATTATTAGTTATTCAAAACATATTGTTTTGTTTATTTTTTATGTTTATAAAGTGATGACAAATCAAAATTCAAAATAATGATTCAATATAATATTCTTTAAAGTACAAACCCTTATTACTGTCCATACAAATTAAACTTGAATGTAGTAGATTATATAAGTAGATCATATATATATATACATATATATATATATATATATACTAAAAAATACAATCAAAAGCTCAATGTTTTGTTTCACTTCTTTACATGTTATAACTTTTTTAGAAATATTCTATTCAATTAGTTTATATATATATATATATATATATATAGTGCATGTGTACAATGGATAGTAAAAAATAACAAATGTAGGTATAGGAGCTTGTGGCAAAAGGTGGCAAGATGACAAAACATGGACAACCTTATCACACTATTTCACAATGAACCAAAAACGTAATTGCATATGTTGCAAATTAGGTCAATGACATAAAAATGAATTACAAATGGGTCTTCTCAAGATTTCAAATTCCAAACAAGATTTACATTAATTTAACAAGCAATGAATTACAATAAAAGAATAAGTACTTGAAATGGAGAAATTGTTATCTCAGTGGAAGTCTCATAGGGGATGTCAATCCACTTGGAGGCTATAAGCTAACCCTCTAATCCTTTTCCCTACATACTTACCCACCCACCCCATCCACCACATGGGCTTGCTCGGAGCAAGTCTAATGACTAAAGTTCTTACCTTAAATAATTTTGGAATCTAACTTGATTTTTGTTTTATTATTTTATTATTTTGATTTGGAAGAACAACAGTAAAAGACCATTGTACACATATGCGACCGCAATTCAAATCCCACTTGATACATTTCAACCTTGATTCCCAAGCCAAGTTGAAACAACGACTTTTCAATGAAAATCTTTGAAATCAAAAATTATATCACATAATTCAACCCCTAGATCCAAGCAGCACAAAGAAAATGAACAGTGAGCAAAAACCCCGCCAGCATTCAGGTGAGATAGTAAGAAAACTGAGTTCACACTTGCAACTTGCTCATCTAAATCCTAGTCCGTTGTTGACAGGCATGGCCAGTTTCATAATCCACATATTTTAATTCCGGTCTGGCCCCGCCCGCTGCTCCCCGAGCATGGGCCTGTCCTCGGGGCCAGCGGGTGTGGCTGGACACGTCTGCCCGAGCGTCCCGGATCCACGAGGGCCGTCCCTGGACAGGGCACCCGGGTGCGCGGGTGCCGGGGGCAAAAGGTTCCCGTCAAAAGCGCTTGAATAGGAATGGAATCACTTGGTAACTAGCAAGTCTGCTCCGAGAGAGATAGAGAGAGTGAGCGCGCGGGCGCGCGCGAGAGGGCGAGACCGAGACAGAGGGAAGCATCTTGTATTCTGAGAGTCTACAGGGGCGCTGTTAGTCTGGCAACCGGGCGGGACTCATCCCTGGCCTTTCTCTTCCGTCGCAACGCTTTGCTTATATGCTCTTTTCTCCCCTTTCTCCCCTCCTGGTGCCGCGTTTCTTTGGGGTTGGGTTCCTGGAGGCGTGATCTAAGTGCATCTGAGTCGTTTCGTAGCTATTCGGAATTAGGGAGCTCCCATTTTGGCGTGGGAGGCCGCCACTTACGGGCTTTAGGGTGGTTTACCGTGGTATTCCCCCCTCGTTGCTCGTCTTATCGTTGCGATTTCGATCGGAGATTACAGGATTGGTGATCTGTGGCGGTGTTTGTTGTTGGAATACGGGGCCGAGAAGTCGGGAATAGTGACGAGACCAGGGAGGTTTGGTGGCGGCGTCTTTGCTTGATTCGAGGCCGTTAACATAAGCGGGAAATCTGTAGCTAGTGTTGCGATAGAGCCCCCGTGGTGTTCGGCTTGTAATCAAGAAGACCAGTTGTGGTGCGGACTCGCTCTTTAGTGTGGGGGGCGGAATGTTTGAAAGAGAGTAAGCGTGACTGATTAAGGGTTTCCAGTGTTATGTGAGTCGAATTTGGTGGCTTCAGGACTTTATGGAGAGGGGATTATTGAATCACGTTGTTTAGTGATCGTAGTTTGGTGGAAGCTTTCTCTTTAATTATATTCCAATTTCTTTCTGTGTTCTTGTTCTCGCCCAACGTGAACTCTTTGGAACACTTGATGCTGTTCTTGCAGCGACTTCCATGAAACTGGCGACAGAAGTCTACAGATTGCATCGTTGTTGAAGTGCGAGCATCATAAGCCCTTGGATGAGGATCATGTAGTCCGCTTGCAGGTAACTTGTGCATTCGCTGACCAGATCTTTCTTTGAATCTGCAAGGGTATATTATTTTGGTTGGCGTAACCGCACACCTTTTTCTGTACCTTCGCCACATTTGTCCTTAGGACTCGTGTCCGTAACATTGGACTATATCACCTACGCAGTTTGTGCTTAATATTCCGCAGGACATGGACGCAGCTTCTGTTGGAAGTTTTGGTATCCTTGGTATTGTTTCTAGTTATTTGGAAACCAAGTGGTGTTTCAACCACTTTCTACAATGGTTAGTTGCTAGTCAGTGATTGTAGGGATTAAAATATGTAAGCACTTTTGACAATGGTTCTTTAACCAGGGTCTCGTTTGAGAGCTTCTACATCTCTTATCTACAACACTGTCTCGCCTAACTTTGAGATAAGGACTTGTCAGCTTTTTCAGCATTTACAGTGTTCGGTGGACAGCATGATCCTACTGTAGCAGAACCCCGCGCAAAGACTTTTAGACCTGTTGTGTCTAGTTTAGAGAGAGTTACACTGAATTGGAAAATGCTTAATTGTTTTATGGGCCATGCAATTGATCATATCTCGGTCGTGTGTTTTTTCTTTTTCTTTTCTGACGGAACAGCTGAAGTTCCCAGTGATTATCCTCAGATATTCACGATTATCTGAGGAGTCCCGCGAGAGAGGCTGAGGTTTTATTCGATATCCTCAGCAGTACTGGGCTGATTCGGAAGGAAAAGCTTCCTCTGGTTTTTTGTCGGTAGTGCATGGTGAAGGCGTGGCACTTGGATCTTTCAGAGCGGATTTAGAATTATCAACTGTGGCTTAGCTTCCCATGGAATGCACTTTCCGCTCGGAAACAGAGGAGCTATAGTTCTGCACTCACCTCTTCTAAGACGATATCTCTAGTGGAAAGTCAGCAAAGCTTCCCATCCACTGCGCTCCCGGATGCTCTCAGAAAGGCGAGGGATGCTATTATGAGCTTGAGATACCGAAGATGGTAGAGATATCTTCCACCTGCAGTCCTTAAGAGTGTCCTGGTCATGTTAATACTGAATATGCTAACTGCTTGCCGGGGGCCATCACAATTCTCTCTTCTAACGTTTTGGCTTCGAGGATCTGTGTACCTTATACTATTACAAGTTGACATGAGGATGTTTTGTCTTGCCATGGCTGCTAAAGATTCTGGATGCAGATGGTGTAAAGTTGATCATCACTTTTCGGTGCGGTGTTTCTATACCAGGTGCTCTTATCGAGTGTGGAAGCTTACCAGCAAGATTGGTTGGGGTTGTTAAAGAGGTCGGAGCCTTTGAGGGAGTCGATGGGGTTACGCAGTTGGACTGATGTACCTCTTGGGTTTGAAGATTACAGAGACTGTGCCAGTGCGTTTGCAGGCAACAAAGATTCCCAAAGTTTTGACAAGCGAGGGTTATCCAGCTTTGTATTTCCTAATCCAAGTACCAACCTTGGAAACCAAGGCAGTGGGGATTTCTATTCACAGGCTGGATCTCCAGTGGCGTCTTATTCTTCTGGCACGTCCTATGATTGCAACTCTGCTGGCACATCTACTGTGGACAGCACGGAAGATGCGTCGTTGTCTTCATATTTAATGGATGGTAATGTGCGTGCTATGCTCAAGAAGGTGACTGTTAATGAAGGCGTTCTCAACCAGACCATTCGGACTTTAGGAGGGGGAGAGAAGGGCCTGAAGGAGCTTATGGGGTATATCATGGTATGGGTGAAGGAACAGAACGGTGAGAATTGCGACAAGTTATTTCTGTCTCAGAATTTGGAGAAGTTAAACCCGCCTCGGATGAACCCCACCTTCGGATTTGCTCCTAGTCTGGCGAACAATATCCCCACTTGTAACCTCACCTTAGGAAGTGCAACATGTGATCAAAGAAACGACAGTTTGCGTCGCATATTCGACACTGTTCAGTCTTCAGACGATACACACGATTTGAACCAAGTCATTCAGTGCAGCAAGTCACGCAGGTTGATGGGTGAGGGCGAGGTTGATAGTAGTTATCGCGCCGACGCTTATCCTCGTCAGCGCACTTTCTTAAATGCAAGGGGTAGTGTTTCGGAAGATTTTCACTCTACTAAACTCGAATCAAACACGACGAACCGCAGCCCCATTGATGCTGTCATGTTACAAGGAATGTCTTCTGATCTGGGCACTTTAACACAGCAGGCGCCGTGCTTACAGTTTGGTCTTTCCTTCAAGCCTGGACAAAATGAATTGAATCGTACGTTGGCTGCAAGCACAAGGGCAGCGAGAAGGAACCGATTATCGCGACAAAGACAATCTGTGCAACAGAGTCATAGACGGTCACCAACTAGTGGAACTGCAGTGCCTTCAGGAGGATGTGGCCTATGGTCAGCCTCCCCTCCTGCATTGGATTTCATGAACACGGGATGGAATCATCCTGGGACACAGATGCTACTCGGAGCTTCTGTCAACAGCGAAAAAAAGGGTAACACCACGGACATGTTGACCTTTTTGCTGCAAAAGGAGCTTCGACCGAGTGATGTCGGAAATCTTGGACGCATCATCCTTCCTAAGGTTAGTGAGCTCTGTTTTCCATTCTCGCTTGGTTTCTCACTTATACTTTTCGTCTGTTGGTTGTCCTCAGCGAATTGATCATCTCATTGGTGTGATTTGCAGAAAGAGGCGGAGGTTCACTTACCGATTCTTGCCTTGAGAGAAGGCGTTTCTCTACACATGGAAGACTTTGACTCCGGATATTGTTGGAACATTCGATACAGGTGCGTATCCGTTGCAGCTATTTGGGCTTTCAGTTTCGATCATGTAGCTACTTACATGAATCAGGTCCTGAAAGTTTAGACCTAATCGTCCATTTCAATTTCAATTTCAAATTTTTTTGTTTGAAATATTATACCTTAATTTACAGCTCTTCTATGTTGGTGTCGGTGTCCTTATTCCTTTTCGCTATTTGTCGTGTGTGGTTTTGTTAAAAGTTAAAGTAGTTCAGGATCTCTGTGGTTCCGCAAATTCTGTCCGCTTGAAAGCCCTACTCAGCTTTCAACCCACCTGTCTGCATTCCTCGATCTTCATTTAAATATCTGTGAAGGTATTGGTGGACTTGTTTTTTCTAACATGAGTTATCGTCCCTATAAACCAGTTCACGTTTATGATCTTGGACATCATTTATCCTGATCCAGCACTCGCAATCTAAGATAAGTGTGGTTTTAATTGTTTCAGGTTTTGGCCTAACAACAAGAGTCGGATGTATTTGCTCGAGAATACTGGAGAGTTCGTGAAGTCACATCACCTGAAAGAAGGGGATCTCTTGATTCTTTACAGGAACGAGCAGGGAAATTATGTAAGCTCTTTTACGTATCAATCCAATGATGCTCTTCGTTGATCTTTGATGATGCTCTGTGTGAGTGGCCTAATGATTTTAATTCCTGATTTCAGGTCCTTAGGGGAAAGAAAAAAGTGCACTCTGAGACAAGGGTAGCACATGGTTTGGAGCAAAGTACTGCACACAGCTTGGCTAGTAGGTTTTCTGAGGGGATTCCCAACAAAAATGAGGAGTCTTTCAAGGAAAGAGACTTTGGAGGTGGATTGACAGATACAGCTTTCGGCAAGGTAAAGGTTGAAGTGAAGGCAGAGCCGCTAGTTGTTCAACCACCGACTGCTGGAGACAAGTTCGAAGACGTAATGTCGAACATTGGTTCTTCTTTTGGGACCGAAGGACCACTTCAACCATTGGAAAGATTCCCGAGTTTGAATCTCGATTTCCCTCTTGATGAAATCCTGGCGGGTATTCCGAAGGAGGAGGAGAATGATATTGCAATTGAGCCACATATGGACTCTAAAGTGAAGACCGAGCCCGCAGGATGAATATGAACAGCTTGGATGTGAAGGAGGGTTAGAGTGCGAGATGGATCAAACTGGTATTATTTGTGCATTGGCTGGGTCAGAACCACAGTTTAGCACCATTTATTTTCCATTATCCTGTACATTAAGCCTTCATTTCCTGTCACAGGGGTGGATGTCCCAGCCTGATTTCCCTCTTTCGGAGAACCAGATCAATGTCAAGCTCAACTTCTTGAGCGAGACACTCTGTACAGAAAAAGGAGCTTGGTGACTGCAGGAGGATGCAATTATAAATTGTTTGCCATGACATCGAATATCTGGGAATTCGATGCGGTTGATGTTGTTTTTGAGCTTCTGTTAATGGCTGCCATGTCTTGTAGGAAAATTTTCCCAGTTACCCATGTCCTGACCTTGCTTTATGAATCACAGTTGATTTATTTTCTGCACTGGTTATTGTTGTTCTAGCTCATGCAGCTTCGTGTATTGTTTACTCTTCTAGTTACATCTGCCATTTTACAGCTCGTAGGCTCCGTCACATCCCTCTGTACAGCCACTTTCTATCTTTCTCATCTATTTGAGGGTATGAATTCCTAGTGGTTTTGTGAATGTTGTGAACGTCTTGTACAACTCACAAATGATAAGGGGTGGTTTGTAACGGATCTATTTTTTTGAATAAATTGCGTTGGTGAAGTTCTCTTCCGAGGTTTTGGTTTTTTACGTCTTGGTGGTGAATTATGTGTGCCCAGCGTGATTCTTTTCAAAGATTGTTGTCAGCGTGAACGTGTTGCTGAAATGATTAGAAAAAAAACTTTTCTGAAGAGGAAGACTTAGTTGTATTATTGATGTGATGCACGAATTGTATTCTCCTTGTCTATCCTTGCATCAGTTTCAAAGGGTACTGATACATGTCAGGGATAATATGCATAATATTGGTTCTGTTGGTGTTTGGTTGAAGACCTACAGTGCCCAACCGATGAACTTTTTCCCATGAAAAATAAAAGTTGAACGCTTGTTGTTGCACCTACCAGTTCAATGAGGGCGGATGATTGACCTATGTTGACAGTGTACATTACAGAGTGGCTCTTTTCACAGTAGGATTAACATGGAATATTGAAATTTATTACAGAACTCTCTTAGAAACCAAGCTCAATAACAGCTAGAGTAATGTACCATGTGACTAAATTAAAAACATACAATATAATGGACTGACTTGAAATGTTCAAATAAGTGTTCATATGTGCGGATTCTGGAAGCAGTCAAACCAACTAGAACTTGGACTTTCATCACTAAGGAGAAATTAGATTCTTCTTATTCTAATGTCTTGCTGATCAAGTTTCACTTTTATCACCAAGATTATCAAGACTGTTTTGACAACCTGGAAGCAAACAATAGCACGTTGGAAGCAAAGTTTGCATTTCAAAATCCAACTCTGAGATTTGAACAAAACATATTTTTCTCAATATTCAGCCATTAGGGTTTTGATGTTAGTTTCTTATATGTAAGCAAATATGAAAAAAAATGCTTCAAGAGCAGTCATTGGAAAGGAGAATAAGAAAGAAAATTGTAATTAATTTTAAAAATAGAACACATGAATTATTAAACAAATGTATATGTGTGTATGAGTATATATATATATATATATATATACTCATGCACACATTATCTCACACATTATTTGATTACAACTCCTAAATTTTAAATTATTGATGTATACTTTGATACAAAACACATGTATTGATTTAATATACAAATATAAATTACAATCTTTTGACCCATTAACAGATACAGTATTGGTGAATAAAATATAGTTGAAATGTTTAAAGTCGAAATTTTTGGTTAAAAACTATAAAAAAATTTATAAAGAATTTTTTTGATGAATCATATATTAGAGAATTTATCTTTTTCCTTTTAAAATTGTATACTTCTGCACATAAAAATCAATCTCAAGTTTTTTAGTCCATTTTTGTTATTTCTTTATATTTTTAACTCATTCTTTAAAGTTGGATCAACACATGGTTACAATGGATGTTGAAAAGAACCAAGTCATACTTGAGTGTGGACATTATGACTTAAAAATAACTAGTAATAATTCTAACAATGCTGTTGATGGATCAATATAAGTCTATAATCTTAAATGAATATCTAAAAAGAAGAGAAATATATATGTATATCTAACAATACATTAGTCAAAAGAATGCATGCATTACATTTCCCAAAGTAAAATACAATAATATTCAAGGTTCATAAACTTATAAATATCATTTCGTGCTAATTTTAAAAAAGCATCAAAATTTAAATACTCTATAAAAGCAAATACTTAATATATTTATTTAATTTTATGCAAAAGAATTACAATACAAACTAATCTTTGAAAGAACATATTATATATATATATATATATATATGTATTTGTTCAAATGTTACAAATTACCTGAATTTTTTTAATTCCCATTCAAGATTCACTTTCAATTTTATTCACTTTAAAGTAAAAAGTTTCAACAAAAAACTTTAGGTGAAATCGGAAGAAATCGGGCGGGATTGCGAGATTCGAAAGCAGCCATGGCGGCGTAGGACTACGACGAGGACGAGGCCCGTGTATAAATTGTGATGGAGCAGACGGACTTGGAATGAATTTTTGTGGAAGGTAGTGTTGCTGATTTCGACCGATCCTGCGCACAATTTGAGCGATCCATTTTGGCAAAAATTTACCAAGTCTTCCTCCGTGGTGGCGGGGTTTAGTAATCTGTTCGCCATAGAGGAGCGTGGATTACACGCTGCTTTTGCTGCAGTTCCCTGTCCTCTTTGCAGAAGGAATTCTTCTCATGGTAAGCTTTTTCTCTTTAGTGGTCTTATGTAGTTTTCTGTGCGACGCGGTAGGCCAAATTTGGTTGAATTGAAGTGGTGTAAGGTTATATGCAATGTTTTGAAGAGTTGCATGAAAGACATTTGATGACCGAGATGCCAGTGTCTTGATGTAACAGGTCAATGAGCCATTTCGAAATCCGGATATGACAACGTTTCTATGCGTGTGAAAATCTGAATTCCTCTCGCTGTATGAAACTGGGAGGCTGGTTCGGGAGTTTGTTGGATTCGAAATTGATGTGCACAACAGTACTATCAACCAAGTCCTCTTCCAACTAGACTTGTCTGACTCTAGATTGTTGCAAGCTCGTGTGCGGCTGGAACCGAATTGTCTTGACGAGTTTCATGATCTGTATGAGGATTTGCTTATTACCAAATTGCCTCTCCTCCCCGAGGAAATGCGTGGAATAGAAGCTTTCGAATCCGTTTCACTACATCTAACCAGGCCGTATGTTCCTGACCATGCGACAGGGAGCGGAAGTGCTGGGAGGATTCGGGGGTTGGAAGAAGAGTTGGTATCTTTAAGAACTACAGCTAAGAACGTGCAGTCAGCTTTGGAAAAGCTCCGGGGGGGACATTGAGCCCCAGAGTATTGGTGTATATTTTATTTGTTACATTAGAAGTTTTTAATTCTTGGAGGGGTGTGCAATTGATAGTCCTCTATCGTCAGTCGCCATCTGTAATATCTTCACTGTTCTAAGTGCTTTACTGTATGCTATATATGCTCATGCAGCTCCTCAAAGGATAAGGTTGTCCTGCTTCTTTTTTCGACTACAGGAGTATCTGAATCTAGTATCAAGTGTATTTTAAATGAACATTCTTCTACCTTATCTCTTCAAATTGTCCTTCCTTATCATGAAATTAATTGAATCTAGGTCCACCTAGAGCTGCACTGATTGTTCTTTATCCGGTATCTGATAGTGCTAGATATCTTATGTCCTAAATAGTACCTCTATTTACTTTTGAAATTGCCACTTGGTATGACTTGCAGAGTTATCGTGGTTATGATCCAGTTTTTTAAACTTTTCTACGTGTGTGTTAATCAGCATTTTCGACACACTGCAATGGTAGCAATGGAGAGTGGAAACTTGGCAGTTGTAGTTCCACGTTGAGCTCCCCCTGCTGGTGCCTCCATACTAGTAGCACATGCTCTTCCTAAATCTCTGGCTGTAGAAAAACCAACTTCACGGATTTTTCCGCGGCCGGTCAGATTGTTCACCACATGGCCTTCACAACACAAACTTATGCTCTTTAGATGCAGTCGATCTATGCATGTCGCGGATCCATCTCCTGGATTGCATTCTATGACTTATTCGATAGATGTTTAAGCTAGTTACATCGACCAGTCGAGCCTCTCTTACCAGCGGGAGTCTGAAATTTGAGTTCTCTACGATTAGGATGCTTTCGGATGGCAACTTCAGATCCTCGAAATCTGCTACAATGAAGATGTTATGATACAATGCCAAGATGTTCGAAACAATGTTTCATCTAGTTCGTAGCCTCGGGGTTTATCCTTCTCAATAAATTATTTCATTAGGTAATGTGCAAATGAAAGTGTTTGCCTTCATGCAGGCTTATTTTAAGTTTGAAAGTGACGCTACAAATGGAGAGAGATTTGGAATCTCAAGAACATCAGTCGATTCACCAAGAGGCTCTTCTGAAGGACTAAATCACGTCATCGTGACAGCAATTCCAACGACCTTGAACAATCAAGTTTGGCAACGTGGCGAATCAACTACAAAAACTGGGTACGTTTTCCCATGTATGATCTACAATACGTAGATACAAATTATACCCGGTAAGTTTTCAAGTTGGGGTTCCTTTTACCAGGGACCAGAAGAAAGCGAATTCATACTAGCTTCCAAATATTAAGAAGAGTTGCAGTTACAAGAGCTGAATAGGTGGTCTCTAGGACAAAGATTGCACAAAATTGTTGTTAAAACAGAAGAACTAGATCTATGACAAAATGCTATTTTGTATAGGTACAAATGAAACAAATTATGCAAAGTTGTCAATACGGATTTCACTACAAAAGGAAAAATGACTACAAAAACAAACTTACAGTAGACGGTGAACTTCATTCCTACCTTGACCTTTTAGGTAAGGTTCTTGTGCACTACCTCAGAAGGAATTGAAGCACTATTAAAAGTTACTAGAGTCCGATGCAAGGGCATTGGCCTTATGGATTTAATACTCCTCATCCACAAGGGAGATGACAATACTTCTAGGAACAAGTCCTAGCATATCTCTACAAGCAATGAACTTAGCTCTAATATGTGGTTTTATAAAAATATTTGCTGTCATATCTTCATCAATATAATATCTCAATTCTACTTCTATCTCTACACATTATCTAATGAAATAATATTGGATGTTGTAATGTTTAGTATGATTGTAATGTGTAGGATTTTTGGCAATCACAATATATAATTGGACCTAGTTGTTTTATTTGGTAATCTCTTAGTACCTTTTGAAAACATAGAACCTCTTTTGTAGCACCATACTTTGTTTTTGTTGATGAAAGAAAAACTATAGATTGCTTTTTATTAGACCAAGTAACTATTGCACTATCCATTTTGAATGAAAAACTACCAACAAAGCAATGAATTATCTTGCAACCTCCCCAATTTGCATTAATATAAACTACAAGTTGCAAATTTGCATCTTTTTTGCTATATTGCAATACTAAATTCTTTGTTCCTTGCAAGTAATGGAATATTTGCTTGACTCCTTATCAATATAAAACACATGGATGCGTTATGTATTGGACAAAGTATTGAAAAGTAAGTGCAATTTAGTACTTTGTACTATTTGTGAGGTATAATAAAGAACCTATAGCTTTTTGATACAACTTTATTCCATCTACATCTAATGGTTTGTTATTTTGATGCTTAGGAAGATTACCTTTCTTCACTAGTGTTGTAATTGCTTTTGAATTCTCCATTCCATATTCCTTTAGCTTTTAAGAAATATACTTAAAAGCAAGTTAGGGCAAGGACCAAGGAAGATGTCTTGGCTTGGCTATCCCTCTTCCTTATCATTCTTTGGACTCTCTTTTGTTCTTTGGACTCCCTTTCATTCTTTAGACTCTCTCTCACATGTCTCACCTCTCTCACCTTCTAGGAAGTTAGTGTAACTTTTTGAAAAAAAATTATAAATGCTGGAGGGTTTTTCAACCCTTGGTTGTTATTAATTTAGTTGTTAGCTATAATCAACTTGAATTTTTTTTTTGTAATATTTTTTTTCTATAGATCTCTTCAATATCTTCTTATAACCATTTCCTATTTGTGATTTGAATGAATATTGAATTAGTTATGATTTTTTAAAAGTTTAAGTATATAGTTGTTTATTTTTCTCAATGGTGGCTGCGAAATCAAGGCTCGTGGAGCAAAGTAGCTTCCAACCGTAGTTTTTTTTATTTTTTTTGGATAGATTTTTTTTTCTTAGATTTTCATAACTATTTTGCAATTATAATTTGTGTGAGGGTAAAATTCACTCCTCAATTTAAAGTATAAAGTGACCTTAATTAAGAGTTTCTTGTAAATTGTGGTGTAAAATATAAGGAGCAATAAATAATAATAAAAGAGAAGAACAACACAAAACAAATAAAATATGTACAATTGAGTAATTGCACTCTATAAAACTAGTCACAGTCTCTTCACTATATTTTTATCTAGTAAAAAGAAAAAAAAAGAAAAGAAAAAGTATATTTTTATTTAGATAATTTTTTTATCTTTCTAATGGTATAAAGAACATATAATTCTGAATTACTATAAATAAGTTATGACAATCCAAAGATAGAAGGTAAATAATAGAAAAGTGAAGTGGAAATTTTTTACCTCAAGGATAATTTGCTTAAAAGGTCATGAGTTTGAATCTCATCAAGGCTCACAAGTAGTATACAAGGGTGTTCTAGAGGGGCCACAAGGCCTCAGTCTTACCCTCCTACCTACATCCAAGGTGCCACAATCCATATGGGACTTGTGCACCTCTCTTCCTATAAGGACTATACTAGCTGCTAGTCCTCCTATTTTCTACTAGTAAAATTCCTTATTTTGCAATTTTGACTTCACCATGGTGTTAAAAACATCCAATTAGCCTAAGAACCTTGTATGGTCTTCAAATCTTATTCCAATTCTTTATAATGGCTCCCAAGGTAGTAAAATTCATTTTTACCAAGGTCTTCAAAATTATACTAAAAATTCCTAAAAAATTCTAAAAGAATTCTAAAAATATTCTAAAAATTCTTATAATATTTCTAAAATAATAATATTAATTTTAAAATATTTTATTCTACCTCAATGATTTCTTATAATAATAAAATCAATTTAAATCTACTAAAAATCCTACTTTCTACATAAATAATTAAAAAGATTTGAAATTTTTTCTACATATTAAATAATATTTATATATTTTTAATAAGTAGTATATAAAGATAGAATACCAATATAGACATTGGTCTCAATAACTAAATGCTAATTTTTATAATTAAAAAAAATACTAAATTAATTAAGATAATTGCCTCTAAGACTTACTAAGATCCTATTTCTTTCTCACTAATATTATTCTCCTTCATTTAGCATCATCTAAATACATCTTCACTTTATAATTGTAGTTTTGGCACTCTAAATGCATTCTTTTATCCTAAAATAATTAATGAGTCAATTTGATGATTCACAATTTGAGTATGTAATTAATTAATTATGATTTTTCAAAGTTTAAGTACATAGGATAGTAATCGCTCCCAATTGTGGCTGCTAAATCTTGAATTTTGGAAGCAAAATAACTTTAGAACCTTGATTTTATATTTTTTTGTATTAAATCTACTTATTAGCTTTTCATGGATAGGTTGCACGTCTCATTTGGAGTTGTAGGCTAGAAGTTATGATTTTTGAAGTAGATATAGTCTTAGCACTATTGGTTGCATATTATTTGTAGCAATTGGTGTTTACTTGATTTTTTATTATTTAATTAATTAATCATCCTAAATTAGCTTTAGATTAAAAATTTAAATATAATTATTTAATTAATTAAATTTTTATATTTAAAATAAAATCATTAAATTGATATAATTTTAATTTAATATAAAAATCCACTTTGAATTTAATTACAAACATATATTTATTTTTTAAAAGTAATTTATTATTTAATTAATAATTAATAATAAAAAATAAAATAAAATAAAATAAAAATCTTATAAATTTTTTAAATTCATCAATTAGAATGGATTTATTTATCTCACAAGATCCTAGAAGAATTTAAAAGATCTTAGAAGGTTATTGGAAGAGATTCTCTAAGTTACTTGACTTCCAAGCATTATAGGATGTTATAAGAGTAGGTTCTTAGGATGACTTGGAGGCAAAGCCTTCTACAAGAAGTTACTTAGAAGCTTCTTAATTCTTAATATATATAGGTGTTAAGGTTGAAAGGCTCTTTAGTCTTAGCAATACATGTTTTGTAATTTAATTTGGACCTTCTAGTCTTGTTCTTGTTCTTGTTCTTGTATTGCATTGCTTTGTAATAAGATTCATATATCATATTATCTTGTTATAGTCTTGCATTAGTTCCTTGCTTTGATTTGTAATAGTTTGTTAAGATTACTAATATTAATTTTAGATTTTATTTATTTATTTATTTATTTATATTAAAATGTGGACTATCCCTATTTTTGAAAGCATTGAAGCATTTTAGAAGTTTCAAATTATTCTCTTCTAAATTAATATTATTCAATATTATTTATTTATTTATTTTTAAAGTTAATTTTAATTATAGATAGTGTTATAATTTTTCTAAAGGCACATCAATTTCTTCTTTTCTCTTAGAATCTCATCTATCTATTTTAATAATATGGAAGTAGATCAGATCATAGACAATACACCTTCACAAGTAGAAAATAGAGTAGTAATTTTTACAAATCCCTGAATTTTTATAAATAGTTTAAGAAAGGAGATTATATTCTTTTATAATTCAAGTAAAGAATCTCAGATTACTTTAATATCTAAAGAAAGTAAATAAGAAATTCATAATTTGCAATAAGAAGTTCTTTAATTGAAAGGAGCAAGTACTAGACATATGCTACATATAACCTTTATAAATGTTTTAAAGACTATTACAAAAGGACTAAAGGTTAGTATGCTAGAAAATTTTGGTAGAACAAGATCTAATTTTTGAGGCTTTGTTCAACAAGTACAACTTTACTTATGCTTATATCTTTCTTGTTATTTAGATGGATTCACTCAAATTACTTTTATAGATATTTTTTAAAATTAAAAAATGCTTATTAATAGTTTATTCCATTATTAAATTTTTTTTTTCTAATATTATATAATCTAGTAGCTTTTATAGAAAGATTTGCTATTACATTTGGAGATAATGATTGAAAAAGGATGGTATAAAAGAAGATATAAAACTTGCAATAAAGATCACATTTAATTATAATTTATATTACAAAATTTTAATAACTTACAAGTAATCTTGATTAGAATGATAAGACATTTATGACTTGATTTCAAAATGGTTTAAGAAACACTATAAAAAATTTATTGATTTTAATGTCTTGAGTTGATAATTTTAATGTCTATAATTCATATCTCAAGCTATTGCTTGTAATAATTACCTATTTGAATTGCAATAAGAAAGATATTGGATGTCAAGAACACGAGAATGTAACATAAGAGACATGAACTAAAACAAGGTTTTAAGAAGAAACCAACAAGAACTTGAATTAAATAGATGAGTATACAAACAACACCAAGAAAGATGAGTTAAAACTCTAAGAGATGCATTGTCGAGACTAAAGAATTCTTCAGCCTTGACCCCTATATATACTCTTGTCTAGGATGCTTTCTGAGCAGCTTCCATCAAATTAAAAAGCTTTTTGAGCCACTCTTACTAATTGGGAAGCTTTTTGAATTCCTTCCACTAACTGGGAAGCTACTTGAACTCCTTCCACTAAGTGGGAAGCTTCTTGAGCTCCTTCCACTAATTAGGAAACTTATCAACCGACTTTCATCAATTAAAAAGCTTTTAGAATGTTTTAGAAGGTTTTGTGAACCACCAAAGTATGTGTCCCTAACATCATCTCTTTCTCTAGCGACGAGTCTCAAAAGGAGCTCAAACTTATTATATACGTAAAAAATCAAGAATACAATGTATTAGTAAAGTTATATATTCTATTCTCTGTTCTTGAGCAATGGGTTGTATTGGTCCTCAAAGAAATTGCCTATGGCCTTGAATTAGTACCTCCGTTGTTGAAATATCCCATCCAAGGATCTGATCTTCATTGCAGCCTTCAAAACATTCTCCAAATAAGATCTCATGACTAAAAGGATTCACCTTTCCAAGCTCAAGCAATATTATTAAAGCTCAAGCATTGGAATCGAGACTTACATGATTGGGTCTTACTCCTAATAGCTCCAACCAAGGTCGTATTTGGTGCTGAAATGTATTATCCTTACTTTGCTCAATTAAAGGTTGTGAAAACTGCACTAGTTTGTTTAAAGCTTGTGCAATAAGCGAATCTTCTGAGTCTTGTTCTCTCAATGCTTAAAGGTTTGACATAGTAACTAACTTGCTTTTATCATTCTATTCTATCTTGGAATAGATGACTACATTCAAATGAAGGCTTTAGTTTAATACTCTCCTTCTTTATGAATATTCCTTTTGAGTCTAATCTTCACTAAAAAATTATCATCGAATACGTTTAGATTTGTGGATAAAAAATCAATGAAATTCCTATACCTTTTGAGGCGCATTGGCAAGATTTGCGGCTGGTTCCTATGTGCACTCATTAATGTCAAAACATTGCCAATGAACAAGATATTCTAATTTGTCCCACATTTAATGTGAATCAAATATCTTTTCAACCTCATATTCTTTATGGTCTTTAATTTCGATACTAGGCGGCAATTTTTATACTCTTTCCGAAATATGTGACTCCCGATAAGGTTCTAAAAAAGAGACATGAAAAACCAGAGGTACCTTCATAGGAGATGATAATTCTAAGTGATATGCCACTGGATTGATTTGCTTTTGGATAGAAAATGGTCCCAATCTTTGATAGTCCAACTTATTGCATAGCTGCTTAGTCTTGATATTTTATTGAAGAAGCCATATCTTATTTCCAATATGAAAAGCAAGCGGTTGATTTCTAAATTTATTTGTAGATGTACTGTAAGCATCTTGAGTTGCTTGTAATTAAAGCTTCAAGTTTGTTTGGAATTACGATAGCTGCTTTGCAAATCCTTCAGTCGCTAGATTGTTATTCTTTGACGTACTCTATAGATCAAGCTTTGGATGATATTCATAATTGGAGTAAAATAATATTTGTTGAGTTAAAGCATGAAAAATATTATTATATATAAATTCTGCTAATGATAGATATAAAGTCCAATTGTCTTGTTAATAATTAATATTGCATCGTAAATACTATTCCAACACTTGATTAACTTGTTCTATTTGGCCGTCAATTTGAGGATGGAAAGCCGAAGAAAGTTTAATATTCACCTTTAATTCAAAAAGATACTTCTAGAACTTAGATATGAATTGGGATCCTCAATCAGATACTATATCATGTGGTAGGTCATGATATCAATATATATTATCAAGAAAGAGTCTTGCCGTTTCTTCATTAGATATAATCTTTTTGTAATAGATGAAATGAACCATCTTTGTGAATTAATCAACTACTACAAAGATGTTGTCCAATGAATTGGATGGCAGTAGATCTGTAATAAAATCCATTGAGACAAAGGACCATGATCGTCTTGGAACATGCAAGGGTTGTAAAAGTCTGTAAGGGCAATGATTTTTGGACCTTGAACAAATGTTGCAAGAAAGCACAAAGTCTTTTATGACCTTTTACATTTGAGGCCAGCAAAAATCTCAAGAAATAAGTTTGAAGGTCTTGTTGAATTCAAAGTGATCCAGAGCGGAAAAGTCATGGTGAGATTAAAGAATGCGCAATCGTGTTGGTCCTTCCAAAATATACGAACGTTCTTCAAAGTATAGAAGGTGTTCTTCAAATTTAAACTTATCAACATTTTATTTCAAATAATACTTGACATCAAGGATCAAAGTATCATTAGTAGTTGCAACACACACCTCATTGAGAAAAATAGAATCGATAGGTGCCGATGTAATAGTGGTGCAAAGGCAGAATTGCTTTGGTTTCAACAAAGTTGTATATTGTTGATCAAATGCTGCCTCTCTTATCCTTAGTATAAAATATGATCTCCTCAATAGAGCATCAGACAATCCTTGTTGCTTCCCAAGGTAATAAATAATGACAAAATTAAATCAAGATAGTGATATATTCCATTGAGCTTGGCAGTAATTAAGAACTTGAGTTGACATAAAATATTCTAAGTTCTTGTGATTTGTATATACAATCACAAGATGCATTGCTCCTTTAAGAAAATGACGCCATTCTTGAAAAGAATCCATAATAATAAAAAGCTCCTTATCATAGATTTCATAATTAATTTTGATAGCAAAGAACTTTTGAGAATAAAATGTAACATGATGGAATTTGTTATCTATACCCATTTGTGAAAGTATCGCCCTTAGTGTAAAATCTAAAGTATCAGTCTCCAAGTAGAATGCCTTTGTAAAGTCTAAATACATCAATATTAGAGCTGTACTAAATACCATCTAGATGACTTGGAATACCTTTTCTACTTAAGGCCCCCATTTTAACTTTTCTTTATATGTCAATTGAGTAAGAGGGGCAACAACTTGAGAGTAATTTTTTACAAAGATCTAATAGAAATTAACAAATCCAAAAAAACATTGTACATCTCTCACAATCTCCGGAATGGCCCATTGCATAACCACCTCTACCTTCTTGGAATCTATTGTTAAATCCTCAATAAATATGATGTATCTCAAAAATTCCATCTTATGTTGATGATATACGCATTTCTTTGATTTGGCATACAAACCGGTATCTTGCAGCTTTAGTAATACTAACTTGACATGTTCCTCATGTTCTTCCATATTTTTCGAATAGATCAAGATATCATCAAGATAGATGATCATAAACTTATCTAAATACTCTCAAAAGATATCATTTATTAAATGTTGAAAGATAGTGGGTGCATTTATTAATCCAAAAGGTATGATATTATATTCAAAATGTCCATACCTTATCCAAAATGCGGTCTTCCATTCATCTCCCTTTTTGATCCATACTAGGTTGTATACTCCACAAAGATCTATCTTAGTATAGATCTTGGCATGGCTGAGTTGTTCCAAGAGCCTTAAAATTAATGGTAGTGGATAATAATTCTTTATCATTATTTTATTCAATCTTTGATAATCAATGCACATATGTAAAGAACCATCTTTCTTCTTCACAAAAAATATAGATGCACGTGTTGGAGACTTTAAATGCCTGATGAAATTCTTTGCAAGATTTTCATGAATATAATCTTTCAATATTAAAAGCTCATTTTGAAAAAGATTATAGATTGGGCCAAAAGGTGGTTGCATTCTTTCTTGAAGATCTATAGCAGAATCATATGGTCAATGCTTTGGCAATATATTAGCATTCTTCTTCTGAAAAATATCTTAGAATTTATTATACTGCTCTGGAATACTTCTCAATGAAGTCATATCTTCTTTAATTGGAGTCTCATAAATAACAAATGGTATACCTTTTTCGGCCGATCTTATGAAAGTCCTTACTCTAATAAATAAAGATTTACCAATTTGTAGTTTTTTTACAAATTTTTTTGTAGGGATCTCTATTCAAAATGTTATTCCAATCTATAGATGGATTATGCTTTTTCAACCAAGATAGCCTGAAAATAATAGGATTTGAAGGAGTCCTAATAACGTTGAATACAATATGACTTTTGTAATCTTTGAACGACACTTTTATAAGCAATGTTTTATGAATGACACTACCAGAGGATAAAGATCATCTATCTATTACCTCTACATGAATAGATTTGGATTTCTGTACTAGAGGAATTATATGAAGCTTAGTGAATGCCTCATCTACGAAACAAGCAGATGCCTCCAAATCTAACAAAGCGGTTGTTTGAAGCTTCTGAGGGCCAAAGTACAAAGGGATTGTAAAATAACAAGTAGGTTGAGCAAAAAGAGAGGAATGTGAATAGTTTTGTAATATTGGATTGTCCAGCCGTACGGTCCCTACTGTGGCTGAACATTATTGTTTTTCTAGACAATTGCACTCCTACTTTTGGTAATATTTTGATTTTGTTTCTTTAGGCAATTGCCAACCTTGTGGTCTTCCTCACCACAATACAAGTAGAAACCTTCTTTTATCTGGCGCTTCTTTTCATGCAGACTAAGAGGTTTAAATTGTATTACATTGAGTTGTATTTTTTTTTTCTTCTAAATATAAATTTAAAATGTTTGTTGATGTAGCAGGAATATATTGGATTGCGTGTTGTCTTATTGGAGCCTATGAATGTTGATCTTGTTGATGTTGAAATAATTAGTTGTCACATTTTATGGCTTGGCTAATAGCTTCATTGAGCGATTATGGATCCAGAAGCAATAATAACAAATCCTTCACATCATCTTTTAATCTCCAATAAAATTGGCTCATTAGGACTTCTTTGTCCCAATTGATGTCGCAGGCTAATTGCCTAAAATCAGATGCATAGGCTAATGCAAAGCACGCCTTTTGATATAATGCTCAGATCTTAGTTGTTGTTGACCAAGCCTTGTCATGTTCTCCAAATACTTCCGCAAATTCTTCCATGAAAACTTCAAAGTTGCCAAAAATTGGTGAACTTTTTTGAATAAGGGACCAAACCATGATAGTCCTTGTCCTGTAAGCAAGGTACCAACTAATCCAACTTGTGATTCTTCTATCAAATAAGTATCAAGTTGTAGAATTGTTATCAATTGAATTTGATTGACAAACCCTCGGAACTTTGAATGCATACCATCAAATTTCTTCGGAAGACTAACTCAAGGCTCCTTACGTTATCAAACAAGTAGATTTTCTTGGCACATCATAGGTAGTATTGCATCCTTAAGCGCAAAAGTTGGGGGTAGATACAATCTAGATTATGAAATTGTAGTTGTTGCATTGTTACGAAATTTTATAATAATCCCTTCAATCTCCATAGTCCTAATAGATAAAGAAATAAGAGCACTTATAATGGTGTCTAATTTGAATTCAAAAGATTCAGTCATACTAATGACTTGACCTCCAACTATTCTAAGAGAAAGAATAAATGAATGTGTAAGAAGGCAATATTAGTTTAGAGGAAGATTAATCTACAACCTCTAAAATGCTTTAAGACCTCTAGGATGCTTTCTGAGTGGCTTCCATCAAGCTAAGAAGCTTCTTGAGTAGCTTCTACCAACTAGGAAGCTTCTTGAGTTTCTTCCACTAATTAGGAAGCTTTTTGAACTTCTTCTACTATCTAAGAAATTTCTCAACCGACTTTCATCAATTAAAAAGCTTCTAGAATATTCTAGAAGATTTTATAAACCTTTGGAGTGTATGTCTCTAATATTGGATTTCTAATAATAATTATTATAATATAATTGCTATTTCTTTAAAAATATTAGAGAAGCATTCAATGAGCCCTAAACCTATGCAAATTGATATGACTCAATTTAAGCTATTAATACAAATAGAAAAGGATAGAAATTGATATAAAAAAATTATATTTATATTATAGAAAGTTTAATCATAAAGCGGCAAATTGTCCAAATAAATTTAAGAAATTTAAGGCACAAAATATGACATCAATTCTAAAATTGGCTAAATAAAAAAACAAGGATGTTCAATCACAATAGGAATCATGGACATGAAAATAAGCAAATTCTAACTACCAAAAAAAGACCTCTTTTTATCTCTAGATCCTATATCTTGTTTTGTACTTTATGTATATATAAAAATTCTAAGCCATGAGATTTTTATTAAAGCCCTTTTCGATATTAGAGCCTCAGCATGTTTTATGAATAAAATTTTTATAAATAAATATGACTTAGTATTCATGAAGAAGATTCATCTTATACATGTTGAAGCTATTAATGGATGAGCACTTACATTGGAGGATGTTATTGAAGAAATACAACCACTATAAGTGGAATTATGAGATTAAGTATTGCATATTATCTTTAATATTATTCAATGTCCTACAAATCTTGTTGTTATTAGATTTTTTTAATTTAAGTTATATAATTTTAATATTGATTGGAATCTATGTAAAATTTCTTCAAGATTAAAATGCCAAAAGAAAAAAATATATTACATCTTTATTTCTTAGAACTACTACTTTTATGCAAGAAGCAAAGAATGGTGTTGCATTGGTAATGTATGCTACACCCATAAAAATTAAATTGAATAATTTTATAAAATATTCTAATTCAATACCAAAATTTTAAGGATGTCTTTTTTTAAAAAAAATATAGACATGCTACCAAAATATCAACTATATAATTGTACCATAGAATTGTAAAAAAGAAATCAATTGCCACTTGGACCAATACATAATCTTCTACAAACAAAGTTAAAAACCTTATGAAAATATATTAATAAAAATCTTTTTAAGAATTTTATTTGATATTTAAAATACTTATTAGAACATCTATATTTTTTGTAAAGAAGAAGAATAAATCCTTATACATGTGCATTCATTATTTTATAAAAATATAAATTTATTAATAACTATTCTCAAGTGAGTACTCTATTAATTTAATTGATATGCAAGAATAAGTTGGAATAGAGGCCTTAAGTAGAAAAGGCTTTTTAAGACATTAAATTAATTTTTATTACAACTCCAATCTTAATATATTCAGATTTTACAAAAAAAATTTATATAGAAATTGATACCTTAGATTATGTACTAAGAGTTGTGCTATTATAAAAGCAAAAAGATGAGAAATATCACCTAGTTGTATTTTATTCTAAGAAATTTGTAGCTATTAAGATCAATTATAAAATCCATTATAAAGAATCTCTTGCTATTATAGATTCTTTCAAAGAATGGTGCCATTTTCTTGAAGGTATTTTACATCCAATGATTGTATATATAAATTATAAGAATCTTTAATATTTTATGTCAATTTATATTTTAAATTGTCACCAAGCTCGATAGAATATATCTCTATGATGTTTTGACTTTAATATCACATATTGATCTAAAAAATAATAAAAGTTGTTAAATGATTTGTCTACATGATCATACATTGCACCAAAAGAAGAAGAAATAACATATGACTAACAACAAATAATACTCTTAAAATCCAAGCAATTATGTCTTCCAGCAACTAATATATCAATTCCTATAGATTCTTCACTTCTTAATCAAGTTTGTACAATATTGACTATCGACTCTCTTATCCTTAACATTAAATAATATGCTAATAATATTCAAGGTGATTCTAATAAATTTAAGTTTGAAGACAACTTCCTTTATTTTAAAGAATGTCTATATATTCATGAAAAACTAGTATATCTTTGTATTTTGCAAGTATGCCATGACTTTCCTATTGTTAGACATTTTAGATTCAATAAGTCATTAGAACTTCTTTCTTGAGATTTTTGGTGGATTAAGATGTGGAATACTATCAAGAAATTTGTACTTTCATGTGATATATGTTCCAAATCAAAGAATCTTTAATATTGTTCATAGAGACTTCTTCAACCACTATCTATTTTAAGACAACTTTGGTCTTTTATTTTTGTAGATTTTATTACAAATCTTCCACCTTTCAATCTTTTTGATACCATATTTGTAATTGTCAACTGGTTTATTAAGATGGCATAATTCATTCTTTACAAGAAGACAGTTACAAATAAAAAAATGGCCAAGCTTTTTATTAATAATGTCTATCAACATCATCAATTATTAGATAATGTTATATCAGATTAAAAATTCTAATTTGCATCTAAGTTTTAGAAATTACTATTTGAATTTTTTTGAATAAATATTAAATTATCTTCAACATTCTATCCACAAATCAATAGTCAAATAAAGCAAGTCAATCAAATTCTAGAGCAATATCTAAAATATGCCATCAATTATGAACAAGATGATTGGATTTCTCATTTGCCACTTATTGAATTTATTTGCAACAATATTCTTTATGCTTTTATTTAATAAATATCTTTCTACACCAATAAAGATATCATCTAAAATTGGATATATTATTGCTTTCTAAATTTGATAATCCAATGGCTAAAAAATTTACTACAAGATTGATAAAGCTACATTCAATTATGAAATTTTAATTAAAAATAATATAAATTAATATAAAATAATAGTACATAGATTTTGAAAAGAATAATCTTCTTTTAGTATTGGTGATAAAGTGTGGCTCCTTTGGTATAATATAAAGACCAACTGATAATACAACAAATTAAACTATCAAAAATTAGGACCATTTCTTGTTCAAAAGCAAATCAATCTTCATGCTTATTATTTGAAATTATTGGCATTTATAAAAATAATATTTTCTATACTTCTCTTTTGGAGTCTTTTAATGAATTAAGCATATTAAAAAGAATATAAGAGCCACCGTTGTCATGGTAGAGAGAATTTGTCTCAAGAAAGCACGGAGTTTTTGGCTGCCACTAATTACTCAACAAAGATCCAAAATAACAAAACCTCCAAATTTATATAAAAGACTTCTTCATAGGGCTGTTACATCCAATATATAAGTCTTATTTCTTCAAAAAACTCAAAGTATAACAAATATTCTAAAACCCTCATTTACTTGTAGAGAGGAATTTTTTTTTGAATTTTAATAATCTATAACTTTCAATCCAACCGTCCAAATCTATTCAAAATTTACATAAAGTATTGATGTGATCTTAAAAACTATTATCACAAATTTCAACCATTGATCTATTATTGATCTTTAGATATTATCAAAACCCTAATAGTAGCTTCAAACCCTTATTTACAAACACAAGTATACTAAATTCTTCATATCTCACAAAATAAAAGTTTAAATGCTATGAAACTTTGATATATAGATTTTTAATATAATAATACATCTTCTTAGAAATGTTTAGATAAAAATTCGTCCAAAAGCTCAAGATATGGCAAAAACCATCACTATAAATAAAATGGTCTATTCATTGCCTTAGAATTTGATCTACTGTCTTTGATTCTTAATATCTCTTTCTTTAGTATTTCAAATGTAGCAATTCTTCTACACCAAATGTAGATCTTAAAATCACCTCTCTAATTGTATCTTTCGATTTCCAAAAACTTCCATATAAGTCCTTGTATCTTCAAAAGAGTGATAGTAGGTACAATTTATACACCTTAATTTCAAGCATCTACTCTTCCCTCATAAAAACTCCAAATTTCTTGATTTTTATACCAAATCTATAGTACAAAAAATAACCTTTCTAACCATAATCTTAGATTTTTGAATATTCTTCTTGAAGTTGCCAAAACCCTTGTTCTACTTGTATATATCCTCCTCAAAGCCTATTAGACATGATCATTGATCAATAGGAATGAAAAGCTTCACCTCTTGCCTTTATTCATCCATTCTTTATATTCATCCTTCCAAATAAGTCTCTTAGTAATTTAGTTATTCATCTTTGGCCTCCAATTTCCTCTCAAGGCTTCATATTAGATATTTAGGTCCTATATAATTTAAATCTCATAACCAAATTAAGTAAAAAAAACCAAAATAAAGTTTCTTATACCAGCTCCTTTAAATACTTCACTAACTATTCTAACACACATTAGAACTAATGAATATATTATATGTTTTAATTGATTTTTACATATTGTAAAAAATTACAATATAACACCCCCTTATATTGAAATAAATAATCATAAAGAATTTGAAGTGGAAGAAATAATTGATTGAAGAATGAGGTAAGGACAATTGGAATATTTTGTATATTAGCATGGTTATACCATTATTGAACAAATATAGAAGCCAATCCAGAATTTAATCAATGTGCCTCAAAAGATATAAGAATTTTATCAATAACATCCTTCCATATAAAAAATAACATATTGTTATATTGCAGTTATATAGCTAAATGAGAATCATATTAATAGATTTTAATTGGTTATAAAATATAATTAGATTATTATTTTAGAAGGAGATTATTTAAAAAAGCTACTATTAAAGATTTTATTACTTTATTTTTTTTATAGTGAATTTTGGGATTGATTTTGTATTGGTAAAAAATTTTATATATTTTGAATCACCTTTGTTAGACATTGGTGATCCTTGAAATCTTATTTATTACTTTTTTTCTATGTTTAGAATATATACTATATAAATCTTATTAAAGAAAGAATTAGAAAGAAATTTTTAATATCAAAAAGAATAATTAGACCATCTATGTGGATGAATGGAGATGGATTGTAGAAATCTTCATTCCTATTGGCCAACAGGCTTCAAGGAGACTGTTTGAGGCCTTATTAGAAATTAAGATTTTTTTTAAAAAAATTGAATATTAAAGATTAGGATTAGCAAGTTTGGAATTTTAGCTATGGTTTTGGTGCAAAAACTAAGAGATTTGCAATTTTTATTAAAAAAATATAGGTGCTCAAAGTCAAGGTATTGATTTTGTACCTACTATTATTCTTTAGATATAATTCACGTGTATGAAAAGCAATAAAAGATCAAAGATTAAGGTTGAAGAAAAAACTTTTTTAGCTATATTTTATATATATGTATTGATGAATTTTAAATTGGAATGAAGGAGATATTAGAAGTTGAAGTCAGTACTTATAATCTAAAGGTAGTAAGTGACCTATTTAATTAATGGTTGTGTTTTGAACTATATCTAAAGTAATTTGAGAAGATTTTGGCTCAAAATTTTAGAAGTGTATATTTTTATGTTAAAAAGTAATATAAATTTTTTTATAACATTAGAACTTTGGATTTTTGAAATATGAAGAAAATAGTACTTGGATGTCTATAAATTAGGATTTTAAGGACTTGCTAGGATTTTTGAAATATTAGATGATTGAAAGTCAATCTACAATTAATTTTTCTTGTGGCAAAGCTTAAAGATATAAGTGACACTTTTAAAAAATTTGATAAAAATTGAATAGTTAGATCAAGAATTATTAAATTTTAAAGTTCAAGAAAAAATAAATCATTTGCAGATGAATAAGGTATAGAAGGGTTTTATTACAATTTGAGTATTTTGTGCAAACTAAAGAGATTTTTAGGAGCCAAGACTTTATGGAGGTAAAAAGATAGATATATGGAGCTATAATAAAATTTTGATATAAAGATGAGATTTTGAAAGTAAATTATAGATTTTCTTAGAAGTTATTAAGAATTCAACTTATCAATAATTGATTAATTATGATTTGGTATAGAAAAGGATATTAAGGATTTTTTATATACCACAAAAAAATCTTATATACAAACCTACTAAAATATAAGAGGTTTTTATTAATATATTATTATTAAAAAAAAAAATTATATTTATTTGTTCTTCCTATGAAAGACAAATCATTTATCAGAGCCTAGTCAATAAGTTATAGATAAACTTTCTACAACTAGATTTCTAATATATTTATAGATTAAAAATCACGCCATATGACAATATATAATTACTACTAAGTAATATTTGTTACAATGTTTAATCTAGAAGGATGAATATAATACTCTTAAAGTTTTTTGAATTTTTTTATAGAAAAGAAAAAAAAAGTTTTAAAAGTTTCAAAATTCTAATATAAATAGAAAATATAAATCCATTCTATTTCACTTTGTATTTAATAATCTATCTTTGTTTTAGCTTAGTAATTCAATCATGAATAATAAAGAGGATGACATCTTATAAATTAGACCATCTTAACCAAGTACTTTATATTATCAACCTTGAGAGGAAGAATTGTTTGAACCTCAAAGACATTAAAAAATATCTACTAGCCAATTGGTAGTAATTGTCATTGAAGTAGAATTTATTTATGGAGATTGTTTAAAAGTTGTGTTTAAAAGATTTTTTTATAATAAAGATATCAAAGTACAAGCTTGGTCTTAAAAAGAGGGTGTTGATCATTATCATTGGTTACAAGGACCAATAAGACTTTTGATCCATAAAAGACAACTTGAATATCTTGCACAAATCATGAAGCACGTCTTTCATTTTTTACACCTTTGAGTAGTTTTAGCTTTATTACTTCTTAAAGAACTTGGAACTAAAGGAGAAGGTGATGTTACAGACATTCATCTAGAGAAGGTTCTAAAAGATTGTGAAACTTCTTAAAAGATTTTAGAAGAATTTAAAAGATCCTAGAAGGTTGTAAGAGGAGGTTCTCCAAGTTTCTTGACTTCCAAGCAATATAGGAAGTCACAATAGTAGGTTTTCATGATTTTTTTATATCAAAGCAATAAGTGAGCCGCTCAAGAAGCATCCTAAGATGACTTGGGAGCAAAGCCTTTGACAAGTTATTTAAAAGCTTTCTAATTCTTAATATATATATATATATATATATATATATGTAGGTGTTGAGATTGAGGGACACTTTAATCTTGACAACATATGTCTTATGGTCTAGTTTGGACCTTCTAGTCTTGTTCTTATTCTTATATTATATTATTTTGTAATAAGATTCATATATCCTATTATCTTATTATAATCTTGCATAAATTTTTTAGTCTGATTTATAACACTTATGAGCCTCTATTAGTTTATCATGCATGATACCACATTTGCATATTTGGCTATATTAGTAAGATTTGATGTTTAAAAAAATTTATATTTGTGCTTCTAATTCTTTATATCTCATTTTATTCTCTCATTAGCAAGCTTACTATTGTTAGGATATAACAATGATCCATCAACATACTTATATAATTGGTAAGAAGTCAAAAAATATTATATTATAAAATTCCATGTGATGTGATTTTTTTTGTTTAAACAAATAATGCAATGATTGATTGAAGTCAAAGTAGAAGCAATAATATACAAAGAATGCAAGTGTAAAAAAAATGGATGTATATAAAGAAGTAATTAAAATTAATTATAAAACTATATTATTAATATTTTAATATCATATTATTAAAATAGAAGAATTAGATCTATAACAAAATATTATTTTATATAGATACAAATGAAACAAATTATATAAAGTTGTCAATACATAATTCAAGGAGATTCTTACAAAAGAAATTCTCTCTTACTAAAATACAATAAATCCAATACAAATTACTATATAAGAAAAAATAACTACAATAAATAAACTTACAATAGATAATGAAGTCCACTCCTAATTTGATTCTTTAGGCAAGGTTCTTGTATGCTACTTTGGAGGGGATTGAAGCACTATTAAAAGCTACTAGAATCCCATGTAAGGATACTAGCCTTATTGATTTAACAAAAATAATTTGTTGACCAAAGTATGGATCAACAACCATCTTAATTTCAATATGGATCTAAACACAAGTCTAAGCACAAAATATTTTATGCCAAAATTAGATCATGGTTTATTCAATATGGTCCATTCCATTCTAATTTCTTTATCATAAGTAAAGGTTGTTAAAGAAGCAATATATTAGATAAATACAAGACATCTAAGAGATCCTATCTTTGAAGGTGCTACACATATAATATCTATTTTAATTCAATAATCTTTAAAAGTGAAACTAATCCATTAAAATTGTAAAATTTTTTATTCTCTTTATTGCATAATTGGATATTAGGAGCATCATTTTGACATTATGACATTTAAGATGATATTGAAATGGAAATTATTACAAAATAAAATATCTTTTATTATATATTATTTGAACAAAATTATATTATTTCCTCTTATATCTAAAAGAAGGAGATACATTAAAGAAGAAGTATCTTTTTGACATGCCTACTAGTATAATATTAAAACTATTTATTTCTAATATTCCATTAATTTACTAGATTGTTTCTTTTGTCCATATAGTGTATTAATTCATGTGGAGGTTAATATTGGAGCACTTTGAGTTTGCTTCTCATTTTACTTGAGATAATTCTTGGTTCTTTTGTGCACTTAATAATTGCAAGTATGTGTAGTATTGCTTGTGGCATTGACAACATTGATAATACTCATTATTTCAATAGTTTAATTATATTGGTAATAGTAATATTTTTTTTCTTAATTTTTAGAATTTAAAAATATTTATTTTCTTGTATATAATTTTAAATTTTTAAAGTTTATACTCTTAATTTTTTTCATTTTAATTTTTGTTTGTTTCTATTTTTACTTCTTTTTTTTTTAAATTATCAATCTAATTTTAAATTAATTTTAAAATATATCATGTTCTTATTGTAATAAGTGAATTTTCATAACAATTAGTATTATAAAATTATCTTCATTTTTATTTTTATTTTATTTTTATTTTAAATTATTTTTAATTTAATCTGAAATAATAGATTTTTAAAAATTCTTATAGAAAAATAATGATTCTATTAAAATTGGTGATATATAAATTCATATTATAAAATGATATTGTTTTCAATTAGAATGCATTAATATTTTTGCTTGGAATATATCAATTTTTACTTGTTGTATATATATATATATATATATATAGTTATATATTTTATAAATAAATACTGTTATTCTTAAAATAATAAAATCTAATATAACTTCTATATTACTTTTACCTTAAGATTGTTTAATAATTGTAGTGGAATAAATATTACAAAACTAAGTAAATAAGAATAAAAGTAATAATTCTTGTATCTTTAGTGATATAGCTTATAAATTTGGAGAATGAAATATTTCTTACAAATTTATGCCTTATTTTTACATACAATGGTAAAGCTTTTGTTGAAATATTTATTATTTTAATTTTAATAAGAATATAGAAGACATAATATTTCATAATTATTTTTCTTTTGCTTATGAAAAAATATTAAATATCTATTTATTTTTAATTTAAATGATATTTAATTTTTTAATCAAAAAAATAATATTTTGGCAATAAAAATTTTAAGATTCCTTTATGTTAATTAGAAAGTTTTAGACTAGATAATTAGATTTTAAGACTATATAATTAAAGAATAAATAATAAAAAATATATTTTTTTATAAATTCTAATTCTTCTAATTGTCTTATTAGCAATATTTATATTGGCTAAGATGGCATGTTTTAATTTTTTTGATGAACACGATATTGATCTTTCTTTCTTTTTTGTTGCAAAAATTGATTGTTTTAGTAAAGAGAAAATATCACCAAAAAGTATATTTTTAGCCTAATTTTTATAATGATAGCTATAGAAGATATTTCTATTTTTTATAATTTATTACTTAATTCTATAGATTACATAATTTAAAAATATCTATAATAATTATTTTACACTTAAGACATGAAAAGAATTATATGGGATATATATTGTATTAGATTATCGATTTTGCAAGGACAATTTAGCATACATTAAATTCAATATAATTTAATTTTAAAGATAGAAAACAAAAGTATTAAAAAAAATCTATTAGATTTGATCTTGTTTCAAGATTTTGTAAGAATATTGTTTAAAATCTTAGCAATTATATTAATTTCATATAAATTATTATTATTATTATTATTTGATATAGTTTATTATATAATATTTCATATTTTGTATTTTAATAATTATAATTATATTTATATTTATATATTTATATTTATATATATTTATATATATATATATATATATATATACTAAGTTATTATTGTAATAAGTTTTTAGTATGATAAATTTAAAAAAAATTGAAATATTTCTTTGCATTTATTTATAATTTTATCTACTTTAGAATTAATCTTGAAAATTCAATTTAAAGTAATTGCTTAGCAATTTGGTGGTAGTAGAATAATACTCAAAGTTTGATTTTTGTTAAGCAGTGTAAATTTTTAAAATAAAAAATTCTGATCTTTTGTAGTTTTTTGTATTGAATTTCTTGCATTCGTAAAGTATCTTCTGGAAATGTTAAAACTATATTAACTTGATGTCTTTTAGATGGATTTTTTTGTTTTTTGAATAATTATTTAGTATGTGAGAATTTAAGTATCTTACATTTGGTTTAATTGTTTCTTTAGGTTATCATAAAAAGACAGAAGTGCTTCCATTAAGTAAGAAATTGCATTATTAAATAACTATGCTTATTACATGAAAAGGTGATACCAACTTTTATTCAAATATCTACTTTAGACTTATTAAGATGTTTGACTCAGTATTTTTAGCATGTTTAAGAATATGTAAAAACTCATATATGGTTTTTTCATTATTATTTAATAATTTTATGTTTACATAATCTCTTTTATTTAAATCAGGAGTAGAATTATTATTACAATAAACACGTTTAATTGTATTACTCTTGGTATATATAATAATTTTGTCTTTATTATGACACTTATATTATGGTGCATCAGAATCTATGTATTGTATTAAATTTCTATTATTATTTGCTACTAATGCAATAATATATAAATTATTGAATTTAATATTTTATTTATTTTTTCTTATATTAGCCTTTTTTGCATGATATTGGTCTTATAATCTTTTATCAAGTGACAAAATAATTTTATTTTTAGCATTAAAAGTTAGATATTCTTAAAATTATTTTTTATAATATGCTTTTAACTATTTAATACCTATAATAATTTTTCACAATAATTTTTGTTGTAATATTTTTTCTTATTATAAAGATTAGTTTTCATATGTTTCTAATATTTTATTATATGTATAATATTGATGTATTATTAGTATTCATTTTTTTAGCTGGTGCAAGTAACTGAAACTGCGTCTTCTGTGAGATTGCAATGGGAACCAATGAGCGTGACTACACGGCACTAAATGCATCAATCAAACTGTTCTTACACGAGAAATCAAACAAGAAATAATCAAACATCTTGCATAATCAGGTTACGAAGTTGCTCGATGCTATGAACACGATGTAAAAGACTGGTACATTAGGAATCACTATTGCTTGCGAAGACAACGAACACAACCAATTTCTTGAACTTTGAGATCAGCTTTACATCTTCTCACGTGAGTTTTGGAACGATTCAGTGTTACAGACACCTAACTTTTGTGAACATTAGCCAAGATCGACATAGCTCAACAATTAGTTTGATTCATTGGCCAATACATGGAAGTTCAAAAAAATTCCAAACATCTCAAGCATGCACTGGAATCACCTCTCTATCCATCCTATCACTCTGAAAGCCTCTGCTAATAGCACCCAACCCTGCAATTCTTCGCAACTTCTCATTGACTCGGTCTCATATCACAAGTTTGCGCCCCAACCTAGTTAAGCCTCAAAAACTGATACCAACGAGGGATGAAGAGGTAACTTACAATTTCGTATGCTGGACAGACATGTTGTCGATGTGAAGTTCAGAAAACAAACAGATATGACAATGCAAAATATAGAACTCTTACAGGTAGTGAGGAAGATGAGCAACGGCGAACAACGGGCTGTTCAGATTACAGTGGGGGAAAGAGCAAGCACGTTGTAAATCAGTAAATTCTAATGCATTCTTCAACAAATCAATGACTTCGGCTTGGCCTCTTTAGGCTCAACATGCTTATGCATCACTCCACACACTACCATGTCGGTTGGTCAGATATTTGTCCTGAAAATTAGAATCCAAGAATGAATGTGATCGTTAATTATTATTTAGAGCGGGGAATCCAGCGATGAGGTGAAATAGGTCATCGTATCTTCTATCTAGTAATGCGATACGTATACTCAACATCTAATTATCTAGCCAACGACGAGCCGCTAGTTGTTAAAGTAGTTGTCTTCGGAGAAATTGGGGAAACTCAGTTGCACGCTGAATTTCATTAATTGGCGATCATCGGCCAGATGTTGATTAACGTAGGTGATGATAGTGCTGATTTCGGCTGTCTGGATGCTAAGGTCAGATTAGAGTTGTTAAAAAATCAGGAGAATGTTTGAAACATGTGAACCCCCAGTTGCAGTCCGAATTAAAATAGTCAATGAACAGTCCAAGCCGTGCATTTCACACTTTTTTTTAAATAAATAGGACCACTAAAAATTATTTGCCGGAATGTATCGCCTCCTCTTTGGACACAGCTGAAAATATCTCTAAAGAGATGCGCTAGGGCAAAATTGCTTAAGATTACAATTATCTAGAATCACAAGATCGGATCCCATCTCCACTTCGTCTACTGGAGCTTCTCAGGAATGCAAGCTTCCCCATATCCTGACCAGCAAGGGCCTGCACTCGAAGAGAGAAACTTCTCAATCCTAATCGGGGTAGACAAATATACAGGATCAGCATGCGAAGATCTATTCATAGACTATTGCTACCTACACTAATGTACAAATCGGGAGGGCCCGTGGATGGGTAACTATCATCCGAGAAAGTTGTTAACCTAGTAAGCCATCTGCACCCTAGAACTGTAGGTCGTTCCGGGCCAGAAGTAACCGGGAATGACTCCTCTAGCAACAACGGAGTGCCTGTTCAACTTCGACACAATCTTGATGTCCATGGGGCCCTTGAACGGCTTCCCGTCGTAGCTAGGGATCATCCAGTTGGCTCCCCAAGCATGTTTCATCGGCTGAAACGCAAACCAGTTGGCCATCTTGATATAAACCTGACTAATATCGCCTGGTCCTCCGACGTACTTGATCAAAATGCTCAGCCAATAGGGGCTGGAGCCGTTGTCGACGCGGAATTGGATGTTGGTACCCCTGTACTGGCACGGCACTCTCTTGTAGAGGAGGTTGTACAAGCCCCGACCGCGAAGTTGGCCGTCTCTGCCCGGAAGCGCCATAGCATTGATAGCAGCTCCGCTCATGTCAAATGCATTCTCCCCAGTACTGCAGTAAGTTCCGCCCGGGCAGAAATCGGTCACGACAACTTGTGTGCCGCGGGCATTGCAGAGCTTGGGTCCGTAGTTGGGATCAACGCACCTGATCTGGTAGCATTGGCCACAACCAAGCCCGTTTGCGTAGATCGAGCGACTGCCGGCAACGATCTTGGGACCAATGGGAGTGCCCCAGAGCTTGGTGTAACCGCAGTTCCCACCTGAACAAAGAAATCAGGAAGAACGTCAGAAGACTAGTGCTGCCAATTACTAATCTACACAGTGCAGGTCAATACAGAATTGCTGCAGGAGCGTGAGTATAAACTCACCGCTTGACCCTTCGCCGTAAGGATCTCCGTACCACGTGCCGCGAGCGCGGACCCATTGCTCATTATACCCCTGATTACCCAACCAGCCCGCTTCGGCACAACGCAGGCTCATGAGACCCAACACAACCAGCCACACCACCCGAGCCATCGTCGCCATAGTACAATTGCTACAACTCTCTCAAGCAAAACGAGAACACTACACTTCCTCAGCTGCACCTGCTGCTACCACACTTACACCGAATTCAACAAGTTGCACTGAGATAGACAGTCCCACATGCAGCACTTAATCGACGATGATGCTAGTGGGGGCGGGGAGTGGGGGGATCGGAGTTCGTGTCGCGACGAGATTGACGGGAAACGAATAACCGACTCCTTTGTATTGAAATGGCTAGATTTCGATAATAGCTAACAGCCGAGAGGTAGTTTCGGAGGGATCCGATGCGTAATTGAACTCCAGTTCTAAGGGTTGACCTCCGGAGAAGCAAGAAATGGGTCCGAAAATAGACCCGGCGTCGGTGTAACGAATTGGGAAGAGGTCAACTCGCCACGTGCATGAGAGAGGGCGAATGATCTGAGATTATCGTGGATGGGTTCGCTATCGAACTGCCCCCAGTGAACAATTCTCCCTTTCTCCTAAAAAACGGACAACGTAACTGGCGCGGCGTGCTCCCCGTTCTGCGTTCCCATGGCTGCCTCGTGAACGAGGAGGGAACGCTTTTGGTAACCCCTTTGGTGACAATGTTGGGAACGTCGTGGGGAAGCCCGTCGGTGACGCCATTGGAGACGTCATTGGGAACCCGTTGGTGACAACGTTGGGAATGTCATTGGGAACTCCTGAGGGAACACATCTTTGTGACTTAGCTCCCGTTGTGAATTTTTTTTTTTTTTTTTTTTTTTTTTTTCTTTCTGAGTTCGATTTTCGAAATACGTTTTCTGACACGTTGATTAAAATTATACTTGGTGGATACTTTGCTTTGTGTACATTAACAGTTTGTATGTCAATATTTTTCAAGCACAAGTATGTACATGATTTATAAATTTTCATTGAGGTTTGTTCTGGCAATATAAAAGACTCAAGTAAATAACTATTTCTGATATATATATATATATATATATATATACATAGAGAGAGATATGTAATTGTCTCATTCAAATTTAAGATAAAATGTTTTTTAAATTTTGTTGTATTTTATTTTTAACAGTAAAAATTATAGTTTTTAATAAAAATATCACAACACCAAAATAAACCTATTTAATTTACGAAATTGTAATTACATTGTAAAATAAAAATAAATTAAAAAACCAACAAATAAAATTATGTCATAACATGTTGATAGTTTTTATATTTTAAGTATATAGTTTTTCATTTCTAAAATGTTTATTCGATTAATGTAATTACTTGTACTTTTGTTTTAGGATAGTGCAATAAAATGATTTGTAAATGCATAAAATTTATTTTCAATGTATATAGGTAAAGTTGGACTTAATTATATTTACTTTTATAAGATTCATATCAAAATTCTCTTTGGTATTAAGTCTAGAATATTGTTCAATGTTGCTCAAAGTTCTATATTTTTTTAATATAAATTTGATGAATAAAATGTAATATTAATTTATTTTTTGCAATCTACAGTTGTAGTTCATATATCAAAAAAATTAGGTGCCATATAATACAGTACAAATAATCCAATAAAAATATATAATAATTTGATGAAGTTGAAATAAATTTCTACTAGAAATCAGTTTATCACCTGATTTATGATAAATACAATACTACAAATAAAGATCACAAAAATAGATCCAGTTTTAAAGATAGATTAAAATCTTAAAGCAATATGGAAAATATAATTAACTACAATAAGAAATTCAAATGGTAAAATATGTATATTAATTTTTTGTTCTTTTTCTAAAAATGGACATATATTTTCAAAAATATGGGTGAGAAAATATATTTATATAAGTAGAGTATGACTATTTCATAAGGTGTATAGAATGCATTTAATAACAAACGTAATATTTTTTGAATCCTGTTGCTAATGTATGGGTTATAATTTAATCTTGACAAATGTTTTGTGGTGTTTTACTTAATAAGATGACACATTATTGAGTAAATAACAAAATAAAAAACAATACAAAAAAAGCAATGAGTTTAAATTCACAAATTTAAAATATAATAAAATTCCAATAAGTTGAAGATTTTAAATTAAAATAATGTCATATAATTAAAACATGTATTGATGGAAGAGATTAGGAATTGTACGAAATTAAGAGTAAACTATTAAAATAAAGTTGGATTTTAAATTTTAGACCTAGGAGGCAACTTTTAAATGATTTGCACTCGCCAAAAATAGGAACACCACAAAACTTAGTGTAGTCAAGGTAATTTGATCACTTATATTGCAAAAAAAGTACAACAAAGAAGTAAGGAAAAAACACTGTAAAAAAACAGACAAAGATTGGTTGTGAGATTCGTGAAACAACAGTTGTAAAATTCAAATTATACTAGAGTAAACAGAAAGATGGCAAATGAAAAGCGTATAATAACAAACACCAAAACTGACACTACCAATGTCATTCATTACTGCAGATTAGTCCTCTCCTTTCATGTTTGAATGTCGTCTTTTTTTAAAAGACAGTAATGCAGTAGAAACTTTCAATTGCTTTATTAAAAATAAGAGTTGCATTATACCGACAATCAAAACAAAATTCAAAACAAAAATTCTTGGAAATTCCTCTCTCGACACCGAGAATTCGTGGGCACGCGTCAGCGATCGCCGCCCCAATCACTGACACCCAGTCCTCCAAAACAAAAATCATGTCTCGGCGGAAAATCCACAGCCTCAAAGTCAGACAAAGTCGAGGTCAAACAGGTTGTACAGAATACTGACGATGCGACGGCATAGGATTGAGACGTTGGGTCCAAGTTTAGCAGTGAGGTTCTGGATTCATGGTTCTTATACTGAACTTGGACCCTTGGATCGCGGTGACTGGGCGTCTTTCAGTGGTTAAACTGGCGCAGTGCGATCACAAACTCAACACAAAAGGCCGATAATGCCGAGAGTGTGGTGGTTGCTTCAATCTGTTTCTGACTATGTGCTTGACGGAGCGGTTTCATTGCATCAGGCAATGGCGTTCAAGAGGCAGAAGTGAAGCAGACACGTTTTGCTCATCCTCACACGGAGGATGGGTTGTTGCCATGTGGCTCTAGGTCACAAAAGCCGTGTTTTTAATGTGTTGCATGTGCGAAGAGTTCAACCACGCTTGTTACAAGATGGAAATACTGCAAGGTGGGTAATACTCTGCTGCGATGGTGTTCTCTGAAGGCAGATGCTAGTCCGTTACTAGGTTTATATAACTAAATCCTACTTCATATTTATATATATAGTGACAAGAAACTTGTGACATTGACAAAACTAAGATTATATTGCATATAATCAATACTATGATAATGGAAAGATTTGATACAAAAGAACTTCTAACCATCTTTCCTCTAAATTCCACTAGATACAATTACTTGTTAAAGAACTAGAAGTTAGAAGCCACAACACTTAGCATCAGCAAGGTTGCACAGAAAGAGAAGTGCGGAATGAGATAGCTCTCACTTCCAACACCCTTTACTTATAAGTGGAGTTCACATCCAAAGTACATAGGCTTCATCTACATTCATCTAAAAGCCAGCCGCCTAACGAGACCCTAAATCCAGCCGCCTGTCAAGACCTTAAACCTAACCGCCTGTCGAGACCCTAGCCGCCACTTAATCCCTAGTTGACTTTTGACTATTAGAAACTTACTATGGTTAAACTCCAAGTAACTCTTTCTTAAACTTTAACACTCCCACTTTTCTAATTGTCAAAAGGCTTTTAAGCCTAATGCCTTTATCAACTCGTGGTGTCTATCCTTCACTAATGCCTTTGTAAGTACATCAGCAAGCATTTCTTTTGTAGTACAATACTTCATACCTATTATACCATCTTCAATCTTCTCTCGTATGAAATGATGTTGAATATCAATGTGCTTCGTTCTTGAATGGTGCTTTGGATTCTTGGCAAATGCAAGACATCCTTGATTGTCACACATTATTGGAGTTGCTTCTGTTTGCACTAATCCAATGTCTTCTAAGAGTTGCCTTATCCAACAAGCCTCCATTGCACAATGACTTGCTGCCATGTACTCAGCCTCCATGGTTGATCTTGCAATGGTAGGTTGTCTCTTGCAATTCCATGAAATGACTCCCACTCCAATAAAGAACACATATCCCGTTGTGGATCTTCTATCATTTACATCTCCAGCCCAATCCGCATCGCAATAACCTTGCAAATCAATGTTCTTACCACCAAGGCATAATTTGAAGTCTTTAGTACCTTTTAAGTACCTCAATATCCTCTTTACCGTTGCCCAATGCAAAGGTCCAGCCTTAGACATGTGTTGGCTCACAACACTCACCGCATATGCAAGATCCACTCTTGTGGCCACCATTGCATACATAAGTGAGCCAACTGCTGCCTTGTATGGAATACTTTGCATCTCACCTTCAACTTCAGCAAACTCCTCATCCGTGAGCTTCATCAACTTCAAATTTGCCTCCAAAGGTGTTCCAATGGGCTTACACTCCTCCATGTTGAATCGTTTCAACACTTCTTCAATGTACTTGCTTTGACTCATTGTAATGGTCTTGTTTTCACGATCTCTTATGAACTCCACTCCTAAGCAATAGTGAAGTTCTCCCAAATCACTCATTTCAAATTCTTTTTCTAATATGGCCTTCATCCAATTCAACTTTTTCACATTGTTAGCCAAGATGATTAAATCATCAACGTAAAGGATTACAATCAATAGGAACTCTTGAGATTGCATCACATACATGGAATGATCTGCCTCACTCCTTACAAACCCTTCATTCACAAAGAATGTATCAATCCGTTGGTACCATGCCCTTGGTGATTGCTTGAGTCCATACAATGATTTCTTCAACTTACAAACAAGATGTTGTTTGCCTTCTTCAACATATCCTTGAGGTTGATCCATATAGATGTCTTCTTCCAACTCTCCATTCAAGAAAGCCGTCTTCACATCCATTTGATGCATCTCCAAGTCCATTGCTGCCCCAATTGCCACAATGGTTCTGATAGTGGTGAATTTAGCCACGGGAGCATATGTCTCATTGAAATCAACACCAGCAACTTGTGAATATCCTTTGGCAACTAATCTTGCCTTATATCTCACAACATTGCCCATTGCATCCCTTTTGGTTCTAAATACCCACTTACAACCAATAGAAGATCGATTTGGTGGAAGTTGAGTCAATTCCCATGTTCTATTGTCCATGAGAGATTTGTATTCTTCTTCCATAGCCTTCTCCCACTTCATAGCATCAGTGGACTTCATTGCATCACATAAAGACAATGGATCAGCAAAGAGTGCAACATTTGCATGTTCTTCACTTACTTGAGGAAAAATATGGTTCTTCCACCATTCACCAAGTGGTCTTCTTTCCCTCATAGGATATCTCCTTTCATTTGAAGAAGATTCACCTTCATGTACTCCAACCACTCTTCCAAGCTTCTTCTTTCTTAAACTTTGTCTTTTCTCACTCAAAGGTTGATACTCCTCATCATCATCATCTTCAACATCTTCATTTCCTTCACTGTTGGTCTTAGGAATCAAAGAGACTTTCTTCTCCATCTTCTTTAGCTCTTTACCTTCATTCATGTCTCCACTATCTTCATTGTCTTCATCTTCTTCTTCTTTCTTTGCTAGATTTAAAGATGTGTCCACAAACACACCATTACTCCCACTTGGACACATCTCCAAGTGCTCATAAGCACTCTTATGCTCAATAAACTCAACATCACGACTTTTGATGATCTTCTTGGTATCCAAACACATTAGCCTATATGCCTTTGTACCTTCACAATATCCAACAAATACACATTTTGTACCTTTTGCCTCAAGCTTGGACCTCATACAATCTGGTATCTTTGCATAAGCAATGCATCCAAATGTCCTCATGTGTGAAACACAAGGTTTCTTCCCACTCCAAGCTTCTTGTGGAGTCATTGATGTGAGTGCACTTGTAGGGCACCTATTTCTTGTGTATACTGCATTCACCACAGCTTCCGCCCAAAATTCATATCCAAGATTTTGAGCATGAAGCATACTCCTTGCCATCTCCACAATGGTGCGATTTGCTCTTTCAGCAACTCCATTTTGTTGTGGAGTGTAAGGAGTAGACGTTTGTCTTACAATACCTTGAATCTTCAAGTACTCATCAAAATGTTTTGACAAATACTCACCACCATTGTCTGTGCGTAATACCTTGATCTTGCATTCACATTGCTTTTCCACATGTGCCTTAAACTCCTTAAATCTTGAGAAACACTCACTCTTGGCTTTAAGGATAAAAATCCACACCTTTCTTGAAAAATCATCAATAAATGTGACAAAGTACCTTGCTCCTCCAATTGATGGTGTCTTCATAGGTCCACAAACATCTGAATGCACAATCTCCAACAACTTACTTGCTCGTGTTGCTACTCCACTTGGAAATGAGGCCCTTTGTTGCTTGCCTTGAATACAACCTTCACAAGCTAGAGTCGTGGCATTGTTGTATGATTGACCAAGATCTAAGCCAACTACCATAGATTTGAGCTCCTTCATGCTTTTGGCATTCAAATGACCAAGGCGTCGATGCCAAATTCCAAACTTGTCTTCATCTTTTGGAAATTCAGCAAATGCTGCTACTTCAACTCCATTCACCTTCTTACAATTGAGAATGTAAAGGTTGCCATCTCTAAAGCCCTTTAAAACATTATCTCCATCCAATGTCTTCACAAAACATCCATTCATATCAAATTGAACCTTACAACCACTTGACACAAGTTTGCTCACCGAAAGAAGATTCTTCTTCATCTTTGGCACATGTAGGACTTCTTTCAATCTGATCCTCTTGGTTTCATTCTTCACAACAATCTCCACCACAATGGAGCCAATTCCAACAGCTTGTACCATGCCATTGTCTCCTAACCAAACATTTGTTACTGGAATTTCTTCATAAGTGTTAAAAGAACACTTGTATGGAGTCATGTGCTTGGTAGCACCTGAATCAATAATCCACTTAGACATGGCAGCCATAGAAGTGCCTTCACTTGCCATGAATGCAAAGTCATCTCCTCCAAATTCATCATGTGCATTGTTAGCATTCTCTCTGTCTCCTTTCTTGGCCTTGTAGCAATTTCTTGCAAAATGACCTGATTTTCCGCAAATGAAGCAAGTTTTCACGTTACTCCTTCTATTGTCACGTTGGTTTGAATAGGTACCTTTACCTTGTCTTGAGAAGAGAGCCGAGTCTTCACTTTGATGCTCCTTTTCTTTCTTTTGGTCACTTCATGTGCAAGTCTTGCCGTCACATAGTCCATTGTAAGCTCCTTCAACTTGATGGACTCCAATGCTACTATAAGATAGTTATAAGACTCCGGAAGGCTCATGAGCAAGGTCATGACAATATCACCATCTTCTAAAGGTTTGTCAACAATAGCTAGTTGATTTGCAAGAGCCTTTACCTTGTTGACGTGAGCCATAAGGTCTTCACCTTCTTCCATCTTGCAAGTGAAGAATTTCCTCCTTGTAAAAAGGATGTTGGACAAGTTCTTGCTCTCATAAATGTTGCAAAGAGTCTTCCATGCTTCCGCTGGTCCTTTGCAATGGATAATGTGTGAAAAGTTGGCTTCATCCACATTTGTGGCAATCATGCCAAAAGCCTTCTTTTCACGTCTTTTAAAGTCCTTCTTCTCCTTAATACTTGCATCTATGCATGGAGGGTCTTCACTTTCATCTACAATGTCCCAAAGGTCCAAAGATGCCAACAAAAGCTCCATTTTCACCTTCCAGTGATAGAAATTGTCACCTCTAAACTTCTCAATCACTCTCAAACCTTCACCCTCACTAGAAGCCATTTCTAAGAAGTAGTGTATCAAAGAATATTGAGAAAAGAAGTTCCTATGTGATCTAAAATCACAAATTTGCACTAGCAGAAACTCAGAATATCCTCTTGTGAACAAAAGAGTGATTTCTCACTCAAAGCACTCTTAAGTGATCTTCTAAAGCTTCTAATCAGTATATGCACTCTTATGAACCTCTCAATCAAGTTCTTTCACTCTTTCAACTCACTATTTAATGAAATGCAGAAGGTTAATGAAACAGTTTCAATAACACATAAAGACACTATCAAGGTCTTTCACAATGGTCTTAAACTCACTATCAAGGAGATAAGAACCCACAAAGCAATGTTAGAGATCTCTAAGCTTACAAATCAGAACCTCCTCTTGTCATAATATAAGCTAAGATCATACAAACTCTAACATTAGCAAACACCATAAGACCTATTCCGCACAACAACAAAGACTTCATAAAACTTCTAAAACTCACAAGCAAATGTGAGTGGGCCCATAACCTGTTAAAGAACTAGAAGTTAGAAGCCACAACACTTAGCATCAGCAAGGTTGCACAGAAAGAGAAGTGCGGAATGAGATAGCTCTCACTTCCAACACCCTTTACTTATAAGTGGAGTTCACATCCAAAGTACATAGGCTTCATCTACATTCATCTAAAAGCCAGCCGCCTACGAGACCCTAAATCCAGCCGCCTGTCAAGACCTTAAACCTAACCGCCTGTCGAGACCCTAGCCGCCACTTAATCCCTAGTTGACTTTTGACTATTAAACTTACTATGGTTAAACTCAATGTAATTTTTTCTTAAACTTTAACATTACTTTCATTGTTTTATCAATATAGATATTTGATGGCATGAAATGATGTTCTTATTATAGAAATTATATAAATTGTATACCAATTTTATATATAGAGAGTGAGGTTTTAACATTTGAATGAATTGTATTTTATAAGATGATTTTTTAATATTTTATATTATGATGGAGAGTTATTGAGATTAGTGTATAAAATTTGAATTCAAATGTAAGTTCAAATACCACAGAAAAATAAATAAATAAATAAATAAATAAATAATATATGTATATTTATTTATCTATTTCTAAATAATTAATTGATCCTCACCAATATACTTCTTATAAAATTGAGAATCATTGTAATTACATTAGAGTCCTTAATATTGTGTACCTAAAAATCACATATTTTATTATTTTAATTAATAAAATATATATAGTAATTCTAAAAATAGTTTAATTTATTTATATCTATATTATAATTATAATTATAAATAAATCTATATAAAACTTTATTTAGATTTATTTTTAATTGATGATAAATATAGATTAATTAAAAGAATGGATGTGCTTTCAATGAGTTCTAGTTCATTTAAATTCTGAATTTGGAATATGGGTGGACAAGATGAGTTTTATGCCTTCCATAATCTTATCATCTCCAACTTAAGTGATTTTACAAGTACAAGATTTTATTTTTATTTTTAACATATATAATTGTAATAAATAAATATATTGAAAATAATTATAAGTACCTTATATATGAGAATTTATATTGGTTGTATTTCTTGTCATGCAGTATAAAAATATTTGGAATCTAAAAGTTACATGTGACTATGGTATTTATTCATGTAGATTATTTGTAAAAGCCTACTAATATTGAAAGATGTGTGAAATTTTTTTTAATGAGTTTAAAGAATATATTTGCAAAATCATTTGAATTAACTTCAAAGAAATATTTTCTTAGAAGTCAATCTACCAAAATGGTGAAACCATTAGTAGAATGTGTGATAAATGATGTTTGTGTAAGAGTCACATAAGTCCCTCTTATTTATGATATATAATCAAATGGAAGAATAAATTATCAAATGGAGGAGAAAGCACCCTTCTAAAACCATCATAAAATAGAGCAATTTTTTAAATATATATCTCCATATAAAATCTAGCACATTAGAAATTTTTCATATAATTCCAATAAATACATAAGAGATTTGTGAGGTAGTAGCTTGAAAATTATACAAAGGTGGTCACATCAACTTCTTTAAAGATTTGAAAGATATTATTGTGATTAATTCAAATTAGTTTGGTATATAAATAATAAAATCTATATTTAGTATAAATTATGAGTGCTTAGATGTACATATATTAAAATCTATTACAAATGAGAAAAATTATATAAATAGAGATAGTCTCAAATTAGTGCTTGCAAAGTCATTTAATGAAGAGAAGAAGGCATCTAAGAAGATTTTAGAAGAGAGTTCTTATAAAAACCTTAAAGATATGATATACGTAATGATGAAAATAAATATATGTTATGAAGAACATTGTAGTAGAAATTCAAACAAAATATATGTAGTTTACTAACTTTTGGTTGTTAAGATGTGATATTATATGAGAGTATCTAAAGCTTGCATGTAAGAAAGAGCTTTGGTTATGGAAGAATTGACAAGACCAATCCATTAACAAAAATGATTTGATTGAAGAAATGATTTCTAAAGAAAAATTTGAGGATCATGTCCACTATTGGTCTATAAATTCAAGAGATCCTAATGATTATTGTAGAAATGAAGCTCTAATCCTATTAAACTATCTAATGTAGAATAAAAAGATTGTGAACAAATGCTATGCAAATATAAAGACATTATTGACAGGTGAAGATTAAAATGGAATATTTGTGATTGAGGATAATATATTTTTAAACCAACACAATAAGATATGTCAGAAAACATCTCAAAGAAACAGATATATAAGCAAAGATCTAAGAAATATCTAAGCAAAGAGAAATTTACAAAGAAATATCTAAGCAAAAAGAAATTGCAAAAACCACATCTCCTCATGCTAGACAAACAAAGCTCAAGAAGTTGTTATATGAAATTAGAGATAAATTAATTGAAGTTTTGTACTGAAATAATGATGAAGTTGTAGACAAAGTAATCAAAGACATGGACAAGAAGTTAAATGACATTCAATATAAATTATTGGTAGAGATTTCAAAAAATACTATTAAAGTGATCAACTATTTAATTTGATCACAACAATACTAAGTGCCTTTGTATGTATATGCTACAACAAAAGATGTGAGAACATGTGAATGGTTGATTAGTAACTTAGTACCAAGATTGAAATTAGTATAATTGCTTGTGATATTTGATCAAAAGAGAAAGATACACATGATTAAGAAGAAAAAAAAAAAAAAAAAAAAAAAAAAGAGCAAAGAAAGAAAAAAGGTTTTTCTTTACGTTTGAAAATTAAAGTCTTGCGTGCAACCTGTTCATATGTAGTTTGGAGGTTGAGGATTATCACCATGCTAATAAAAGTGAGTGCACATGGAGTAGATCTTGGCTCCATGGTGCCTCATTTAAAGAAGTTACTACTTAAAGGTGTTGCCTTGATTATTCCAAGTGGGTCATCAGATATCTTGAAAAAGAGATTCCAAGCACTTAAGTTAATTTCTTGAAATGAGGGATTTGCTAAAATTTTCTGGAATTTCGGTGGAGATTCACTGAATCAAGGGTCTGATCAGTCACATGATTTGCGCTTTGCACGATCTCAAAGAAAGAGATATATAAGGGTGAGAAGATCGAGTTTTTTTTCAAGATTGAATCCAGCTTCCACGTCGGACCATGTCTCGGCATAATGTGCTCAGTCAAGCTGCCATTTCCTAAGTCGTTTTAGAAGTCTACATTACAATGGCAGGCTTCCTTGTGGTGTTGGTCATTTTGGGAGTGCCGGCAACGGTGGTGGTTCCAAGCTTCAGTGTGGCTGCACTCAGCCACGATGAAACCTTGTGGTGTCGGTCATGGCACTTGTATGGCGACCTGCATTAATCAGCCGCGAAATCTTGCGATGTACAATACCTGTACTAATGGGTTCCTTGTGTGTACCTTAACCAGGACATCACCTTCAAAGTTGACGCCGGGTGCAGTGCTCACTGGCTTTCGTTTCCGCTGAAGTACGTGGGTAGGCCTGGAGAAATTGAATGCGTGGAAATCATTCAAACTGGCGACCCTTTCCAACGGGTCTCAACACAACTGGGGTGCGGATTGGATGCTTGTCGACTACGCACGGCAGCCACACCGACAGCTTTACACTGTGAGAATCAACGCCATGTTCAACGGCTACTACGTTACTGCCAAGGAAGCGATTCCGACCTGTTCGCTAGTACAAGAGCTCCGCCCAGATTGCGTACTACGGGCTCGGAGGTTTCGATCCTAGAACGCGCGCTCGACTGTTCGATCTGACCTGAACAGTTGCGAGGATTGCAATCGAGAATCGGTGAATTCGTGAGAGGCGACGGGTTGCAACCTTCAACTTTAATCAGCAAGAGATCAGAAATACAGAAAGTGAACGAAGCAAAACATTCAATCGGTAACCTTGGAAGTGGGTACTATACTCCCCGGGGCTTCGCAAGGCTCATCAGAACCATACTTTTAGTGATTTCTGAGGGCATCCGCCAAGTTTGGAAAAGCTAGCGCAGGAATCCACAACGCCAAGGGTAGATTCTGAACTTAAACAGTTTTAAATAGACAACGGTTTTCAGTGTTGATGGTATGGTGCACGTCGAGGACTCCAAATCAGAGCTGGATGTGTGTTTGTGCGTGTGTATATACATATATGTATGTATGTATGAATATGTACATATACTTATGTTTGTATTTTCATGTAGTATTCGATTGCAGTGAGCAAAACGGAATCAGAATCTAATTGTTGGATTTGAAGAAAAAAAACGTCAACTGTAACAAGTGTCTTCAAATTGATGGATGGAAATGATGGATGGTGTTACTGGTTTTGAATTGCTCAAAAGTCTCGAAAAGTATATTTGCAGAAATACGAATCGATGTTGAAAGGCAAGGATCTTTCGACGTAAATGAAATTCACAAGCAGGAAAAACCTAATTGTGGACAAAGTATGCATGACACAAGCATGATCGTGTTCTGCATGAATCTAAATATGAAAAAGCACATTCTTATAATTAAATAGTAAATTTGTCTCTCACATGTGTGTGTGTGCGTATTATAGTTTTCAAAAAGGAATGAGTGATCTTTTCAATTATTTGCTATTGGAGTATTTGCAATATGATGATTCACAAAAATTGGAATTGAAATGAATACTTTCTGATTGACAATTTTTAATATTTGAATACTTATTAAAATGATATTGTCTTCAAGCACCAAAATTTATTATATCAAAAAAAATAATAACATAAAATTTAATTGAAGATATATCTTCTTAGATTCAATTTTGAATTTTGAATATTTTTTGAATGTTTGTGTAATATTAGTTATATTTTATAAGTTTTAACACATAATATAGCATAAAAAAATATTTAGCTTGTAAAAGTGTAAAATTTAATAAAAATCTCATGATACTTGTTATGTAATTTGGCTAAATAGATAGATTGTGCATTTTTATTTTTATTCTATTTGAATTTTAAAATTTTTAATATATATATGTATGTATAGATTTGGAGATGTATTATATTAAATTTTAATATGAGTTATTTTAATTTATTATATTTTTTGAGCAACATTGATATCTATTATGATTTTTGATCTGTTATCAATAATTATAATAAAATTATAAAATGTTAGACTTCTATCTTTAAATCTGTAATAAAAATTATCAACTATCATTTATTTAAATTAAAATATATTCTTGATTATATTTTTTATATCTTCTTAGATTCAAGAATATATTTTAAGCATATAGTCATTTGATTTTATTCTATATGTTTTGTTTTATTTTATAATATAACATGATATTTATTAATAAATTCAATAAATTTAACTAAATATTTAGTATGATTATTAAGTGTAATTATTATATTAAAACTTTCTAAAATATATTGAAACTTATGATAAATATTAAAAATTGATGTAAATGACTTCATTTATTTTTTAGTAAATATAAGAAGTATAAAAATAAATAAATAATTATATCATTTTTTTAAAATTATATTTTAATATGATACTTAATGTTACTATGATGCTTCTAAAATCTTAGTAAAAATTTCTTTGTACTAACTTACACAATAAATATACATAAAGCATAATAATCAATTAAATCATAATTTTTATTTATTTAGATATATGCATTAACCATATTCTAGACATTCCAACTAACTATCTAGATGTAATTCTTATGATCCTTTGTTGCAACTTTATACTATATTTATATTTTATTTATACTTTTATGTCATATTTCTTTTTTATTATAAAGTATATTTATACCAAAAAACCACTATATAAATATAAAAATATAATTTTGATATAAATAAAATCAATGTCCAAATATAAAAATATTTTATTTTATCATCTTCTTGTATGTGATATACAAATTTTTTCTTGAACTATGATTTTAATATTTTTAATTTTGTTTATTTTTTTTAAAAAAAATTATAATTTTTATTTAATTTCTTAATATAATATTTTATATTTAAAATTTTAATTACTTTCTTTATATGCTCATATTTTTTAGTTTATTTTGCCCTTGCTACCAAATTAGATTACTTAATCAATTGTAATTAAACCTGCATCACCATACGTGATGCATAAAAAGTGTCACTACTATAAATTATCTAATTATATAAAACTTTGTGTCAAGTACAAACCTCGTCTTATAAGATTTAATCTAGTCTTAAATTTATTATAAATAAATTGCCATAATTTTTTCACTATTTGGTAAAAAATTGAGTGATATAGTACTTGTTTTATACACAATAATTGTTGTATTTGTTATTTAAAATTTTCAAGTAATGTCACAATGAATCAAGCAAGTTACTCCATTATACTCAAAAATAATAATTATAAACATATCAATACTAATTTATTATGTGTTATTTTTATTTTTATTTTTAATAAATTATCTTTAAGGACTTTGGCAAGCCAATCCATTCTTTTATAATAGCATTTATTCTAAAAGATATTATTATTTTTATTTATTTTTCTTTTTTTGAAAACTTTAAAATAAAAATATATCAGTTTGGTGATTGCACGTAAAATTTAGAAAAATACCAGTTTTATATTTAACAATAATTTTATTTCTTCAAATAGAAAAATACTTATATTGAATGAGAAAAAAATTCTTATTTTCTATCTGTTATATTAATCTTTTATGTATTATGTAACTTTTAGTATTAACAAATAACAATAAAAATAACTCTAATATTTCAGATGAGTAGTTTAGATTGTTAATGTAAATAAAAGATGCACTTGTTTTTTTTTAATGGTAGAAGAAAAGTCTACAGAAATAATTATCATACTTTTTTTTTTCTCTTATTTATAATGCTTTATTTTAATTGAAAAATATAAAATATACACTATGTAAAAATATAATACTAGTTATAAATATTAATTAAAATTTTATTCATATTAATGACGAAAAAACATAAATTTTAAAATAAATGTATAATACACATTAGAACATCAAAGATAAAAGAAGAAGATAAAGTATTTCATTGTATGGCCAAAGATTTTTCTACCATTATATTTTTTACAATCTAAAAAATATCAATATTTGTTTTTATACCCAAAAGTGTAGGATATTTTATTTTTATTGAAGTAAAATTATTTATATTAAAATAAATATTATTTTAAATCATGGTTTTTTTATAATATTCTTCTATTTAATCTTAAAATATCTTATATTTATTGATAGTATGTTTTATTCATCTTATATATTTTAAAAGAATTGTGAAATAATATTAGCAATTTTTCTATATGACATTTTAATTTCTAAGAAAACAGGAACAAAAATAAATTAGAACATTTTTTGTTGATATTTGTGTGCACATTGCAAGTAAATCTAGTAAATATTTAATAATTTGAATAACAAAATATTAATATAGTAAATTTATAAATATTTTTAAAAATATATATTATACACATATGTTATATATATATGATAATATAGAATTGTAATTGTTCAATAACTAATATAAAAAATAAAGAATAAAAAAATAATTCATATAACTTAAGTGTAAAAATTTCTTATACATAAACAAAAATGGTATATATATCAAAAATAATTATTGTAGTATATAACTAGGTAACATTTTTGAGGTTTAATTAGAGCCATAAGACTTGTTATAGCCTTCAATTCTATTATATATTGTTTAAAAATTATTATTAATATAATGATTATATAATGATAACAGTAGTAGAATGAAATCTATTTTGTTGTAATACCTTATTATTATATCTTAAAATATTGGCACTTTTGTCAATCATAATGGTAAATAAAATCTAATATGATTTCTAAAAAGTAGATTTTTTTAATACTTATTATAAAATTTAGCATCTATTCTATGTAAAATAAAGAATTTAGTATTTCTTTTTTTGAAACTATATAATGTTTCCAAATATTAATTCTATTCCAAACTTTTTGGTATTGATAATTATTGCTTTGAGATTTTAAAAACCAAGCAATAATAATTAAAAATAAATAAATATATATATATATATATATATATATGATTGGATATTAAATATTGTGTTTACTAAGGTCAAAAAAAATATTATTAATTTTTTTTGTAGACATTTTTACCTCTTAGATATAATAAATTTTGGTCTTTGATATTGAAGTGTAGATTCTTATACTTGGAAAACTTTAGAAAGTTCATTTCTGTTTTATAATATCCTAATAGACTTAAGCAAATAATAAGGGTTTGCAAATATTTTTTTATTAATATCAAAAATTTATATTCTTTTATTTTTTGTATATACATAAATAAATAAAATTAAAGTATGTATGTATCTATAATAAGTCCTACTATATAACATAGTATATGTCTAAATTACTTACAGCAGTAAAAATAAAAATAAAACTTTAACTTGATCAAAATGTATTTATATATGCAACAATTTTTTTCTTATGCAAATTGTTAAATTTGATGCATTTTGAGGCATAATATGTAGCCATCAAGATGGATGTGTATTTTTTATATTATATATGTTTAAAAAAAAAATTGTAAAAATATAGACTCTTATTTATAAATAATTGAGTTGATAAAGCTATAAATTAATGCATAAATTAAGTATCTTTAAATTCTATAAATTGAAATTTCAAATACAAAATTATAAGAATCATAAAAATATGTATAATAATAATATATATATTTTTAGCCATATTGTTAAACGGATTGAAAACTTATTCATACTTATTCTGAATTTATGTAAAACTATGTAGTTAAAAAAACTATGTTGGTAAATGTAATGTGCTCTTTTATAATTTCACCAAGTATGCACTTCACAAAGTTATCTCAAACTACAATTTTTGTTTAAAGCAAAAAAAAGAAACACAATTTCTTATTTATAAAAACAAAGAGTTTGTTCTGACAAATGTAAAACATATACACATTCTATGTGTAAGAAAAGAATAATAATAACAGTATTTTCACTACATCCACAACTCATTGAAGTAAATAATGAGGTAAACATCACTATTCCATTTCTATGGAACACCACTTGTAGTAGAACCATTAAACAACATAGACTTTCACTTGAAAATTCAATCTAAAACTAAATAAAATAAAAGAAGGAATTAAAATAGAGGTGAATAAAACTTTCAAACAAAAGATTTGAATGCAATTTACAATGACATTGAACAACAACATGTCAAGTTAGTACAGAAAGGTTGGCAGCTCAAATCCCAATAAAGAAATTGCTCACCTTGTTTGATGGATGATAGGAATAGAGGGAAAATGACCCTCTGACGTTCAAACGACAAAACAAAAAAGAAAAAAAAACAGAAAATTGAATACAACAGACAAAGCAGTCTGGGAAGGCATACATGCAGATAGAAAGAAGGCTGAGTGCAACAGGGTGGTGCATAGCAGGGCCTCATAACAATGCAACAGACACATAGTAATAATAAAATAAAAATAATCCTAATAAGTGCATAATGTGCTCTCTGGCAAGACAGTGAATCAGTCAGGCATCCACCAGATGGGCACAATCCAGCTCCAGTGCAAGGAAAGTGTTTCCATCCATTGTAACCAGATCCAAGGTGACACTTTCTCTGCTTTGGATCCTTCCTTCCTTACCTCCCTCCTTCACTGCTCCCATGTTTTGATTACATGCCACATCGCGCAGTATTGCACTGTTCCACCCCATGTGTGTCTTTGGGTAGTCTTCGAAGTAGTGTGTGTCCCCTAGGCTCTCTCCCTTTCCTTTACTGGAGGGGTGCCATCATACTAGCCTACTTTGTAGGTGCTCCATTTTTCTCTTGAAGACGAACCAGTTGGAGAGCTGCGGATGCTTCTTAGTCGTTGCAGAATGTCGTTGTTCGCTGTCAGTGGGTGTTGCTCACGTGAGCATCGTTGGTTGGTGCTTTCTCTCTTCTGATTCTTGGGGCTTTGAAGTGCCAATCCTGTTTGGCGAAGATCGTGGTTTTGGTGATTTGTGTGAGTGTCTTTGAGCGTGTTTTGCAGTTTTTTTTGAGTGAGATTAGGGACTCGGCATGTTTTAGGTCGATGGTGTGGTTTTTGTCGATGGACGCTCGATGTGTAGTTCTTGTAGAGAGGGCCTCATCTTGCATTAGAATGAGAGGTGATTGCTTTTTCCCTCTCGATAATGTCCACACCTTCAGCTTCTGAGGCTGCATTGCCAGGGCTTGGCTCGATTGCTCGGTTTCGAGCTTCGGGGGAAGACTGTTTTAGTTCTCTCACACCAGTCGAGAACAATGGAATCGCAACAGTTTAGGTTAGGCAAGAGCAGATGGACGAGGGCATCTGATGATGGATAATAGCAATGATGCTGAGAATGCAATTTTGACTCGGCTGTGATAGTTGTAACAACTGCAAAGCACTGAGGAGTTGATTGATCGCACTGAAAGGCGGGAGGTCAGCGAGAGTATTTGAAGCTGAAACCATGCTGTGCACCTGTAATAATCAGTTCAAGTCCGATGAGAATAGGGGTTCATTGACTCCTCAGCCTCGGGTTCGAAATGTTTCTCGACAGCTTTCTGAGAAGTTGAGAGATGGCGAGCTGAAGCTTCTGCAAGGTAGCATCCGAGAAGCCGAGGTCTCCCTCCGAGAGGCGCTCTCCATCAACAATGAGGTTCATCTTGTCCTTTGCATCCGCCTGGGTTGGTCTTTGATTTTTCAACGATGATATTCCTCGAGTGGTTAAGTGGTAACCTGATCGGTAATGGATTGTGTTTCCTCTCTTAATGCACACCTTCAAGTGCTTTTCGCCATCGCAAAATACTCATCACATTTTTTTCGTCGACGATTCGATTGTAGTATTAGCGTTTCTGAGTACTGTTGTCTGGGACTTGAACAGGAGGCTCGAGCATTGCTTGGCCGTCTTGAGTACGATAGGGGAAACTACGAAGGAGCCCTACAAGTTTTGGAAGAGATTCAGGCTCACAACTTCGGTACAAGCTTGCGATTTTTCATCCAAGATTCCAAAATACAGCAGAAGAAAGGAAAACCTACAAAGGGTACTGATGCTCTTGGCACTTTCTTACATGGTGCCAGTTTACTTCTAGAGGCGCTACATCTCAAAGCTAAGTGCTTGCAGGAACTTGGGCGGCTCTCGGGTATGGAAATTTCTGACTAGTACTGCTATGATCCTAATCTTTGTGCCTAGTTTCTGCAGTTGTCAAGCTCAAACTGTAATGATTCGTGAAGATCAGGAGCTCACACTTTTAGGTCACCATTTGCAGACGCTACCCGAGAATGCAAACTTGTGCTTGATACGATGGAGACAGCAACACCCGCGGGTTTGCCTGATGAATGGGGAAATACTAGGATTGCCCAAATGCTCTCGAAATCCGTGAAGCTGCTACCTGAGATTCTTCTCGAAATGGATCGGACAAGCGATGCAATGGTAGCATATCGGCGTTCGCTTTTGCGTTTCTCCTGGTGTTTAGATTCCCACGACCTGGTGCACATCATGAAAAGCTTTGCAATCTTGCTTCTGTACGGGGGTGTTGAGGCTCCTCGTGCGAGCTTGGGGGCCCACGTGGAGGGTGCTTTTACCCCAAAAAACAATACTGAAGAGGGCGTATTGCTTCTGATGATACTTCTTCGCATAATGAACAAAGAGCAAGGCTACTTTGACTACACTGTTTTTGAGCATCTCTCCCTTGCCTTGTCGATATGTGGCCAACTAGAGACACTCGCTCACCAGTACGAGGCGCTTCTACCAGGAACCTTGTCTCGACCTGATCGGTGGTACAGCATGGCGCTCTGTTATGCTGGAACTGGACAAAACTCAATCGCACTAGACCTTATGCGGAAATCCCTAGTGGAATCGGAGAAACCCAAGGACGTGCCTTCGCTTCTCTTGGCAGCCAAATTGTGTGCGGGTAAGCCTGAGCTCTGTGGTGAAGGAGTCGAGTATACAAAGCGCGCTATTTCGAGCCTGCCCCGAGGCGCCGTATCATACCGAGCTTGTGCATTGCATATTCAGGGTGTTGCACTTCGTTCACAGGTCCAACTTACGCCGTCGGATGCTATGAAAACCAAGCTGCATGGAGAATCCCTTGAAGCATTACAAGTGAGTTGCTTCTCCACTTTTCTGACCATGTGTAATTGCGATCTCACTTACAATGTGGTGCAATTATTCAAACGTTGTTAGTTAGTTGTAACAATGCAACGGTTCACAGAGTCACGGCATATTCTTTTCGCAGGAAGCTGCTGCTCTTGACAAAGGAGACACTGCCATCGTTTTTGACCTTGCTCTTGAACTTGCTAATCAAAGAAAATCAAGCTTAGCATTAGATTGTGCAAAATATTGCCTTGATCGGGGAGCTGGAGCACGTGTTCATGGATGGAGGTTTTTGGCTTTGGTGCTAACAGCCCAAGGTAGGCATGCCGAAGCGGATTTAATACTGGAGGCTGCTTTGGAGGAGACATCTCCATGGGAGCAGGGGTCCTTGTTAAGAACTCGGGCTAAGGTCCAATTAGCCTTGGGGCAGCATCTGCTTGCAGTTAAAACCTATCAAGTCTTGCTTGCACTGTTGCAAGAAGAGAAAAAGGACCACGATCTCGGTACCATTGGCAGGAGAAAGGTCATACACTAAATTAATTCAATTGACTGCTTGACTCTGCTTGTTTGAAGTGCAATGGTGTGATATATCCCCTAAAACGAATGGGATTGGATTGTAAATGTGCAGGCGGGTCAAAGGGTGGAAGAGGCAGATGTGTGGCATGATTTAGCTCAGGTGTACATACAGCTTAAGCAATGGGGAGATGCTGAAACATGTCTTGAGAAAGCTCGAGTACTGCTCGACTCTTATTCTGCAGCCAACTGGCATTACAATGGTGAGAATCTGCACTTGACTTAGTAATGCACTTGATGTAATACCTAGGCTCTTTTGAAACCTATCTTCATTGGTCTTGAAATCATGTGCTGGTTTGATAGAGAGAAGAAATCCAGGACCTTGAGAAGAGTCTACTTTTGTCATTCCCGTAACCAGCTGTTTAGTTGCTCATGTTTCGCAAGTCTTATCTTACTTATACGTTTGGGCTTGTAGGATTGCTTCGTGAAGAGCAGGATCTACTAGAAGAAGCCATCCTATGTCATAAAAATGCCCTCGCTGTAGACTCAACATATGTTGACAGCAAAGTTAAGCTCGGTGCTCTTCTGTGGCAAGCAAATGGTGTGTTAGCAATCTCAGTGGTGAAGAGTTATCTTGCTGAAGCCTTACAAGCAGAGCCCACCCATGAGGAGGCCTGGTACCACATGGGCATGTTGCAGAAGGCTGAGGGGCGCAGGCATGAAGCTGCTGAGAGCTTCCAAGCTGCACTTGTGTTGGAGCAGTCCTCACCAGTTGAAAAGTTCTCCTCGGTTACTCCGGCCTTACTTTGGTAAATATATCAACTCGATCGGCTTAAGTTGGCGGAGCCCCTCATTATTTGAAGGCTTTCAGAATGGGTTTCAGTGAGCAATACTCCGGATCGAGAATGCTTGACCACACGTGCTCTTAGGTAGTTAAGAAACCCCAGTAGATGTTTTGCTCTCTTGCTATTGAAAGTCATATTGCACACTTACCTGAACACATTTGTCTCGTCCCTATTCAGGAAAAAAAACATATTGGAAGTAGAATTATTTTAACAGCTCCTAGTGGAGCTGATTGTACATAAAGGTAGGATCCCCTTCCTGAGAACAGATCGCGCTGTCAGGTTTTGTAGGGGTAATTGATTTCGAAGAACTTATGACAGTAGGAAAAAGCACATGCAAAAAAAAACTTCATGAAATGAATGGCTTACACAGGAAGCATTTTTTTTTTTTTTTTTAAAATCAAAATATCTCGTATCGAAGATATGTGTCCCAAATCCCAAATCCTTTCATTCTATTTGCAGTGTACTATGGCTAGCCAGCTAATTTTCAAGAGTCATCACAGATCATGAGGTTTTAGACAGCTAAGCTCTTTCGCCTTTAATCGGAACGCTCTGAAATAGGTTTAAGTCTGTTGATCCAGTGGGAGCTTAAGATCCTGCTCTTGATTGGTGGTAGAACCCTTTAGTACATCTTTAAATTTTATCTATTAGGCCAAAAATACTGGTAATGCCATACTATGTCGACTTTTGGTGCAGATTAAGCGGTGAATATTCTTGTGTCCAATATCGCGAGTACCTAAAAAAGACTTTTCCAAAGAGAAGTGCTTGGCCTTTACCATGTTATATGATGCCTTTGAATATGAAAATAGGAAATTTAATAGTAACGATTTAGAAATTATTAAAAAATAAAAATAGTATTATATTTTAATTTTGAAGAAATAAAATTTTATTGTAGATATGATAATATTTATTGTTAATAGCTCCTGCAAGTCATATTTTTGCATATACTTTTATGGTGTTGCTTATGGAGTTGTGTATTCTTATTTTTTTTGATAAAAAGACTATATTAAAAGCACTTGTATAGGTTTTTTGGATTGTGGTGTAGTATATTTGGTAAGTAATTGTTAAATAAAAGACATTTATAGCTAGTTTTTTAAAAATTATTTCATACCACAAAAATTAAAATGAATAAAATTAAATAAATTCGAAAATTATTATTCACTAGATTGTTTTGATGGTCAAAAACTTTCACAATTCACATAAAAACAAAAACCTTTGAAACACACATGGCATCTTAATTTATGCACACCAAAAGTATAGTACATTGCTTTTGAACATTTGTAGTATTTTTTTTGGTATATATTAAGTTGCAAGTTTATGAACCGTTGTGTGATGAAACAGTTCAATCTAAATAAATAAACAAATAATAAATATCAAGTGGCAGCAAATTTGGGTACACAAATCTCAAGCATTAAGCCTTGAAGTTATTTTCTTGTTTTTCTTCCCCTTTTGAATAGAGTAGTGTTTCAGTTCCATGGGCAACGTAACTAAAATTGAAGTCCGAGTCACAAGTTTCATCTAAACTGAAGCAGTTTTCATAACCATGAGAATGCAATGTCGATAAATGAAAACAACCATGCAAAACAAGAGCAGAAAACCATGAACTTAAGAGACAATATCCAAAGCTGTTTTTTCTAATGATCTTCTATTCCACGTAACATTCAGGATTTCATTCTGATGCAAAAAACCACACTGTACAAAACTGTCAACGTGTTCAGGGAAGAACATTCTGCACCCAATACCGACCTTGCTAGACTACATGAAGTAACTCAACATCCACGCTTGTTTATTTCAGACCTGATATAACTGGAATCTGGAATAGACTAATATACAACATGAAGGCTATGTTTAAAAAAAAAAAAACAACCTGAAAGTGATGGATGCTAGGCAGTCACATAGTCCATGGATGAGGCGATTCAACCAGACAGGCAATATAGTGAAGCCCTGAGACACAATGGAAGTGAGAAAATGCACTTTACCACCGATCACCTTCGTTTGTTTGCCCTCATACCTCCTTCGACCACCGGCAGAGAACGTTACACATATCAGATAATTTGCGCAAAATACTATTCACTTGTTATTCCCTTTACTTTCCTGCAGTGTCGGTGCCTCTTGAACCAGGCCGGCGAGTGGCGACAGATCGCCAGAAACGATTACACAGCGAAAGGCGTTTTTGCTCAACTAATGGCTTAGGACCTGCCACGCTCAACCAGACGGGCAAGAACACAAGCCCGTGTAACGCGCCTAGAACAACCAGGCCAAGGTACATCCGGAAATAGTACACCTGGAAGTTAGCAATTTGAGGGATAAAATTAGCTCTCTTGTGCACAGGACTCGCAAATTTTCCATCAACTTGTACCCAGCTATAAAAGCAGCAGACAAGTTGTGGTAAGCTAAAAAGAAAAGAATGAAGGTGATCACTGACCTCAAAAATCTTAGACTGTGCGAAATTGAGCACCAAAACTCCCACCAATTTCGTAAGAGTGATTCCACTGCAGGAATTTTAAAAATTGGTTATCATTACCATCAACAAGTTGTTCATATGAATTTCAAGCGAAAAAGCGGCTATTTTGGAGAAGATGCAATAACGTTCTTTCTTTGAGAAAATGTACCTGAAGACTGGTGCTCCCATCAGAACAAGAGCTTTGCTTGCTCTCTCTCCCTTATCTCCTGTGCTCATCTGCACACACCGTAGTTGATGACCCTAGCCAATGAGCTTAGATTACCAGAGTTTCCATTTATTTATCGATGCAGGAAAATGAAATATATCCTTGAAGGAAATCCCCAAAAAAGAACAGAGGTGCTTACAGTGAAGGCATGAGTGATGTGGACACAAAACTCGACGGCAATGCCAGTAGCCATCACCAGGTTCACAACAGATATAGCATTAAGTTGGATGTTCCATATCACCATGAGGCCCTGCAAACCGCGCAAAATAATCAGCAAGTTGAGAAAATTAGTAGAGTGTAAGCTAAAAGTCACAACTGCATGATGTCTGGCTTTGACAGCCCAACCTACTCGATGGTTGGCAGATCTATTCATTCCTGAAGCAATATGCTTACACGTGCAGTACCGCACTCCTCAAAGCATGTAAATGGTAGGTGTATGGTGATTTTAGAAGAAATGGGAAGACATAAAACTCACCATCAGATCAACAATTATCATTGAGATAACAAATATGATAGTTATAGCCGTTGAAATACTGCACAACAGACACATACAAAGTTCTCAGATCTAAAAACCTGGTAGTCCTAATTTTGGATTTTCCATCAGACACCAAGAAGTATCATGTCATTTGTCACGAAAAATGTTTACCCAAAATCAAGGATTAGAGAAGTAACGAACCTCATGGTAATGACCAAGCAAACTACGAAAACAGCCGCTGCAAAACACGAAGAACCAAAACTAAGTTAAATTCCATTTCAAATTTGGTCTCAATAGCACAAGATTATATCCAAGTTCTCGCTCTTCACTGGAATACCACAAGTACTGAACAACAAATGTACTCCGTACAATTCAAGCGCAGCTCACTTAATGCATTCAACACTATCCAATGTACTTGCAGTGATCATCTAAGGAAATATTATGCCACCCTCAGCATTGTTTTAAGTGAATGGTTAAGCATGCACCAAAAGGAGCAACTGATGACTTTACCCAAAGCAACTGAGAGACCGAGAGCGGTAGTGTTCTTAATGTCCAGATATTGCTCAAAAAATATGTAGAACACTGAATAAGGAAACACCTCAATCTGCACCAGCAGCATTACACTTGTAAAACGATAGAGTAATTTGATAAATTTCGCTGCTATTATTTGAACAAGCTTCAAGTCGTAGCATCATAATGAAAATAAACAAGAACAGAAACAAATGCACTCAGGTGAATTATGACAACTTACGTTTAAAGACTTAGATATTTTCTTGACGAAATTCTTAGTTGCACGAAGTGCTTCAATAAAATCACTCTGCGACAAATTCAGTAAGGACACAATTCAATGCCAATGACAATCAAGGGAAGATAAAAGCTGGAGCAAGAAGACGAAGGTTCCAAAATAAAGAGAATGAAAACAAACACGAGACCCTTATTAACAACCCACCAATTCATGGCCTACAAACAAAAAATCCTCTTTCAGAATTGTTACTATATGTGATTCAATCATCGAATTGAGCAACGACCTCACCCTCCATATCAACACTGTTAGAGCGAAGCCACCACTACAGTGAGAAACGGAGTGTACAATATCATGGATCTATACATAAACTTATGAAAACTGGTCTTCATACCTGCTTGTTCAAAGGAGTGTGATACGAACGAAATTCGGATGCCTTTATTATCCCACTATCGTATCCTGGAAAGTTGAAATAATGCCAAGTAATATGCAATATATTCCAGGTTAAGAAAACTTCTGGTGTTCATCAATAGACTTACAAATGTTCGTTCAAAGAAAAAGCACCAGTAGATGCCACCCACAACAAGTATAAGTGCGTAGATCCAGAGCCATCATTTGCGACATTTGGACATATTTTTGTGTTACAAGTTCACTCATCAGCGTCATTACTTCTGAAGTTGAAACTACAATAGAAAAAGTGATAGTTGAGATGAGTACCCGCAAGGTCAAGACTGTTTGTATAGGCTCCATGGCCGCCTTTGGAACAATCCGCAGAAGGAAGTGCGGCCAAAAACCATGGTAATTTGCTCCGAAATTGCTCAGTTGATGGTCGTCCTTCAACTAAATCCGATTGCAAGAAACACTGCACAATTTTTTGTTTTTTCATAGAAAATCTTAATTCATCAGCAGATCAACTAAGGGTAAATTTGTAGATCACAACAATACCATATTTGAATACATACATAAAAGCACTGAAATTGCTAAGGGACAGCGTCGAAAAATACTGAAGTACATGAAATGTTATTAGATTAACCCAAAAACAACATTCAATAATCATCACAGAAAAGCACAACCAATCCAGACTGAAGATTGGGGAAATCTACGAGTAAAGAACCCCTTTGGACTATTAATGACTAGACTAGGTTGACTTACCGTAGTGCATTCACTACATGTGTTGTTTAGTCCACACTGCATGCAAGACCACAAATTAGTATAGTACTTCAGAATTTTGGTGAAAAAAATACTTTATTAGGTGCATGTAGCTTTTATACCATTCATGTCCTACTGCACTCTAATTCCAAGTAACATCCATGTCAGAAATCCTTAACCTTGAATCCCACTCGTATGAATCAATTGCAAGCGAGCGTACCTGATCATCTGGGGGGCAATAGCCTCCATCTTGAAATTTTCGGCAGCAGCCAAAGGCGTTTGGTGACAGCCATATCAGGAAATCGTCTAACCAAGATGCAGCCGGTCGAGCGATAAAACTTGATTGAGGCGACAAAGCTGCTCTTGAGATCTATGAACAGAAAATGATTCACCTGTTTAGTACAGGTTCAGCAGCACATGGTTGTCTCATTAATACTACTATATACAACTTCGTTTGCAGTATTACAATCAGCAATTGAGTTTCTGTGTGGAGATTGAAAGGATTACCTCATTAAGCAAGGAGTTCGGATCACACTGATTGATGGAGCATAACTTGTTCGTCTGGTTACCACCAAAACTGCAAAGATCGAAGGGATGTGTAAGAGACTTTCGCACATCAGTAGCAGAAATGCATGCACTTGGTACACCTTAAATTTGCTCTAGCAAAGACAAACTGATTATGTTCCACTTTAGCCAAAAACGTTTAACACTCTAATTCCTCGGTGATTTCAATTTACATGATGGAATTGAATGTCAACATTTTGAATAGTGAACAAAGCATAAACAAAATGTAAGGGAATGGATTCCAAGAACCTGTAATTATAATCCTTGACAACAAAGTATACAGGTGGACCAACTCGAAGATACTCAGTTATATTGTCAAAATAGCCCTGCAAATCAATAATTGTGCTTTAATGGCACGAGTAAATGGCGTGATATGAAGACAACCACAGTGCATAGTGTATTTACAGTGCTCTACTGTTAATTTTAACCTTTACATCAATGGCATCAAGATACGATGGTATAAAACGTGCACCCATCATGAAAAATGTGTAGTGATCATGCACAAACCTGAAGGTACGAATCATTTGGCAAAACAATCTTCTGTTCCAAACCGATTGAAATTCTTGGAATGACTGCCTGTAATCAAAAGAACAGGAGGAATCAGATCACACAAGCTGCCTTTCCGAAGATAAGTTTGAAACTATCAATCTTATGCATCAAAGCACATAAGTGAGCGCAGCGACTTACAATGCTAGCGAACAGCAACCCAAAGAAGACGGCCAAGACAGAGGCTTTTACTGCTGGAATGCTCAAAAATGGAGCATGATAATTCTGCAGGTTGCACAAAATAAGAATCATTCAAGCGAGGTACATACATTCTTCAAATATATTTACTTTAGACGGGGCTCTCAGGATATCATAACAAATGTCATCATGTAAGTTTGCACTACATCCACAACACTTGCATGCATAACCTCACAACAGTAATTGTCAGCGAGAGTTGTTGAATTGAAAAGCAGTGCACCAGTATATAAACAAATACTAAAGAACAAAGAAAGGTTGCCATCTGAAAACTGTACCTTCATGTATCGCAGAAGCAAACCAGGATTATGACGTTGCTCTTTTGGTAATCCTGAATTAAAGAATATTTGTAGTCTTAGCAGTCAACTTCATACTAGCGAATAAACTTTTTCAATCTGGTACTGAGGATTGGGCACATCCTCTGTAAGTTGCTTCATATGATGCATTAGACTTCAAACACAAGGTTTTGAAAATTAGAACAATTGTCTGTTTTGATTTCTACTCTATTGGAGAAAAATCTCACCCAATGAAACGTCATCTGGTTCTTTTCTTCCAACATGAATGCAGGGAACGCAGTCTACACGACCACTTTCACTTCTGCGGAAATCGAGAGTAAGAAGAGCCACGAACGCAGTGATTTGTAGCATGTAATCCAATAACACCGCTACCGCTGCAATTCACATCCAGAATGAAATCAGTGAAAATAGTTCACCGATGAAGGTTACACAGCAGCACATGAATTTGTAGAACAAAACTCATTACACCAAAAGCTTCGGTAAGAACTAGTACCTGCAAAGAGGGAAAACACTCTACAAGCAGGCATAGGCGTGGAGATTCCCACAGTGAAAGCCAGAACCTCAGCTACGCTTGCAAGTGTGATAGAAGGACCCACTTCTGCTAGGGCAAGCCCTACACGAGTCTCTAAGTTAAAATTTAGGTCTTGACGTTTTAAAGCATGTACTAAGATGCACATATTGTCCACACCAACCTGCCAGTGAAGGAAGAGATGTAAGAGCGCACATGAACCCATTGCAGATTGAATTCAATCTTCTAGATTAATACACCTTAAGAAATAGTGCGAAACTTCTGCTTCTCCTAGTCATGGCAAGGCTTCAGTAGCTGGACCTGACCCCGTCCAAAAACCCACCCACTCAAACAAAGGGCTTACATGCAAAAGGACAAATGAATGGCCGAGGGAGAGAAAGTAAAATCACATACCGCAAGAACAAGAAATGGAATGACTTCCACAATGATTAATGTGGAGTGAACTCCAAAATAACTGCAAAGCCCAATGGATCCAAGTACCGAGAAAGCCACGATGGCCACTCCTGCGAATCCTAGTAGTACCTTTGAAGAAATCCAATGGACATACATGTAGAAAATGTATCAGTATTCATTTAGTGGATTTTCTTTAGATCTGTCCAACTAGAATTTTCTTTCCGCCTTTCCACATAATGTGCGACATATTTTGATCAAAGTATGCATCACGATGAAGTGAAGTTTTCCGCACCCAATGGCAACAAATCATCGTAATGAATGCTATGTGAAAATCTACAGACCCTAATTTCCGTAACAGTGGATAGCCAAAAATGAAATCACTGCATTATATCCAATTAATTCTGTAGATTCAAAAGAGCTGCGGCCTCTAGAAAATTCCTTACGCCCCAAAAGAGATAGCAGAAAACACATGACGGAGTATCTGTACCTTAGAAGTCACGTAAAATGGAGCAACAGAAGGATTCCAATCTCCTAATGTAAAGGCAATGTACACAAACATTACAAGGTAGCTTATCTGCCAAAAACATGCACACAAACACAAATTTTCAGTGTTGTACATCAATCCACAAGTACCATTTACACTTGACACAATCACCACCATCATCAGGAGGCCGAGTGACTTGGTTTCGAAGCAACAAAATAATGAAGCCATGGAATATGTGCATGCTAAAAGTAGAGGGCCTTAAAATTTGTACAAGTCAAACTATAAACATCATATTACTTTGATACATCAGAAACAAAAACGTTCTAATTGGATGCAAGATATGATCCACCCTTATGCTTATACATAGAGCAAAACTGCAGATAGTTTAATAAGGAATAAAAGGTAAAGATTAACTTACTCCAATTGTCAGAGCATCTGCATAGCTTTCTCTTTTCAGCTCTGCCTCAATTGAACTCTCAGAAGAATAAGAAAGGGTTAAATTATTTGCTATTGCCATTTCCACAAGCTCTTCCTGAGAAATTACACAATTTTGAGTGTGAGTACCATATTGTGAATACTATATAATACTTTCTGTAGTAATATGATTCATAGTGTCAAGGTTCATACATAGCCTTGTGTTTGTGGGACAAACGACGCAAGAGATAGAACACGTCAATATAGACAACAAGGTGATCATCATACAAAATGTTTAAATTTCTTAATGAGACTGCACCCAAGGAGTAAATAGGAATACGTCAAATACCTTAACAACGCGAATAAATTCCTTTTCCCAGGCTATGGCAGCAGAATTCCCCTCCTCTGAAACTGCATTTATAACTGGATAAGTCACCACCAAAGCTGTAGCCTGTAAGAAACGGCAATCACTATCAGAACAAAAGGATAACGAATAAGGTTAAGTACGAAACTATCAGCACGTGAAGTTGCAATAAAGTGAGGACGACTAATTATACAATGTTAGCAGAATGAATTCAAACCAAATTAGAATACTGATAACGGAAGCACAAAAATAATAATCCACATCAATCACGGAGGGATGAAAAAATGACCTGGGTATAGTTATTCCCTGTAAAACCACCCAAAATGGTGGTAGGATCCACTGGTCCACCGAAAGCACTGAGACAGGTCTCAGATGATGAATAGTACTGCCACAACCACCATACAATTACTTTACTGCCATGTAAAGGCGAAAACAGTAACTAAAGTGTTCCTGTCAAAGAATGCAAGGATGCTTTCAACGTCTAAATACATTCCATATAGCCCAAAAAAACGTGCTTGGAGACGAAGAAAAAATTGGAAAATTCTGTGGTGTATTACCTGGAAACAGAACTCTGCGTGAGAGGCACCCTGAAATGTGCTCACATTCATTTGGAAGTACTGCAGATTTAACAATAAACCGGTAATACGTTAATTTTCAAGTAAAAGAACACACAATAGGAGAAAAGTGGCTGCCAGACTTAAGAGAAATAGAATAACTCACACCTGTAGAATGCTTTGAGTCGCGCACGGTGTTCCTAAAGGCTTGAGACAAATATCTTGAAGGGAGATCAGTTTTCCAGAGTGGTTCCCTCGCACATTGTCAACCTGCACATAGAACAAAGAAGAAAGTACGTCTTGTAGGGCTTAGGGTTCATAACGAATAACATATACAGAGCATTAGGCTCCACAACATTCAGTGATGCTAGTTTGTGTCTCCTCAGCAAGAAAAGCAAAAAGAAATTGCAGAATAAGAGCATGTGAAGAAAGATGATAATTGTCGATATCAGACCTTCTCTTGAAAGTCGAAAAGAAGCCTCAAATTATCGTCCGTCACAATACTTGGTGGAGGCGAATGCTTGTTTTCTGGAACTGTTGCCAGAATGAGCTGCACACCAAAAATATCACGCGAGTCGAGGCAATTGACAATCACGACTGGTAATTGCAGATAATATAAATATCTTTATCATATGCATAAGGGAATTACATCTGAGAATAGTTGGAGTGCATTGTGACCAATCAAACAATTTCAATCAGATCTTTCAATACGAATCTAAGGTGTACATATTTGATTACAGAAAATATATATAAACATGAAAGTTTCGTACCTGCTCAATTCTGTAGAAAGGCGCTAGGTGACTGTCGAAAAATGTTTTTTCTTCTGCAGCCTTACTTCCATAACTTACCCAAAGCTACAAAAGGACATTCCACACACAGTACGGGATGACTAATCTTCGAAAACCTCCCGATTAAGCAACAGCGCGAAATCTGAGCTATTAAATGAGGTGAAAACGTCAAATTACCTTTTCTGGACGTGTCTCAACGTGAAGGCGGATCAAGCCCAAACAGAGAACTACTGTTATTACAATAGCGATTGCCAAGACCTTCTTCGTATTGTAGCCGACCCACTCCCCATATATTCTGTATATGTTCAAACACTTCGTATCACAAGAAAGGTCACAAGTGCAGACAATTTCTCAAAACAATCTACGGTGGAAACAGATCTGATATACACTAGAGAATTGGAGCAGCAGGAAAGGCTCAGAGTACCTGAATGTGTTGGACAAGAAAGTTACCATGAAAGGTGCTCCTGCTCCTGCTAGCCGAGCTACGGCTTCATTTTCCTAAATGTAACACGTTCATAAAAGAAATCGTGTTCAGTTAGAGACACGAAACTTGATAATTGCAATTTAACCAGCTGAAGACATGTGCCAAAATGTACAACCCGAGTAAGAACTATTATCTACCACATGTAACGGCGCAGGATGTAAACATGTGATACATTGAGGCAATCTCGCTAGCCACAACTACTTAAGAGAGGGTTGTATGCTGAACCACGATATAAATACTTAGGTAATCCACATCCATTCGAAATCAGCATGAAAAGCTACAGTGAGCCTCTTGTAAAATGCTGATACCATAAAATCTGAAAGTATAACATGGCAAGAAAATATGTAGACCTGCACCTCAGCTGGATGATTTTGATGCTTTGGATCAAGTCGGTCTAATTCATTAGGTGAGCGAATTTGAGAATCAACATCAGTTCGCTGTGCTTTATTAGCTAGATCGCTTTGGGCATCTGAGTTGAGTCGCTCTTGCAAACTCATTTCCTTCCGTGGCGAACGGAACATCAACCACCAGCCACATATGATGACCACAAGGCATCCGTAAAGTATGATCACGGCCATAGTCAAACATGCAACCTGCACGATAAATCAGAGGTGATTGTAAAAGGGTGATAATGAAGCCCTGAAAGTTGCTTGTAAGATTTGAAATAAACAAGAAAGCTACTATAGACCCCGAAAGATATCGACATCATATGAGCCACAAACAACGATATTGTGAGCGATATCTGAAGATGACTGAGAACCCGCAAGTAAACTAAGTGGTCGCAAATTAATACCATAACCAATCAGATTCGCATGTTAAAACACCAATGCAGCACGAGAACAGAAATCCTTCAATAAGTACCTGGGATCCGGCAATTTGGACATGACATCCTTTAGTTTCCGAGGGAGCAGATGGATTTGGCTCAGCACAGCTGTTCACCAAGGGACAGTCCCCACACGAACATTCAAAGGAAGGATCGGAGCAGGCAATAATGGAAGAATTGAGAGGCGTTACTGCAGGATTGCCTTCCTTGACATCAGTGCGGAAACTGATCGGATAAGGAGAGCCTGGTGCAGAAGGAGCAGCTTCTTTACCCATAAATGCAAACCACTCTGGACCACCAACACATGTTGGTCAGATGTTGAGGAGTAAGAAAAGAGTCACAACTTAATACACTCTAGGCTACACTAGGACTGAGATGTACCCGAGTAGTTTTTAGCGCCCCCTCCAATAAAGTCCATGGAACGAATGTTCATGGAAGCGAACTTGACATCCTTGCACGAGTCATAAAATTTGCGACCATACTCGTCGGTGACATAGAAGTCAAGAGCAGCAACAGCATTATTTGCCTGTCCTTGCGCCACGCAAACCCACGTACGATGTTAAAATGAGCTTCGACACAAAGCAAATTTAATCCAGAGTATCCTGACATTAACCCGTTTCCACAACTGCAACAGACACCTTAACACTATCAAGCAAACAATACGATTTGAAAATAAATTGGAACTTGGTCATTTCGTAAGTTCACACTTATGTAAAGAAAAGCACTCACCCCATTGACAACAGTTGCATTAAGAAAGGAGCCTTGGTTAGGGGAGCACGAGAATTCACAGAAGAAGTTGAGGAAATTCCGCAAGCATGCAGGACATCCAGTAAGAAAGGGAACAGCCTGCCAAGAGAGATAGGACCAATATATCTACGTTAGATCGAAACAGGTGACTACAAATGTTCTACATAACTGTGTCAAAAAGATACGAATATCTTCTGAGACATACTAAGGAAAGCGAATATATTATAAACAATACAATTGCTCATTTTGTACCGAAAAGAGGCACGTAGATCACCAGACGCTGGAACAGCATTGTAACCAACAAGGCAATGAATGAGAAAGACCTGCTGAACGTTAGACCGCAATAAGTTGAATTGAGTCGGTGTGCAACAGACATCTCCAACGATCGTGGGACACAGGCTTTGAAGTTTAAGTGAAAAAGCTTTATCCGGCTGAAATGCATCAAAAACAACTGGTCAAAAAATTCATTGAAAATATTGAGAATATTCAGCAAAAATAGCACATGAAAATATCCCAGACTCATAATATTGAGAATACGAACACCCAAACGCTTGAATAACTGAAATAAAATAACAGAACTTTTCCACAGTGGCAACAGGAAGAAACTTATAAAAACATAAATGTGAAGAGACGAAGGCCTAAAAGTTCACCGAAACTGAATGATGAGTCAATAAAATGTGCGAAGAATCTTACAGTGACTGCGGGAGAGGGAGTTGCACAATTGAGTGGTTTCCCATCGGTTCGATTGCCACAAATATCATACATAGCACACGTGCCAAGCCCCAACACTGGAGCTGCGGCCTGAAACCCAGCCAACCCACAAAACCATTATACTGAGAACTTGCGTATTTTCACGTAATTGCACTAATATAACAGATTACAATTATGTAAAGTAAAATAATATACAGCCACAGCTCTGGATATACTCTTGAAGACTATGACGATGCAGATTCGTCAAGATGAACTGAAAATCTACTTCCTACAATGCCAACTTAAGCATTATGAGGCGTATTAAAATTTATGTGATTCCCACCACATGTCTTGGATTCCATCTTCTGCGTACCCATAGCACGATACGTAGCCGCAAAACTTTACCATCTGGTGAAAGGTTGATACACCATCTCAATATACGTGAGATGCGGAGTACCCTAAATAACTCGGCTCATTCTCCAGTTTCTCTGTGGCTAGTGTTAGTGAGATTATAAAAAATAACTGAAAATACTTCTACAGGGATTCAACAAATCTAGAGCTCTTAAACGAGACAAGGACAAGTTTGAACAGTTTATCAAAGCTATAGCATTACCGAGCAGATGATTTGGGTGAGGAGTATAGTATAGAGAACAATCACAGTCTCATCTCTATCAGAAGGAAATATTCCCACCTTGTGCAATGGGACATAAATTCTTAATACGACATCCACTATTCTCAGATCTCCCTACTACTCTGTAGCGATATGTATTCCACGAGTCCAGCGACCATATGGCTCACTAAATCACAAAATTTAAGGGTATTCTAGCAACATGAATCAGGTTCATTATTGATAAAACTCGGCGATAGTAATCCACGGAGACTTCACATTGTGTTCACAATTCCTGTTTTGCAGAGTATGAAGATCACTAGTCTCCTGAAAGACGATACAGCGGGTGCTGCAACTTACTGATCGATGCGTTCAAGACATCGCCAAACCTCAATAAGCTTTGTGATCTCAAAGGTTCAAGCGATGGCTACTCTAGTAACGCCTACAGTGTCAAGCAGTTACAACTTCACTAGTGGTAATTTCCTACATTGTACATGAAAAACACCGTCAGCGAAATTAATTCCTACGATTTCAAACCACAAAACGTCATCAAAGTACCTGGATGAGGAGAAGAAGGCCAAGCGCTAACCAGCCAGCCTTTCCCATGGCTGCAGCACCACTACGAAATCCTCGAAATTCTTCGCTGAATAGCACTAAACCCTAATTACTATCCATAAGAGTTTCGCTATCGACAGCTACTTCGCCTTCCCTCTGCCCGTCCACAATTCCGCCCTCCTGATCCATGAACTCAATGCAACTCTCTCATCTAAACACCTCCACCAAACCCGGATAATCTTCAGAACAAAAAACTCCACACAGAATTCGCATCGACACCACCTTCGGCATGTCTCGCATGCGAAAATGCCGGAATTAATCCAGCATTCATCACATTATTTGCCGGAATCGACCACCATAGTGATTCAGCTGGTCACATACTAGCAGGTCGAACTTCCATAAATACCAGCCACTCCATCAACAATAGAAAACACAAAACATATTCTGCCGGCATTCCCGACAGAACAGCTACGCAACAAACAGTTGCTTTGCTCGATCCCCAACTTCGAAATAATAAAAAAAACCAGGAGAAATTCACATCGAGTGTGAACAGCAGCAACTTTCAAGCTGCGATCACGTTTTGCATCAATGTATCTGAAAAACATCTGATCCACGCACGTGATAGTGCTAATTAAGAACTGACAGCTCGTGGCAAACGAGACAAGCGAATGGCGTTTTCATGGACTCGCGGGAGGTCCTTAATGTCCTTGGCTTCTTCCTCAAGACATGCTGTGAAGGACGAGAACTGCATGCACTGGTTTCTGACGTAGACGCTATCCATGAGATATCTGATGAGCATGGGGATCATCGATTATTCTGGTAACTAACTGAAGGTGTTGACGCTGGACGCAACCACAGATGTATCAAATTTGCGGACAGCTGGGAAAAAGACGCAGTGCACATCAACTCGGCAGATCAAGACAGCTGGGTGCACTGACGACAACTTCTGTAGTGCACGACAGGCTGGAATGGAGTGAACCGCTTGATGGGAGTTGGTGCTGTCGTCAGAATCATTGCAAATGATTCAGAGCCTCCTCCATGCGCACCATGAGTTGAAGTTAGCGCTTGCAATCTAAGGACCTGCAAAGTGTTTTTGTAGAAATCTTGCAAGTAGACAATCGGACCCATGTCCTTGCTGCCTCTTTGATGGTTACACTCAGCGTTAATCATCAACGGCTCTTTAACCTTCTGAGAGATGTAATGAATTAGACTCTCGTGGTACTGCAAGAGAGTGACCCTGGAAATGAAATTGATTTCATACTTTGTGTGGAAATTTTGATACTGACATTTGAATGAGACGAATCAACAAATCTCAACATTGGCGTGATCGTTCAAACTAAGCCAAGTAGTTCCTTGTTTCAGCACTTCATCCTCAGAGCTCCGTTCAATTGTTGACAGCAGCTTTGTAAGAACGACTTTACGAGTGGTGACTATCACATTCAATACGCGACTCAAACGCGACTATCACATTCAGCCAGTTGGTCAATCGAGATTATTACGCTTGTAGATCCAACATCAATGTCTGTGTACCTAGCGGCCATTATTCTCACTCCATGCAAAAAGTTCCTACCCTTTTTCCACTTGAAATGTGTGCAGTTGGAGTCAGCGAGTTCTGAACACGTTATGTCAGGTCGTTTCACACTGGATACCCAGCTGTATTACTCATGTCCATACAATGTCAATTGCAAAAAGCTGTGTAAATGATTACACACATGGCGAATGTTTCACTTGTAGAGACAGAATGAGACTCGGCACCGAAGAGGAGGCACGAAACAAAAAGCAAATTTGATGAATGATATCGCCGACGCCCTTTGTGGAGGAACTATTTTGAGTTGACCCTTAAGAAAAGGATGCAGCTTGTTGTGGATTGACATCTACATCTTCATCACCAAATTGTTGAGTATGCCAGACAAAGCAAACCGCAACAGTAGTATTCAAGGGAAAGGGAAGAAATACTTAACAAAACATTATCCAACAATATTTTTTCACACCTGTGCACAGTTTATACTATGAAATTGTAGATCTACACTGTAATTCACTAGCTGTGATTCTTTGTGATGTGCTAACTTTACCAGGTTCGCTCACAATATTTACAGTTCTGACTGGAGACGAAGCTTGGCACTTCGGCTTCTCGACAAGAGTGGAAGAAGACCGCTTTACATTGGGAGGAGATACTGTATCGCTCATTAACTGCTGTGATAAATTTCTTGCAATAGACGGTGAAAAAACTGCAATTTGAGGTGATTTATCAGCTTGAGAGCTTCTAGAGCTCAGCAAAGGACCCTTCAAACCCATGAACTCTTCTGCATCGTTTTCTGGATCTAGAAATATAATACGCCGTGCACTCTTCAGTTTTCGCTTGCGACCACTACCTCCGGAGTTAGCCACATCATCATTCTTTGGTGGAGATTGTACCGATGAGGGTGACTCCTTAATCACACTGACGCTCTCGCAATACCCCTTTTCTTTGCTCCCTCCTTGGAGCTCCTCATTCAAGTGCATCGGTGAGGTTGTTCCAGTACATCTGCAATTATCCTTGTTGGTTCTTGCTTCTCCAATATCAACATCTTCGGGAGATCTAAATATGAGCTCTTGAGAATCAACATGCTTATCAACTACCGATGATGGGCTATTTGGGCCACTACTAGTTCTATCCGACAAAGAATCTACTTGATGCCCATCAAGCGAATCACTATCACTGTCACTCGATGTGGTAGATAAATCAAGAGGCAAACGGAGCATCTCGTTCACCAAGCTTTGACGTCTGTGCATGAGAGCACTGTCATAGTGCGGAGGCGAAGCTGGGATTTCATTGTTCCCAGCATTTCTGATTTGCCAAGAGCTCATACTACCCTTCTCATGGTCCATTCCCCTATCTTCAATATCAGGCCTTGTCATGGCCTGCAGTACGTGTACAACTTCTCGATGGTCTTTAGGAGCGGTTACATCCTCCAATTTTCTTCTAACCTCTTCCTTACCTCGTCTTTCGCGTTGTGACCAACTCCCACTATCACTGTCATCCACAACCTGATCATCACGACCAGGAGAGCGCTCACCACTCTCCCAGAATCCAACAAGGTCGTTGAGCCAGGTACTCGAACCCTCCCTCTTCATATTTTCAATTTGTTTTATAAGCTGGGCTACCTCAGGATCCACCTGTTCTCTAACTTCTGATTTGCCTGGCAGAGCAGATTCAGGTTCTGCACTTGATGCTTGCACATCCTGTTGAGCACTGTCAATTGCTCCGCAATGCTTGGACTCACCTGTATCATCAATTGATACCAGCCGTGTGCTCTTCTTCTGTCATTCAACACAGAGCAGTGAGCTACAGATTGTCAAAAGTGTACATGCATCAAAATGGCAGATTCAGAATCCCATCATAACAGGAATAAGAATGATACGAAGCGCTTCACCAGCATAACTTTAACCATATACATCTATAACAGTTCCATATAATACATCGGCATAAAGAAACAACTGTGATTAACTATCAAATTTGTGAAGTTAACACTCAAGGCCCACCTGTGTAGAATGGACTAAATGTACATTAAGAAAGAAATTACCTTGTGTGTTTGTCGGGGTTGAGAAAGAATTGCTTCTGAAGACTGTCCAGCATCGTAAATGGATGCATCGGAACTCTTTGCAGGTACATAAATCCCATAAGTGGCTCGTTGCTTAGTCCTTCGAGAAAGTATTCTATACATGAACAAACTCTCCAGCTTCGTCATTGGTTTTCCATCCACTTCCAGCTGTCGTGATTGAGAAGAGCAAAATCATTACTACGTTATTTCTCTTCACAAACTACACTTTGACAGAATTGGTCAATCAATCGACGACGACAACAACAAAAATAAATAAATAAACAAAATAAATAAATAAAAATGAAGGGAAAAATGACCTACCTTACTTGGGTCATGAAAGTAGCTGAAAACTTCTTCACGATAGTGGGAGCTGACACTGATAGGGTTGCCATTCAACCACACGGACTGAAGAACAGGCAGAAACCCAAGAGTCTCCATCTCATGAAAGTTGGAAATTATGTTATGGGACAGATCCAGAGCTTCAAGGGAATGAAGCGTCTCTATCCCTCTCGCTGAGATTAGCGCATTGTTCCTCAAGACTAGCTTAGTGATGGTACTCACTACCTGCATTGATTACTATCTCAAACTTAGGCATCAAAGCTTTGCAGGTGAATCTACTTCAAGCATTACAAAACTAACCTCAAAGACAAACTTTGCAAAAACACAAACAGGTCTGCTTCCATCAGCTAAAAAGCTTCGCCATCTCTATCGAACAGAAGCTGCGCTACAAGTACTGTCTACCACACAGGGCTTGGTAAGATCATCCTTGTGCAAGAACATCCTTTGCAAATTTAAGGGGTGATGGAGTCTCTATGTCAGGTTGGGGTGCCCTAGTTCACGAGCGATGACTGCTGTTGCAAATATCTGCGCTCATAGCAAATACTGGAGAGGTATCCACAACAACTCTCAGACTTGCGCTGTCGATTATTTTTGACAACGAGGAAGTTTACTCTAGAGGACTAAAAAGAGTAAAAGATGAAATCCAACACACCTGGTTTAACAACGCCACGGATGAAATGTGATTGAATCCAAGGTCGAGGAATTTGAGCCGAGTGCATTTTTGGAGGTTGGCAACTTTGGAAAAATTATTCCTGCTAAGATCCAGGGCTTCCACAGCAGGTAGAAGCTGCAAGGACTCATCCAATAGGACCAACCCATTGCAAGGACATGCTACAGTCGCCAATCTGCTCCACTTCTGTGCTACATTTATCTCAACAACTTGTTCTGCAAAAATGTGCCGCAAGGCATTCTGCACGCCACAATGTCCATTGGCTTTCAGAGTTTGATCCAATTAAGGTCGGATCGATCTGCCGAAGTATTCAGAGCCTGTCTCCGGTCTAATCCTCTGTAATGCAACATCCTCCTAAAATTCTCAATTGATAGACGATGAAAATTTTGACGAAGTAGGACCCCACCACCCAATAATTTTAGTAAACTCGTTGTGAACCTCAGTCCAAAACACACGATCTCACTCGGTAGATCCTGAACGACAATCTCAAGGAATGCGATGCACACAGTATACAATATACTAGTAAGGTAGGCAAATTAGGGGTCCTAAAACCCTCAAGGCACGAAGCCTTAACAGTAATGAAACCAAAAACACTTGAATCATTGTGAAGATGCCACCTAGTGACGATAGTTGTGTGAACAAGATTCTTATTGTAGAGGACGGATGCTGGGTGCGACCACGTCATTTATAAATGAAAGCTATGTTGGGGCAACCGAGAAAAGGCTTATCGTACGTCCATATATACTCGAATTTCACACCAGAAATCGGAAAAACTGGAAGCACTCATAGACATTTTAAATTGGGCGATAATTCTCCAGTACGAACCAAAGACTTGCTATCCTAACAGAGGATTGTAAAAGAAAACAAACGCCGCACAGGGCATCGTGTAATTCCAAGATACTAAATATTTCGCTAGCCAATTCAGCTGAAACCTTCGCAACACCTGTCACTCGGAATATTCTTGTGTAAGTCGATTCCCAGATACAGGATTAAGCGATCAGAAATCTTACAACAGAATTATGGCATATAAGCTTCTCCAGAATAGGCCGCAATTCGAGAAGCCCCCTCGCGGCTGAGGTCGACAAATCACAGCCCCGAAGCTCCAGACTCTTCAACTTGGTGAACGGGAGCAGAGTGATCGGGGTAGGGTCGCGGGCAGGAGACGGCAGCACAGCCACTACTTGAAGGGACCCCAAGAGACGCAACACGCGCCTGAGTTTCTCCAGCGCGCGGTGGTCACCCAAATCCGCAATATAGGCCCGCAAGTAATCAACCGGGGCCCCATTCCGTAGTTGCTCCAGCTCCTGCAGCGCCTCTAACCGCGTCTGCAAGTAATGCAATCCCACGGGGTTGAGCTTCAACACCAACGTCCCATCCAGCAAATTCCCTGCCTGCTGCTCGATGAACCGAGACAGCAGCTCTAGGTACCGGTCTCCCGTCACTATTGCCATTCATGCTGGCTTTCTCACTGACAGTACCGTTGTTTTCCGCTGTCATCCCCGCTCCATGATCCTCCTCGATGCTCCCGAACCGTCCTTTGCTGATGCTCCCCTTGCGTACTCCGCCATAGCCATCCTCACCAACACAGACTCCCACATTGACTCATCCCCGCCCCCCTCCAGAACCCTCCCTAACCTAGTATGCACCCCCACACCATCGAGCCTAACAGGATATCAATCTAAACCAGGGTATGTTTCCATCAGAGTAGCCGCAACAACTCCAACTTCGCAAAAAGTGAAAGGCTTTCGGCAGCGGGTACTTTCAGTTTAAAACCACCTTCTGGGAGTTGCATGTAACAATTGGTACGATCTACCTTTGGATCCTAAAAGTTTTAGTACCCTAAGTCCAAATTTTGATGTTATTGGAAGAGAACATTGGAGAGTTTGATCTTACCAAGAACAGGATAATGCAACTATAAGGATTTATTGTCATTCATGCATTCATAATAGTTTTCATGGTATTAAATAGCACTGAGTGCAATGAAGATTCATCACTTATTAATCATTCATAACAATGATGATTTGAATTAAAACATTGTGTATTCCTCTTCACACAAAGAGATTCATATTCAATTTACATAATAACAATACTCAATAAATGGATATATATATATATATATATATATAATTGTTAACATTTTAAAAATGTATCCACTGTCAAGATGCAAGCTTTGAAGATGGATGATACAGAAATAAATTTATTTTTCATTTATTTATCTTCTTAATTTTCAATTAAATGTGACATTTTTTTGTTAATTTGAGGATCAATCTCAGTCAAACAAATCAAGAAATGGCACATGGAACAAATCATATTCTTCATTAAGAAACTAATTTTGATTCACAACTTTTTTAGAAATTCCCATATATGTTACTAGTGGTTCATCCATTGCTCCAAAACACTAATGACGTGGGGTAGAATCATGTTCCATTATATATTTTTTAATCCAATTATCATGCCCAAATCTTCCCAAACAAACCACAATCCCAGATTCACACGGAGAACTGTCAAACTCCAGCAACTCCAAAGATACTTTGTCCTACGGTCTCAAAAGACAAACCCATTCTACTTTAGCTTTTTCTCTAGGTTCAGGAGAAGCGATCCTAACTTCCAATCCTAGAGTAGTATCCGAGCTTCGGTGAAATGGTGGTGATGAATGCGGGTGAGAGGAGGTGAGGGAGGGGTGTGTGTGTGTGTGTGTGTGTGTGTCGGTGAAGCGTCGCAAGTGATCGATTGCGGCAGCAGTGTCACTGTGTGCAAATCCCCCCTGGATGTTGCAATGGCGGAGTCTGTCAAGTAGTGCAGGTAGATATGAGACACCTGCTGCATTGCAAGGATTGCGATTGCGCAGTTCTTCAGCAGCATTCGCTGGTTAGTGTGCCGCAATTACGAGGGTACCATCCCCCCTTAAAGGCTCCGATGTTGTCACCGGTCAAATTGGGATTCCGTGGTCCTGTGCAGGGTGTGCATGAGGAGCACAATCTAAAGCTGGACCAGAGCAATTGAATGATTCAGTCCCGCATGGGTTCTTATTCTTTTGACTCTTTAAAATTGGTTTTGGATTTTAGTATGTATGATCTGGTGGTATAGAACTACATCATTCGGACAATCTCGCTTCTGGGTGAGGCCCACTCTGGCGGGGCCTTCTGGAATCAATTGCGAAGGTCGAGGGATTATTATTCTTCTATCGTTTTTTCATTTACAAAAACAATAATAATAAGGTTAAAAAAAAAAAAAAAAAAAAAAAAAAAATTGTTTTCGTCAAATTACTGTCAACGTCATAACCAAATATGACTTCACTAATAATGAAAAAAAAAAACTGTATTGATGTTTCAAAAAAACCTACTTATATTCTTTTTCTCTTGCTTTCTCATTCATGTTTCTTATTCTTTTAAAACATGATATAAAGACAACCAAATACATGTTTATAAGTAATTTAAGTTTATTAATTTTTTTATATAAGAATTTCACATCTAAATTTAAACATTAGTGGTTAAACTAGCTAATCTTGCTTTTGGAGAAGACCTCCTTTAGCAACAATAGTTGAGTAATTCATATGAAATGATCAAAATAATTCTGTAGCTTTGCCAATTTATTCATTTTTTTTTTTTTTTTTTTGTTTTTGTTTTTAGAATGTCTTTTGCTAAAATATTAAGTTATGGCATCTTAAAACCTCTTTATATGTCATAATATTATTATTTAATCCTATTTTTAAACAAATAATATTAGATTTTGATATTTTAGCTATATATTTTATTTATTATTAGAATTGTGTATTATTAATAAAATAAATTTGGTCAATTATTATATATATATATATATATATTTTTTTTTTATTTTTTTTTTTAATTTTTAATTTTTAATTTTTTTTGTTGTTGTTATTGTAGTATGAATTATGTCATTAATGAAGTTGCAATTTTCTTAATAAGATATTATTACTCTTTTTTTTTTTTTTCCTGTTTTTGAGATCCAATTCAATATATATTTTGGCCATTGTAGTTGATTTTTTCTTTTTCAACAACTTTAGTGCTACAAATTCAGACTTATTCTATAGATTAAGAATGGGTCTTTAGCAACAACTTGTCAAAGAACCTACATTGAAAGGAATATGGTATGTAGATATTTCTACACTCTAAATTTTATTTATTTGTTATTAAATCATTAAAAAAAATATAAAATCACTACCAAAATTTTAAAATTTGCTTGAACTTTGCAAATACTTACAAAAATTAATGTTTATCCTAAGTTTCATTTCATTAAACAATGCAACTCTTCTAAAAAACACCAAGTGTATCCTTTCAAATTTACTTTATGCACAATAATTTTATAGCTTAAGGTAAACAACACAATGCAAAATGTATAAAATGTAAGATAATTATGCAAAAATAATAGATTATGTGTTATAATATAAAACTTCAGGCTTCTAACACTAAAAAGTGTAGAAAAATATATACATACATATATATATATATATATATATACCGATACAATGCAATATGATGAAGTTGTCACATGGCATTTACATGAGTTGTTTTTAGATTACTGAAGTTGCAGTTAAGAAACGGTCCAGCACAGCATTTTTCAGACGTCATGGTGTTGGATTGGACCTAACCAGAGCGTAAATGAAATAGTTTGTATAACGATCTGAATCATGACGGTTTTGTAGTTTTCCTGGTGAAACTGGGTCTATTTCAATGCGCGGGGTGATGTGGTTGCATGAGTTATATTCCTCAAGGTGGATGCATCTCACAGAGCAAACCAATGGGTGAACTATAATTACAAGTTATATACGTTAACCATGCATTAACGACATTTTGCCGAAGATGACGGGAAAGTAGTACTTTACACTTGTAAATTCCTACTACCGATACTACATCCAGAGCGAACAGGTAAAGGCAATCGCTCTCCGCCCTGTACGTCAGGCAACTGAATGTGCATAATCAATCGATTAGCTCTCCATTATTTGAAATGGCTGTCGGAACATAAACCGCTTCCACCGGAGCTACAATGGCTTGACACATGAAGAGCAAGCGCGAATAGCGATGAACTGTTACGTTGAGAGCCACCATTGGACCAGACAAATCCAACTCTGGAAAAAACACGAGGTCTAATACAAGAAATTACATCAGTCCCTGAATTCGTCCATGAACCTTTGATGGAAAGTTGTCAGACGATCGATAACTCCTGGAAGTTTCTCTTCAGCTGGCAAAATTGTGCATCGAACATGCCATGTACCGGGTACCTGGAATGCAACCCCCCCCCCCCCCCCCCCCCAAAATGAAGAAGTCAGAATGTTTGCCAAAACATGACTAACTTCAAGACAATAATATCGAGGAAACACAAGCTGAACTATGCACCATTGCATCGGTTACGGATCAGCTCGTTGTTCAGGTTAGCTCTTCACATAATGATGGTCCTAACGTCCTCTCTATAAATTGAGAAATCAGGACATGAGCTTCGAAGTAAAGTATTACATACCTGACCAAAGCCTGACCCAGGCACCATGACAACACCGGTTGCATCCAGTAACCTTCGTGTGTAGAAAACATCAGGAAGCATACCAACTGCTCCTGCCGCCTTATGTGCCCGCTCAGGTAAATCCAAACGGGGGAATAAATACATTGCACCCTCCGCAGCATTACAAGTTACACCTTCCAATTTGTTCATCGCCTCGGTCAAAACCTAAACATCGCCAATAGAAAATAGTGAGCAGAAATGAAAGGGGGTCTAAAGAGAATTAATTAAATCAAAGCATGGTGGGAGGTGTACTATCAAATGAGATTCCAACCAAGAACATAGTAGTCCATGTAATAGACAAATAATAGAAGAAAAAATAGAGGAAGGAAGTGAACAAGTTAAACTAGCTTAAATGTAGGGCTTATTCCTATTATGCATACCTTCGCACGTCTGCCCAGTGACCCCAAGATTGCAGCCCGCTCTTCAGCAAATAGTTCGTACGATTCGTCTCCAGGCTGCATATGCGCCGTCATAATTACAAACCACATGAATAGAAAGCACCAGAAAAAAAAAAAAAAAAAAAAAAAAAAAGAATAAAGAAAACAGAAAAAAAGCTCATGGTCCAAGTTCCATTACATGTGTCCCAACCTTCTCCCAACGAGGAGCATTGCACATGAACTGCACCAGGAGAAATCAGACGGTACCCCCGGAAATATGATATTGATAAGTGCCATGAAATAAGCCATGAAATGTAGATGATTGTAAGCATGAAAGCCCCGACTTCAATTAAAGCACATACCTTAGGAGGATTCGTGACCAAGCTCATAAGAACCTGTCCAGAGACATTAGAACACAAGTTCACAGAAGCAACCTTGTAAAGCTGATCCTTAACATCTTTAGGCAAACCAGTCACCTCCATATAGCCCCCCCGTCGCCCGCATTCACCATAGTATCCTGCATAGAAGTTATCCAGGATTCAATGTCTCATACTTAGTATACCAGCATGAGCTGAAGCATGAGACAAAAAACAAAAAGAATCTAAATACAAATTCTTTGGCAGCACAAACTGAAAATGATTAATGGCAAAGTTCTAACCTTTCGAGACTGAATGATACGAAACAATGTTCAAATCCTTGTCCTGCAAACCCATACTCCGTGCAACTTTCTTGAAAGAATTAAACTTCTTGTCCGGAGCATATATATTTTCTTGGTAGACCTGTTTTTAGAAGTAAATTAGTTATAAAATGCACAAAGAACTACTATATGCTCTCACAAGTAAATATATACACTTTGTAACAACATGACATCTGACGAAATTTGTCAACGTATCACAAAATCCCAAAAGAAATGTGCGATACCTCATCAGCCAAAAGTACAAGACCCTCTTCCTTGCAAAACTGCACAACATCTCGCTGGTTCTCCTCAGAGAGCACCTGCTCTCACCCCCCCCAAAAAAAAACTCAAAAATTAAAGATATGAGTATTGCTCAGAAGAACAATCATGTAAAAATTGGTTAGCACACCTGTTTAACCACAAAAAAGATTGATGAACAAGCCAATTCAAATCTACAGCTGAAAAAATAATTAAAAATGTAAAGGTGGGTTCAACTAGAGCACACTAATGAAGATAAATACATTGTAAAAATGTATGTATTATAAAATGTAGTTGATAGTCAATAACACAAACTGAATCACCCACTAAAAACAAACCTGGCCGGTTGGATTTCCAGGATTGATGACAACCAGAGCCCGAACGTTAGTGCCTCCATCACGAGCAGCTTGAAGCTGCTGCTTGAGCTCATGCATTTCAAGACCCCAACCAGCACTCTCATTCAGATAGTATGGCACCTGCTCAGAACCGCACGTAACTGAGTTTAGAGTTATAAAGTTTAGAGTTATAATGAGCATTGAAAATATATCAATGGGCAAAAGCGAATCAAGATTTGGCAAACTCAATTCAAACCCTGAGGATGAAATCATTCCAAACGCAATTCACGTGAAACAGATTGTAATGCTCAACAAGATAACAAACCTTGAGTTGTTAATGCAAGTCTCATTTTCAATACTCATCCACAAGCACTAAAGGCGTATTTTCTATCTACAATATGAGTAGGGTCTCACTGGCGTGGTTGATTACCAATAACAAGCATAAAAAGAAAAAAGAAAAAAGAATTACCAAAGTGCCCCCATGTAATGCTATCGATGCTGAATACAAAGGATATTGTGGAATCGGACACAAGATTCCATCTTTTTCAGAGGTTATTAGCAGCTGCATCATCATGTGAACCTGTCGGATGTCCAGGGTGGTTAGAAATATGAAGGCAAGGCATCCTTAAACTAAAATATCAAAAACTAGTTACAGAATTTATGCTACGAATTTTGGGAACCGGTTAAGAAATTACTCCAGGACTTGCTCCATCTGTTATAAAGACATCTTCAGGATCTGCAGGAAATCCATCACGAGCTTCAATACCTGCTGCAATGTCCTCACGACAGATTTTGATACCCTGCATGCAGCAATCGAATCTCAGAAAACGGAATTTTCTCCGGTAGAAATTCCCTGAAGTGAGGTACACGAAACTAAGCAAAAGTTACGAAAGGCGTGAATTTAGGAAGAACCCAAATTCAAGCAATTGTATCTTGTAGAGTGGCAAATCTGCTGAGAAAATTACTCGACTTAAGGCAGAAACAAAGACTAGATAACGTAGCTTCCTATACAACACTCAGTATTAGATCTCATGAAGCAAAAACACAGATTGCACATTCTGTTTTCTTGAAACTGCACATTGCTTCTAATACTAATTTAACATAGGTAATGTGGCAGACTCAAAAATCACAGCTCGGTTAGAACACAATGACATAATTAAAGAAATTTCTGTACTAATTAATATAAATGACTTTACCTGACTGTGACTGTACGCCCCCGTAGTTCGGCCAGGGATATTGTCGATTATTCGAAACGCCCTTGAGATGGCATCAGAACTGGTAAAGAGCAAGACATAATATCCGAAAACAAGGTATTATAATGTAATTAAAAGATAATAACATTCCCACAAGCAATGAATCAGACACAGCTTGTTGTCAAAGAACCAAGCAATGACGTTACAAACAACTCGTCAAAAAGTAAACATCACGCTCCCACTAAGGAAATTCATGAAAATGACAAGTGTAAAATGAAGAAATTTTTGGATTTTTTTTCTTCATTTTCAAAATGATCAAGCACTGTGGACAAGTTATCAGGATCCCTGTAACCTGTACAAAGTCTATTCCAGCTACACCACACTCGATGCATAGAAACAAGGTCAACGGAACAGAACCAGGAATAAATCAAAAGCAGTACCTGAATAGAGCGTGTGTCTCTGACTTGTCAAGAAGGTTTGGATGGTCACAAAGAGCAACAACCTGAACAATACTGCTTCCTATTACAAACTTCCAGCGACATACTCATAAAAAGAGAAGGAGATTTCACGGACAGAGTATTCCAAAGGCCTATATAATTAGTTAGCTTATTCCATCCAATTATTGTGAACTGTGAGAATAAATAAGAGAATCAAACCTGGAAGAAATAACTTATATAAGAAATTGAGTAACAATCTGTACATTAATTATGCCATTCAAGATGATAAACAAGAAGCCCAAGTGCAATGGAATGCTTTACCTCTCGGAAAAAAGTAATTGGCGGTTGACTTAGTGATTGCGGATTACCAATGTTGCAGTACACAATCTGGGAAACCAGCAAACCAGGTTACCTCGTAAGCGGTTCACAATCATACAACTCATGCTTCCTCAGATGTACATGAAGGAGGCTCAAAAATTGAACAATCAATAAAGATGAGCTTATACACCATGACACCAGGCAATGTACCTCTTCAAACGGAAGAGATCCCGGCTTCGTGATCAACTCTTGCTCAAGGTTCTGCATACACAAAAGGAAGTTGAGATGCTTCGGATTGAGACAAAAACACTCGAGATTAACAAAGAGAATTGTTCCAGTTGACACTTAGAAACTTCTCCTGAGTACACACTACTATAAAAACTGCACCTGAGCTCGAGTAACGATCTCTCCACGAACTGCGTATTCTGTCTTGATAACCTGCGCATACGTACAGAAAAGAATCTAAGTCACGAACATTCACTCAATAAGAACATGAAAAGTAGAAGAATATTAAGACCTAGAATAACTCGTAACCAGGGAAGAGGATAGTAAAATCAGCAGCAAATGGCTGTGCTCAATTCCAACAATTCTCTCAAAGGTTGCTGTCTGCTGAACTTGATTCGCTGAAAACGAGCATTCTAGAAGAATTTAGAAGTGAGTCTACAAATAATTGAGGGTTTTGTATCTTTCGTGTTAAAACCAATAATCCTGATACATCAAACCCATATGGATGGGGGAGTACTACTATTTTCCGTTCTCTGGTTCTACTATCAACAAAAGAAAATGACTTTTCTGCACAAAATACCAAACAAATAAATAAATAAAATTACAGTCACACTAACGGGAGCTTAAGTTTAGGGAAGAATTCAACTCAAGGATGGCATCCATCAAAGGCAGAGACTATCTAAGTGTTGGACAGAAACACGGGTCGTAATTGACACAAAAAATCCTCAAGCAATCCAAACTATAAAAGTCTATTGTTCTGAATGCAAACAAGTAAACAACACCTCATGATTTCATCTAGACACATCTCATCGAGATTTAAACCAACATAAAAAAGCTCATATATGCGGAGGGCACACATCGCAGAAGGCTTCCAGGTAGATATCGATGTAAAACTTCCAAGATGTCACATTAATCTCATATCAACTATCCAGAGTAGACGCTCGAAAGTGTTCACCAATTCTGCAAATTAGTGACAAGACCTAGAAAAAAAATGCAATGCCTAGGGGCAACGTTTGGAGGACGCGGACATAAGATCGAACCTTAGGGTTGATAGACTGCAGAGACACAGGATTCGTCCAAGGCAAGGTTGAGAAACCTCTGTGCCATTGACTCGACACTACTTGATCCTGAGCAGAGACTTCCGTCGCCGACGGTGCAGGGATTGGTTGCTGGATGCGCTGTACACCCGCTGCTGCCCCTTCCGTCACGAATTCCGCATGCTTCAAGCGCGCTGCTGCCGCCCTTCCTACTCGCCTAACCGCATTTCCTACTCCCCTCTGCATCTCTCCCTCTCCTTCTCTCTTCCCCCTCCCTCTACCAAATTAAACACTCCCCCTATTCTCTCCACCCTTGCAGCGCGTAACGATCCCGCTGCTATTTGTCAAAGCACAAATACAACCACGATCATTTGTAACACTCAATCGCTTCCTGCGTGCTCCTCCGCATTTTGATACCCTTCCTCTTTCCTCTCTCTCGCTCTCTCTCTCTCTCTCCACGACAACATCAATCAACTCAACGAAGCAAATATTTCATCCACAAACTGTAGAGATCACTACTAATTCATCAACAACAAATTCGCCGGCGATGAAGATGACCGATTCTTTGCTTCTGAGTTCGTTGGCATGGAGTCATCCGATCCTCTAGGATGAGGATACGTGTACCGCGTCGACCTACTCAACCCAAATATAAATCTTTGAAATGTGAAGATTCTCCATCCTGTACTGCGGGAAAAGATTCCGTTTCTGTTAAAAGGATGCTCGCTTTTTATCTTTCAACTCACAAGCGTGACAACTGGACTGTACAAATCTTTCTTAAAAGTAAAAAGCGACGATGCAAAAGTGAACAAGGGTTTTTTTAATTGGTTTGAAAGAGCCTAAGTTTCTCCTCATCCTTAACCAAATGGAATTTGATGTTCCTTTCGCTGTGAACAATAAGTTTTGAGCTTTGTGGGATTGTATTGAAATTCAGAAACACTGGAGCTATATCTATAATAATAAATCAATATAGATAGATGGATCTAGAGTGTTGATTGGGATTTTGTTGTACACAATTAAAAAAAAGTTGAACAAAGTGTGTCAATCACATTGTGCAATTTGGACTTGGTGTGCGTTACAAAAGTGTCATTGTTTTGATTTTTCATAAATATCTTTTAAATAAAATACAATATAATGGATAGAATTATCACATGTCTGCATGTGGGAATTAATATGTTTGTATCATGTGAAAAATGTGTAGACAATATTAATAATTGCATATCCTTCACCTTCATTGTAATGAGTATGCAAACTTGAATTTGAAATGGCCATCCTTAAACTTTGTATTAGTGTTTCTTAAATAATTTTAAAAGCAATTTAAGTCCAGAAGAGATAATAGGTAATGATTTTTGTTCAATACATTTTAGCTTTAAGCTTACAAGTTTTTCTTAATCAATGATTTCATCTGTTACTTATTAAATAGAGCATGATGAACTTCAAATAACACGATTCTATTTCTGGGACTTTTTAAATGATGTGTAATAAAAAAAACAAATAAGAATCATTACATTCTTCATCTAGCTTGGAAGCAAATCTAAACACAAATATTCAGAAAGAACAGTAGGATTTTTGTGATCTATACAGATGATAATGGTGCACTAATCTTTTACATAGATTGATGTTACTTCAGAAAAGATTGGTGTTACATAAAATAAATACTTTAAAATACAACATCAATCAGATTTTTTAAAGTATTTTCTGTTACTACTTGACCCTTGTAATTTAATGCTCATTTGCAACCATTTGTATATTTCTTTACAAATAAAACATAAACTTTGGCCAATATTTTAGAACCAGGGTTTAAGATCTTTAACATGATTTTGATGATGTATTCTTGTAAATCAAACTAATTCTCTTTGTAATAAGTTGGAGTTTTGTCAAAAGGAATTTTGTGCTCTAGTTACAGTTTTATGGAGCAATCAAAAGATAGATGATGTAGTAGATTATCAGCATATTTTTTCTAAAGCACACTTGATTTTAAATGATAATAATAATTAGAGATATGTTTATTAGTTATTTAATTAATTATAAAAGTATCACATAGTATTGTTTATAGCAAATAGAACATCCATCTTTTGTTGTCTGTTGAAACACATTGAATTTGAACAGTACATGTAGAATGCACTTCTTCTTTACATGTCAAAATTCAAACCTGCTTTTAAAAAACAATAATTGATAGGAAGAATTCACAAAAATTTAAAAAAAATTAAAAAAATACCTGTACTTCTTCAGAAAATTGTCTCATATAAATGCAAGCTGGCAACTTATTCTGTATATATATATATATATATATATATATAAACACATAAACATCAATTTGAGAAAAACATTAGTTTTTGAAATTAAAGACAATAACTACGTACTTTAATTGTGTCCTTCACAATAAGTTGTATTTGAGAAGAATACATGTATATGTTAATTTTCACAAAACCAAATCAAATTGTCTTGTTTTTATAAATACAAATATTTTTCACATTCAAAATCACGAAACAAATGAAACGAGATGGTCCGTCGAGTGACTTTCACCCTTCCCAGATCTTGCACGACAATAATACAAGCACCTATGACATCCTTGACTCCAATCACTAACAACCAGTTCCTATAAAATACTACATAAGCCAATAAGACGTGTGACACGAATCCGGGAAACCTAGTTTACAGGTATGATATGTAACACAGCAAAAGGCACGTTTGCGGAATCATCGAAGATGTAGGAAACAACTGAAATACCAATCCCAATGTCTACAATTGGTATCGTTTCTTGTAAGGGTTGATTTTAGTTCTGTTCTGTTATTCGACGAGGTCATCTTTGTTCATGGTCGGATGCTGGTTCCGGGGCTCTTTGCGACGTGGCGCACGCGGCTACTTTGAAAGCTGACATCAGACAGCGGTTTCGCGGAAGGAGAGATTCTACAGCGGTGAAAGCCATCTACGACAACACAGTGGATGTCCCCGTCGAAGTTTCATTCGTCCAATGTCTCCAAAGATGGCTTCTTTGCAAACTTTTTGGTGCAAAGAGCATATGCAAGTGTGCCTCTATTGATATTACTTCCTTGCATCATCATTTTTTGTGAATAATAAACCAATCACAAATTTATTATTCGAAATTTATTACTATATTTCCACTAAACTTGTTATTTGTTGCTCACAAAATATACTGAAATTAGACAATGTAGGTCAAAATTATCTAAAAGTCAATAGTATGAGAAAGTGAATCAATAAAATACAAGATTCAAAGTTCTTCTTGCATTCCTTGATGAACAATTTAATATACTTGTTTTCAACTTACATTCCCTAAAATTATATAATGCATAAAAAATATCTCATTCTTTTTTTTTTTTGCCACTATTAATTATACAAGTTAATATCAATATATATATATATATATATATATGTTAATTTTATTTTTAATTTTTTAATTTTTATGTTAATTTATAACCATGTCTTTGTCCTTTTGCTTATATATTTTTAAATACAAGTTTATTTAGGATCTAAAAACCCTACTATTTCTACCTTTATTTTGTTATATTTCAATGCACCTACTTATTTTCTTGATTAAAAAAATAAATATCATAAAATATTGTTATTATACATAGTCAAACCTATACAAATAGGTGTCAAGGATATGAACTAGAAAGAGATGTATAAACCAATGAAATCTATATCAAAGGAAAATAACAAAATAAAAATAAGAAAGTATATATATTAAAGAAGAAATTAGAATGGCTATTGCCAAAGACTAAATAATACAATGACTCTTGAACTAGACTAGAAGCAAGAAAGGAGTTGACAATAGTGAAGAAGGCTTCATTCTTGTCTTTATATATATTATCTATTTAAAAACTACGTTATCAAAATAGAGAGAATTTGCTTCAAGAAAGCATGGAACTTTTGGCTACTACTAATTATTCAACCAAGATCCAAGTATAACAAAATCACCAAATTTATAAAAAATTCTCCTTCATAGGACTATTACATCCAACACATAAGTCTTATTTCCTCAAAACACTCAAAATATAATAAAATACTCTAAAATCCTCATTTACCCTTAGGGAGGAAATTTTATTTAAACTTCAATAATTTGTAACTTTTAATCCATCTGTCCAAATCCACTTAAAATTTACATAAAGTATTGATGTATTCTTAACAACTATTACTACAAATTTCAACCATCGATTCATTACCGAGCTTTAGATATTGCAAAAATCCTAACAATAACTTCAAACCCTTATTTACAAATACATGTGTACTAAATTCTTCATATCTCACAAACTAAAAGTTTAAATTCAATGAAACTTTGATGTATAGCTTTTTAATATAATAATACATCTTCTTAAAAAAATTTAGATAAAAATTCATCTGGAAGTTCAAAATATGGTAAAATCCATCACTATCAACAAAACGACCTACTTATTGCTTTGGAATTCAATATCAGTTTAGAAGTGGATAATATACAACTTCTAATATGCTTATGTTTTATCAAGAGAAAATGATAACCTATTTTTAATCAAAAAAAGACAAAGTTTTAATACTGTATCTTTACTCTTCTCAATCTATTAAGGACATGAACTAGAAAGAGGTGCATAAATTAATGAAATCTATGTCAAAGGAAAATGATAAAATAGAATAAGAAAGAATATATATTTTTAAAAAAACTATAATGGCTATTGCCAAAGACTAGATAAAATAATAACTCTTGAATTGGACTTGAAGCAAAAAAGGAGTTGACAAGAGTGAAGAAGGCTTCACTCCTGTCTCTATATATACTATCTATCTAAAAACTATGTAGCGGCATTCTATAGGACCTCCAACATGTGTCAAATTTGCAAAACACATATCAAATTTGCAAGACAAGTTTCCTACATATGAACCACGTATTTAGTTTGTTCCATAAGCTATCAACATGTGCAACACATGGCTAGTTTGTTCTACAAGCTACCAATATGTGCAACAAGTGGTTGGCTTATTGGCCAAGTTTCTAACCTACCAATCACCTATAGACATGTATAAAAGTGAATCCACGTCTATGAAGCTTCTAGGAAGCTTTTCTATAAGATATTATCAAATTAATTTATTTTTATCTACTTCTACCTATCCATATTAACTAGATAATTATTTGAGTAGATCTTATATTCGTGACAATAGGAATTACAAATAGAGATACTTTATCTTTTAAAGATGTCACCTATAAAATCCTATCTATTATTGTGTTATAATAGGGCTATAGGATGAAAGAATAAAAGAAGATATATATTATAAAGAAGCTTAATTAAAGACTAAATTATAAAATTAATTTGAAAAATATATATTAAAAAAATATATAAAGAGATAATAAAAATATTTAATATTAATATTGCTTTTTTATAGAAACGACTTCTATTTACTTTGTAGAATCATAAACAAAACAAAACAAGATAGATTAACAAAAATATTACTATAGGCATCTTAAGATCAAAGTAAAGGATAGTTTTTAGCAAAAATTATCTAAGAGAACCTTGGATTGATACATGAGGAGGTCAGGTTATGAACTAAGGTTGAAACTAGATTCTAAGATATAAAACCGTGTACCTATAGCAAATGAGGTCTTTTTTTGTTAATCAAAAAATTGGATTTGAGAATAAATTCAATAGAATTTTTTTAAGCATTGATTTCAAGGATTTTAAATTTGTAATGACTTTGTGAGAGCTATGCTAAATTAGGATTCTACTTGGATGATTCTAGATATTAAAAAATAAAGTGGGTTTGTATTTTTGAGCATATTAAGAGTTTTGCAATAGATCTATAGATGAAAATTTGTAAGTTTGTAAATATAGTTATATTGAATATTTTTTGTGAATTTGAACTTCATCAAATGGTTAGAATAAAGGTTATTGAAGTTCAAGTAGAACAAGGTCTTAGAAATTGGATTTTGAAGATTAGTGAGGATTTCTAAGATATCCAATAATCTACTAGTTGGATTAAAATAAAAAATATGTTTATAGAGGGTAGATTTAATTTTCTATAATTTTGTGAATTTTGAAAGAAATTGAATGGTGAAAAAAAGAAATATTGACATTAGAAGATTGGCATCAAGGTTGAAAAAGAAGGCCGGCCTACATCCAAGCGGAATTTTAGGTTTATCTTCTATTTAATAAATTAGATATTCTTAAAAAAAATTATACTTATTTCTAACTTAGTTTTTAAAAGGTGCACAAATTTTGAGTTAAAATCAATGGTTTAATCATTAATTATTAAGGTTTCAATTTGATATAAGAATTATTTAAGATTTGATTAGGATTTGATTAGGATTTGTTTAAGATTTAAGATCCAATTAAGGTTGATTTAGGATTTAAGATTTAATTAAGGTTGGTTTTAGGTTTAGAATTTGACTAGGATTTTATTAGGATTTGATTAGGATTTCATTAGAATTTGACTAGGATTTTTTTAAGATTTTATTAGAATTTCATTAAGGTTAGATTAAGATTTCTTTATAATTTCTTAAGGATTTTTTAAAGATTTCTTTAGGATTTCTTTAAACTTTCTTTAGGATTTCTTGATGATTTTTTATAGATTTCTTTTAGATTTCTATAAGTTTTTTTTAGGATTTTTTAATATTTCTATTATAATTTTTATAAAAATTTAATTAGACTTAATCAATATTTGATTATATTTGCATAGCTTTAATTGTAATTTATATATGATTCAATTAAAGTTGTTAGAACTTATTTTTACAATTTTTTTTTTTATCTTCTACAACCAAGTGCTCAAGTGAGATTTCACATAATACGATATTGTAGAAATAATTGTGTGAAATCGTATAGATTTAATAATATTTAGTATTAATATAAGAAATATCAAGATATATTTGAGAAAAAAAATATTGATATATTTCCAAAATATTAACCTCATGATTATACAATTGACCTTCAAGAAAGAGCTTAACAATTTTTTGGACCAATTTATGACTTTTTGCAAAAAAAACTTTTTTACTTTGAAAGAATATATTGATAAAATCTTACAAAAAAATTTATTCAATAATCAAAATTTCTTGTAAGTATACCAATTATTTTTATAAAAAAAAAAATGGATCCTTGCTAATATGTATAGATTATTATGGACTCAATAAATTCACTATAAAGAATTGTTATTCTTTGTCTTTAATATCATTACTTTTTGAGTAATTAAGTGAAGTTAAGATCTATATTAAGATAGATTTATGAAGAATCTATAATCTAACTAATATTAAAGAAAAAAATAAATAAAAGATTATATTTTAAATTAGATATAATTAATTTAAATATTTTATTATATCTTTTGGATTTACAAATGTTCCATTTAATTTTTAGCATTTGATTAATAATATATTTTATAAATTTTTAGATAATTTTATTGTGTATTATTTGAATAATATTCTTATTTATTTTATAAATATAAAAAATATATAAACAACATATTTACCTTATATTATAAATATTTAAAAATACAAGATTATTTGTCAAGATCAAAAAATATGTATTTTGCATAATTTAAATATAATTTTTAGAACATATCATTTTAAATGATAATTTATCATGGACATCCATATTTATTATTATATTTATTTGGATAAGCAAGAATAAACAAAATAAGATAGAAGTAAATAAAAGTAGATTAAATTGATGATATCTTATTGGAAAGCTTTTTAAAAGCTTGGTAGATGCAAATTTGACTTTACAAATATTTATAAGTGATTGATAGATTGAAAATTTGGCAAAAAGTTGGCCACAAGTCACATATGTTGGCCACTTGTATTACAAGTTGGCCATATGGCACACATATCAAAAACTTGTCTTACAAGTTAGATACGAATTCTATAAGTTGGATACATGTTATATGGCCTAAAGGATGTTGCCATATAGCTTCTTAGTTAGATAGTATAATTGGAGACAAGAGTCTCTTGCTAATGCCTTTTTCACTTTTATCAATGCTTTTCTTGCTTTTAATCTAATATCAAGAGTTTTTAGTCTTCTTATCTTTAATAATAGCCATTCTAATTTTTTCTTGAATATACATACTTTTTCATATCCTTTTGTCAACTCTTTTTGATATATCTTATTTTATTTATTTAAATTCTTCAAATTTTTATTCTTAATATAGTTAAAAAATGGATTTAAAAAAGATAAAAATAATTATAAATGAAACAACTTAAAGAACAATATATGATGTTTAATATTTTTTAAAATTTATAAATTATTATTAAAAATTTATCAAGAATTTTTCTCAAGTTCTTGCTCTATTTATATAATTAATTTATAAAGATAAATTAAAGTGGAATTAAGATACAAAAATAACAATTTAAGATTTAAAAATAATTTTCAGCTTAATTCCTATCTTGTGCCACTTAATATTTTTAAGTTATTTTTTATTTGAAAAAATATATCAAATTTTATATTAGATGTAGTTTTATCACAAATAGGTACAAATTGTCTTGGAAATGAAGATTTCTATATACAATAGATTAAGTGCCATAAACCAATATTAAATATGTAATAAAAAAATATAATATATACACCTCGAAACAAGAATATTGTTATGGAGATACTACTCAAGTAAAACAAGATTCTAAAAGTTCAAAGAATTAAAATAGAAGATGCTCACTTTATATTACAAACAAGAAGCCACAACAAGGCATAAGAATAAGATCAAAAGGCCGAAGTTGAGCCAAAAGAATTGCGTTGTTAAAATTGAAGATCCCCTTAATCTTGACTCTTATATATACTAGATGTAAAGAAGCTTCTTGAAAAATTTCTTTAATACTTAGAAGTAAGCAAACCTAAGATCATTTTATAACCATCTAAGATTCTTTAGAACCTTCTAGGACCTTTCAAAATCTTCTTGGAATCTACTAGGACTTACTAGGACCTTCTCAAAATCATTGAAAATCTTCTAGAACCTTCCAAAACCAAGTAGAATCTTCTAAAATCTTCTAAGACTAAATAAAATCTTCTAAAATCTTCTTCCATTGTATATTTATGACATCATCTCTCTTTTTAGCTCTATGTTCTATGAAAAGAGATAGAATTGAAGTTAATCAAAGGCAATAGAAGTTAAAGATGTGTTAAATAGTATCTATTACATATTTAAGCTATCTTTTGTGAATCAAAAGTTTCATCAATCTTTGCAATCAATAATAGTAATCAATGCCTTCTACCATAGATTAAGTTTGAATTTTTGTATCTTTGTTACAAAAATGTCTTTTAAAAATTACTTTAAGATGTCTCTCATGGGCAAATTCTACTTTGATGATAATTGCCATAAAGTGGCTATTGAATATCTTTTGGCATCTTTTTTATTCAAAAAATTCTTCATCTCAAAGTTGATAATGTGAAATATTTGGTTGAACTTGCTTAATTGGCATGATATTGTCTTTTTGACTATCCATATCTCACTTTGCTAGTTAAATCAAAGATGTGTTGTAATCTTCAGGTGGAATGGAACTACTTTTAGATTTATTAATTTATATGTATAAAAATTAAGCTTTAAAACTTTTAGGACTACTTCTACCCTTTTTACAAAAAATTACAAAGCCTAAAATATACTACATTTAGGTATGTCAAATAGGAATATTACATAATATGTAATATTAGTTTAGGTCTAAAATGATGTCGTTAATGAAATTCTTATATCTTTTGTGGCATATTAATTAAGCTTGAAGTTGACTACTATATATGCTTATTAATATTATGACCACACAAATGCATAAAGTACTCCAATTGTCTTTATCTTAATCTTAAATCAAGTATTTTTTCTACCTCAAATTTTTTTTAAGTATCCACTTCAATATAAGATAGTATTAGTTTTATTCTTCCTAATATACTTGATTTTTTATAAGATTCTAAAAGAAGATGTGTGAAAAATAATATGTATTTTTATAAATACTAATAGTTTCAATTGATAAGCAATAAATTTAATTTATTTTTTAATAGAAAAGAGTCTCAATCTTTCATAGTCCAACTTATTAGATGGTCAAATAGTCTTTATATTGCATTGAAGAAATCATACTTTATTATCAACTTAAAATAGAAATTATTGCTTTTTCTACTTGTCAATTGCCTCTTTGCATTGTACTTGAGCTTCTTTTAGTTGAAGTTTCAAGGTAGCTTGAATATTAGCAATTTGACTTGAAAAATCATTTATTACTAGATTTTTGGATCTATCAACAAATAATATATCTAATTTTAAATAATAGCTATGATTGAAGTAAAATAGAGTATGTTGAATAGATATATGAATTGTGTTATTGTAAGCAAACTTGGCTAGATATAAATAAGATGTCCAATCATCTTGTTAATAATTAATGATACATTTTAAATATTACTCTAGGATTTGGTTGACTTGCTTTGTTTGGCCATCAATTTATAAATGAAATGCTGAAGAAAGCTTGATGACAAGTCAAAGAATTTCAAAAATTGAATTCCAAAAATTAAATACAAATTGCAATCTTCAGTTTGATATAATATCATTTAACAATCTATGATATCAATAGATATTTATCAATAAAGAATTTGGTTGTTTCTTCACTACCAATGGTCTTCTTATAAAAGATAAAATATACCATCTTAGTATATTAATCAACAATTACATATATAATATCAAAAAAATTGGATGATAGGAGATTTATGATAAAGTTCATAAAGATAAAAGACCATTGTTGTTTTTAAAATTGGTAGCAGTTGAAGAAGTTTGTATAGGCATTGTCAAGGATTCTTTTATCTAGAATATGTGTCGCAAGAGAGGACAAATTTTTTGATAGCTTTTTATATTTGAAGCCGCTTAAAATCTCTAAACATAAGTTCTAATGTCTTGTTGAATCTAAAATGCTTTGCAGTTAAAAAGTCATGATGTATTTAAAGAATATAAAGGCATAATGGCTCTTTCAAAATATACAAATATTTTTTAAAATAAAAGAGATTGTCTTCAAACTTGAATTTATTCAAATCATTATAGGTATTATTAAAATGATATTTAATAATAAAAAAAAAGATTCATAGTCAAGATAATATAAATTTAATCAAAAAATAAAAAATCCATTGGAATTGATACAAAAGTTGTTAATATATAAAATTTCTTAGATTTCAAGAATATTGTCTTTTGCTTTTTATATGCTACCTCTCCTTCTTTTGATACAAGATATAATTGTCTTGATAAAGCATGTGACAATTATTATTCCTTCTTGGGTTGATATGTGATGTTGAAATTGAAACAAAAGAGAGACATACTCCAATGGGCTTGAGGATGATTTAAAATACAAGCCAATATAAAATACTCAAGTTTCTTGTGATTTGTACATATAGTCATTAGATATGAAGTGCCTTTAAGTAAATGGTATCATATTTAGAAAGAATCTATAATAGTAAGAAGTTTCTTATTGTGAATTTTATAATTAATTTTTATATTCAATTTTTTTTGAAATAGAGTGCAATTTGATGCAATTTGATGCAATATTATAAAATTAGATAAGAGCCTTGTTAGTAGATTTTAGTTAATTATAAAATATGATTAGATTATTATTTTAAAAATAATTTATTTAAAAAAACTATTATTAAAGATTATATATATATATATATATATATATATATATATTTTTTTCTTGATAGTAAATTTTGAGGCTTCTAGAAGCTTTTTAAGGCCTTATTAGGAATTAGGATTTTTTTTTTAATGAATTTGAATATCAAAGATTAGGATTAGCAAGTTTATACTTTTTTGCTATGGTTTTGGTATAAAAATCGAGTGATTTGGAGTTTTTATGAAGGACATATAGGCACTCAAAATCAAGGTGTCAATTTTATATCTATTGTCATTCTTTGGAATATAACTTAGGTGTATAGAAAGCAATAAAAAATTAGTGACCAAGATTGGAGAGATTACTTTCTTAAATATACTTTATTTATATAACTTGATGAATTTTAAACTAGGATGAAAGAAATATTGGAAGTTGAAGTCAATGCTTACAATCTAAGGGCAATAAGTGATCCACTTAATTAGTGATTGTGTTTTGAGCTATATCCTAAGCAATTTGATAAGGTTTTGGTTCAAAAATTTTAGAAGTATGTATTTTTATATTAAAAAGCTACACAAATTTTTTTATGTTATTAGGATTTTGGTTTTAAAGATATGAAAAAAAAATAATGTTTGGATGTTTATAAATTAGGATTTTAAGTACTTGCTAGGATTTTTAAAATATCAAACAATCTAAAATAAATATACAATTGATTTTTCTTGTGATAAAGCTTAATGGTAAAAGCTATATTTTATAGAAATTTGACAAAAATTGAATGGCAAAATCAAGAGTTATTAGATTCTAAAGTTTAAGAAGAAATCAATTATTTGTAGGTGAATAAGATATTGAAGGATTTTATTATAATTTGAATATTTTATACAAACTAAAGAGATTTTTGAAAACCAAGAGTGAATTATTAAATTAACTTACTAATTATTTTAGAACAAACAAATGCATTTAGAGTACCAAAATTATAATCATTAGATGAAGATGTGTTCAAAAGATGCTAAATGAAAGAAAATAGTATTAGTGAAGAAGAAATGGAATCTTAGTAAGTCTTGGAGGTAATTATTTTAGTTGGTTTAATATTTTTACTTACTATTAAATATTAATGGTTGGTTATTGACATCAATATCTGTATTAGCCTCTTATTTATATGTATTTCTTATAAAAATCTTATCAATGATTAATTAGTAGTTAAAAAAATTATAAAAAAGAACCTCATATTTTTTTAATTAATTACATAAAAAATAAAATTTTTAGTAGATTTAAATTTAGTTTAATATTATAAAAAATTACCAAGATAGTAAAATATAGTTTTTAATGAATATTAATAGTATAAAAATATTATAAGATTTTTTAGAATTTATTTAGAATTTATTTAGAATTTTTTAGGAATTTTTTTAAAAAAAATTTAAGACTTTGATAAAATTGAGTTTTATCACCTTGGGAGCCATTATGAAGAAATGGACTAAGATTTGAAGGCCATTCAAGGTTCCTAAGTTAATTAGGTGTTTTTAAACACCATAGTGAAGTTAAAAATGCAAAAAATTTAGTTCTACTAGTAGAAAATAGGACCAACAACTAATCTAGCCCTTTTAGGAAAGGAGGTACATAAGTTCCATATAGATTGTGGTACCTTGGATGTAGATAGGAATATAAGACTAAGGCCTTAAGGCCTCTCTAGGACACCTTATATACTACATGTGAGCCTTGGTGAGATTCAAATCTATAATCTCTAAAGAAATTATACTTGAGATAAAATATTTTTATTAAATTTTTTAATTATTCATTTCTTATCTTTAAACTTTCATGACTTATTTATAGTAACTTAGATCTATATTTTTTATATCATTAAAAAGATTATAAAATTATCTATTTAAAATTTTTATTTTTTATTTTTTATTTTTATTTTTTATTAGATAAAAATATAGTGAATAGACTATGATCTAATTTTAGATTATATAATTGCTTGATTTTATTTATTTCACTTGTTTTATATTTATTCTTCTTTTATTCTTATTGTTTGTTTCTTTCACTTCACACCACCAATTACAAGCAACTTTTAATTGAAGCCATCTTATAATTTGGATTGAAGGGTGAAATTTATCCTCACACCAAGACTTTATAGAGACAAAAAGATGAATATATGGAGCTATGATAACATTTTTAATATAAAGATGAATTTTTAAAAAGATATTATAGATTTTTTTAGAAGTTATAAAAAATCAAACCAACCAAAAATTAGTTAGTTATGATTTGGCATAAAAAAAAATATTAAGGATTTTTTACATGCTAAAGAGAAATCTTTTGTACAAATTTATTTATATATAAGAAGTTTTTATTAGTATGTATATTTTTTAATACTATTATATTTATTTATCTTCTTTATTAAAGATAAATCACTTATTAAAGCCTAGCTAATAAATTATGAGTAATCTCTTTATAATTAGGTTTTCAATATAATTTTAGATTAAAAATCATGCCATACAACAACAACAAGCAACACACATCTACAAAGATCCATCTTTTTTCTTTACAAAGATTATAGGTGTATTAATAAGAGATTTTGAATATCAAATAAAATTCTTTATTAAATTATTATTAATATACTTCTTTAATGCTATAAGATCATTTTATAATAAATTTTAAATTAGACCAAAAGATGGTTGTGTGCCATCTTAAAGATTAATAGTATAATTATATGGACAATATTTTGACAAGGTATTTGTATTTTTTTTTTCAAATACATCTTTAAAATCTTTATATTCTTTTAGAAGGATTGTTAGAATATATGATGCTTCAAACATTGGAGTTGCATAAACAAAATAAAAATAAAAAATAAAATAAAAATAAAAATAAAATCTGAATTATTTGCATAAAAGCTCTAGTTCCAATAAATAGAAGCTTTATGGTTTTAGATCTACAAGGTATATGGTGTTTTCTATTAGGTTTAATAATGATAAGTTGTAATTTTTGAAAAAATTCTATTTTACAAAATATCCAATCTATATGGGAATTATATCTTTCAAGCCAAAATAATCTTAAAATAATAGAATTAGATAAAGACCTAATGATATCAAATACAACTTGACTACTATGATTCTCTAATGTTATTTCTAATAGATTGGTTTTATGAATAATATCTCCACAAGATAAAGGTCAACCATCTATGATCTTTATATGAATGGCCTTAGATTTCTTGGCTATAAAATTTTTATAGATTTTTAAAAATTTTAAATTAATAAAGCAAGTAGAGCAAGTTGTATTCTTTTTGATAAGTCTTTTTTTATTCAAAAAGAAATTTGAAGTAAATTGCATTAATTTATATATCTTTTACTTCCAAATATTTACTAGGGTTGGGAGATATAGAAGATGTCAAGTAATTAGTATAAAATTGTGGTACAAGTAGTAGACATTTTTCTTATCGACATTATAATAACCAATTATCACATTTAATTGCTTAATTGATGGCTTCATTAAAATTTGAAGATTAGACATAGACAATAATAGATCCTTTATATTGTCTCATAATTCCTAATAAAATTGACTTATTAATGCGTCTTCATCTCAATTGATATCACATACTAATTACCAATTTTGAAGCATAAATTGATGCAAAAGAAATTCTTTGTCAAAGGACTTAGATTTTAGTTGTGGCAAAATAAATCTTATCATGCTTTTGCAAATGCTACCAAAAATATTTAAAAATTATATAATATAGGACAATTCTATACAAACAATGGAGCAAACCAAGACAAAATTTGACTTAAAAACAAGGTTCCAACTAGACCAACACAAGATGCTTTTGTAAAATACCATTGAGGTTGAAATAAAATAATAAATTATAGTTGATTTATAAAGCTACAAAAATCTAAATAAGTTCTATCAAACTTTTTTAAGAGGCTAATTCTTGGTTTTTTTTCTATTGACATTGAATTATTGTCTTAAATATATATATCTTCTAATAAAATAGACCTTGGTGATGAAATTCTTAGGATGACTTTTGATAGTGGCTGAGGCAGTTCTACTCTTTGATCATTATACATGGTCATATAAAGTTCATTATTTTGCTTAGAGAAGGTCTTAGTCTTGATTTTTAATACTTTAAGAGCATTTATAATTGAATCCAATTTAGCTTCTTTAAAATCCACCTTCATGTCATACTATAGAAATGAAACAAGAAGAAACAAATTTAAAATCCACCATATTGAACTCTTCATGTCATACTATAGAAATGAAACAAGAAGAAACAAATCTAAAAAAATCAAGAATAATATTGGTCTTGAAAAGCATAATCTGCAACTTCTAGAGTGCTATAAAACTTTTAATAAGAGGGATAATCCACTTTCTATTTAGAAAGAGCAAGTAATGATATTATATTATGTCAATCTTGATAAATTATCATATCATAAAGGAAGATAATTTACAACCTATAGAGTGCTACAGTACTTCCAAGAAGAGAGATAATTTGCTTTTTATCCAGAAAGATCAAGCTTTGATATTATACTATGATAGTCTTGACAAACTATTATAGACATACAACTTAAGTAGAATAAGATTCTAAAAATTCAAAGAACTAAAATAAAAGAGGTTTAATGATTTGACTTTTGATGCCATATTACATAACAATTGTTGTATAAATAAAAATGATTATATACAAAAAAAATCAAGTGCTACAAACCAATATCAAATACGCTATCAAAAAACTTAAAAACACATTCTTAAGTGCCTCCTTTAGCAAATTAAAAGCCCCTTCAATTAGATAGGATCAAAGTGCACCTACAATTGAGGTGATCACCACAATTTAGACTAATCTTTTAATAATCTTATAAAATTGTAGATAATATTATTAAAAAAAATTAACCAACAAAAATTAACAAAAATTTAATCAATATATATATATATATATATATATATATATTATTCTTACATCATGGCATATATGTAATATTTAATATATAAATTCTAAGTTTTTTTATTTTTTATTTTTGAATATAAATTAAAAATAAATTATATAAAATTATATTTTTTAATCTTAAAAAATATTTTATATATATAATCAAATAATTTTATACTAAATATATAAAAAATTTAAATAAAAACTTTAAATAAAAATATTAAAAAAAATTATTATATATATATATATATATATATATGCAATTTTTTTTTTTTTTGAATCCTTCAATAAATTGAAATTGAGAAACTTTGCTTTATATTTAAAAAAATCTGTTCAATTGCTCTAATAAGAAAAGATGAAATAGAATGCACTTTAGTCCTACATAACATGAAAAATGTTGATCCAATAAATAAATTTCCTATGTTTGATAGTATTTAAGTAACAAACACTAGTTCCTATAATGCAAAATAGGAACATTCACACAATAGATCCTTTCTGAGGTGAAAAATCTAAACGTTTGGTGATCTTTTTTGGTTATCTTTTAATAAACTAGTATTCGAAATTCTGAAGGAGATGCCTTCACCATTTGTATCCAGCAACAATGAGATTCAGAAGGAAGTGGTGCCATTCTACCGACTCCACATGAATTACCGACATCACATGAATTCCATTACCGACCCCGCATGGATATGATCACCGACCCCATGTGCCAATGAGCCGTCATCAGACTGATTGTAGCAAGCCAAACCAGGAGTGAAGCCCCTCAGAGAACCCTCTGCCATGAAACTGCAAAGCTAAGTGACAACTGTCGAGGACACCATAGCCAGCAGCCCCTGCAGCGGCACCGAATCGGTCACCTTGCTCCGCCCTAGGTGCCCCGATTGCTCGTTCAGCAGCTCCTTCTCCCCATTTCTCAAATCAATGCTGAAGCTGCCGCGCTCGGAGTGGTCTTGGCTGTCCTGCAGACACGGTCTCGGATGAGGTATGTATCACCGACGGCAGGGAAGATGAGCTGCATCAGAATATAAAGCTGCTGCATCGTCTTGGTTCAGTTCAATGATCATTGGTGCGACATCACCACCAGTGATGTTGTTTTTGTTCTCATTCTCTCTGAGTCTTCAACACAAACCCTGTGGGTTTAGCACTTGCTTCCTTGCCGTGCGAGAATTGCTCCAAAACTTCAGGCTCATGGTGGAGTCTCTTGGGGTTGACAGGATAGTGTGAGATTCTTGGAGACTTCACGGCGGAGAAATAGTCATCTAGTGAGTTCCTTGACTTGACATGTACCAATGCTGGTAGTTGCTACCCGATGAGCATCGTCCCGTTCTCGACATGTTTTGCCTGATCTTCTTCTCCTGCTAAAGTTGGTCCAATCGCCAAGCACCATATTTCTTATACATCTTGACACTAAGCCAATGCTGGTCATGCATATTCGTCTCCTTTGCCGTCCCAATAAGACCGATCACCGCTACTACATTTGATGGAGATATTGCACTAACTCAAAACCTCGTATAGGACGACAAATTGCGCCTCAAAGTTCAACAAGAGCTGCTACCTTACATTTAATAGTTGAGATGATGATTAGTGAGAATGGTATCTCCGTTTCCAGGAATACCTGATTATGTCACCGCATCACAGAAATCAGCATCGCTCTCGAGAAAGACGAAGCCCATGGGCGTTATCACCCCGACACACCAGCATGGGGCATCTTTTGCAGTTCCTCAGGCTCTGGTTCGAGAGCTTCGAAGTCTGTCCCACTCTCAGAAAGCAATGAAACTGTTGGCAGTGACGACGGCGTCGACAGCGGGATGAACGAAAAGCCTAGTCTCTAGAGCGGTTTCGCAGAAATCCATGCCAGCGTAAAAAACGTGTTTTTTACGATAAGGAAAATAGAGACACAGAGAATAGATTGAATCCCCCCCATCCGATGCCGTCTCCCGATCGACGGGCCAGCGTACCCTTGGAGAACCACAAATGAACTCCCTCCTTTGGAAGCTAGGAAGGAACGGGTGGCTCATCTTGCACCAAATGCAAAAGTACCCATCTGATAACAAACCACTAAACCGATTTGCAAGTCCCCTCAGAGATTTCGTTGCTGCAAGGTTCGTCTCGGGCTGTGGCTATGGCGGTGTTACGCACAGCGACCGCTTTACCGCTTCGCTTTGAAACACTGCACTCTTGCTGCTCCTGCTCGTCTTCTGAATATGGATTGCAAGCCTCTAGTTCCGTCAAGTTTGGTCCAGAGAGAAGGGTGGGTACGTCCAAGGGTGCAAAGTCATGGAGTGTGGGAGCTGTTCGGGGTATGGCTCCCGACGAGGAGAAGATGACGAGGAGAAGCCCGCTTGATTTCCCCATCGAATGGGACAGGCCGCGACCTGGAAGGAGGGCGGATATCTTCCCGCAATTTAGCCCAATGAAGACGCCGCTGCCCCCACCGCTGCCTGCCGACCCGCCGGAAGAGGATGAAGAGGACGAGGAGAAGAAGGAAGAGGAAGAGGAGAACAATCCAGATGAGCCTGAGAAGCCGGACGTCTCATTCTGAGTTTCTGAGTGGGTTTGTTGTGATGTAGCCAATTTTTGTGGTCATGGGGTTTAGGGTTTGGGTGGTGAGATTAGTTGTGCACGTTGAGTTATCAAAGCATGCCTTTGGGTATCACTTCGGTCCAGATTTATGCGTGAGGGTTTCCTTAATTGCACATGTAGGTATTTGACGTTAATTTTTGTTTGTGGAGTTTTCTCTGTACCAAAAGATTTAGAAATAAATACACATTGAATCTATCTCGCTCTGGAGTTCTCCTTTTGATTAAACTTGTGAGTAGAGGATTGTGCTCTGCGTCTTTGCATCGCACTTAATTAGCAGCCAACATCTCCAGTTCTTTCCGGGTTAACCAATCCTGCGAACATGAACCATATGAACGCCTCTTTCTGATTGGCAGAATGTTAGTGTGTCACGATTTGAATCCTCTCTCGAGTGCTCATGCACTGCATTCGAAATTGCAATTTGTGGTAGAGGGTAGGAATTCACAGTCTAGTCTCTTCATCCCCCTTGACAGATGTAGCTCTTCATCGTTGCGAGCCAGTCCTTAATAGCGATGGAAGAGTAGAAGTTTTTCTGCAAATTTTCTCTGCATTGAATCTTCACTGTAATGAGTATGGGGGAAGTTAGATCGTTTTTTCTTCGGCGTGTTACAGTGCTTATGCAAGTTCTACAGGAGGAGCTTGGATATATAACAGCCGTTCTCTTGAACACAGCTGTCATACTACTTTTCCTTGTTACATCGTTTAACATTCGTATATTATAACCTTGGGCATAAACCTTGTCGACTTAGGTTTACTTCATACGAGAGGAATTGCCACTGAAGACAGTTTACAATTTTGTGTCGAACTGTGTCTGCACATTCATTTCTTTTATTCGGTGGAAGTAGAATGGTAATCGTGGCTTATTGGCCCTTTAACACTTTGGTTTAGATACGGACAACTGACGTGGTGCCGTAGTGAGTTTCATAACACAGAGAATCTCGAGGGGCACAAATTCATGAATGTTGAATGATGTTTGATACAACTTGGTGCGATTTCCATGTCATACAGATCTGCCATTTTTAATATCGCTAACATGTCATGGATACGTAGTTTCGTGTTGTTTGATTGATGTGTAGCAAAATTTTATTACATACGGTGTTGAACTATCCATAATAGATGCCAGAATAATAGCTGTTCATCAATGCTTCTGGGTTACACCGTGCTCTACATGCGCTTCGAATGGTAGTTAAGCATGGTGTGATATAAACGAACATAATACATGCCGCGGTGAAATACTGAGACCAAATCTAGTACTTTACATTTTAATCACATACCTCACTTACTGAAGGAATTTATTTCAGCTTCAGAGAGCTGCGACATGGACTTCTCCAGAAGTGCTGAGGTGGAAGCGTTCGCTAGAATTGCTTTACACAAGCGCTTCTGCCGAAGTTTTCTGTTGGAATCTAATATCACGTTCTGCCAGAACTGATTCACAAATTTCATGTATACATTTTTTTCGTACAGTTCAGTCACGGATCCAGAGTCAGCGTCTAGATCTCCTAGACAACGCACTCCAGGGTAACTGTCGACATCAATAAGTAACTTCTTACCAGGGCCATCCTTCAAGGCAATCAACTGCACTCACGCACACAAGAGCTGGTTAGTGACAACCTCAGTACAAACCTCAAGCATATGTGAACTAAAAACTTGTGTAAATTTGTGAGGCAAAACAAGTATTTGATTTTGACGGTTCATCGTCACCTCGGCTGGGCCGTTCCACGCGCTGGTAGTAAATATTTTTGCCGCATCAACCAGAGATATGTACTTCTCTATGGATTTTGCAAACATCTTGTGAGATCGAAGTTGCCCTTTTACTGGAACTCCCCTCTTAGTTGCTATTGCCCTCCTGAGAAGTTCAGCACAAGATAATGATTTCAAAATCAACAATTAGAGATTAAGAGTGAGCGCAAGACGCAGAGAGTCCACTCGCTGGGGTCAATTGATTAGAATGTCACTTCAAAATTTGACGACTGCCATCTTAATCACCACAGTGTAATGACCAAGGTGTGCACATAAGAAAGATGAGGTCGCCTCTGCGAACTTTCTACCTCATGATTAATGATATTGATAGAACGAAATACAAGAAGTCAAACATAGCACCTCGTTTCTGAATTCTGTAAGTGGAAGTACGCAAACACTGCTTTGATGAAATGAAGGGTAGGCTTTTCGCTAGAAATTACCTCATACCACGAACCACAGCCAGATGTGCATCACAAGTAACACCAACAAACTCGATTCGGTAAGGTCTCTTTCCACCGTCGTTACTTTTGTTCACAATAACACATTCGCTGTCTTCGGCTAGAGGTTCCCAGTAATTCTCTACTTCAGTGCCATCATCGTTCTTTTTGTACCCAGGGCCCATTCGATACCGCCTACGGAGCAGTGTATATTTAGGAAGCATTACTGTAATCAGGAGGCTTCACTATGACAGATTCCGATCTGAGATAATAGAATAGAGGATGAGAAGAGACTATGAACAATCGATCATTCAAATCATGCATGGTAAAAGCTACCCGATTAAGAAACTACCTGTTGTGGATATCTCGGACCATTTCAATGGTTTCTATCACAAAAGGCTCCCATGACATTGTGCCATCAAAAATTACGTCGCGACCTTCATTCAAAGCAGACACAAGCAACGAATTTGCTGCTTCTGTCGAGAATTGGTGCACCTGCAAGGCAAGACACACTTGTTAAGTTCTGATATTCACTAACAAGAATATTACCTTAAGAACTGCATGTGACAGTTACATGCTCTTGATCTAAAACACACCGGAGGATGCATCAAAAAAATTCCAAGGATCAAGCCACCTGTTCTTATTAACCCTCCGCAGCTTAACACAGAAGCAGCACTGTGAGGAGGAATAAGCAAGGATAAATTTCAATCCGTTGCATTACCAACTACTATATAGAAAAACATGGACTACATACGATTCCATAAAGTAAAACCCGAGTTTAAATGAAACTTCTTCCAGGTAATAGAGAATCGGTGGAAGTAATCAATCTCATACAAGTTCAGAGTTTCCTGATACATCTCCCTTCGCCATCGAACTCAAAGTTCGATAGATGACATCAGTTTCTTTGAACGCGTCAGCTTCCACCACAACAGCATCCTTGATAACGCCAGCCCAAAAGGAGCTACAAACATGAAGAGGCGACATTTCCACAGAACGAATGAACTTAGTATTTGTGCTCAAAAGCTTCTAGTAATGTTCCAATACACGCAATACATTAAAGTGATGATAGTAATTAACAAGAATGGATACCTTGCCAAAACCTCTTTTACAATAGTAGATTTTCCCGCACCCATGCCCCCGCCAATGAAGAGTATGACAGGGCTACGCTTGGAAGCCTCAGCAGGAATAGTCACTACGCCCTTATCTGGCATTGAGCTATTCGATCTTCCTATTGTCTTCAATTCCTCAATCATAGTGTGGATTCGACGCTTAGTACTCAACGACTTTAACACCATCTCGTAGCGCTGTTTCCTGCACAAAATCAAGGTAAACTTATTTCCATCGCCAAAACAGCGGCATTCTGTTTCTCTGCTCATATATTTCCATAACAAGCTTCATCAACTACGACAGTGAAGGCGATCTTGCCGTCTAACTACCCTCTTACTTGAGGGCAGTCAACACCGCTTTGTGCAATTTACTCACTGTAGCCCCCTGACTAACAACCTGCATAACCATGCCAAGAATCAGGTCAGCTTCAAATATAAATGCTTGGGAACACTTCACTAATATATTGTTAATCGACATCATTAGCAAGCCCTAGAGACATCGTAGCTCAACTATATAAATGCCAAACGACTTATTAACTTATAAACTGTATATACACAGCAGTATTTTACCCTCATGTTGCTAATCTTACACATCTCGACGCGCAAGAAAAACCTATGCACACCCCCAGTGGTAGGCAGCTTGGGCGTATTTCTCTAGACGAATCATAATAAACCGCACTTACAACGTCCGCATTTGTTCAACGAGGGAGCCACCCGAATACCTTCTCGATAACAGAATTTGCATGCTTCCAATGAAAACTGAAATATGCAACAATGCAAATCTCCAGTTCAAAAAAAATTTCTTCGCAGATCTCTTTTTCATCCTCCTCCTGGGTTGGACCGGACACGAGAACGCAAACCACCTCTTTAGCCTCACTTTTCACGCGCCTATCATCGCGTAAATAGGCATCTGCTGCTTTGGAAACTGTCTTGGCGATCGGATTGGCCGCATCAAGCCCCAACTGGCGCACTGAACAAGTCCGAACGATAAGCGAAGTGACTTTGTCAAACAAAGAGATGCACCTGTGAAGTTGTAACGTGATAAGCCACCGCAAAGCTGACTAGCATAATCAATACAAACGTGCATACACTTTCATGGAAACCCCTGAAGGAGGAGACGTCATGGTAACCCACGAGAATACAAAGAACTTGTACAAAGCTAATCCGGATAAACAAGACTTTTTGGTCGTCAACAGAAAGAGAATTTCCTATCCTCTGAGCCTCCACACGCACAAAACTTACCAAAATAATCGCCAAACCCCTCAATGTCCTTCAGTTTGCCATACTTGTCGAAAAGAACGTGTGGAACATGTTTGGTGTGCAAATTTCCTTTCTTCCACTTGATGAACATTTCGGCAAGTGCTAATCCACCTGCCATTGCAAGTGACAAGGCTACTAAAGGACTCGCCATTTCAACCCCGTCAAGTACCTACCAGCTGCAAAGGTGTTCCCTGCAAGACCAAAATCGAGCTCAGAACACAGACTACTGGCGAACACCCAATCGAACCAACATCACTGTCAAGAATTACAGAATGCCTACTAATCCTTCTAACACGAACACATTCCGTCTGATCTAAACACATGGAAAGAACACAATAACACACGATGCATAAATAATTCATTTCACAGAAGTGATAGCAGAACACACCAATCCGTCCACCTAGAAAGCTTTTTCCCCTCAACTCAATCAATAGCGAATGCATCCATACACAAAACCCTAAAATCCGCACCTCATGAGCTAATCTGAACATTGGGAGCTGATTCGCCACGAAACTAAGCATCAAAAAACCAAACTAAAGAGTGAGCATCAAGGTGAGAGCCACACGCTTCATTCCAATAGCCAGCATCCGTTGCAACAAAGCCTTTCTCCTAATCCGCATCCTGACATTTTCCGCGAGGGCAACAGTGCACACACACACGTGAAACATGTGACACACTGGAATCACACCCGGTTAGTTACTCGGCCTACTACGCCGTAAACCGCGACGATCACAGCGCTGGCAAGGGAAACAACGTCGCAACGCAACTGATCCCATCGCTAATCCAATGATTACACAGACCAACGTTTGACCTGCCGACCATTGTGTGTGTTTGAGCGGGAGAAACCAGCAGCATCCAGTGAAATTTCAAACCGCAGCCGGGCCAGTGTCGGTTGTATTCCATCCTCGTGATTCGGGCATGACAGTCGTGAGGGTATCTAAGCCATGAAATCCGTCCAGTGCGAGGCGATTGCTGCTCAGCGTTGGTAGGTCGGAGGATTCCACGACTCGTTGCCCTTGACGGAGACCTCACGAGAGCGTGCGTTGTAGCTATGTAAAATTAGGGCTCCAGCTTCGCACTTGGATTCCGCAGTTTCAGCAGCTCATTGCTTTGTACTGTGTCTGTCATTCACACTGACTTAAGAGTTTTGTATTCTTCTGCGGCTGTGTGGCGGGGATGGGATGCTATACTAGGAAAATGAAATAGAGAATGCCCTTTTTGGAAGATGTGCATTCACCCATTAAAATTGGCTGAGGATCGTGTCCCAAAATGTCGAGAGGATATAGTTTTGTCCTCTTGGAAAGCAACTCGTATCTCCAGGATATGGTATAGAAAAACTTCATATAGTAAATTTCAGTGGTTTTTGAGAAAAAAAAATCATATCTCACTTGTATTGATATAGAATTTTAGATTGTTTTAGAGTTTTATTTATTTATTTATTTACTTATCCATATAAAAGTCTACTCAATAATTTTATAAAACTCTTACAAGACTTTTAACTTAAACTTGTTTTTAAATAATTTTATTTAGTAACTTTGGTGGCAAGTTTTATTAAATTATTTAGTTTGCCTTATTTTTATTTAAGATTGCAATTGAATTTGATTGGATCTTAATAGTCTTCATAGAAATAGTAGAAGGATTAGATACAACAATATCCTATTGCCTCAACTTAGATCAAAGTGTTAGTTGAATCCCAATATGTTCTTGAATGCAATCTTAATTGGAATTTAGCAAATTTTAGTTGAGAAATTACTTAGGAAATGGTATTTAGATATATATATATATATATATATATACGTGAAAGTATGATAATCAATTGAATCTTTCTTATGTGAATATAATAAACCAATTGAAATTATAGAATTACTTTGAAATAATATATCATAAAGCAATAATATTATGAATATTTTTATAATAATATATTATTACTACAAGATTTTAGAAAAATATGAAATTTAAATTTTAAAGGAACATGGCTCTTAATAATTAAATAATTAAAAGAAAAAAAAGTAAATGACAAGTTTAATCTAAATTTATTTTTAAAAATTTAAACAAAAATTTTATTTACAAATATAAAGAGGACTAAAATTAATTAAATTAATTGAATGATTTTCTATACCATTTTAAAACTATTTAAGAAAATTTTATACTCTAATTAATATTTTATTAAAAATACATAGATAAATTAAGACAACTTTTCTTTTTCTTTTTCTGTTTTTTTTTTTTCTTAGCAATGTCATAAGATTGTGTTGTGATTTTGAAATTTATTAAAAATGTAATAAGTCTTGTCAAAATTGCAAAGTGTTTTTTTCTTCCAAGGATCCTAAGAAGAAAAAAAAAACTAGGTGCCACCACTTTGTATAAAAGGTTTATTAAAATAAAATTAATTCATTTGAAAAAATAAAATTATTTTATAATTATTAAAAAAAATTTTAAAAAAAATTTAAAAGATCAAAAATTATAAAAAAAAATGATGTAAGATTAGAAATAATACTAGATGACAAGATAAGCACAAAATAACATTTAGATTGCTTCAAAACTTATATTTGCAAGATTAAGTATCCCTCATCTTGCCTTATTATTTATATTATTGCAACCAAGTCTCATAGAAGCTTCTAAAAGAAGTTTCAATAACTATAAAATATTTTAAAAGTCTAAAAATATTTTTATAAGATAAAAGAATATAAAAGGTTTTGAATTTTTATTAAAAAAATTATAAAATCTTATATAAGATTTTATAAATCTATTAAAAATATAAATTTATAAAATATCTAAAAAGACTTAAAAAGTTCTAAAGAAAAATCAAGGCTCTAATTTGTTACATAATTTTTACATTGCTTCTTCTTCTCACAACAAATTCAATAAAAATCTTTAACAATCTATTCTTTTACATCTCTAAAAATCAAAGATTTGTTCAAAACTTATTATGATATAAGTTTCTTTTTAAATTACATTCAATACATGTATGTGTTTATTAAATTAATAAATATTTAATTTAATATTTTTTTTGCTAATAACTTGGTTGATATTTAGGCCTCCAAAACATCCTTTGAAAATAATGTCTTGATTGTTAAGTTTAATACTAATAGCTTATTATTATATAACCAAAAAATCAAACTTTTTCTTAAGGATTTTTATGCCAAAATTGTTTGTAGTAAGATTATATTCCATGTTTCAAAGGTCTTACTTCATTTCAAGGGAGTCTATATAATTGTGAAAGCTAGAAAAATAACTATTTTGTAATATTTTTAACATTTTAAGTAAGTTAGTGAAGAACTCTAAATTATTTTTTATGTATTGTGGATATTACAAAGTTATTATATGTATGTTGGAATTTCTAATGTCTTAAAGTTTATAAGAAATTCGATTTAAAGATTTATTAGACTTATAAAGAAATAATCAATTTTATCAATAAAAGATATATATATATATATATATATATATATATATAAAGAACTAAGAAAATTAAAACTTCTTAAAATAAATTTTAAGTATTTTAGTGGTTATTATTTTTATTAATAAAAACTTAAAAAATATTAAAAGATCTATATATATATATATATATATATATATATATAATATTTTTTACAAATTCATATGATAGTTTTTAGAATTTGACATTATATTTTTAAATTAAAAAATTATTAATTTTTGAAGGCTATTACAATGAATTAGAATAAGATTAGATGGCCTTGTAATACTTTCAAGCTAAAAGGATATTTTTAAAGACTAATTAAGTATGATTAGTAACTAGATAAATTAGATGTGTTTGACTTACATGGTTTATGGTCATGTGGTAGTGCCATGGACATAAGATTTATTCCAATAATTATCTAATTAATATAGACCAATAGAAGTAGGTAAAATAAGTTGATTTGATAATATCTGAGAGACAAGCTTCCTAGAAGCTTTATAGACAAGGAATCACCTTTATACATGTCTATAGGTGTTTGGTAGGTTAAAAACTTGGTCAACAAGCTAGCTATATGGCGTACATGTTGGTAGCTTGTGGAACAAGCTAGCCATGTGTCGCATATTTTAGTAGCATGCAGAACAAATTAAGTACGTGGCACACATGTACAAAACTTGTCGTGCAAGTTTGATACTTGTCTTGCAAATTAGACACGTGTAGGAGGTCTTATAGAATACCGCCACATAGTTCTTAGATAGATAGTATAAATAGAGACAAGAGTGAAGCCTTCTTCATTCTTGTTAATTTCTTTCTTGCTTCTACTCTACTTTCAAGAGTCTATATTTTTCTTGTCTTGTAGCAATAGCCATTCTAGTTCCTTTTAATATATATACCTCCTTATTTCTATTTTGTTATACTACTTAATAGAAGTTTTATATATTTATTTGCTTTCATTGAGTTCTTATTCTTGACAGATTGACAAGAATATACATATAATATCAGAGCTTTGTCTTTTCTTGATTAAGAGTGGACTACCCCTTTCTCTTGATAAGACATAATCATATTTGAAGTTGTGGAATACCCACTTCTAAACTGCTATTATTTCTAAAAAAAATTCTTTTCAGTGTGTTATTCTATATTTCTTGAAATGAGAGTAGACACCTTCCTTCCTATTGTACTATCATGGCAGAGCTTATGGAAATGAAGAGTGCAATGGCACAAATATAAGAGCAAATGAGAGAGCTAATGGTTATAATGCATCAACTTAATTTACCACCACAAGGAATAACAAGATTAGCAGGAAGTGAAGATATAGAGATGGTTGGAGCTACATCAATATGTACACCAAATCATACTACCTTACCTATGATGGAGCACCATTCAAATATTAGAAAGCCAAAAATTAATTTGCTTAAGAAGTTTGATGGCACAAGATCTAAATTTTTAGGATTTGTCAATCAAGTACAATTGGTGATTGAACTTCAACCTCAAAGTTATCCTATGTAAGGATCTCAAGTTAGATTTATTGGAACGTTATTTTCGGGATCTGCTTTATTGTAATTTTCATCTTTTCTTGAACGACATGATCTAATATTGGATAATTTGGAGGCATTTTTAGCAAAATTTTGATCTATGTATGGAGAACATGATGTAATCCATGTTGCAACCAATAAGATTTGCATCCTATGACAAAACAATCGATCAGTGTCATTATACGCTTCACAATTTTGACAACTAGTGATTGATATCAAGTGGGATGATGCTGCACTCATCAGCCAATTTTTCTACGGATTACAATATGAGGTAAAAAAATTAATGCTCAATTTACTCGATCTTCAAACATTGAGTCAAGCAATTGATTTTGCTGTAAAGTGTGACAATTGACTTTTTGAATTTTGATCTGAAAGTTGTATAAGAGAGCCTCAATGTTATTATTCAATGGCAATATCAACGTCCTCACAAAACATACATTTGGAAGTAAAAGACATGCAAATTGATACGATATATTTTAAACCTCTTATTGAATAAGAAAAGATTCAGCATTGTCAAGGAAGATTATATTTATATTATAAAGAATCTAAGCATATTACTGAATATTGTCCAAAGAAATGACACAATTACAAAATAAGGAGTACGGTGTCGTATGATGTGGTCTTCTATCTGGGAATACACTGGGTACCTGGCTGTGGAGAGTTTGTTTGAAACTTGATGGCAAAAATCCAACAGGTGATTTGACTTCAATAAAAAGAACAAATAATATAAAAATCTTACAAAAGAGAAGTTATGTATATAAACCTTCTTGTATTCAAGTAAGTTTGTATAAAAAGGGTTCAAATTTCCATAAAAACCCTTCAAAACTTTGTTCACCTGCAAGGACTTATTTCTTGCCAAACTTTAGAGTTCAATAACTCTTGATTCAACCATTAAGTTTCTAAATAATTTACTTCAAAGTATAGATGAATCTCTTAAGTTTTACCACAAAAAAAAATCAACTGTAAATTCGTTTTTGATTGTCCGATATCTCAAAATCCCTAGCAGGTGCTTGAAACCCTAGCTCAGAGACACCCAAGCACTATTTTCCTTATATCTCACAAATCCAAAACCCTAATGCCAAAAAATTTTTGCACACAGTCTTGTGACATAAATATATACACTCTAAAAAATTTTGAGCCAAAAATCTATCAAATTGCCTAAGATATAGCTCAAAATGTAACCACTATATAAGCGGGGCACTTACTGCCTTTAAGTCTATAAGCATTGATTTCAACTCCCAATATCTCCTTCATCCTAGCTTAGATTTTATCAAGCCATGTATAAAAAATCTAGCTGTAAAAGTGTTCTTTTCAATCCAAATCGCTGATCCTTGATTGCTCTCTATATGCGCGAATTATACTCAAAAGAGTAACAATAGGTCCAAAATCAACACCTTAACTTTGAGCACCTATAATTTCTTCATAAAAAGTGAAAATCACACAAAATTTGCATCTAAATCAGATCCAAAAACCTAAACCTTATGATCCTAGCCTCTGATGTTCTACTTCTCTCAAAAGACAAACCCTAACTCCTAATAAACCCTCGGACAGCCTCCTTGAAGCCCATTGGGTATGATGTTTGGCCAATTAGAATAGAGATTTCTATCATCCACCTCTTTTCATCCACATAGATGGCCAAACTACCCTTTTTGCACTAAAGATCCTTTTCTAATCCTTCTTCTTATAAGATTTACATACTTGGTGCTTTAAGCACCAAATAAAAGAAGTAAATAAGATCTTAAGGATCACCAATGTTTAACAAAGGTGACTTGAGATATATACAAGTTATTATCAATATAAAATTAACTTTAATAGTCACTACTAAAAAAAAAAAAAAGATTATAAAATCTTAATAATAATCCTTTTAATAGATCCCTTTTAAACTAACAACCTAATCACATCTTGTAATCAATAAAAGTCTATTGATATGGCTCTCATTTAGCTATGTAGTAAATTGTACATTAAATATACATGTACAATTTTTCACATAATAGCTGAACCACAACACGACAACGGCTGTCAAAGAAGACAACATGTCAGAAAATAAATTTGTCCAACTACAATAGGGACTGTGGAGCTGGAACCTTGTACAATTCCTAGTGAAGGTCTTATTCTCTCTTTGTTTTATAATAGATGTATATTTAGGACCAAAAAACTACAGAGCCTCTGCCTTATTAGATTTAAGAAGCTGAGCATACTTTCTAAATGAACAATTTGTTAAAAATTGTAAAATATCTTTAGTACAAAAAATTAAATCCATACATGTAGAAGTCATAGATGGTCGTCCATTGTCTTTTAGAGATGTCACTCATGAAATCCGTCCTATAAAAGTAACAATAGATGGTCATAATAGCCATATAACCTTTAACATAATTAAATCTCTATCTAATCTAATTATTTTAGGTTTATCATGGCTGAAAAAATATAACCCTCAAATAGATTGGAATTCTTGTAGACTTGACTTTTCTAAGAACATTATTAAACATCCTATTGGCCAAGTAAAAAGCTATAAGTTTAATATAATAAAATCCATATTTATAGGTGCAAAAGCTTTTATATATGCAGCAAAAGAAGGATAAACTTTTGCTATTTATGCCACATCCGTTTTTGATAGTGGAAAGAATTTTAGTGGCATTCCAAGCCAATATCTAGATTATCAAGACGTTTTTGAGAAAAAAAATACAAATATTCTTCTGGAGCATTGTCTGTATGATTGTTCAATTGACCTCAAAGAGAGAGCTCAGCCTCCATTTGGACCAATCTACAACTTATCACAAAATGAGCTAGCTGAGTTCAAAGAATATATTGATAAAAACTTAGCCAAGAATATTATATGTCATTCAAAATCTCTAGCAAGAGCTTCTATTTTATTTGTAAAGAAAAAAGATGGATCGCTACGGATGTACATAGATTATCAAGGGTTCAACAAGATTACCATCAAAAATAAATATCCTCTATCATTGATATTTGAATTTCTAAATCAATTGAATCAAGTTAAGATCTATACAAAAATAGATCTACGAGGAGCGTACAACCTGATCTGCATCAAAGAAGGAGATGAATGGAAGACTGCTTTTCAAATAAGGTATGGACATTTTAAATATAATGTTATGCCTTTTGGACTCACGAATACACCAATTATTTTTCAACATCTCATGAATGATATTTTTTGTGAGTTTTTAGATGATTTTGTTGTTTGTTACTTAGACAATATTTTAATCTACTCTAAGGACGTAAAAGAACATGAATTACATGTTCGTCGTGTATTACAAAAATTTAAAGATATCGGATTATACACCAAGATAAAAAAGTATATATTTCATACTATTCAAGTTGATTTCTTAGGATATATCATTTTGAATGATGGTCTTATGATAGATCCTAAAAAAATCCAGACAATCATAGATTGGAAGATTTCAAGAACAATAAGGGACGTGCAATATTTTTTGAGATTTGCTAATTACTACTAAATCTTTATCAAGAATTTTTCTCAAATTACAGCTTTACTTATACGTCTAACTTGTAAAGACAAACTCGAGTGGAGTAAGGAAGCAGAAGCATCATTTGAAGCGTTGAAAATAGCTTTTATTTTTGCACCAATATCTATTTTAGAGAGAATCCAAGAAAGCCTTCTGGCTGCCACTAATTACTCAAGCAAGATTTAAGTATAATAAAAACCCCCAATTTTATATAAAGAGATCTCCATAGGGCTATTACACCCAATACACAAGCCTAATTTCCTCAAACCACTCAAAACATAACAAAATACTCTAAACCCTCATTCTCCCGTAGGAAGGGAATTTTTCCCGAACTTCAATAATCCATAACTTTTAATCCAACCGTCCAAAACTACTCCAAATTTACATGAAGTACTGATATATTCTTCACAACTACCACCACAAATTTCAACCGTCGATTCATTATCGATCTTTAGATATCGCCAAAACCCTAGCAGTAGCTTTAAACCCTTGTTTACAAATACCCGTGTACTAAATTCTTCATATCTCCTTCGTCTAAACTCAAAACTTAAGAATTCCTTCGTAACAAACGTAGATCTTGAAATCACCTTTCCAACCGCACCGTCCGATCTCCAAAAGCCTCCGTATAACTCCGCAAATCCCAAAAGAGTGACAGTATGTATGAAATCCACTCTTTAACTTTGAACAAGTATAACTTCTTCACCCTAACTCCAAATCGCCTAAAATTTCCTCTCAAACTATACCCAAAATCCTAAACTTTACAACCCTACCTCTGAAATTGCGAATCCTCCTTATGAAGTCGCCGAAACCCTTGTTAAGGTCGCGGGCAGCCTCCTCAAAGCCCATTGGGCATGGTATTCGACCAATAGGGATGAAGTTCCCTATTCCTTGCCTTCATCCGACCATGGCTTGATTTCATCCCTCCCAATTAGCCTCTTACTAGCTTGAATTTTCATCCTTAAGTCCCCACCTTCTCTCAAGGCTTCATACTAAACATTTAGATCTTATAATTTTTAAATACCATAACTAAAATAAGTAAAATAAAATAAAATAAAGTTTCTTCTATCAACCATTTTTAATTTAACTTACTAACCATTCTAACACATATCTAAATCTATAAACATATTAGGCATTTTGAGTGGATTTTACATACTGTAAGCAATTACGATGCGACAACGTCAACTTCTCCAAGGTATTTTTTATGGAAACAGATGCATCAGACTTTGCTTTGGATGTAGTATTATCACAAATGGGAGCAGATGACAAACTCCATCTAATAGCTTTCTATTCTAAAAAAATTTCAATAATAGAGATTAATTATAAAATCCATAATAAAAAACCTCTTACAATTGTGGATTATTTTCAAAAATGATGCCACTATTTAGAAGGCGCTTCTAGTCCAGTCATTGTATATATAGATTACAAGAATCTCGAATACTTCATGTCAGCATGGATGTTAAATCATCGTTAAGCTCATTGGAGCTTGTCTTTGTCAAGATTTGAGTTCATCATCACTTATCGGCCAGAAAAACAACAAGGTCTGTCTGATACTCTTTCTAGACAATCTCATCTTATACCAAAAGAAGGAAATGTAGTTTTTGATCAACAAAGAATGATCCTCCTAAAATCGAAGCAATTTCATATTCGAGGAATAAAATCAACATTGATTGTTGATTTAACATTTTTTAAGCAAATCCAGTTAAGTATACCCTCAGATCTTCTTGTTCATGATATTAAGAATAATTCTTTTAAATCTCATGATACTTCAAAGTTCGAGTTCAAGGACAACTTACTCTATTTTGAAGGACATTTATACATCCCAGAAGGTGAAGCACAACTACGTGCTCTTGAAACTCATCACAACTTCCCCGCAGTTGGACATTTCGAATATAATAAGATCTTGGAGCTAATTTCAAGAGATTTTTGGTGGCCTCAAATGTGGAAGGCTATTGAAGAGTTTGTGTAGCTGTATAATATTTGTTCAAGATCGCAAACTCCTCATCATTGACCTTACAAACTTCTCCAACCATTACTTATATCAAAACAACCTTCGTCTTTTATTTCTATAGATTTCATCATGGATCTTCCAAATTCAAGTTCATATGATTTTATATTCATGATTGTAGATTGTTTTACCAAGATGGCACATTTTGTATTATGTACAAAATCTATCAAAAGTGAAGAAACAGCTAAACTCTTCTTTGACAATATCTATCGCTATCATAGATTATCAAAGGATATTATATCAGATAGAGAAACACAATTTGTGTTAAGATTTTGGAGAATGCTTTTTAAGATTTTAAAGGTGGACATAAAGCTATCTTCAGCTTTCTATCCTCAAATTGATGGACAAACGGAGCGTGTAAACTAAGTCTTAGAGCAATATTTGAAGTGTATTATCAACTACCAATAAGATGATTGGACAACTCTTTTACCATTGGCAGAGTTTGTTTATAATAATATGATACATTCTTCTATGCAACAAACATCTTTCTTTGCCAATTATGATTACCATCCACAACTTGATATTTTTGATTTTTTAAAAGTTGATAATCCAACAGCAGAAGATTTGGCAAATTGTTTGTCAAAGCTACATGCAATAATGAAGGTATAATTAAAAGAAGCTCAAGAACGACAAAAAATAAATACAAATCCTTATCGCAAGGAACAACCATAATTCAATGTGGGAAATAAGGTATGATTATTTTGTCACAATATCAAGACTACTCGTCCTTGTGATAAGTTGAACTATTGAAGGCTATTTATTATTTCTGAACAAATCAATCTAGTTACATATCAATTACACCTACCAAAGTCTATAAAGATCCATCATGTATTCCACGTGTCTCTTCTTAAATCATACAAGATAGTGAACATATCAAGAAAAAGACAAGTACCACCTCCTCTTATAGACGTGGACAATAATAAAGAATTTGAAGTGAAAAAAGTCTTAAATTTGAGATAGCACCGAAATAGGTTGGAAAAATCTTGTCTATTGGCGTGGATACAATATTAGTGAACGCACATAGGAACGAGCAAAGAATCTTATAAATGCAGCAAGGAAAGTAGATGCTTTTCATCAATAATATCCATCAAAACCAAGATGAGGATCTTTCCTATAAAAGAAACACAATCTAGGCAATATAACATTTTACTCTTTATCTTTGTTTGTAGGTTCTTTGTATTTTTAAGGAGATAAAGAACCAACAACCAGCAGATTCAATTCAAAAGCCTTCATTTTTTGATTTATCGAATAAGATGTTACGACTATTACAACGTTTAAGATGATGGAATAGAGATGAGGATCTTCAAGAACGACATGTTCTTCCTCGAATTAATGACAGAATACAATGTGTTTGATATCACGACCTTGGAAGAGACTTCTAATCTTTGGTAATATTTTTAGAGGTAGGAACTACTCATGATGGTGTTCCTAATGTTTTCTTTGAAGGGAGTTATGAAGGCCTCAACAATGATCAAATAATAGGGTGGTCTTCTCGCCTTGATATGGGATATTATCAATGGCTGAAAGGACCTATCAACTACTTTCAAAGGGAACAAAGATCAGAGTATGTGGCAAGCACAATTTGACGTATTTTGAACTTCCTCAACATGTAATCATCGCTCCTCGTGGAATTCGTCTTTAAAAGGAGGAGATAATGTTATGAACATAAGATTTATTCGAATAATTATTTAATTAATATAGATCAATAGAAGTAGGTAAAATAAGTTGATTTGATAATATCTGATAGAAAAGCTTTCTAAAAGCTTTATAGATACAGAATCACCTTTATACATGTCTATAGGTGATTGGTAGGTTAAAAACTTTGTCAACAAACTAGCCACATGGCGCACATATTCGTAGCTTGTGGAACAAACTAGCCATGTGTTGTACATGTTGATAGCTTGCGGAACAAGCCAAATACGTGGCACACATGTAGAAAACTTGTCATGCAAGTTTGACATGTGTCTTACAAATTAGACATGTGTAGAAGGTCCTATAGAATACCACCACATAGCTCTTAGGTAGATAATATAAATAGAGACAAGAGTGAAGCTTTTTTCATTCTTGTCAATTTCTTTCTTGCTTCTAGTCTAGTTTCAAGGGTCTATAGTTTTTTTGTCTTGTGGCAATAGCTATTCTAGTTTCTTTTAATATACATATTTTCTCATTTCTATTTTGTTATATTTTTTAATAGAAGTTTCAAATGTTTATTTGCTTTTATCAAGTTTTTGTCCTTGGCAAACAGTATTAGTAGGATATAAGCAAGTCCTTTAAAACATCCTAAGACCATCTTATGTATTTATTGATATTTTAGAAAGCTTTATATTTTAAAAGTAACAAAAACTTCTTTTCAAGTAGATATGTATTATTTTTATTTTATTTTTTTATATTATTATTTTTTAAACTAATAATGAATTAGATTGAATTAATTTTTTTATATTTTTTAATTTTTTATAAAATTATATTTTAATTTTTATATTTAAATAAAATATTATAATTTTATATCTTATGATTTTATTTATTTATTTATTTATTATTTATCATAAATAAATAAATAAATAAAATCATAAATAAATAAATAAATATTATTAATCATAAATAAATAAAGATTATTTTTTTATTTTTTTATTTTTTTATGATTTGTATTCTATTTGTTGAGTCTATTCTTAATTAAAGCCACCTAATTGACTTGTTTGATAATGAACTTATGCCTCAGAGTAATAATATAAGTTGTAACTATTACAGGTGGTCTATGAATTGAGACAAAAAAAATTAAGTTTGGAATCTTAGGACTTCATAAGTATCTTCCAATTTGACATTTTGAAGCTACAAATGTTAAATTAAACAACCTTCACTTGTCAAAACAATTAACACTTCTTTAAAAGAAAAAAAGAAAAAAAAAAAGAAGGTTGATAATATTTTTTAATTTATTTTTTCTTCTTTTCTTTTACAAGTCTTAATAGATGACTTCTTCTTGAAGCTACTTCATTGATGTCATCTATATTATATAACCTTTGATTTTTTTAATCAATAAATTAGTTTTGGTTTATGACAATGTTATTGATAAAAATTCTTGTTTTTTTAATTAATACATTAATTAGGTTGGATAATAGATCTCAAATTTATTTACTAATTTTATATTATTTTAAATATAAATAATTTTTAAATATTTATATTTAATCTGTAAATTAAGTATTTTATCAATATTGTTATTATTTTTGTTATTAAAAATTATTTAGATTATTTGTAAAAGTTTTTTTTTGTAGAATAAATGATTTATGATAGAATTTTGTGAGCAAAATATAAACAATTAGATAGATTCTTAGATTTAATAGAAGATTAAAATAATAAAAAAAAAAACTATCTAAATTTATTTGATGGATAAATATATTTTAAATACTACTTCAACTATATATATATATATATATATATATACTGCACCAAATATTACAAAATTCTATTGATAAATGTATACAAATATACACATATATACATTATTATACATTAACATAAATTTAAATCAATAAATTTTAATCTATTAGAAGAAGAATGCTATAAGAAAAGTAACCTTCATTGGAACAAATAAATTCTTTAAAAACTTGAACCATCAAAGCATATGCATCTTGTTTTATCTACCTTTTCTCTTCTCTTTTCTTTTTCTTTCTATTTTTTCTTTTTAATCAAATGCAGTTTTCTGTTGGGGGAAATTTTCTTCCCCCAAACAACTTAAGTCAGGATCCGTGCAGTGATTTAAGGAACCCTTTCACTACTGGGCCGGAGTTGATGAGTGACTCAGTAAATGACTATCAGTAAAAGAACGACTCACTGGATGACCGCGTCAGTACATGACCATGTCAGAGGATGAACGATTATATAGATGACCAGGTAAGTGGATGAATTATTAGTTGGATGACTGCGGAGGTGGATGAATGCGGCAGCCATTTGTCTGCGGCGATGAGCCAATAATGGTCTCATTGGTACAATACGCCGCATGGTATTGTAGCCCCGTCGCCATCGCCGTCGCCGTCGCAGTGCCAGACTCGAGGCTGATATGGTAGTGCCGCCGTGGTCACGTCGCGGTGCCGCCAGAGGCCCTCGTCATGATCCCGTGCTGCTGGTGGCACGTCCCGTCTGTCTGTCTGGCTGGCTGCGTCCCTGCAAGGGGAATGTAAGTGGCGGCGCAGGACTGCACTCTTAACATTCTGGGTCTGCGCCTTGGGCGTCGGTAGACGTCGCTACACAAATCCTCTTTCCTGATCTGGGAGGCGGCAGCGAGAGTGCGAGCACAGCGGCGAGATCGACAATGCGGTGACGTGGTGTGATTTCAGGCGGAGGTTTCAGTCCGACCTGGCCTTTGTGTTGCAGGGAGAGGTTGGAGAGGGATTGATGGGTTGACTGTGTAGGAGAGGATGTTGAGGTCGAGATGGTGCATGTAGTTGTTCCGAGGATGTCCACGGTGGTAGGCGATGGTGTAAGAGGAGGAGATATGGAAAAGGTCCGAGGCAGGCGGAAGAAGGGTGATGTGTTGGATGATCGAATTGCTGAGATCAATGGTAAGGTTCAGTGTCTGGTTGTGGCGAGTGTGTTGAGTTATGCGGGGTTGGGGAGAGGGGGTTCTCCAGACTTCATGAATTTGTGTGCATTTGTGTGTAGGGAGGCCGAAGCGGAGCAAACTGGCGTCGGATGTAAGCCGCTATGGCACCGAGACTGTGCCTATCACTGATGTGCTCAAGGTTAACCGGACCACTCTCAAGGATGCCCAGTTAGCACTGGAAATTTTGAAAAATGCTGGGAAAGGTGCTCCTCTTGGAGAGAGTTTTCGTAGTCCACTTGATGGGAAGGTGTCGGGGGGTACTTTAGTAGACGGTGTTGAAATTGATGACGATGACGAGGTGCAGATTACAAGTTTTGTCCCGAGGCCCCTCCTCTCTGCGGAGAAAGAAACGAACCATGATAGAGAGAGCGGCAAGTTTATTCAGGAGAGCACTCTCGATGAGGAGGACATTTTCGGACATCAGAGAATCCTTAAAGAAGTGGACATTCCTGTAGTTGGCGTCGAAGACGTTCAAATCGCCAAAGACAGCTCTGTGGTCACTAATGACATCGATGACAACTCTCTCATGAAGACTTTGAACACATTGAAGTCTGTAAGACGTGCAGCCACAAGTGCTCTAAAAAAAATCGAGGGTGGCAAGGTAGCAAGTGCTGAAGAGAAACAGGCTCCTTCAAAAGGTGGAATGGGTGGTGGAGTTAAGGAAGCTAATGAAGAGGAGGATTATTTGAAGGAGCAGGTGTTTGGCTCTCCGAAGAGAAAAGAATCTCGAGCTGTGGTGTTTGCGGAGTCCTACGGTAGTGGGCCTGATTATGAGGTAGAGAATGATAGTGACAGTGACAGAGAGGTGACTCCGTCGACTAAGGATCCTTTGGACGGCATTTGGGAGGACATTGCTGTCATGAGAATGCAGATGGTATTACACCCTTCAAGTTACTTTCATAGAGTAGAGGTTTTTTCGCAGACGCTGCTGCAGGTTGAAGTGTTTAGTTTTTTGAACCATGATAATAAATAATAAAAAAAATGAAATCTGTTCAGTGGATCGACGTGATTCTCCATGAGTATTAATTCTTTTATGATTATTCATGTCAGTTGCTCAGCGTCTAGATTGATAGAAACGACCGAGATTGACAGCGCCTTTGTTCAAATACATTGACAAGTTGGAGAACCTTTTGTGTACAGGGAAAGGACCAGGGTAACGTGGAGGAAGTGACAGAATCCTGTGTGCATATCTACGAGGTCAAGAATGACGTGGGCAGAGCTTGTTCTCAATGTGGATTGATCAAGGCCGATATCAAGGACATGACGTTTATGTGGCGCAAACCGGTATCCTATTTAACTTTTCTGTATTCTTTTGGTCTATATTTATCTTTTCTCGATTCAAATTCATGTGATTATGTAGTACTTGCTAAATAATATATCTGGGGATCATTCCTGGTGTTTCCTCCAGTGTTCTGTGCGGAAGGCCTGGGTCAGAGGAGAACGACTTGATAACTGGGATGGCAGTGGTGACGACGTTCTGGAGGAAGATGCCAGGTTGGTTGGAATGGCTCAGCTAGAAGCACATCCTTCATTAGAGAATGCGATGCACCCACATCAGCTGGAAGGTTTCAAGTTCCTGTCCAGGAATCTTGTGGAGGAGGATTCAGGTGGATGCATGTTGGCATTCGCACCTGGCACAGGAAAGTCTTTTCTCATCATCAGTTTCATACAAAGCTTCATGGTCCAGGTTCCAAATGCCAGACCCATGATCGTCGCTCCCAAGAGTATACTTCGGCCATGGATGCAGGAATTCAAAAAGTGGGAGATTGAGGAAATGCTGGTGCTAAACCTGTATGAAGCGGATGACCATGTGAAGATGCTGAAGCAATGGCTAGCAACCCCTAGCGTGTTGTTAGTAGGGTACTCGCAGTTCATCAACCCGAGCGGTGAAGTTGCCAAGTATTTGACGGAAGGTCCTGGTATGATAGTAATGGACGAGGGACACCTTGCAAGGACAGAGGAGACGAAGATCCTGAAGTCTCTTACCAGAGTGCACACGAGACGCAGGGTACTTCTCTCTGGTACTCCATTCAACAACAACTTCGAGGAGTTTTACACGACCCTGGAGTTGGTTAGGCCCAATTTCATGAGTAGGGCTAACGCCCAGATGTTTCCAACTTTGAATACTTTCCAACAGATCTTGGATACCAAGATCAATTCCAAGCAACCTGTAGTAGACGGCCAGCTGCTCAAGAGGCCTACCAACGCTGGAAGGAAGGCGTTCAAGGATGTGATCGGGGAGAAGTTCGAGAGTGGCAAGCACTGCAATATTGCCAAGGCTCTGCAGCAGCTGAGAGTACTCATCGAGCCCTTCGTGGCTTGGCACAAAGGCCAAATATTGAACTCTCTTCCAGGCATCACTGACCTTACGATAATGCTTGACCTGACCGCTCAGCAGCTGGAACTTGTGAGAAAAAACAAACAGAATGAGGTCAGGGATAGTTTACAAAAGAGAGCTGCGGCTATTTACGTCCATCCCATTCTAGAGCCAGTAGCAGATGGTGTCAAACGAAGCCAGAGGGATCCTCGTTTGAAGGGGGATGTGGATGTCAAGGCGGGTGCAAAGTTGAAGTGGGTACTTGACATGGTGCAGCTGTGCAATGATGCAAAAGAGAAGCTTCTTATTTTTAGTGAGTATCTCTATTCCTTGGCGTTGATCGAAAACATGGCTGTGCAGAGGATGAAGTGGTCCAAAGGCTTACAGATTCTTAGGCTAGATGGATCCCTGCCACCACAGGAAAGAGAAAGAGTTCAACACAAGTTTAACACTGATTCAGAGGTGAAAGTGTTGTGTGCCTCCATCAAGGCATGTGGAGAGGGCATCTCACTTGTTGGGGCTTCCAGAGTGATCTTATTAGAGGTCCTCTGGAACCCCTCAGTCCCAAGGCAGGCTATTAGCAGAGCGTTCCGAATCGGACAGCAGAGGAAAGTGGTGGTCTACCGCTTGATTGCTGCGGATACATACGAGGAGACGAACATGCATGCCACCGCCACACGAAAAGAGTGGCTATCAAGGTTGCTATTTGATCCTACGATCCCTTGTGATGATCCAAACAGCATTCTGTGGGACGTCACAAAAGATTGCAGTGACTCATTTCTTGCTTATAAACCACTTCGGGAGGGAGTTCGCAGCATATATCAACGAGAATTTTAGGTTGTTAATTTCTACCAGCGTACATTTGTCAAATAATGATCAATTGTAGATACTTTTTGGATAGAGATAGGAACCATACATTGTCGGGTCATGAACCATTCTGGTAACTCGACAGTCTAATGGTTGATCACTGCTTTCGTTTCGTTCGTCTCCTTCCTCCACCATTCACGTCCAATGAAATCTCTTCCCCTGCGTTGATCGAGCTTGCTCCAGCGTCAATATTGTCATTCTTCTTGTTGGACGCTTCGAATCCAAATGACATCTGATTACTACAAAGGTCAACTTTCCTCAACCTAATTGTAGATCGCCGTGTGAATAAAATCCATAGACTAATCGATATCGTGGATCCCGTAGACAGTGTGACTAAGGCTATCCATACCCATTTGGCATTTCTGCGCATACCCGGGCAATTGTTTGTTGCAACTGTCTGCAAAACTCCAACGAAGGATTGCCGCAGTACTGCGCAAGAGTCATTAGTTGAAGCTTTTTCCTGGATGGACTTCACCTTCTCAATGTGATTTAGGTGTCCATCGTCATTTGAATTTTCGAGTACGGAAGACTCCTGGTATCGTTGGTGAATGCCATTCACAAATTTGTAATCTGGAAATTGAGTCTCACCGTCTGCTATGGTAAACAGCTCACCAATACTTAAATGGGAACTAGAAGAGTTGAGGTTAGAACCACATTTCATGATCATATCAAAGCTGCTGCCAGGCCTGGGGTCATCAGCCCATTCTTGCATTGCAACACAGGTATCACCGATAACCCTGCAATCAAATCAACATATGATTGCAGTTCGTGAGCTTTTGATAAACAGATATAATTTGATGAAGAAGTTCTAAAAGGTAATCAAGTGTTTACGAGTAGAGGAGGAGGAAAACACCGCATAGGATCCAAGTGCTCGTGACCAGCAACCATCCAATTGTTACTAAACTGTGAGAACACAAATCACTGTTAAATCAGTTGCAAGTGTTCAATTGAGCAATCATACCACGATTTGTAGCTCATTCTAATAGATTTATTTTATGAAATGAGTGCAGTTTAGATAAACTCAATGCAAAATTCAATGATCTTACGTGTATATAACTGGTTTGATATGATAAATAACAAACACTGTCCCAATCGGCAAGCCCACGAGGAACAGTCCATCAAGATTTGAAGTATTAATCAAGCAAATAAAAGCGACTAGCCAATGTTTTTCTCACAATTCAACATTCAATTTTACAAATTAAATTCCAACCATGCTTCTGTCATTCTTAACAAATATTAGTGAAGAAGAAAATAAATACATTTGATCCTCACCAAGGCCAAGCAGGGCAAGGACAAGCATGCCGGCGCAAAGAACAATAAGGCATAAGCGACTGCAAAATGCACACAACATCTTCTTTAGAGATCGTGTACAGATCGCCTGTTCACCGAATGCAGAAATCTTTACCAATAAAAATTAAAGAAAGAAAGAAAGAAAGAAAGAAAGAATCGAAAAGTACAGATTCATGCATTGAGTTTAAAGTGAGAGCGTACAAAGAAGACTTAACATCACCCACATTTCATCCAAAATTGCAAGAATTTCAGTTGAGGTGCTATTTGTTGCACTCTCCATTTTCTCAGCGGCTTGAGCAGCAGATGGAGCAGCCATGGGAGGCACAGAGCTCATACTCGCATTTACCGCTGCAGTGAATTGCGACATCAGGTATTTGAATACCGTGCTCAAGTCTGAATGCAGCCCTTCTTGTCCTGTGAACAGGACCCCACACCCGGTACTGCCACCCCACATACATAATGGTATAAAAAAACATCGTAACTCGTCATTCAAGAACAACTAATGTGGAGTAGCCATTCGACCATAACACTTGTTGCTGTAAGAACTCACAACTTGAACACATCCTCATGAATGTTTAGAGCGAAATGAGCTTTGAGGCAGAACCAAATCCTAAATAGAAGTTGATAGAAGTGCGCACATGGTAATAATGGTGAAGAACATGAGTGAACTGAGGGTGGTGTAGTTGCCAACTCTGTCAAAATTAGGAGTAGGTTTTAAATATTCTTTGCAGCAAACCAACATGCAGCCTACAACGACAATGATTCCTAAACCTAAAAGTAAGCACAGCAAGCCAATGACAAATCCCGGCATCCCTGTGAAACCTGCAGACTGCAGCCAATTTTTCAATCACAGCGAAGATCAATTCTAATGCCATTGCATTCACAGCTGTGCAGCATAAGCGTATGCAAGTAGAATTCAAAGGACACAAACTGGGTATTCTAGGATCGTCTGGATTCCGGAATGCAAGTATTACAGTAATCAATGATTTAAACGTCTTCACTTTTCTTCCGCTAACACTTCAGATTATCAGGATTTCTGTGGAAATGATGAAATAAGATGCTGCCCGAAATTCATGAAAACCAATGCGTTATAAGCAATTCAATAGAACAATCATATTACCGTCAAGTAGCTCATATTCATGAAGTTCCATCCTCCATGGTAGGTTCGGAAACTGTTTAGAGGATCCGGTCGCCGGGTGCGCTCTGCAGCTAAAATGTAGACGCTCTCCGCCGGGCTTTGTGATAGATTGCTCATTGTGAGTCAAGCCTCACTTCAAATTTGAAATTCAATGAGGATCCATTTCTCTACCTTTCCTCGTGCGCATGAACCACTTCCAGCTACACTTCTACACTAAGAGGACCATGAAATCTCTCACTCCATCATTCAACCGCGCTACCATAACTTCCACACCATTCCTGAGGTCAACAAGAGCTATAGCCTCGTGCCCTAATCGACCATAAGATCTATAATGAGGATGTGAGGAGTCAATCCCACATCCCTTGTCCTGATGACTTCTGCTGTTGGAGTAGAACTTGAAGGTAACAAATTCTCTTTCTGAAATTCAGTGTTTACGATCCTACTTCGTCGATGCGGAGCCCCATGCAAAGTAAAAAACGGTCCTAAATAGTTATTCTAAGGATCAATATTCATGCAGCAAAGGATTTCTCCGCAGGGAATTGTTGCAATATTCGATGGAGGAAACTCATCGATAAGATCAAGAGACCTCTGGCTATGTCCGAAATTCTGTGCGGCACCCGAAATTGCATTCTCGTGAAGCGCATGCGCAGGATCAAATGGTATTCGAGATTGTCACGTCTGGAAATAAAAATGGAACTGCATCATCTGTGGATGAATGACGTTTGTCAAACTTCACCTCAACAAATTGTTTCTCTACGAACTTATTTAATTTCAAGTATTTAGCATGACATGTTATTGGGCTTGACATTCATCAAATACATTGTCTAAATATCATAAGGTGTTGCATAGTGAACTAATAAATGTATTAATATATAATTATCTACCATTTGAAATCAACAAATTGTTGAGATTTATTAACTTGTAAGTTATAATGAGCAATCTTTCAGATATACCACAAATTGTTGATTTAAACATCAATCTTTGATTTTTAAAAAGCCTCAATTGGCAACACAAACATTTATCAAAAAAACTCTACCCCATGTTGTGAAATACCGAATTGTTTGCTCCGCTCCACATTGTTTTACCTCGAACTTCATAGTCTCAAATTGATGACTCCACCACACAAGCCCCAACCAAGAGAAAGTGACAATGCTACATGCATATTTTTCCAGCAACTACTTTGTTACAATGTGGCCAATACCAAAGATTCTCAATTAACCTCCCAAGGTTAGCCATAGTCAAAGCAGCTCTTGTTCATGTACAAAATTAACACATGAATTATGATTTATTGACAATAAACAATTCAGTGGTTGAGATTTTGTAAAAGCATGTCATACTCTGAAATTGTTGCAAATTGTTCAAAGCTATTCAACAAATGTGTCAAATCCATTGCCCCGGTTTGCCTAGAATGGGTTAGAACCGAACTGGCTCAACCAGTTCTAACCAGTGCCACCCTTAAACCACTGGGTTTGTACGCAGTGAAATACTTCGAGGATTTTTTTTTTTTTTATTTCAGTCGTGATACGCTTGGTGCTGTGCAATATTTTCAAAAAAATCAGACTTGATGATTATTATCAGCCTCAATGGCTGCTCTGCCGATCATGAACTCTGAACCACGACGTAGTAGCTGGAGAATTGGTGCTTCTGGGTTTAATTGTAGCCTTCACAGTGCCCGTTACTTTAGATGTGCTTCTCGAAGACAATCAGAGTAGACATCATCGTGGTGCATGTTGATTCTGACAGAGTGCAAACTGCAGCTTTTTTGCGTATGTTTAGGGTTTCGTTCAGTATAGTCAGTGTGGTCCACATCAAACAAGGATCATCCCCAATGTACTTGTATCCACATATTGTGCAGTTAACAATCTGTTTGGCGAGTACACATTGGCAGTTCAATCATTTCGGTTTGTGGGAAAAAAAAAAAAAAAAAAAAAAAAAAACACACACACACACACAGTAGTTAGACCGGGAAACATGGCTGATTCTGGTGATATCCTGAGAGTCCATCACCTGAGGAATTCTGAGCAGATTGTTGAATGCAGTCATTGAATGTGTTCCCTACTGACCTTACCTCTTGTACTCGGTTCTTTCCTTCAATTTTTCGTCATATCCTGCAACACAAGATTGATCAGAAAATGTCAAGTCAAGTGGGCACAGCTCAAGTACTCTAAAGCAAAGTAGACAACCATCTAACAGCAAGTTTGTGAGACACATATGATTGTGGTTATTTGTCAGAACGACCGTTTCGTATCCTCCTTTTTTTACTCACATTAAGCTACAAACAAGGTCTCGCTAGTTGTCTTCCACAATCCCTTTACTAAATGATATCTCCCTGTAAACACGTTCCGAGATGTGAGGAGATGCTTTTGTGAGCAAAACTAAATTTGTATTGCATCAGAGTCCAGCTTAAGTCGACACTCAGTATTGTTTTTCAGAGCGCAATTTTTGCATACTATTTGTGCCGCATGCCAGAGCCATATGCTTCACAGATTCACCGCTCTTGCCACTAATCTTGGTCTGAGTTTAAACGGGAAATGCACCGTTCATTTGTGTCGGTGTTTCTCGCTTCTGTGTTTCTTCCTTCGCACAATTGGCATCCGGGTGATGGATGTTTTTCATTTACGATACATGATTTCATCCATTCGCTATCTATCACAAATGGATGAAATCATGAAAATCTGGTGAAATACAACTATGAAAGTTTAATTTTTTAAAAAGTTGGTCAATATAGTAGCAAATTTATAAATTTGCAAGTAAAGTTTATATATTTGTAAATTTTTTATTATACATATATATTTATTTAATTTCAATTTTATTATGTGAATTTTATATAAATACTTCTTTCTTTAAAATATAGCAAAAGTTTAATATTAGATTTTTACAATTTAAATGTTGATTTTTATAGTCATCACTTTCTTTTATTTATATGTATACACACACACATCAATGAATTTAAATTACATTATATTAATTTTGATAACCTTTGGTCTTAATTTTATATTATGAATGAATTTTTAAGCTAATTCAAAACATTTTTAAATATTAAGATATGCTTTTTAAAAAAATTAAAAGATAACTGTCACACCTAACAACAAAATCAATGATTCAACTTAAAGTTTGGAGATGAAGTACATTAATTACCCACTTTTCAGATTTAATAATAAGTTTTTTAAATAATTAATTATTAATATGTAATTATCAAGAATATACTATATTTATATATTCAAATGATATTCTTATTTTTAAAATCAAATAGAAGTAAAAATTATAAAATTTTAATATGATTTTAATGGATTGTTGTAATACTTGCCATAAAGTTAGTAGAAACTTCTTTTCTTTTCTTTTTTTTTTTTTTTTTTTTGTGGAAATAGTAAACATTTAATCAAGTGTAGTTAACAATTTTTAAGAATTTTAACTTAATCTATCAAAATTTTAAAGAACAACTTGTGACTCTTTAAATGTAAAAGGTATCCATTTGTTATTATTTAGTTTAAAAAATACACCATTAATTGGTCCACTTGCAAAAGAATCTTTTGTTGGCATTTTGTATTCTATAAAGAACTTACTGCTTATTAATAGTAATACATGTATTATATTATAGCCACAAGTTGTACATATAATATAATGTTCTTTATTTTTTCCATCATAGTTATGGTATAATTGCAATAAATACAAATTTATAAGTAAAATTAATAAAAATACCAACTTAGATTGGGATCATTCACAATTTTTGAAGTATTTTAGTACTTATACAAATAAATAAGATTTGCAACAATTTTTGAATAAAATAAGAATAGCCCCAATCTTGCCTTTTAAAACCATTTTCAAGATTAAACATTCTTGTTTAAGCTTGTAGTATTTTGCTACATGAATCATTAAAAAAATTGTGTGTATATATATATATATATATATATATATATTATATTTAGATATCTTTCAAAGTAGTATATAAAAGAATATTCCCAAACTTATTCTCAATCAATTTTTTCATTAAGAATTCAATATCTTGTAGTTTGAAAGCCTTTTTGTATATTAGTATAACCATTAGGCTGTCTTGATGTGTATAAATCTTTGGCTATCCTTGTAGTTAGTTATATTTTTATCTTTTGAACAAAAATGTCTATTTTAGCTGATGTGTAAATTTGTGCCCATTGCACTTAATAATTATGCAAAAAGCTTGTAGAAAACTCTCAACTTATTTTAAAAGATTATAAACAAGTTTCTAAAGAAACATAATATTCTAAGAAGATCAAGAATTCCACATCAATGACAACCCCCAAAAAAACTCACTATGTAAAGACTTTGTCATGAATCTGATTCTTTGATTAATTGTATTATTTGCTTATAACTCTAACGAATTCCATTTTAAAAAAAAGAAAAAAGAAAAATCTCCATTTGTTCACACAGTCTCAAATTACACCCCAACTTGTTAAAACTTTCCTAGAGCACAAAATATCACCTCCTTTATCAATAAAGACACCCATGTGATGGCTTGCTAATCATGGATTAAGATGAAGAAATGCACTAAGAGAGAGATTGAACAAAAAGAATAAAAATCAAACAAACCAAAAACCAAAAACCAAAAATATATTTATAATTCAAACAAAGAAGACTTTTCACACATAGACACAATTAAGGATGATATCTCACAATCAGGTATTATTATAGAGAATGTTTCATCTTGTTTTGGCAATAGCAAAAATTGTGGTGGCATTAGCAATATCATATATATATATATATATATATATATTTGTGTTGATTGTTAAAATATGAATTCAAAACTATTTTGGCTAATGCCTCAACAACAGCATATTATTTAATATTATATTGATATGCAAAATGGATATAATATATATATATATATATATAATTGAAGTGTACAACACATAATCTCACATAATTTAAAATTAAAATATATAACTCTTTATCACACATATATATATATATATATATATAATATTAAAATAATAGATATTTAATTTATAAAACTTACAATTCAATTCAATCTTTTTCCTTCAACTTAACATTCAATTCCACTACAAAATATAAAGATGGTAGTAATAAAAATATCTATAATCCACATAATTAAAAAAAAATCACATTATAACAACGTGTTTCAAGTACTAAATACAAAATTAATTCCAAACACATATTTCCTATGAATTTTAATTCCATATTTCATAACTTGGTGCAAAATGTATGGTCCAACAAAAACTGAGTAATAAGCTATCTAGTATTGAATAGTGTACTAATGAAGGCAGGAAGCGAAGGAGAAAATGCCACGTTACCCACTCCCGCGCATGTTGACAAAAAGGTCAGAAAAAGCCGGATTCCCACAGCGAAGGGAGCGAGACTGGAGTGCGTTGCTGCCAACAACGCTGGGTCCCGATGCGCCGCCGCTGCTCGGGGGCCTTGTCTCCGCCGCTCCATCAGGCACCGCAATCTGTCGCCAATCTGTCGCCAATCTCTCACGCTGCCCGGAGCTTTCCAATCCGCACTTCTCGCACTCTGTGTCCTGCTTTGGAGCTTGATCCTCTCGTGGATGGGGATAAGGTGGCGTTTCCGACAATTGGGTCGTTAGTAGGATTGTTTTCACAGCAGCGGAGCTCCGGTAGGTGGATCGCGGAGGCGGGGTGAATCGCGGTGAATCGGCGCTGTGGATCGCAGCATAATGTTGAGATTGGGGCTTGTGGTTTAGTCTGTAGTGCGAAGGTGTTGTAGCGTGGGGTGTGGGGTTTAGCGTTCGAGTTTTCCGGGAGAAAAGGAGAGAAGAGAGAGAGAGAGAGAGTTGTATGCTGTGCAAGCGGTTGCGGGAGCGGATGGCGGGGCTCAAGACTCCGTCGAAGACCCCTGGCAAGAGCAAGAATGGCAATGGGTCGTATTACGAACAAGTGAGTGTTGAGTCATGTTACCGCGTTTTGAGTTTAGGAGTAGATTGTTGTTTAGACAGCATTGGATTAGGCGACATGGTGTCCCGCACGCGTAGCGTTTGCTTGGTGGAGACGGACCTTTTTCATGGTGCGGCATTCTGCTCGCGCTGTATTGTGTAGCTATAGATTCGTGTCATTGTGCTCGCTACCACTGCCATCTTCTATGCTCACCGTTCCTTCTGTTTGAGTGCGGCCGTAGCGCGCCGTGATTACTGGCTCAGTCTTTTTGGATTTCTTCTGGTTTAGTTTAGTTTTTATTTCGCTACTTGTGAGAAAGCTTGACTTGAGAGTAGTAGTGTTAGCATGTGGGTGAAACCGGTAGCTGAGTGGTTCGAGTGCAATCAGTGTAGAATTCTGTGAAATGACACTTGTCTGTCCTGCATATTCTGTGCTCGTTGTTTCGTCGACCTCCCATGCCTCATTGTCTTTCCCCTGCATTTTCCCTCTCTCTTATCGAGTCTACACACAATCATCTCATTGATCAGGTCGTTGACGTTGACGTTGCCTACATCGATCGCCTCATCTTCCTTCAATGATTGTGCGTATGAGCACGTTTTTTTTTGTTTCGCCTCATTAAGAATTTGGAACTGTGTGTTCGTGGATGGCGTAGATACTGGCTCGTCTCTTCAACCGGTTCGGACGCTGCAAGAGCCACCAGAAACTTCTTATGCTCGGCCTCGATGGAGCAGGTTCATCTTCAGTTCACGGTTTTTTCTCTTCGAGTCTTCTGTGTGTGTGTGTGTGTGTGTGTGTGTTGTGTGCTATGTTCTAGCTTTTTTGCACGGTCGATAACTTTGGTGAGCTAAGCAAAGCCTTTTTCGTGTTGCAGGCAAGACGACCCTTCTCCGCAAACTGAAACTTCTGGAGCCTCGCTCCCAACCAACTGTGGGGTTTAACCTGGAGTCGCTACAGTACCGGCAACACACATTAGTCATATGGGACGTGGGCGGCCAAGAGAAGATCCGCGCACTCTGGCACCACTACTTCATCCAGTCCCAGCGCTTGATTTTCATAGTTGACAGCAGCGACCCCAGCCGGATTCCTGAGGCTAGGAAAGAGCTTCAGAAGCTACTCCATGAGCCTGAACTTAAAGAAGCGAAGCTACTGGTGTATGCTAACAAGCAGGACGTTCAGAACTGCCTCAGCGTCTCCGACTTGGTCGACATGCTCGACTTGTCTATTGGCGAGGGTCGACAATGGCATGTGCAGGGGTGCAGTGCTAGCACTGGGAAGGGCGTGTACGAGGGCCTAGACTGGCTGGTGGACGCATTGAGACCCTGCTAGTCCTTCACCATGTAATTCTCCTAGGTTCTCACTATGTCGCTACAATTAGACCAACAACAGCAAGAGCTCGAATCGGCTAGCTATGTCGTCCTCCCTACAATGTCAAGGGAAGTGATGCTGAGATCTAGACTTCTAGACATCTTGTTTTTGCGTGGCATCGGTACTTAATTCTTCTACCGTGTTGTGATCAATGATTTAACACGACAGCGTGGAGCATTTCGACGCGCATCCGACCATGGTGTCCCATTGTGTATCAACATCATCTTGGTGTCTGTGTCTGCTGCAAGAAAGACGTCACGATTTTTGGCTCCTCATTTCAATTTTTTTTTTAAATTTCGCCATTGAATTCGCACATTGAATTCGCCAGTGATCAGTTCCTGTGTAAAGAGTACACGAGTGCCTGAGCCAGGTCGTGGCCATGTCTTCTGTTTGTCATTTAGGTTTATATTTCTGACTTTTCTATTAACGAGCTCACAGCCAGCTTTTTATGTATGCTCATAGCAGAATCTCGGTGAGTTAGATTTGAACCACATCTCACTTGTGTGATATTTGCAGAGGCGGATGATGTGGAAGGTGGTAATAAATTCTTTGGAATATTGACATTTGGCAAAACTAGGACTTATTTTACGGTGCATGCATCCTGGTATGGAATGTTAACTGACTTATTTAGCATTTGTATAGTGATTGAAATATTCGAAGAGAAGGGGTCCATGTGGTTAATGGGAGCAGCTTTTCTATTTTTGCAGTGTTTCACGGTAGTTGTGGAAAGAAAACATTCTGTTCCTCGATTTTCATGGTTTTCCTGAACGAACATCCGCACAGCATGCTATTAGCATCTTAAACAATGAGCTTTTAGTGAGAACATGATAATGAATGTGGAGAAAATTTTAGTAGCTTGTGTCACAAACATCGAAGAGTGCAGACTACCATCTCGACAACTTCTGTTAAAATTGGTCGCAGCTCCTGTATTCAGTAATATGGGTTGATTACATGGTTTTTATAAAGCCCTTGCATTGTGAATGCTGTACAGAACGAAATTTGCCTTCGATCAGCTCTGCAATCGGTGTTTCATCGCGAATGAAGTTAAATGCATGGTATGAGTCTGTCACTGACTTCTAGTAAGTTGACTCTGAAGTCGATCACCCTCACTGAGGATATTAGTTTTCTAGTATATTCACAGAACATCGAGACTCATTCATCAGATAGGTTCTGTTGATCCAGTTCTTGCAGTCTCATCTTTTCACGAACCTTACAGTCAGAATCTTTTGTGTAGTGCTCTTCATCCCACCGTTCTCTCTCTCTCTCTCTCTCTCTCTCTCTCTCTCTCGCTCGCTCGCTGTGTGTGGTCTGCGGAGTTCGTTCTTTATTGGTGCAGATTGAGGAGGATTTGCAGCAATGGGGGAGCTATATTTGGATAAGCACGTGAATTACATCAAGTCTCTCGACAAGGTGTGCCTTGATTAGCTTCATGAGATGAATGCAAATAATTTAGGGTTTCGAGCTGTGTGTGCTTGTGGGTTTTGGTAACTTTGGGTGAGAGGAGCAGTGTCGATCGGATATGAAAGTATCGAATGCAGTGGAAACATTCTCCATGATTAGGCGAATCGGAGTTATGCTTTACAGTTCTTATGCTGAGAATTGAGTTTTCACAGGGGTTGAAGTGTGGTGGATCGTTGAACGGATTGTGTGCGATGGGCTATGGAATTTTTGTAGAAAAAGGATTTCGATGCGGTGGTGATGGAGCACCTGCGCATGAGCGGAGCGTACTGGGGCCTCACTGCGCTGGACATTATGGGACGCCTTGGCGATATGGACATAGATGAAATCGTCTCGTGGATTCTCATGTGCCAGGATGAGTGTGGTAGGCATTTCCTCTAATTATAGATCACATTTTGCATAATTACGGTTAATTGCAGTTGGTCCTTGCGGAAGGATTTTGTGCATTGCTGTCAACGGTTGGGATTGCGCATTTTTCTTTTCTCTCATTTGGCTGTGGGGATTCTTGATCAAAGAGGCATTGGTGTAAGGCAGAAGATGCTCTTGCCTGCAAGCCTGACTGTTCAAGTAAAAGCATACCTGCATCCTGATTATTGAAATGTCCCTGCAAATCGTCGCATGCAGGAGGATTTGGAGGTAACCACGAGCACGACCCGCACATCCTGTACACGCTAAGCGCTGTGCAAATTCTGGCTCTATTTGATAGGCTCGATGCTGTGGACTCAGATAAAATCGCATCATGTATCCTTGTTTCCAAGTCCCTTCTCTGGCTTAGCTTTTCCTCTGTCACAGGAAACCTTTTCTTCAGGGTCCTATTGTTACAGAATTAAATTCTTCAATCTGATCAACGTGTTTTCTTCATTACTATTGAGATATGTCAATCTGAGGGATGGTTATCGTGTTTCTTGGGGGTTCAGTCTCAGCAGACTTCTCAATAGAGAGTTACCTGGAGAGCCAAATGGCGTTGGAAATCTGTAGTTGCGTTGAGTTCCTTAACCTCAAGGAGTGCAGACATTGCAGGATTACAGAATGAGGATGGGTCCTTTTCTGGTGACGAATGGGGGGAGATTGACACTCGGTACGTTACACCTTCAGTCCTGTATCCTAGTTTTGCTCCCTCTCTTTCCCTCGCTTGGGAGGAGTTTCATCCATGTCTTTCTAACATTCTTGTGTTCTTTTCTTAGGCTCTCTTCCTAGTTGGGTTCAGCTTGAAATGATGAAACCTATTGAGTGCAGAGTTGTATTGTTGTGGATTCTAATTCTCAGTGGTGCACTTGATCTCGTGGGACAGATTTTCTTACTGCGCAATCTGCTGCCTATCTTTACTGAAACGACTCCACAGGATTGATGTAGAGAAGGCATGCAACTTCATTGCCAGCTGCAAAAATTTCGATGGTGGATTTGGTTGCATCCCTGGGGGAGAGTCCCACGCAGGTCAAAGTAATTCCCTAAACCTAGTTCTGTCGATATTTTATGAATATGTTAAGTAAGCTGGAAAAATGAATTTATTGAATGTGAATCTGTTCTAATCAGGTGGATGAATGCAGTCTTTTGTTGTGTTGGAGCACTTGCAATAAGCGGTGTTCTTCACCACGTTGATAAAGATCTGTTAGGCTGGTGGCTGGCTGAACGGCAAGTTAAAGCGGGGGGTCTCAATGGCCGCCCCGAGAAGCTCCCAGATGTAAGTTTTTGACCAGAAACCGATCTGATCAGTACTTCTTCTGATTTTGCACCATGTAGTCAATGGTGTCACTGGATCTTCGAGTGCATGAATCAGTATTGGTGACCATAGGATGGCATTCTTTGAATGCCTCTGTAATTTCTAGTAACTTGCGTATCTGCTTGTAAAGGAGGCATCCGTTCTATGACGAATTATGCTGACATAAATTATTTTCAGCAATCTGGATACGTGATTCAACACTTGATGTTCAGGTTTTGACCGAAAAGTTCCTTTTCAGGTTTGTTATTCTTGGTGGGTGCTCGCTAGCCTCGTCATGATGGATCGAGTGCACTGGATTGACAAGAAAAAACTGGAGCAATTCATTCTTGATTGTCAAGTTAGTCTCTTCCTCGAGCATTGTTCACACTTCCTTCCTAATCCTGTTTCTCCCAATAAACACTGCCTCCATATCATATACGCGAAAAGTTGGCTGAAGCTGGTTTGATGTCTTTGTTTAGTTTACCAACTCACTCAGCCCTTTATGTTTGCTCGCAGGATCCTGAATCTGGAGGAATATCTGATAGGCCAGACGACGCTGTTGACGTTTTCCACACTTTCTTCGGTGTAGCAGGTGCTTAATCATTCTCTCTCACAAGTTAATAATAGAAGAGCTCCCTTGTTTTCTACTCTTTATTTTTGCTCAATGGAGTGCACTGGATTGATCGTTTTATGTATACTGAAAGATTGGTGGATTAATTGATAGCTCGGCAAATTGAAGATGGCTTCTGATGGAGTATTGTATTATGGCAGGATTGTCGTTGCTAGGTTTCCCAGGACTCACCGCCATTGATCCTGCTTATGCTCTTCCGGTGGATGTAGTGGACAGAGTATTCTATGGTAAGAAGAAATAACTGTTACCCATTTAGTTTATACACTCAAAATTTTTGTGAGTACATTAGCTATGGTTGAAAGAAGGCTTATAGCGTATAAACTCTCTGATAAACTTGGATGCTAGAATAAGGCAGTGCATCCATGCAAATAAATTCAAGCATTCGTGGATCATCAAATTTTAGAATTTTTTTGAGGATTTCCAAGAGTTCCAAGACAAGGTATTCCTGTTTTTAGGAAAAATATGGGTTATGGGACAAGGTGAGAGGATTGTATATAGTTGTTCTAACCCAAGTACTAATTGCTTGTACAAAGTTTTCTTTTTTTTTCCTTCTTCTGTTTATCTTCTTTCTTTTTTTTTTTTTTTTTTTTTTTGGATTAGAAGAACACATTGAAAACAATAAATGAGAGGAAATTGCATTGCAATGAGTATTGCCACAATGCCACAATGAATGGTGATTCACCTTGACTTACTTTGCTTTGCAGACTTTTTTCATAATGTAAAATCATGACAATTTATTTCACTAAGTCAAAAAAATTACTACTATTTAGTTTTAAATATATAATTTAAAACAGGATAAATTATTAAATTTATATACTTCAATAATTTGTTTATTCTATTAGATAGTTGAATGTTACTTTTCAAGATAATATTAATAAAGAACATGTAATATGAATTCTATTATTATTTATCTCTAAAGTCAACTTGTTATAGGTATACATAGTATTTAAGTAAATAGAAGTAAGCAAAAATGATTAAAATCATGTACAAGTAAATAAAAATCAATTAGGTATTATAATATCTTATAATAAATTGTTCAAGTTGTATAAACACAAATTGGATTTATAAATGAAATATAATTTTTTCAAGGTATTTTTTAAATTTAAAAAAATTACTACAAAAGTGTCTTATAACTTGGTTACTTGTTTCATAACTCTTGTAATTCTTCACAAGCTTCTACATGGCCATTTAATTTTTTAGTTGGTTTATGTAAAAGCAATATTGAGGTTGTATTCAATATTATTAATGCCTCAATTGTAACCCAATCTTTATAATTTCTTATATACTTTAGCAATAACTATAATAAAAAGATAAAAATAAATAAATAAATAAATCTAATAATTCATATAATCTAATTTTTTAAAATAAATTTAGTTTCTAACAATTTTTTATTTTTATTTTTTATATTCTATATTTTTATACATTAGCCTTTATAGTTTTTTTCATATATATAATTTTAATTTTTTTAAAATTTTAAATATATATATATATATATATATATATGTATAAATTTTAAAAATATATATATAAACACATAAGTGGTTTTAAAATTTTTTATTTCTTCTTTTCTTAGTATGTGTATGTGTGTGTGTGTGTGTATATATATATATATATATATATATCTACTTATTTATCAGCATTTGGCATCCTTAATGTGTTTTATAGGCAATATATCATAAAAGAAATAATAATAACATAAAATATAATAACAAATCACAATATAAATAATATAATCAAGAATCACAAATATATGTTTGTAATATTACAAAAAAATATAATATGATATTATAAATAAAATACATAAAAACACACACACACACACACACACACACACACAGATATATATATATATATATATATATATATATGAGTGTGTATAATGATAAAATCAAATGTGTAAATAAAAATAAAACACACATAATTATAAACTATAACAAAAATATAAATATAAAATATAATTACATAGATTTTATGGTTTTGATTAGTAGTATATTTTTAATATATATTTATATATACATTTATAAGTTGTAAAATTTTCACATATTTTTGTTAATTTACAATTAACCAAAAGTATTTGAAAAGTAAAAATAATATTTTATTAAGTTTTACAATTTTGATTATTATGATTTATTCTAAGAAAATAAATTAGATATTTGTATATATATATATATATATATATAGATCCACACAAATACATTCTTTTAATGCAAGTGAGTTGTTAGAATATGTTTTAATTATCAATTATATATATATATATATATATATATATATATGTTTTTAAAGACTAATCTTATGTTTAACAACTTTTGATAAATTATATCTTGCTGTAATTAAAAATATATTTTTATATTATAAATTAAATTAAATCAAATCAATTTAATTTTGTAATTGATTTTAAATGATGGACTATTTTTTTTTTCAATATTATGAGTTAAGCTAAACAATAATTCAAATTTTACAAGAAAAAATAACACTATTTGATGGCAAGAAAAGAAATTTTTTTGAAATCAACTTTAATTAAATTATTTGTATTTACTTTCAATACCTCATTTTTATATTATTTTCTTATGAATTAGAATAATACTTAAATAAAAAATTATTAATTTATATAAGTAATATTTGGATTTAAAATTTTGATATAAGGTAAAATTAATCATTTTAGATTTTTTTTAAAAAGTTCAAAAGATAGAAATAATGCACAATATTATTAAAAAAAAAAAAAAAAAAAAAAAAAAATCCAACTTCTAAATGTTACAAAATATATAAGTGTATAATTTTTTTATAATTTTTTCTTGGTATAATTTAACCCAAAGTTTTCATTATAAAAACAGTAAACAAACACAGCATCAAGAAAAAGTATAAAAGTTTTTAAGAAAATTAAACCATCTATTATTTAAATATTTCTTAATAATTGTACAACTACTGAATTGCAGATAAGATCAAGTAGTACTTGATTCAAATGCTTGTTTATTAATAGTGCACATTCTTTATTAAAAAGTAGCAAACAATAGTTTATTTTTAAAAACTTAGAAATATGATGGTTGTTGACACTTTGTAAATAAATTTTGAAAAATCAATTATATATATATATATATATATATATATATATGTATTGCAAAGGACAAACAAACAACCAAATTATTACAAATATATATATATATATATGCATGTTATTTTTAGAATTCTTTATTCACATAATTCTCAGTACATTCTCCTCCTTCAACACCCCCATTAACCACAACTCCAAATCCCCCTCTTTAAGAACCTCCCAAACATGGAAACACTCACGATCTTTACATCAACGAGCGAACGTGAGAAGATTCACCTTTTCCTCCCTCGCCCCCGCATATCATGCCAGAACCCAACCTCCACATCACCCCACCACCACAGCAACAACAACATGCCATGTTGCAGCCACCAGCAGCAAAATCACACCCTGATTTGCCAAAACTGACACCTTGATTAGTCAAAACTGACACCTTGATTAGTCAAAACTGACACCTTGATTAATTGAGTGATCCAGCAAAAACAAGCACTGTTGGAGAATGGTGATAAGCAGCGTCCACTTGTTGCTCTGTAGTCACTGGAGATGAAGCAGAGCTTCATGTTCACGGAATCCCATCAGCTCAAACCTTCATTTTGTTGGACATTTTGATGTAGGTTGCAAGCAGTTTCACAGTTTGGGTTTGTGAGTGCAAGTACTTTTGCAATTTTTCCTGTTGTGTTGGCCACACACACTCTGAGATTATTCACTTGGGGAGTTGAATCCTTGACGGCTTGCTGTTTTGTTGTAGCCAATTCTTGGTGTCAACATTGTTAACGTCTTCACGTCAATCGTCGCAACCTGTAACGTCCACTTTTGACCTTGGGATTGTTTGCCAGAGATTTGGGGAGGGAATGCATTCTGCCTCGGTTTAGTCATTTGTGAGTTGCTTCGCCTGAAGACGCCGATTTAGTTGGAGGCAAAGCTCAGGATTCCATGATCTTGCCATTGACCGGGCAGCACATGAACCCCGGATCTCTAGCCCGCACGAAGAGCTCCTTGGGAGCGGTTGCTGTGGACATGGCCATCCGGAACGTTGATGTGTACTCGCCAATTTTGAAAGGGTCGAAATTGGAGCCTGGGTCTCAACACAGCGTGCACTGCATCCCAGTGTTGATTGTCGTCGTGCTATTTCTTCTGTGGGTCGGATCCAAAGGTGCGAAAACCACCCTACACCTTCTCAGCATTGATCCAATTCTGGTAATGACGGTATTGTTCAGTTGATTCAGTTGATTCAGTTGCCGGTTAGAAATTCAAGTGGGGTCTTAGCTTCAGGGATTTTCTGCAGTGTGTTTTTGGTTTCTTCCTTTTTTTAGGGTATTTCTGCCCTTGGGATCGATTGAGAGATAATTGACTGATTTCTTGCACTTTTTGGCCCGATCACGGAAACTCAGACCCCGATGCAACCGCAGAGAAGTTCGTCATGAGAGGAGCAACGTCAACGAATATCACTGCCACATCTCACAAGCTCCAGAAGCCCCACAGCAACGTCAATTCCCTGCCAAAGACCAAGGGAGTGCTGAATCACGTCTCTTCCTCTCACTCAGATCATGGCACTTCCTCTCTCAAGATCAGGAGGAAGGAAGGCAATCACCGACAATCCTACTTGAGAGGCAATCCAAGACATGAGGGATAGTTGATAGAAGGTACAAGAACCATTTACTCTTTGTGGTTAGGAAAGCAATTTTTGCATTCATTACAGCAACCATGTCTATCTAATTATCTAGTAGTGTTTTAGTTTATTTTTTTACAAGTGAATTATTTTACAACAAACTGAAAAAAAGGAGGTTGCACAAGCCGATTAATTAGTCCTACACACGATTTCCGCTTCACTCTTCGATGTCTAATTACCGAGGAGTGAAGTTCAGAGTTGATATTTGGATAACCTCTTTCATCGATCACACTAGACTATTTTATCTGTGCTAATCCAACCAGAAGAAAATCATGCAGTTCGTCTGAAAAACGTGCTGAAGTTTATGAAGTTGATGGATCAAGTTAGTTCGAAAATTACGCCTCCGAATCTTCAATGTCTGTATCTCGTTCGAGAGTTCTAACAAGGATCGGCCATTGTCTCCACTTTGGAGACCCTTCCTGCCCTTCCACGCATGAGGTCCTGAACGCATGTGGGGAAAAAAGTTTATTATGCTTCGGTTTCGCACAAAAGAAGAAGTAGATTAACTAATCTTTGGAGGGCCTGAAAAAACACAAAATGAATTAGACCCAGGTTCATTCTAAAAATAATGTGACCTGACCTTGATTAACGAACGTACATCTGAGGAAGAGCAACACACATCCGAGTGCGATTGTCTTCAAATCGGTTGCGATCCAAAGCAGTAGTGAAGACATCAGTTACTATTGTCCTGTGGTTGCTGAACTATCTTCAGACTTTTCTCGAGAGTAGTGGTGGTGAGCTTCAAAGTGTTTTGACTTGATATGAAAGGCAACGCCCTTCACTAGCTTGATGCTGCTTTGAATGTCAAGAAAGAGCCAAGTGGCTGAAGAAACAAGACATCTAAGTTCCATAGGCTGATTGAATAAGCTTGCATAACTCGAATTCTGTAGAAGATTCACATTTTGAGCTACATGTAATGGGAGGACCGCCGAGAATGAACAAGTAACCACTACTAGATCGATGATTTCCCAGTCTTCACTCCAGTTCGTGTCCATGATACGAACCGCAATGGCCCGGATTGTGCTTAGTAAGGATCACAATACTCCATGCCGCAGGCTGAAAGGATGATATGACAAACAAAAATTCTTGAAGGAGAGTAACAGGACATATAACCCAAGTCAAACACAGCAAACTTTTTCCCCTAATTTGACATAGAAGTATGTTTGTGCTTCAGATTATTGCCACTCACGAAGAGATTAGTTTGACGTGCAAGCAAGACATGGGTCAGTCGATCAATAATTTAGTAGAGGTCATTATCATGGTGATTTTAAGTCACACCCTAGAATTTCAGAAATGTGTCCAGACGTTAGTATCAGGTACGAGTGACTTGCTTTAAGCCTCGAAAGGTACTGGGTGCATGCAACGAACGCAACGTTCTTGTCCAAGTTTGACAGACTATTCCAAATCGACCTTCTAAAGTGGGGTCTTTTTGAAGTTCAATTTTGACGTCAAGGTGACGAATCTGCGGATCATGATGGGCTGGAATGATAACAAAAGAACGAACCCTGCCCCACCCAACTACAGGTGCAAACGATGCTTGGATTGCAGATCATAACCTTGTGCAACAAGGCGATACATGATAAAGATAAATGTAGCAATATGAGCCGCTCCTATCATGGATACCAACGAACACACATCCTGGAGCCTTGAAAATGAATTTGTTTCATCGCGCAGTTGAAATATGCACATAAGCTGTTCTTCCGAATTGACTGAACATAGAATGATCTAGGGAGATCACGCAATGCTTAAATTCTGGTTTCAACGGAGGGTTTCCCTTGTGGGGCACCCGATGTTGTATAAAACAAACAAAACATACAGTCCTCGTCTATGAATAAGATGGGGGTGTTTTCTTACTAAGGCCACGCACCCGACCATCGTAAGAAGGAACCCACGTCGTCATTAAATCACACCCATTCTTGTGTAGCAAATAGGTCAGTGTAGAGACAAGGAACATGCATTGATTGTTGCAGTAAGCCTGAAAGGTCTCAGAGCTGAATTAAACTCCATGCTTTGATTTGAAAGAGAACTCTTCTGTGCGAATTTAGCTTCCACACGTTGTAGAAACATTTGAGAACTACCGAACGGTTCAGGTTTTTCTCGAAAGTAGTGAAGACACATACACCATAGAAGTTCAAGCTACGGCAACAGTCGACACTCGAAAAGTGCCCCGAAGATCTGCGCAGGCGAGTGCAGAGTGGTCCAGTGGCTCGGTCGATACTAGCTCTTCAAATCGAGGACCTTATTTTCTAATCATTGTGACAGATAGGGCACTGCAGGTCATGGACCACCAATAATGCAACACCCAGAGTGAGTTCCTGGACATAGAGACCTTGAAGCTTGCGAAGATAAAGTAACCCCAGCTATACACACCTAAGACCATTGTCTTACTAGCATTGACCTCAAGTAACAAGTCGTTGAACTACGCACTGCGTAGAATGACAGAAGGTGAAGTGCACATGATGTCAAGGCCATGCAAATCCCCTGCATGGGTGCAACAAGCAGTGACAAGGTTTAAATGAGAGTCCACAGTTAGGAATAGTAAAAGGATGCCGGAGTTGGCGATGTTTCCGAAAGGCAACAAAGCATGCCTGATCTCTGACAAGAAATGGAATGTACTTGGTAGATGTAGTTGCTTCGTTCGCAAGCTGGACTGCAGCACGTCGGCAATCTCATCGACGTGCTCGCCGGCGGACCTGTGCTATCAACATGAAGTTTGGGCTGTGAGCGACTGAACCGTGGGATACCCATTGCCGTGGGATGTAGTTCGAACCGTGGGTGCCCATGGACGTGGGATGTGGCTACAAGCTTGGGTTACTCATTGCCGTGGAATGTAGCTCGAACCGTGGGGTTTCCATTGCCGTGCCATGCCAACTGAGGTAATGAAGTGGTGATTACTCATAAATACTTAAGAATGTGTGATAATGAAGATATTGTAAGAAATCTGATGTTTCTTTCTCTTTTCTTTTCTTCTCTTTTTTTTCAAATTTTGGAATATAAGAGTAAATTTTGTAATTTTGAATTTTTAAAAATATTTTGTGGATAATTAAAAATATTATTCACATGGCAATATTAACATTCAAGTAAGTTACCACTATATAATAATTTGTATGTAAATAAAGTTTATTTTCTAATATCTAATATCTTGCAGTTTTATTTTTGATAAGCAAAAAAATATATGTATATTATTTAGATTTTTTAAAAGTTTAAATCACTTTAAAAAATACAATCCTTTAATATGCTTCAAAGTTTTTATAAATTTTTAAAACAATATTTAAATAAAATAAAATAAACAAAAAGTATAGCTTGATTAAACACTTGTAATCAAAGAATAATGCTTTATATGTATAAATAAAAAAGAATTTAAATAACATGATTATTTCTAATTTAAAGCATTTTTTATTTATAGTTTTTTAATTTTAATAAATGTAATAATTTTTTTTTAATATTTTAAATTAAAAGGAGTAGAGTGAATATTGCACTTGGAGACTTATCTGAACCAATCTAATAGAGTACATGCACATGATATAGAAGGTAATTGTTTTTATTTGTTTGTTTATTTATGTTTTTGACACAAGCGGGGTACTAACAAAGCATTTATTAGTGTGAGTGGTTACAACAAGGAATCCAATTGTTAACAACCACGGTAACTTTATTGTAATCTAAACACTGTCAGAATCCGACTGAATGACGTTCCCTATGTTCGCACAGATAAGGGACCCTCCATCGCGATCCCCACATGCGTTCCCAAATCTGGTTCCAAACCCCTCGTCCTGATCCCCACGTCGTCAACAAAGACCCGTACGCCAGGCTCCCAGCGTGTTCCCGAGGCCTCGTGTCAGAAGCGGACCACCCCCTTGTCCCCACCTGTTCGCTCTGGTTCCCAAAGAGTTCCCGACTGCCGATCCCATGGTAGGCCGCGGGGGAAGCGAGCTAGCGGCGCAGGCGTACCGACGCAAAGGAAAAAAGCACACCAGCCCCCCCCCCCACCTTCGATGACGTTGCTGGATCCGTCCATCCTTCTCCATCCTTGAAGAATCTACCCTCTCATCCTCAGAGATGCTGCCGAATGTCCCCACATATTGCCTGATCCTCGTCCGATCTGGGCCTAGGAATTCTGCTGGTCCTGCCCGGCACCCTGTGAGATATGCTGCCGCACAATTCCTCCCCCTTTGTTTCTTCGCCGCACACTTCGCTTACCCCGGCATGGTGCACTTAAGTGGTGGTGGTGGTGGATTCGCGCCATTAGTTAAGATTTGTGTTGAGGGAATATGTTCGCCGTTGGTGGCGACCGAAAATTGCTGCCGGATGATGAAGTGGTTGACTGGTGGTGGATTGCTTGTGAGTTGCAGGTGGGAGCGTTGTCTACATTTTTTAAACCCGGGTGGTGGAGTGTGGTGGCGTGTATTTCAGCGCCGAAGTCCTGAGGAAATTCCACCATGTCGGCTTTCTTTAAGTAGGCGAAGCTACCTCAGCAGCAATGGCTAAAACAATATCTGGTCAGTCAACTATGTTTGGCACAATTTTGAGGTGAAATGGTTTACCAATTCATGGTTTGATAATATATATATTTTTTAATCTTTTCGATGGTAAGAAATGAATCAGCATCAAATGATGGTCATATCGACTCGTGTTGAATGAAAGAGTAAAGTAAACAGAATCGTGTTAATGTGTGTTTTCTTTGGGTGCACGAGCATAGACAAAAACACCACAAATTGAACTCAAAATAAGTATGTGGAATAAGAAAAATTATTCTAGTATGTTTAGTATTATTGTAACAAGTTTATTTTCATCATCAACAGCAGCAACTACAACATTTTTTAAATTCTCAGTTACAATATAATAAGAACTACCATGTACCCAAATTTCCCTTAAGGTCGCGCTGGTACACATATTGAAAAATGGGTTGATAATCTTATCTTACCCTGATATAATAATAGAAGGAATGAGGCCACTTTTCTCACAAGCTAAAGAATGTCGTGACGTTCAAAACATTGCAGAAATCGAACACTAAACCAAGAGAACGCAATCGAGCTGGAGCAATTCGCCTCACGGATTCTGTCCAAGTTGATCAACAAAAATTATCCCCAGTTTGCGGTAAATCCTGAAAGTAGATGGGTTGATCAACTCCGCTGCAGACGCAACGAGGCGGATGGCGGCATTTCACTGGCCCTGCATTTGCCGAGCACCAGCCTTTCCATCCTACATTCTACGGCAGTGGCTTTCCGCGCCGCGGCGGATTGTCTCACCACGAATCCATCAAGTATTATATACATTTTTTTTCATTTTCACGTGCAGCCCAGATCAGCGCAGCGTTCATCCTCAACCATCTCAACCGCCTGCCATAGGCGGACCCCGCTTGCTACAAATACCCTCGTTCGCGCACTATTTCCTCTTCCGGGTCTCGTCTACCTCTTCTCTTCCTCTTCCTCCTCCGCGCAGCCAGCCTGCCTCAGAGCAATTGCAACTGCAGGTTCTAGAAACTGTCTTTCGAATTTGAGTCCCGTCGGTTCTGGATTTCAACGCTGTAGTCGTAGCGTTTGTTAGATAGGAGAGCATGCTTCCAGGTTGAGTATTAGTTTTTATTTTTTTGATTTTTTTTGAGTTGGAATCGTTTGAAAGGTTATTGAGATTAGAGCCATGGAGAATTTGGACGTGTTGGTGAGGGGAGTGGTGATGCATAACCCCGGCCTTGGTCTTGGGTTTGGGTCGATCAATTTCCGAGGACAGGAGTTTCTGTGGGTTGCGGCGGTAGCGACGCTTGTATTGGCCTTGCTATCGATGATGAGAGTGAGCGTGGTGAGTGTGGGTTGGACGTGGGGATCGAAACCAGGCCATGTTTGCGTCCGCGTGCAATCTTTCTCCTCTCTGTCGGACATCAGGATATTTGATGAGGAAATTCTGAGTCGCACTTCTGATTCCTGTAGCGAAGACGCGTCGAGTTCCTCCGACGAGCAGTCGGAAACTGCTGAAATGGTTTTCATTTTTGGGAAGACGTCACCTCTGATCCTCCACCCGCCACCACAGCCTTCAACTGTATGCATTGCCCCGGAGATGAAAATTAGATCGCGACGCACGTCATCGCAGGACTTTGAGAAAAGCCTAGACTATCACCTGGCCCTTCTCTCAAATTCGCAACCCTATGATGTTGAAACCTTAGAGTCGTCACGGCGCGAGGGTATCAAGAGAGACGCATTTCCCACCGTTTATGGAGTCGATTCGCTCTTGCCCCCATGGATGCAACCTCTTTCTAGGCCATTTGTCTGCACAGATACTCCATCTCCGACAACTGTTGTAAAGAACACGGTCTCTTCACACGAATGGGACCCTCTCTGGAAACTCAGAGTTCGTGATGCTGTCGTGCGCGACGCCAAGGAATCTTCACCAGTCAATGAGTTCTGGTCGTCACCGTTAGCCCCAGTTGTAACTCAAGCCTCTAGCATTGTCACCCTCAGGGACGACGTTGTTAGGATATGGGACAGTGAGGCCAAATGTTTGGTGAAGAGCTTGCATTTGTCAAAGGGTTGTGGTGGTGCGAACATGGTGGCGGGTTTTGATGCCGATTTGGAGTCCAGAGTCGCGGCCGTGACCAGGAAAAATGGAACGTTTTGCATTGTAAATCTGGAAGTTCCAACGGAAGAGAAATGCTACAAAACAAATCAATCCGTGCAAGCGATACACTTAGACAGGGGAGCTTTACCGAAGACTATTTTCACAGGTTAGTCCTCAGTCACAACCTTCTTTCAAATTTCCCGACTAATTCTGTTGCCTTAGCTATTTCAACTAACTGTGTGCATGTATTGTTTCATCAGGGGGGCCAGCCGTTGCCACTCCAGGTTGCTCTGTCTCGCTTTGGGATAGTCGGTCCAGCAACAGACAACTCTCAATGAATTTGAGCCCTGCAAGCACCATTTATGGTATTCGTTCGCAGGGCCCGGAGCTTTACGTGCATGACGAAGTTGGGTCCCTCTCGGCCTACGACGTGAGGATGCTCGGAGCGACCAGCTTGAATCGAGTTGCATGTGATCTGAAACATGATATTTCTCCAGATGACAGATGGTGGGACATCGACATTGCTCTCGAAGGCGAGGAAGAGGATGTTGATGACGAATTCTGGGATTGTCAAGCTGCAGACGATGATGTGAAGGTCGCCGGCGGGTCGTATGTGGGCAGCCTCGTCATGGCGATGAGTCGCAACTTCACCACCAAGGTTCCCTCTACATGCAAGCATGACAGTCAACAATTGTAACTATTTTTCCCTGCCATGTGCGTCCAATATGTGTAGAACCACGGCAGCCGTTCACTGGCGTAACAAAACACCAGATCGGCATTTCGGAAGGCGAGGCTAGCGTGCGGCAGAGATGAATAGACATCTCATGCTCGCTTTTTCATAGCGCTTTCGCTAGGAGATTTGCACCTTGCACAGCCCGGAGCAACTTTACCACACTATTTCTACCACTATTTGAACTTCAGAAAACCCGTGTACAGTGCAAAAACGGTATTAATGGCGCGAATCTCAGTTTGATTTTCGGCGGTATTATGCAAACCATTTCCCCGGTGGGGCCTGAGCGGGCGTAAGTCTGGGCCGACTGGCGAGGGAGGATGTTTGCAGCTTAGCATTCACAGAAAACTCGGCAACATGAAAAAGATTTCATGGAAGCCTCTGAGTTTCCAATTGTACATAGGAATAATATTGCTTCTTCGATCATCAACTAAATGATCTGATTTCGGAAAGCTAAGCTTCCTAGCTCATGTTTCGGTACCCATTTGCCGTACCTGTATATATTTTTACATAAATTTTCCATTGGTCTCTACTGAGCCTAATTCAAGCCTACTTGCCAGATCTTTTAAGATGTGCAGAAAACCATACGAAGTGATGCTATTACCCTGAAATCTAAAATGCACTGCCTAACATTCTGTATTCTTCCTCAAAACAACTGTTGTTTTCAATAAAAATATCTGATTGTTTAGGATAACTTCTTATGTTGGATTTCGTGACCATGTCACTGGTTGGGATTGATTGCATGTTTTCCGTTTGTTTCAATTTTCCATTTTAAGAAGCTAAAACAACACATGCCTCTGAGAATACATATATGACGGTCTTCGCCGTACACCTGTCTGTGTGGGATTCGCATTCTTTCCTCTAATTTCACATGGACGGCAACGCAATTGCCGTGGAAGGAGGTCTGTCTATGACTGCTTTTTCTGAGCCTGAATTCCAGAGAACTCTGCCAACGTGGATAGCCACGTAGACGATGTCGTTCTACGCATGGTCTGGATTGCTTTATCCCCATAGGCGTGGACCTAATCCAGTAAAGCCACCTAGGTCCTTTTATCGGCTTCACCTGCTCGCCCATTTGTGGGTGGGGGAAGTGTTGGCAATACTGTGGAACTTCTAACTTTGGCAGAGCCTGCATGCACCACAACTTCCTGCAGGCGACCTTGTCCACGTGGCAAGCTAGCGTATAGAGCTCCGCCAAATAGTGCCTGGAAATAATGCTACGCTTACTTCCACTGACAACCGGAAAGGGCTTGTCCATGTTCTATTCCAGCCTCAGAACATGAGTCACCAAAGCTCCATTTTATGTTGTCACTCAAACACTCCATGCTGGTCAATTAATTTTGTGCTAAATCTGTAATCAATGAACATGCTTTTAATAAAAATATATCTTAACAGTCCATGATGAGAACCATTCTTTCACATTGTGGATTTCTCATAGAGCAATTATTTCACTCACTTGTTAATTATAATTTATAGTAATATTTTTTTGTTAATTATATTTAATAATTTTTGTATTCTAACAACAACTAAACTATTATATATATATATATATATATATATATATAGTATTTAATATTTTATTATAAATTCCAACTGCCATAATCAATTTTGAATTTATTTTGTTAAGTTTATCCGCTTTTTGTATACTACCAAGTGTTAATAGTGTTCAAATCTAAGAACATGCTTTATTCTACAAGCAGTCTTTTTTTTGGTTCAAATTTGAAATTTTTTTTATATTATAATTACAATTAAATGACAATTGATTAAACAAATAATTTGGTATATAATACATGTTGTGAATCTCATCAACCTCTTTTATATTTGTTACATTATTCATTACTAGTGGTATTCAGATTTAAGAAATTATTTTATTTTAATAATTATTTTATTTGGAAGCAATTGATATGCTACTAATTAAAAATAATCCAATATTTATTATGTGATGCAAATCCTAATTGTCTAAATAAATTATGATTTTTATCTCCAAACATCCCTACTTTTGGTGTAATGTCTAATCTCTTTGTTATACAAAATCAAAAAAAATTATACTCCACCAACAATGAAAGTGGTGATGCTCAAAATCAATTTGATATGTATATCTTCTTACAAATTTTGATTTGTATACTCAAAGGTGAGTAGATATTTTAAACCACTTATTGTAATAGCTGACTATTTGTAGACTTTGATTCTTTACTTTAGTATAAAGATTGCTAAGCCTTAAACTATTGTTAAGTTTGTTATTTCACTTTGATTAAGATGTAAATTCCAATTTGCAATGCCAATATTGGTTCTAAATTTTTGTATTGATTTAATATAATATTTAATATTTTAGTATTAATGAACTAATTAGAATACCGATTATTATATATATATATATATATATATATATATATTAGCATATAATGATGTGATTTTTATTGATTTATATTTATTATTCTATGTTGCAGTGTTTTTAAAATTTTAAATTAATTTCTTACAATTTATAGTAGATATGTAATAAATCTTCTTACAATTATTACATACAAGATGAATAAGAAGATGTGTAAGCATTTAAAAGCATTAGCTTCATAAAATATTAACCAATTCATTGGTTTGTTCCTTCTTTTTTAAAGAATCTACACAAATAAGTCAAGGAATACAAACATATTTTAGTGAGTTTCTTATGTGATTACAAATATATATTATACTTTATTATAGTTAATCTTATTGTAGTTTTAAAGTTGATTTAGCAATATTATATATTTTAAACAAGTATATATAAATAAAATTTAAAAAATATATCTTTTTTCTTATTGTCTATTAAATACTTGTTCAAAATATATTTAATATTTTTTTGCCTCCAAGAATATTTTCTTTGAAATAAAAGCACTATATACAAATAACCTAATCAAAATTTTGGAATCTTTTGTATTTCTAATATTTAATAATTATATTACTATTATATTTATTGATTATTTTTTTTATTCCAATAGATTTATATACTTAAATATAAGTTCCAAAATACAATATGGAACATCATAATATAAGTTATACAAAATCAAGTATCACTGGATTTAAACACAATAAAAGAAAAAAATTAGTGCATCAATGAGAATCATGCAGAGTCAATACAATAGGATTATTAGTTTTTTTATTGTTTAGATGGACCTACAAGTACAGCTTAAGCCGCATTATAGAGTCATGTCTTTGCTATAGTATACTTATATCAATACTATCGTATTGTGAGAAAATCAATTTAAAAATATATTGAACATTTGACTATAGAAAAATTTGATCTTACCTTGAAATTGAATTTATAATCTAATATAATACATAAGATGTTTAGAAACACCTTTTTGGCAATCTTGAATAACTTAAGTAAGCTTCCAATTATCCTAAGTATATCCTTCAACCTTAAAAAAATCTTAGATATATCTTATTATATTCTAATCAACTCTAAATAAACCTTAATCAATCCTTAGTAACTCTAATTAAATCCTAAAGAAATCTTAACCATCAAAAAAAATTCTAAAGAAATTTTAATATATTTTAAAGAAATCCTAAAGAAATCCTATCAAAATCCTATCAAAATCATAATTGAATCTTAACCAAATCCTAAATAAATCCTAATAAACTCTAATAAAACTTTAATAAAATTCTAATAAAATTCTAATTAAATTTTAGAAAATTCTAAATAAATCTTAACTAAATTCTAAATAAATTCTAATAAATCTTAATCAATCTTAATTAATTTTAATTAAATCTTATAGAAAATTTAAAATTTAAATAATTATTGAATTAACCATTGATCTTAATTCAAAATTTGTACACTTTTCAATATACTAGATAACCACAAGCACACAAAATTTGAAGAGAATTAAACTTACAAATTGGGAGAAAAAAACTCCTAATCTTCTTGGATGTTGGCTGTTTTTCTTTTCCAATCTTGATGTCAATCTTCATTATAAATAGCTCCTTTTCGTATTATTTATTTATTCTAAAAATTTGCATAAACATTATAAATTAAGTCAACTATGAGTTTACAAAAAATCATTTCAATCCAATTGGTACATTGCTCAAAATTATAAAATCTCTCAATGACCTTCAACATCCAATTTTAAAAATCCTAATCCACTTTAATTTCAATAACCTTTGATCTAACTATTCAATTAAACTCAAATTCATAATACATATAAAAAAAACAATTATATTCACAAACTTACAAATTTTTACTTATAGATCTGCTACAAAACTTATAAATTTTTTTAAATGTAAATCTTTTTTTATTCTATAAAAAAACAAGTCATCTTAAATAACCTTGACTTTGCAAAGCTCTCATAAAGTTACTATCTATTCAAATTACTCAAAACTAATGCTCAAAAAAATCCTATCAAGTTTACTTTCTAATCTTGCTCTCCAATTAACAAAAAAAAACACTCTATATTTGCTGTAGATGCATGGTTTTGTGCCTTGGGATCTGGTCTTGACCTTGATTCACAACCAGTCCTCCTTGGATATCAATCTAAGATTTTTTGAGGTAATTACCTCTTGATTAGCTACAAAATCTATTGGTTCTTTTTCTCTAGCAATAAATAGAGTTTAACCTTTAAATTGATTCATAATTGCAAAATCCTTTAGAAAACCAAAATCTCCACAAGTATGTACAAAATCATAGTTTGAATGCTTCATTCCTCCAATTATAATAAATTACAAATAATTCAGCTCCCGTACTTTGTCTTTGTTACAAATCACACCACAATTATAATCTATACATGCCACTTGTTGTCTTTGATTATCTTTTATTCTAATAATGAAGTATTATCTTTAATATTTGTTGCAAAAAGCATGCGCTTAATCCACTTGTGTAGCCATAGTTGTTCGCATGTCTTTGAAACACATTCTACATCTAACAAACACAAAAAACAAAGATAAATAATATCCAACAAAGAGAAAGTATGACCTGTTAAAGATTATAGATTGCAAGTTCAAATCTAATCTCCTACAAAAGAAGCAATTAAAAAATATAAGAAATAAACTCAAATTATTAATTAATATAAATCTTTGGTAAAATAAGATACAATCATATAATATGCACAAGAGCTATTTATATCATAATATCCGACGAGATAGATATCAAATTCTCTCAAACCTTCTGGTATATTATTGATAACAATTATATCTATATGATCAACTAAACTTTAGCTAATAGCCAATTCTTCCATAGCATTATCAAAGGCCATATTATTCTCTTCCACAAAAGTGATGATAAATCTTTGTTGGACAATTGGATGCCAATCACCTTACTCAATACCTCCTATAAAATTAATATTAAAATCATCTAATATTGATTCTAATTAGTACTCATAGAGGTAATTTATCCTAACCAATCCTTCTAAGATTTATCTTAGAGAATATATTAGTCATTGAAGATACCATAAATTGGACTAAAATTTTGAAACAACCTCTTCTCCTTTTAAAAATCAATTTTTCTAAAGCATATGATAAAGTCTTATAGGACTTTATGTATAAAGAAACTTAAAGAAGTTTGATTGTAATAACTCCTTCCATCATATGATTAAAATTAGTATCCAAAGAAGAAACACATTAACTGATATTAATGGGGCTTTTATAAAATACTTTCTTATAGAAAGTAGAATGAGACAAGGTTGTCTTTTGGCACCATACCTCTTCATCTTAGTTGGCAAAATACTTAATATTTCTATTCAAAATATAATCAAATAATATCATTTCTAAGGTATTTATATACCTTAAATCCTTGATTAGCAAGCCATTAGCCAATACGCAAATGATTCTACTATCATTGTTAAAGGAAAAGAAGAAATTATTTTTTATTTGATGAATATTATCAAGCAATTTAGCTTGGCTTTGGGCCCTGAAATTAATTGGGCCAAATCCGCTCCCTATTGGCAATTTAAAAAATATGATACACTTGCATGGACAAATCAATTTTCTTAGATATTTACATCTAATACAAATATTAATAAATTCTTTGGAATCTCCTTTGATATTTTTTTAATCACACTCAATGTTAATTAATTCTTGATCAATAGAATGATATAAAAATTAAATTGTTGGCGCTCTACCAAAATCAATATGGCAAGTAGAGCCATTATAATAAATAACACTCTACTTTCATTGTTATACTTCTTTTTAGCCATGTGGGCAGAATTTGTGAAGGCTATTCAAAAAATTAAATCTATGGCTAAAAATGTTTTGTGAAAAAATATTATTTCCTTAACATGGTCCAAAGTGGCATGGTCAATTTGTTGCAAATTTTATAAAGATGGCAATCTTAGCATCATTGATCTAAAAGAAGCTACTAAGATACTCTTATTCAAATGGGTATTAGGGACACTTCAACTTGATCAAGCAAATTTTAATAATTTTTCAAATTTAGAATAATTAATATTAAACCTATTACTTATGGATCTTGGATATTGGATCAAGTTTGGTCACTCAATTTAAATCAGAAATGGAATATTGGATCCAAGTCTTAGAACAAAATTAAAAAATTATGGACACACATATTTAAATTCCTTTGATTCAATCCTCCTACCTTTTTTTTAATAACATATAGAATCATCTCTTATGGTGGGATCTTCAATTTCTATTAATTGATATTCATCTACAATTCCATCAAGTTGAAATTTTCTACTCAAATGATCTTTATTATGTTAAAAATCTCTTTAAAAAGCCAATGATTTTTCTCACTATAGAAGAAGCAATATCCACATTTGAAATTCCATTATTTTATAGCTCTATTTGATATTTCTTCTATATTTATTTTTTATTCTCTTAGAAATACATACTATACTAAAATAATGTCCTTTTAAAATCCAATGATTGGATTAGATTATATAAATTAAAGACAAACCATCTTTCAAAAGTGATATTCCAACTTCTTATTAAATACATTGAAGTTGAAGAAAACAAATAGTTTGTCTTACCTCTTCTCATTAAAATAAATTCTTTTCAAATAGGCATTTAATTTAGAATTTTCTATTTTGATGAAAAACTTTCACTTAAACAAGATAATCAAAACTTAATAGATAATAAAAATCAAGTGGTAAGTTTTTTTAAAAAAAATAGAGTTGTTCCAAAAACAAAATCAATAAGAAAAGAAAATAAAAAAGAAAAAAAGAAAAAAAGAAAAAAAGAAAAATTGATATTAACTTCTTCTATGGTTATAATTATTAAATTGATCTTTGATCCTCTATCATATTCATAGGTTATTGGAGAAGATTTCATGATATATTCTACCAAACTTGGCAAAAAATTACTTCAAAGCAATATCTTTACTATTAATTGAATAGAACATAAATAGAATATATTCATTGGTCAAGATTTTTTGTTTAATTAAAAAGATCTTTGGTTCAAATCCCATTTGTATAAAGAGGCTATATTTATTTGGCTTATATGGTACAAAAGTGTGGTGGTTAATACTTAGAAGAAAAAAATCAGTCCTAATATTGATATTCATTATACTTTGTATAAATCCCAAAAGCATGAATTCATTCTCCATTGATTTTGGAATTGCCATCAAGCCCCTAATATCTAAAAATGGTCCACCTCTCTTTTATATAAATTAACATCAAATTCTCAAAAATATAATCCTTAAAAATCCTTTATTAAGAAGCAAGCCATTTTTGCTAAACCTTTATCCTTTAGATTTAAATATTTTTGTAAGATGTGATTCTTATTAAGAAATTTTAGTCTATGGATTATTTGGATTCAAAGGAAAAAAATTTGTTTTTGAAAATGAAATATAGAGTAAATTCCATACTAGAAACCTTGATTGAAAAGGTCTTATTGAGTATAGACAAATTTATTAGATATTTGCTAAAAAAAATTAGTAAAATATCTATAACATAAGTCTACCCTTCTTAAGAGATAAGACAAATCATGGATGGCAAAATACATACTTGGTTCTAGAAATGTCAAAGTAATTAAATAAAACTTTATGATACCTTAGTGTAATGTAATTATATATAAAAATGTAAATGAGTTAGCTTTAATAGTTGTTCCTTGTTCTTAATATTCTTAGCTCCACCTCTAAGTATAAAGAGTTAAGTAATTAGATAGATAATTTGTATTTATTTATTTATAAAAAATTTAAAAAATATACTTAAAGATTTATTATTTTATAATCATCAATATAATCCTTTGTCTCTACTTGTATTTATATTTCCTATTTCCTCTATTTCTTAGATATCTATAGATAAAAAATAAAATAAAAAAAAAAATCTTATAAGATTACAAGCTTCTAATATTCAATTTGCTATTCTTTCAATAAATCTAAGACCTTTTTTTACTTGTCCCTAATATATTATAATATTTTATATTACTCATAAAATCCAAAATAAAAATTTAAATTTTTTTTTTATTTTTTACATAAAAAATAAAAAAAAATAAAAGAATTAAGACTCATCTTTAAAAAAATTTGGAAAAAAATGTAAAAAATAGCTATAAAAATATGGATCTTTTTGAAGAGAAGTTAGCATTAAGAGAAAAAAAATATTGAACTAATATAATCTAGATCTCCAACTTCAACAAAAATATTTGTGTTATTGTATGGCATGATTTTTAATTTAAAAATACATTAGATATCTAGCTATAGAGAATTTATTTATAACTTATTGACTAGGCTTTGATAAAAAAATTTGTTCTTAATAAGAAAGACAAATAAATACAATAATATTAAAAAAATATTTTACTAATAAAAATCTCTTATATTTAAGTAGGTTTGTATATAAGGTTTTTCTATGGCATTTAAAAAATATTTAACACCTTTTTCTATGCCAAACTTATATTATATTTTAACCTTTGATGTTTGAATCTCTTCAAAAAAGAAACCCTGAACTTTAATAAGGCCTCAAACAACCTCCTTGAAGTCCATTGGGTATGACTTTTAGCCAATATGAAAAGAGATTTCTATCATCCATCTCCATTCATCCAAATAGATGGCTTATCTATTCTTTTTGATACCAAAAATCTTTGTCTAATATTTTTTCTAATAAAATTTATATAATATGTATTCTAAACACTAAATAAAAGAAATAAAACAAGATTTCAAGGATCACCAATATCTAACAAAGGTGATTCAAAATAAAATGAGGTTATACAATCCTTAATAGTAGCCCTTTTAAATAAATTCTTTCCAAAATAGTAATCTAATCATATTTTATAATCAAGTAAAATCTACTAGCATGGCTCTCATTTAATTGTGAAGTAAATTATACATTAAATATATTCATACATTATTTTCACATGGTAGCCAAACCACAATACAACAACGTAATAAAAGAATAAGACTTAAATTAGATGATAAAGTTTAAAAAATAAGAAAATATTTATTATACATATAAATTTAAATAATAAAATTTATATTATTAAATTTATATAATTATAATTTTTTGTATACAATAGTAAAAATATATAAAAATTATATTACTTGATATTTAGAAAGATATGTAAAAAATATCAAATTCATATATTTTATAAAAATTACATTAATAATATAGAATAAGTAAGTTGGTATATAAAGTTATAAATCTAAAATATTAAAAAAAATAAGTATTTTTTGTTTTCAAAATTTTTATAATTATATTTATAAATTATTAATTGGTATTATAATAATATTGTAATTAAAGCTAAAATTCTTACAAATATAAAATTTCATGTAATACAATTATATTATATTGTGTAATAAAAATTTCTTATCACTTTATTAAAATTTTAAAAAAATCATATATACACTTTATATGTATTATATATAATATGAAAAAAATTTATTGACTATATAGTATATTAATGCATTTTTATCAAATATTTTATATATTACTTATTTTATAATAAATCTCTTCTTATTATAATCCATTTTGTATGTCAAGATTTGTAATGTAATTATTATATATAACTTTGAATACATAATTTATATAATTCTAAAATTCACTATAATAATCATGAAGTATTACATTGTATAGATTTTAACATACTTACATCCAATATATTACATGCATATTATCTTTTTAAATTTGGAAATAGATGCATATATCTTATAGACTTTAGAAATATTCTTCTAGCATATTAATGCAATTTTTAATATTAATTCTCATAGAAGCATAAATATTATCAAAAGCATCATTTTTTACTCTTATAAAATGTGGATATTTATATGGTCAAGTTATAATTTGCGATAATAGAAAAATACTATTTATCAAGAAATCTTTGAGATTTTAGTATTTACAAACTTCTTAGTATCATGAGTTAAATTTAAAAAATAGATATGTAAATATAATATTTTATTTAAATGATTACACAAAGTAATGACAATAATTATTATCATTATTATAATATAGATTTCTTCTTGGAATGATATCTTTCTCCATGTTGTGTAGATTTATAAGCCAAAAAAATATATGTGTTGTCCACCATGCTTGTAATTTGTAGAAATCTGCTTTTGCTTTCAATATCACTTGCAATATTGAATTTTTATGCCAAAGAAGGTTGCTTCACAAGTTGTTTTCCTAATGATAAAATTACAACCATTACACCATTTGTAAATAACATCATTGTTCTTGCTCCAATATCAAACATTTCTGCAATACATTGTCAAGAAGAATCATTTTCAAAATATCAAAATCAAAACAAGGCTAATGCCAATTGTAATTTCACAAGGACTTGCTCAACTGTTATAGGATTTTTTTGAAAAAGGAGTGGTTTTTGATGATTTGCAAAAGTCTATAGAAAGACTCTTAACAACATATGTATCTTTTTCTGAAATTATTTTTAAAATCATAAAACCAATATAGATAACAGAAAGATAAGTTTTGGCAAATGTATTCTTGCTACAATTTATTTAGCATGCAATAGAAATGGATGTATGTTTTTTTTTTAAAATTATTTAAGAAAAAAATCTACAATTATTGTCAATAGTTTTTTTTACTTGTGTTTAAAGAAAAATTTACAAGAATAATGTTATCATTTAAAAATGAGTAGTATCAATATTAATTGTCTATTATATAAAATGCGCAAACAACCCACTTTTACAATATTGCAACACAAGTGTTTGTTCTTGTATATAAAACATGTTGATAAAATATTCATATAACTATATCTATATACAAATATAATATTTGTGTACCACATGCAAAGAAATCAAAATAAAAAAAATAAATTCTAAGTGTATAATACATATATATATATATATATATATATATATATATAATTTAAAAAATATTATGATATAAATATTACCAATAGACCTTGCCTACTAAAGAGTACAATGTTTTATTTTTGATTTTTTAAATACATGTTGGAATTTCTTTAGCCATATTTTATGGAATTCTTGATGAGCGGATTTTGATAGTATAGAAAAAAATACCAAATTTTAAATTGTAAGAATATTGTAGCTAAGTATATATTAGCATAAAATAACCATGTTTAGCACAACCTTTGGATATAATTATATGAATGTAAAAAAAGTAACAACTTTGCCAATATATATTATCAATTAGAAGCAACATCCAACTTCTTTTATTTATAAAGCAAGTGTAAAATTTTAATATAAAACAAATTAGATCCCAGCAATACCAATATCAATGAGCCATAACACAAAAATGACTGTTGTAACATTCACAAAAACATGTATGTTTTATTTGTAGGAATTGACATACAAATTGTTTTTTTATTCTTTTACCACACAACCATGGTATAAATTTCAAGTTGTCTTGTAGAAAACAACAAGCACATCTTACAATGTATACTAATTTTCTTCACATCCATCTATTTTTTTTTACAATAAAATATTGTTGAGAATTTTATCCACTTTTTAACAATACAATGACCACATTGACATGAGCCTACTATATGCAACAACTTTCATTTTAGAAATTTTAAGCATGTTAGTTTGCAACTAATTGTTAGGCCACGTCTACAAGACAACAACATGTATTAAGATATATACCCAAATTCTACCCTCTATAAAAAAAACCAAGAATTTTAGCAATGACAATAGTAGCATATTACAACATATTTCTTTATTGCTCATTGATCTACAAATAGTAATCCCAACACTTACAGTAGAGAATACAAACTAGAATCTATATTTTTAAACCATGAGTCTTCTTCCAATCTCCTTTATTTGTCAAAAGACACTTGCCAATCTCTTGTTTATCACACATTCATACTCCAATCTAAACATCTATAAGCTAAAAAAAAAAACTATAAATTTAACATTTCTATAATACAACTTCCAACTTGATTGCAAGGCTTACCACCAATATCCAATGGATTTTATAATTTTTTCTTACTTAATGAAAGGAGCAAATAAATCCATTAGAGTAGTGCAAAACAACAATTTTTATTCAAACTTCTTTTCTATTAAAAATAAGAGGAAATAGAGCCTATATAATTTCTACCTACCTCCTATGCCACTTCATCAATTTTTTCTACAATTAAGCAAATCTACCATTCCCATAGCAAGTTACATTCTTTGATAAATTACATGTTGGCATCCTCCCATTGGCTTCTCCATTTTCTAAATATTTTGTTCATATTCTCCAAAGATATCTTGATATTGGGACACCTCCTATGAAAATGTGACTTATGTATCAATAGATTCTCTCTATGAATGATTTTTTTGTGTGATTTAGATTATTCCACGTCAGCTAGAATGAAATTAGAGTCGTGCTGAACAGAATCCCGACACCTGTTCATCCACATCCAGAACTGGATGACCCTCATCCATGGTCTTGGAAGTCTAGTGATCTTAAACCCTAAACCCCGAAGTGTCTCACGGATACTCGTGCCACTGGCGACGCTCAAAATCCTCACTCACGTTGCGCGATTGCTGCCCGCGACGAGTTTTGGATCGACCTCGCTGATGCAACGATAGCTTCGGTAGTTTGGCTTTCTTCGGATTCGGTAGGTTAGGGTTTCTCTCTTCTCAGATGAAGAAGGTTTTACACTCTGCTGTACAGTGGATCCGCATATCTTCTCCTCTCTTGGTCGCGTGTTCTGCCTGGGAAAGCCTTCAAGCTCGATCTCCCCACGTATGTTCGTGACCTTGAGAAGCAGTTTGTGACCATAGAGACGCTCGCCAAGTTCAGGCGTCGGTTCGAGTTCGCTTAATGCGCCTTCCACGTCGGGTCCATCGCCTACTTAGGTCAGTTTAGTTTCCCTCCTTGATTGTGTGTTTTTGTTTGATTTGTATTCAGTTCAGGTGGGTGTGAGACTTGAGAGACGGTTTTTGTGTATTTGGTCTTTCATTTTTCTTTTGAATTTCACAGTTTGGTTTGCTGGTGGGTATCAAGGTTTCGCTGCATTGCAATTCAACTGGGAGGTTTCTCATGTTCGTTTTAGTGTTTTTCGTTCACTGGTTGGGAGGCATTGATCGATTCCGCGAGTTATGTTTTCCTTTTTGTCCTCTTTTTGAATTGGGGGAGCTTGCTTTTTATTCGGTTGGTGATCACAGAGTGAAGTTAGACTCGCTGTAGCATCGTACAGATATGGGTCTTCAGGGAAATGAAGGGTTCTCATCCAGATTGCCATCAAAGTTGGAAGATGCTGGTCTTGAGTATTGTGCATTGCCTATCGAGAGAATTCAGGAACCTCGGCCCTCTTAGGCTGACCCTGTTGCATTTGTCGTCTTGGAGAATTTTATGTCTTCACGTTGCAAGCATAATTTTCATATCGAGATCTCATTGCGGGATTTGAAAATAAAGTTAAATAATTGGCATATGCGTTTATGCTTGAAGACTGACCTGGTTTTTGTTGATTTTGGAGCTAATTCTATGTTCTTGTCTGGGTCACATTTGATCTAATTAACCTATACATATGTGAGTATTAGGAGGCTTTTCGGATAGCGACTGAGAAAGCGAATACATCTGCCAATGGCCTTACTAGAAACACGGAGATTAAGCCCGAAGATATTGAAGAAAGTCATTCTGGTCCAAAGCCGAAGAATCGAGATTTGAAGGATGTCGGGATAGACTTGACTGGAAGGAGACTCGTAAGTATCACCTCTGTTATTGGAACTGGAATTTAAGTCATGAACCACTTAACAATGAAGAGTTTTGTCTGATTGTATGTTTATTTATTCTTCACTGCAGTTCAGGCTCCCTGTAGTAGGTCATCTTCGGCGATTGTAGTTTCACCTCTACATGGTTAAAAAGCCATTACTGGTGTGTCTTCTATTGAAGATATTCGATTTATGTCGTTGCTCCATTTGATGCCGTGATTTTCTTTCTGGTTTAGGGTGAAACTAGTGTCGACACTCACAGGCTGAGGCTCTTGGAGGATAAAGATAAAGCTGTCGTTGATCCTTGAGACGAGTCGAAGGCAGATAACTCGGTGGGTACTAAACTTTGAGCCTAAACTAGGGGAAAATGTGCTCATGAACTTCAAGCTTCTTTAGGTTCGATTCTGGCTGATGATTAAATTGTATTACAGCGCACAGGGCTCTTTGATGTGTTACCCATTCATGACATTTTTGTTACTTCTTCGCCTCATTCAGTGTGCAATTCCGCCACCACGTCATTCCCCTGCTGTCCTCTTTTGACACACACTATCCTGGTTTTCTTACATCGTAGAATTGAACAAGCATCATTTACCCTGGTGTTTAATTTTGTGGAATGGTATAAATATTATCAGTTTTCGGGTGTTGACAGCAAGCCGACCTAGCTCAGTTGGTAGAGCGCGTGGCTTTTAACCACGTGGTCGTGGGTTCGAGTCCCACGGTCGGCGGGGATGTAACGGTCGCCGTCAGACTAGTCTTTTGTCGAACTAGGCTTATTTCCGGTCTAGTGTAGAGATTGTGGTTTTGTCACGTCATTGATTCCCATTTCAAAGTAGCAATTTATCAAATTTCACTTTCTGTACTTTGGTATTCCTTACTTATGAGTTGCTTCCTCTGCAAGTTGCCCCACCTTGCTGCAGTTTCTAAGTCACAGGACTATGGCAGGGGAATATCCTTTCACTTCGACACTCTGAACTTGCTCCATAACTTCGGTTGTAACTGCAACCCTGAACCGAGTCCATTACTCAAACCAAAAGCTCTAGATCCGGTTTCTCTCGGAAATTATAATGCAATATCCCTGCTTCACTTGATCATGTCTCATATTTTCACTTTTTGCGGTCAAACTGGACTGCGTGAATTTGAATTCATGAACTAGGTGACAACGTTTAAGTTTTTTTACTTCAACGATTGCTGTACAGAGATCAGCAGTGCGTTCATTGATTCTCACACTATACTTATCATCTAGTTGGGCTGCGCAGGTTATTGCAACTGTCTCCGCAGCACGACTCGCTATTTCTGGAGGATGGACGTTCAGAGTGCACATTTGATGGGAATACGTGCATTGATCCCTCTCGTCTATTTGTTGGTGGTTTGATATTGAAATCTTCGGGAGCTGCTGGAAATTTCGAAGTGGAGTAATTTCTTCCTCCGGCGATAGCCTTAGCAGGAAATAACATGCGCTTCCGACTCACTAGCTTGTCTTCTGCCATTGAAGACGAGGTTGGCTTCTGCTTGGGCGTGCTCTGTGCCCGCGGCTTAGCTTTGGAATTGGCAGATTTTGTGGCTGCCATGAAGCTCTTTGTTGGTCTCGGAGTGGAAATGTTGCCGTCCAGGGGCGATAGTGGGGCTCGGTTATGCTGTGCTTTTGAAACTGTGGAAGCGTTGAAAGTTAAGTAGTCGAAATATGCCCCATGCTCACGCTGGTACTGCGCAGGACGAATTGATACGAACATGCACGTTAGAGGTAACGATTTCAAAGCTCAGTATCAAAGTAATAAATTTCAGTGAATACAATGAATGGCAATATAATGGAGGTTATTTTTCAGTAGAGAGAAATTTAACTGGTGGTGGTGGACAATTTCAAGGAATAAGTTCTACCTGCTTTTCCCTTCCTGTGGTGGAGGGCAGATGGAAGGATTGGCTTCCTCTAGATCTAGAGGGCGAGTTACGTAGACTTCCGCATAAGCTGCTGCAATCCCGGGTGCTACCAACAACACTGCTTGATTCTTTTGAACTAATCGTCTTGATAATCTTCGAGGCTGCGCGCTGAGGACCACTGCCACTGAAGCTGCTTTCCGTGTCGTGAGTGAAGTGTGAGTTTTTCTTTAAGTTGGTGTCAAGCATGCGATTCTCCCAAGGACGAACTGCCATCCACCGCTCTAACCAGCTCCATCCCCAGTGTTGATTGTCCGGCCTGGCTTGGTGGAAGTAGTATCCATGTGAATTTCCAACTTCTGGGACTCTCCACTGAAATCAAAGCTCTCAGATAATGTGTTAGCACAAATATTGCGGATTTTCTGGAATAATTGGTCGAAAAACATATCATCTGGGTCAATTGCCTTTCTCTACATGTCCATTCAGTTAGTAATAAAAAAAATCGACCATATTTACAATAAGCAGCAGAGGAATATCTGACACACAAGGGGAAGTGTATTGATGATTGGGCGTAATGTGAGTGGAAAAGAACACAGGTAATACTTGATAAATGCTTGCATATGCTAATGCGCGCTCTCGCTTGATTACACCTTCTTGCTTCAACTGCAGCTTGGCTTGCAGGTCCTCCATCGTCCCAGAGTATGCACACCAACCACGCTGCCAAAACAAATATCGATTTAGATCATACTTTCTCCACAACACTGAAGATTGTTTGTGCATTAATCGTCAAATTCTCGGTCGAATGGTTTGAAGGTGAGAATGGATTGCTTTCTACATATTGGTCAAAACGTCCCTTTTAATTCTGAACTTCTCCAAGACATCCTGAAAACTGATTAATTACATCACTGCCTACGTCTTCAGCACTCAAATTGCGAGGCTCAGGTTATTGATATGAGACATGGGGCGCCTAATCTTACCCCAAATTCCAAGACCCTTGCCTCTCGACACTTGCGCTCGATTATGCTGCGTTGCACAGCCTGACCCTGTTCTGACATCCTCGCTCGACGAGCATGAATTCGAGCTTGTACCCGAACTAAAGCTTTCATGCACCTCAAAGTGATGGCCGCTTGACGGCGAATAGTGTGGCCCCGTACTAATGCCTGAAGACTTACTAGCCCTGTCAAAGCTCGCAATGCTCTTCGCGCCTGTAGAGATGTCCATCAAGCGTGTTTAATCTGATTACTTGCACATGATAGTTTTTTATTGATTGCATTTATTGAGTAATTGAATGCATAAATAGGGAGCCTATTGAAGAAGTAAAACTGGCAGAATCACAGTACCAGGAATGCACGAAATGCAGTCTGGATGCGAAGGGCTGCCCAATTTTCAGAATTAATTTGCCGCTCATTCGTTGAGCTTAAAAGGTAGTTGACTTTCTTCATTAAGTCCGCCAGTTTGTCCTTTGTTACTTTTGTATCTTTCACATCCTGGTCTTGGATTGGATACTCATCCTTCATTTTGACATCTTCTACAGAAGTCTTTCGAGGCACCCACCGTCGCTGCTGCTCGCCGCTGGAAGTTGTCTGCATAAAGTCACAACGCCGTATATTTCTTCAGATTTACAAATTGACTAAATTTAGGCAGAACTACATGCTCAGAAGTATGCACTACAACTTCGGCAGGGTAAAGGCTCAGCCGCAACTTTAGACTGTAGACATGACATGTAAGAGCCCTCAAGGTCCAGTTCGCACCGTATCATTCTTGTCCACTAGGCTTGGGTTTACCATGTGGCCAGAGTTTTATACAATTTCCTTGATGCCACCATAATGCTCTCGTTCTCTATCTTCCTTGACCACCTCTCTCTTTCAATATCCTGCCCACGACAAGCCATACCCTCAACACAATGAGAACCTCTTGCAGGATCTGAACATCACATAATATGTCTTTCCGCAACATTGATGATCAACCATCAGAATGGATACTTAGAAAGCCTTCAGCAGAGACAACGGCAGTGTTAACTGCCATAAAACCCTCGCTTTTGGTGATCTGCTTTCACTCGAATAACAAAATGTCGAATGGCAGCGAATGATATTAATTCTTCGACAAGAATTTGGTTTTCAAGCAAAGAGTTTGAGCATATTCAGCTTGACAAAATTGCAACTGTATTTGAGGAAAAGGAACGAAATGCCGACAAGTCGTAACTTCAACAGCTACTACTGAATTTGAGGCCACAATTAAGTTATGACTACATGCAGTGTATTCATTCCCATAGTTTTTTTAACGATGCACACTCTACGACGTTCTAGAAGAGCGAAACTGGAGCACTGCTTTGCTAAGGTAGCTGCCTGGCGAGAGTTACGTCCTAAATGACCCACTTTCAGTCGGATACTTTGCATGAAGAGACCACTCTGTTCGAGAGGGTTGCAATGGATTCGCACAAATTCCAGAACGCCCGTAATATACTACTGCTGCACAAAACTTCTCTCTGTACCCCAAGTAGGAACCTTTGAGATGAGAGAACGTGGGGACCTCTGTGTGACAAAACTCGCGAGTCGGTAGAATGGGTGAATGCATTCATCTCAAGCAGACAGAAGACAACAACTCACAACCCAAGAAAGAAAGAAAGAAAGAAAGAAAACTATATCAAGCAAACCCTGAGCGTCTCATCTAGACTCCACTGGCTATCAGATATCAAACAATGTCGCCCGGCTACATTTTAGTTACCCGCAGTGGTACATGAGAATTAACACCCGAGACGACACGAGCTCAGCATGCAGCCCCAGCCCAACCTCCTCACCACTGAAAACAAGATTTGCTTCTCCAAGACCACCACTGCCAGATAGAGGACATGCAATTGTGATGAGCAGTGCTCTCCACCCAGCCAGTTTTCCACAACCTCCCTACTCGCCAGTTTCTAGAAACTAACACATCCCCGATTGTCCAGTCCCAATAACTACCATCCCTCATCCAGAACTCTGCCATCCCCGCAAAACCCAAACCCAATCCTCTGTAAGTAAACAAACCCGAAGTACACCTCAGCAACCCTCTCTTCTGCAATTTGCAGCAGAACCCAATCTCCGATTCCACACGAACAAAAACACCCAGAGCCGACAGCGCAGTAGTACTCTTGACCCAAGACCCACCACGTACGAAGCTGCCTACCAGGGAGCTACCTCCAATGCAGCCCGTGTTAAGTCTGCCACGCACAGCAGTCAGGCAGGCACGCAAGCAGGCAGAGTGGGATTTGGATCCCAGGGATTTGCGTGAGGAGGTGTGTGTATATGTGTGTGTGTGTGTGTGTGATTGATGGATTGCGCCGTGAGCTGGTGCGGTGGGGAGATGGAGGGAGAAAATTTGAACCTCAGAGTCGCAGGGGCGCGGACTTGGGAGTCGCTTTTCCCATCATGCACGCTGACGCCGCGGTGTACCTTCGCGGCGCTTCAGGGTCTGCCCAATCAGCTGCCCAATCAGCTGCCCGTAGCCCCCCTTCCAATGCAGCGCCTCTGTGTGTTTGTTGCTTTTGGGTTTGTTTGCTTGTTGTGGGGCGCAGTTGACCTGGCATTTGAATTTGGAACGTAAAGTGTGGAGATCGTCGTCGAGGAATGGTTCGTGACCGTCAGGCTCTGGCTTTGTCTTTTTCTTCTCTTTCCAGCGTCAGGCCACGTGTCGAGTCTTTTCATAATTCTTTTCGTAAATTAACCAATCTGTTGAGATATGTGTGTGTGTGTGTAAATAGTTTTTTTTTTTTTTTTTTTTTTTTTTTTCATTATTTAGTTTAGCAGGAGATTTGTGTGTTTTCATTATTATGCAGATGAGGCAGTTGCAGTTTGTAATTCAATGTGCTAATCTTGGATTGTGTGAGACTGAAGAATTTCAAAACTTTGGAGCATTTCAAATGCAACTTTGTAGCTATAGTCTATGTTGAACAAATTTGGTTAACAATCTCCATCACCATTGTCATCAATGGTGATTCATGTATTCAGTTAAGGCATCTCTTCCAATGCTTACATTTTTTATCTCATATATTTTCTCTTGTGTATTTGGGTAAGGGATTTTGTTTCACAACCAACTCAAATACAATGTGTAAATCCTACACATTTTAGGATGTTCCAATTCTATGGACCACAATATCATATTATTTATTCATCTAACTTACTATATATATATATATATATATATATGTATATATATATATATATATATATATATAAATGATGTGTTTAATAATATTGTTTAGAAACAAACATAGGTCACTTCAATGAAGCCTAAATACATGCCACCTTAAAATTTATAAAAAACCATGTTTAATAAGGAAAAGAGTGCATGCCTTTCTTTCTTCTTCTTCTTCTTTTTTTTTTTTTTTTTTTTTTTTGTAATGGAATTTAACTAAATATTTTTAATTTGGATGTTTACAAAACCTACAAGCACCTTTTTATGCTTATATTATGTGCTTTAATATCTTTTCAATTTCAAGAAAGTGATTTTATTTAATACTTATTTTCTATAGGAAATAAAATTTTCACACTGATATTTCTATTATTATTTTGAATATACATTCTCTTCTAAATTATCATTCTTTTGAATGATCATTATTTTTATTTTTATATCTCCAGATGAACCAATCATAAATAATTTAGTGTTGATTTTTTGCAAAACTATTATGAGCTTATAACTCCACCACGTGGCTCATAGTGCCTCTCTATGGAAAACAACTATTATGCTTTAGATTTCATTTTAATTACTAAAAATACTTGGAAACCTCTACCAAGGATGCCACACATTTTTGGGTGCTATTTTGAAGTTTTTTATGTGTCCATGATTTTGGTAATACTGCTAAGAAAAAAAAAAATTGAAGTTATGGCTTGTGGTGTAATTATGAACCAAATAACCATTCAAAATTTTAACAAAATCAATAATTTGTGCAATTGGCAAGTTGCAATACGAAATAATAAAATAAAGAAAGAAAACTAAAATAAGGTTGACACCCTTGAATAAGCATAAAATTTGTTAGATCATACATTCAAGTATCATTGAAAAGATTTTCAAAATGAATATAGTATCATATATCCAAAAACCTCAAGCGACAATTTTAAACATCAGATTATTATAAAATCAAGCATTTTCTAGTTTTCCAACCCTTCTCAACAAATTCAAATGGGTTAGTTTTTTTCAAGTGAAATAAAACAGGCACGTGCTGAGATTTTCAAAATTTTGGAGAAAAAAACGGTTTTATTTTGTTCATAATATTACAAACTAGGAATTTTATTTTTTACATATTCTTTTTATAGATGATTTGAAATTTGAACCTTCTTTTAGCAAAGACCTTTCAACAACTATTTTTTCAAAATGCTACATCATAAAACAAAAGAAAAAAATTTAAAAATTATTAATCACAAAATTTTTGGGCTTCTACTGAAAAAAAGAAAAAAGAAAATAAAGGTAGCATTATAGAACAAATTAGTATTCACAAGTTTTGTTGTTCACACATATATGTATAAAAGTTAGGACAAGAATAAATCCCCTAAGCAATAAACCAAGGAGATAAATCTAGGAAGTAAACAAGTCATCATATTGGCTAAGGACCTATATGCACTTCAAGTGAAGTTCTGTAGAGTTAAATTTGAGAACTTATATATTTCATACACAATGTCAATGGTGCCTTCTTCAATATAGAATTAGACATGAAATCCTTCACTTCCACATCCAGAACACCATTGTATGTGATCAATTGTTTACACACATGAACATATGAGTGAAGAAGCAATGCAGCCACCACAAATCATGGTAGGAGGTGGTAGGAAGAGATTTTTGTATAAAAATCTATGCATTATATTAATATTTATGCTGCTTCTATTCAACACCACTAATTTCCAATAGTCAGTCTCCCCCTAAGCAAGCAAACCATTAAGATGAAGCAAGATGAAGTCTCACCCAAACAAAGAGCAGTCCGTCCAACCCATAGAAACTACCTGACACCACCCAACCCAAAGGAATCATTCCACAGTATAATGTTGGTCGAACCAGTCCCAGTAGGGGAACACAGAAAAAAACACCACCGGGTATTATACTATACAACACTATGGCACAAAAAGACTCAGATGGTTCACAATTCTGCACTCTTTTTTTATAAGAAAACACCCACTTTTCTCACATTTGGCACCGCCACGTCACCGTCACGCTCCGTGACACCGGCCACGCTCTGGAATCAGTCAAGATTCCAGTGTGCTAATCTACCACCAGCATGCACATCTGAATGATTTGGCCAGACAGACCCCCCATCGTGGTGCTCAGGTCAGGTCAGGTCAAGTTTTCATGGCTTTGGCATCGATCCCTGCTTCTACTTCTTCATATTCATCCTTCCTCTGCTTGAGGTCCACGCCATGTGGTAATTCACGCCTTCAGTCCCTGGCGTCCATCAACTGTTGCCTTAGCATCCATTCGGGATTCGTGGAGGGTGTGCTTCTTCTTCTTCTACCTGGGCTTACATTCTAGCTTTGTTGCAATTTGAGCTCAGCTATGGCGGATGGTAAGCTCCAACCCACATTATTACTACCGTAGCCGAAGGTGGTTCCAGTTTCCTGGTGAGATTTGGGCTCTATTTACCTCCCATTGGGAACATGCCAGTGTTTGTATGTGTGGTTCATTCCTCTTGGTTGTGGGCTTCAGGCGCATTTGATGAATGGCTCGTGAGCTGTGTGTTGAGGTTTTTTGGTTTTTTAGGATGTGGTGGAGGAGGTCTGGGTTTTAGCAGCGTTTCGTAGTTATGGGTGTCGGATCGTCTGTTTCATGGTCTGACCTTTTGGGTTGTCGGCATGCTCGAATTTTGGTGTGGTGGGGGCCGGTGTGAGGTGATCGTTAGCATGATTTTGGGACATGGGTTTTTGGTGAAAAGTGGTGAACATGAGGTCTTGGTTGATTTTTATCATGGATGTGTAGAGTATCACATGTGCGTTATTGACGTAAGCTTGCTAACCACAGGGCTTTATGTTAGTTTTGAAAATCAAATTGCCAGCACGAGCTACATAGCTTGTGTAGTGGATCTTCTGTATGAGCTTGGTCGTGGAGATTCTTGTTTTTTTGTTGCATCTTCTGAAGGGTTGAGGTTCACGATTGGTATGTATACGATGCTTCTTGGTCTACATGGTCTGGTACTCAAGTGTATTTCTAGCAATATGTTCATTTTAGAATTCTTTTGTTACTATCTTATGCTTTGGGGCACAGTGCATTTGTGCTCAAAATGTTTTTGACATCCGATGTATGGTGATAGTTTGTTAAGGTGTTTTTCTTATCTGAGCCGTGAAAAGCGGAACAATGGAGGACCCAATTCCAGACCCCGAATTCCTTTACGCTGAAGGCAAATTATCTCACGATGTAGAGGCAGAGGCTGTAAGTGCTTTTACCTTCTCAATCATGTTAACTTTCCTTCTAGTTATGTAACTTCTAAGATTCGGCCATTACGAAAGAATCACTTTCATACAAGTATCTGTCTCTTAGGCCTTGCTTTATCTGCTAGCTTAGAGCTATGTCCACGGTTCATCGTGAAGGCTTCGACTGCATTTTCATTTGGGAGTGATGAGGCCGAGTATTGTTACCCGATTACTAGTAGTGGTCGGGACATCTCTTTTTGAGATTGTTGCTTATACTGGTATCTTAGCAGACGCTTGCATGTTTTATGTTGAAAAGAAGCTGAATTGTTCCGTGGATTTTCAGAATGTGGAGCAGGTTCAATCAGCAAAAGAGAATGGTGCCCCTCGACAGTTAGTGCGGACTCGTTCGCATCTCAAGGTACTTGGAATGCATCCTCTTAAAATCCTAGAATGTTTAACAAGTCGAGAGAGAAGCAATGCGTCATCTGGGTAGCGGATAGTTCTTACAAAAAAGTGAACTGTCCTCTTAAACTTACGGAGGTTTGTATGTGGGACCACATTTCCAGTATGAAGGTTTGATTGCTGCTCCTAACTTGATATCGTTTCTTACATTTGTAAGCTACTACAAAGGCTATGTGATTAGAATATATGCACTGAGTGATTATAATAACTTTTCGTATAGGAATCGGACGCCGAGCGCAATAAACCGGACAGAACCGATGACGACGTGCCGGTACAAAACTTATCTTTGGTAGATGTCAAATATTATGAGCTATTGAGTTGAAATAGTACGACTGTTGCCAGGTTCTTTTTTATATGACGCATCCAAGCTCCTTTCCTTTGAAGGGAGATCATGCCCTAAACTGTTGGTCTTTTGAATTCCGCAACCGTACAGCTGCCTGTGGAGGCTCGCATTGAGGATATTTTACCAGAACAGGCGAACTTGAGTAAGTGAAGCCGATGCAGTTCAGTACTTTTCGAATTACTTATCTTTGCCAGCATAGTATTGCGATAGTTAGTGCATTTTAATCGTATAAAGATACAGATCAGATGCGTGTCACAGAGAGTGATGCTCAGGATTTCTAATCCTTCTGCATGTCAAACTAACATTTACCATTTGGTAATGATAGAGGATGATCTCATTCAAAGGGGCAGGGAAGTATTCTTTCAGGTACAATTAACTTCTCTGAGTACTCAACTGTGGCCTTTCATCTCATAGTACAGGTCATTTGTGAACTACGAATGCAGAAATGGATGACTGGATTCTGAGTAACGATTTGTTCTTGCCCTGCAGGCTTTCAATTGGGAGTCACATAATCAGCCTTGGTGGAATCTGCTTAAAGGAAGGGTAGATGAAATGGCAGAATGGGGTTTCACGTCTTTGTGGCTACCTCCTCCCTGGGACTCTCTAGCTCCTCAAGGTCTGATTCTGTCGCCACATCGCGGCTATCATCCAATAAATCTCTTCTATTCTCTATGCTTTGGCGATGTGTTTATTCTTCACCTGGTACGCTACATTTTTCGACAGATGATCAAAAGAACAGACTGGCTAAGACTACACGTTGTTTGCTGTGAACCAGGCTACCTACCTCGAGACTTGTATTCCTTGAATACGCCATATGGCAGAGATGGTGAGCTTCGGGATCTAATACGTAAGATAAACGAGAGGGGTATACGAGCAATGGCAGACATTGTAATCAACCATCGGATTGGAAGCTGCCAAGGTTATGGAGGCCGGTACAACCGCTATGATGGGATGCCCATGCCGTGGGATGAACATGCTGTTACTTGTGATACAGGTGGCTTGGTAAGTTCACAACTGTGCCGTGACTTAACAGTGCTCTTCTGGGTCGCTTGAGCATTAGGACGGTTTCTGACGATATGTTTTCTGGTAAGACATATGAAAAGCTGAAGCGATTGACAATGCACTCCATGCAGATGAAGTGAGAAGGATTGGTTGAAACTGTTACTGACGTGTTTGTGAAGCGGATGTTCTGTGTATCTCTAGAAAACTGTCGTGATTTCCGTAGTCTCAGGTCAGAAACCAAAAGCTCAACTAGCATGCTCAAATCAATTTACTTTCTTGCATGCATGGACAGGGTAATCCAAAAACAGGAGTCATTTTTGAAGGTGTGCCCAATCTTGATCATACTCAAGAATTTGTTCGAAATGACCTCAAAAGCTGGATGCATTGGGTGCGCAATGACCTCGGCTTCAAGGACTTTCGTTTTGATTTTTCCAAGGGGTACGGTACTTTTCTCGGGATCAATATATGCCTCAATTGACCATGTATTGCTTATATATTATGCCACGAGCTTTAAAGCAGCACTATTATCCACACTAGTTATTGTGTACCGTCAGAGGTTCTTATTTCCATTACTTTTTTTTGGTGCCTTATGAATTGCAGCCCCCACTGAGACAGCTTGAAGTCTTTTTTATTATGGTATGGCATCATAGTTATATATTTATATAATGCAGCTAACTTTCTGGTATCCTCCATTTTTTTTTGACGAAATCGTAGAGCATGTATATGTGCAGGTATGCTCCGAAGTTTGTGAGAGAGTTTATTGGCGCTGCCCAGCCATATCTTTCGATTGGAGAGTACTGGGACTCATGCAGATATAGTGGATCTGATTGGTCACTTGACTACAATCAAGGTTCTTTTCTCGAATTTCTCTGTGCATATTCTCTAAAATTGGGATATTGCTTGCTTAAGGATAAGAAAGCCCGATGCATTGTTGTAGAAACGTTGTGGAAACTACGCTTGATGATTTATTACTTAGAAGAGAAGTTTAGTTTCATGAATATTCGAGTCTGATAACACGCTCATCGTGTATTGGTTGGTTCTCGTTGCAGATGCTCATCGGCAGCGAACAGTAAATTGGATTGACGGCTGTATCGGCGCAGCATGTGCTTTCGATTTTACCACAAAGGCCATCCTTCAGGTAAGAATTCAGTTCAACATTGAATTCTTCTATAGAACTGCAGTACACAGCTTCTTCCAGTTGGTCATTGCATTCAACAACTGTCTTTTACTTCCTTAGTTCTACGGATTGTAAAGTTCAGCAAAACGTAGTGTGTACAAGTAGTTCTGGAGTCGAGTAGTTTTGCAGTTCAGATGCATTTTGTGATTTCAACTTGGAACCGTAACAGGAAGCAGTGGGAAAAAGGCAATGGTGGAGACTAAGAGATGGACAAGGTCGACCTCCTGGTGTAATTGGCATGTGGCCTTCCCGTGCTGTCACTTTTATTGACAACCATGACACTGGATCCACTCAGGTTCTGGAGAATCTTTTCCCGTTTTGTTTTTGACCTTAATACTATTCAGAACAGCCCTTATGATCAATGCAGATACTAACACTTCTGGACGTTCAATTACAATAAAATCGCACATCGTAAAGTAATTTTTGTCCTAGTTGTGTATCTCTATATTTATCTGACATCACTGCATTACCATTACAATACCACTAACAAGGAGTTCTAGCAATTTTTTTCCAAATATAGACTTCTCTTTCTGAATTTTTATCATCTGGTGGTGCTATTCTAGCAAACTTTGCAAAAAGCAAAGTCAGGTCATACATGTGGTGGTTAGAGACTATGAAGAAACGTCAGATGTACAAAAGTTAGATATCTACTCTGAACTAACTCTAATTGTTGGCCACACTTGCAGGGATTTTGGCCGTTTCCATGGGACCGCGTTGTACAGGTACTTTATTTCTCCCTTCAATTCAAAATTTCAATCTTCCTTGGGGTAGATATAGTGTGTAAAAGTGCAAGCGTTACTAGAGGGCTATCTAGTGTGTTTTTGCTGATGTGTTAGTTTTGTGCAGGGTTACGCTTATATCCTCACACATCCAGGCCAACCCTGTGTGTTTTGGGATCATGTGTACGATTGGGGAACACAGTTACGAGATGAAATCCTCCGGATGGTACTCTTTCAACCGCATTTGTTTGTTATGACTTTTTAATTGCATGCCAACTTCAAACAGTCTAAGAAGTAGTTAAGATTTTCAGCTTTTTCTGCCAATAGCTTCTATTATAGATACTCTTTGAATGCTTTGTTGCGATTCTTTTTTTATTAGCGGTAGAAGTTTTCTTTCGAGTTATGTGTTACAATGTTTAGATTTTATGCTTGCAGTGAAGCTTATGTGTTATTAATTTTTGTAGATTGTAATTCGAAAACGGAATGATCTTCACAGTCGCTCCCGCGTTGAAATTCTGGAAGCAAACAACTATGTCTATGCAGCTATGATAGACCAAAAAGTTTGCATGAAGCTTGGCGATGGAGACTGGTGCCCCCGTTTGGGTGACTGGGAGCTTGCTACGTCCGGCAAGTCGTATGCTATTTGGCAAAAACCTTAGAAGCTCTTAATGGGTACAAGCAAACGCCTTTTGTGCATATCGTCCTCTGGTGCTGCTTAAGTAGAGGGATCTATACCCTTGGTAAATGTGTCCCATTCAATTACTGGAAATTAGATATTCTAAAATTACTTGATGTCATAAATTACAGATATTATGAGTACGTGAACACTCCGAAACGGGTACCTTCAACCTTCGTCTTGTGAGGGGCGGTTCTATTAGAGTCATTAAACGGGCCAACTTGCTCAAACATAGATAAGACCATTCTTCCATTTCTAAACGTGCAAGTAACCATTACTCTGCAACGTGGCAAGCTATGTAAGGATTTTGTTGAAAACTGAAAGAGCCTATGAGGCTCTGCATTGTATTTAAAACCTATTATTTGGCCCCCACTCTTATTGTTCAACCCATCTGTGTAACATTAGTATTGACGAGATTTGATCCGGCAGCCCTACTACTTAGACAATAGTATGGTTATATTTGAACACACAGCTAATGAGAGGTAACCACCCCTATTCCCTAGACACATAAGTGAAATTCCCAAGTAAACAACTGTTAGACACTCGATAAATACATTTCTCATTGTAGACACTTCAATCTTCAGCGAGCTGTCGTTACAGTTCGTAGGCCCACGACTACACCTCACCAAAGGCTAAGTCAAAGCGACGACCAATGTCATGAGGGTACGTAGTCTAATTGCTCTACCCTATGCACTCTTGTTGCCCTAATTTTGACTGGGAAACTTATGAAAATATTTAAGTTAATCCCTAGTAAGACGCTTTCTGATATTTATTTGAGTGAAAAACGATTGATGATTTAAGAAGAGTGAACAAAAGTGAATCTCTGTGTAAATTCGTGAAAATACGAGCACACTAGATATCATGTTTATGATGTCGAGTGCCGTGGATACTGCAGTAGGTAGGGTAGATTCTAACCCTACCCCTCATACCAACTCTTTCATTCAGATGAACAATATAGAATACAGGCATATTGTGTTGCAAACATCTCTGATGCAAGGCCTCAAACTTGCACTATGATACCTATCGTCAGCATTTCCAAAAAATGATTGTACAGTATTTCTCACACTACATGCCTTCTGCATAAGCTATCTGTCATAAGCCAGGTGCTTTTCGCTTCATCCCAGTAATAGTAGTCGAGTTCGATCTTGAAAACGTTGCTCTGCACGAATTAGAATGCCAAATTCAGAGATCTCACGCTCAACAGATTCTTAATAAAGAGAGTACCAAGATTTCCGTTTAGCATATCAAATATGTGTATACATCAGCAATTGGTGTGGGAGAGAATCCATATGAAATTGAAAACCAATTCATTTGAAATATTGACATACCCGCATGTGGAGCAGGTTTGATGGTGCTTGCAAAAGATTGAAAGGCAAACCGAGCATACGAACCCCATGTCAATGGTCTTCTTGTGACAGAAACACCTGAGGTTAAATTCATAAAGTCCACAGTGATTACGTTTACATCCAAATTTGATTGATAAAACAAGACGACTAGAACTGCTCAACAATTGACGGGTTCACAAATTTGAAAGTACCAAAGATTAATTCCGAAAAGAGGCGATCGTGTCTTACGAAGCACGAAAATCAACCCCCACAGGTCGCGGTAGTTGCAGAAATTGCCTTGAGAAGAGGTCAGTAGTAAAGACCATCTGCATCACCCACACTCCAAAATTTAAGATTTAGAATTCTCGATCACATGGCCAGTTGAATCCAGTTTATTTGAACGGTTACAAAATTCGCGACAACATGATAACCGCAAACAAAGTAATAGCAATGACGATAAAAACATTTACAAAATGAGAAGCCAACAAAAGTAGGTTCGCACACATTTCAACTGTAGGAGAGTTTCTTGACAGAATGCTATAATGTGACGAGATAAACCACGAAAGAATTCACACAATCTCGTTTAAGGTAGCAAGTATGTCGGGCACCATTAAATACTCAAAAAGTCCATCCGGCTGAGGGGGTTTCATATAAATGCCGCCAGTGATATGTGATGCCTGACCATTATCCACCCCAAAAACACAAATTAATGATTCTTGCTACTTAAACGCCCAGGGCAGAACCGTAAGGCTTATCTACAATTATGACAGGACTAACATTATTTTTAGGATATAAAAATTTAGTGAAATCGTATCAAACCAACGGATGAAAAAGAAACCACTGCTGTTGTATACCTGCTGTAGAAAAGCTGAGTGCTGGCTTCCAACAACGCAGGCATCAATTAGAACCTGGCACCCATATAAACGAACACAACAACAATGGCGTCAATGGAACCAAAGTAAGAATCACGAACGAGAAACTAAAGGACCCACCAGAAATATTTAGCAGAGCTCCGACGGAATACTGCTTCAAATAAACTTGCAACTCAAGCAACTGAACAAAGAGCAGACTGATTACCCCATTCCTCTGCGCGGAAAAAATAGAGTTCATAACAGAGATGTATCTGCAAAACCAACCATATAGGACTTCAGATGGTTAAACACATATACGTTCCCTCAAAATTAGATGCCGCCCTAAGATCAAGAGTGTGCATCTTTAAAGTGGACTTTTAAAAGATAAAACATGTACGCATGACAACACCAAACGCTTACTAGCATTGATCAGATCAGTTTGGAGTGTCCGTAACACAAGAGGTAAGAGTACAAGGATTCTTACTGATAAGGAGCATCTGGGGACCCTTGCAAACATAGTATCTGCAAGGCAAGCAATGAGTTATAGACCAACTATATAATACACAAAATGAGTACTTTCAGCTGCACCAGAATATAAACGAACTCCCACAAATTACCGAAAATATTCTTCCGGGCGATGAAGTCATCGTCCGTCTATATCCAGCATTCTAGAAATCCTACGAATACATGAAATGATTTTGACAAGTTAACGATTGCAAGTTAAGAAACACTAACGCACCCTGGCTTGAGGATGTGGAAGAGGTCCTCTAAGTACTCTTTGGATGTCTGTTCAAATCTCGATCAAGGAACAAGACTTCACTCGAAGTGATTCTATATACATCTAGGTGGTCCGTTAGATCTTCATCCTAAAGTTTCAGCATTCTCTATATTATGCAGAATTACAGGTGAAGAATATTCTTTGTGAATATCTGATAATGACGAATCTCAAACCATGCTGCAGAAAAGGTGAATCTAATAAAAACAAGCTGACCCATTCATGAGCACCATGGCAGTAAATAGGATACAGCAAAGCGCCATCGATAATGCTCCAGAAATATTTGAATATTGAATTTGAGAAGATTCTTTAGAAGCCTCTTCCTCCTTGTTCACGAACTCCTGCATGCTTTTTGCTATTAACTCTGTTCGAGACTCTTGTGTCTTTTTGTTTGCTTTAGATGTAACGCTGCTGCCATTGATGCCATCAGTTGCTGTTGAATCATAAAGAAAAGCGCTGCATACGAAAACCAACAAACTATCAGCTTCAAAAGTGTCAAACTAACTACCGTAGCTTCACTTAATCCCTCTCTCCACCAAAGTGCGCTTGAAAAGAATTGTTGGACTGACCATGTGCTTGACCCTGTGGCAATGATGACAATTCTATTGATGTGGTTTAACAACAAAATGCCGTTCACGAACATAAGAGCCTGCAAAACAGACAAACTTGACATTAGATACATACAGAGTAGTAAATAGCAAGCTCTTCAGTTTGAAAAATTCTTGGACAGTCTAATCCTGAAGGCTTCAACATGTCAAAATTGACGAATGAACGAAGAAACATGAAAGATAACAAAATTAATTCTGAGAAACTCCTACTTAGATGGCTTAAGGTTTCACCAGACGAAAAGCATATTGAGCTGATTTTATTCCTTTGGGATATTGCGGCTGATTGGAGGAAGAAGTAGCGGAGACAAATAGAACTTACGTGCTGGAAATACTGGTCAAATGCAAGCCCCCCAGAACCATTCGAGCGGCCATCAGATGCCGCTTCTGCTCCCCAAAAAAACGGATTGACGTCTAGCAGCAAAACTACCTGACTAATATCGTCTGCCCCCTCCCATCCCCTTCCACTATCAATCTCAACTCGGATCCCACTGCCGGCATCGCAAAAAAATCCTCACAGACAAATTCATAACAGTACTTTCAAGAGTCGACCTATGCTTTAGCCATGCGCCGAAACCTCAGCTTCACCTAGCTAATTACAGCACCATACCAATGCCTCCGATTCTAAGCGAGATAAAATTCTGTGCATTCACAGAGGAATATTATCAGATATTGTAACGGCAAACTGCACACTCATCGCAGCAGCAAGTTATTTACTACAAAAGAAGAGGATACTGACCGGTTGGATTACGCGCCATGTCGACCCGATGAATTACGCAGCAGAATTCGGATATGGTTGAACTTAGACCGTCACCCCAAAACCCTAATTTTCGTACCGGAGTTGTGAAGCACTTGCAGTAAGCAGGGCGACGAGAATTTGGCAACCATCACCTGCAAAACGCCCCGATTCCTAATCCGAAATTCTTTTGAGACCAATAATTCACACTTCTGGAACCAACATCTTTCAGAAACTATTCGCCAAAGTTTCTCTCAAATCAATGAACGCTATAGACACAATCTCGCAGCAATCCACATCTGAGCTTCTGAGGAGACTCACACAGCAATGACGCCTTCCTTCAAAACCCACAGAACCCTAACGAGAACGTGATGCCGGGGACTCATCGGTCGTGCACCCACCTCGTTATCAATCCTTGGCAATTAGAACTTGTACGCTGCGGAGACCAACAAAAGCTTAAACCTATAGCCTAGAACGCTACCTTAAACCCTGAGAAAGGATGAACACAATTTCTCTTTCCCGTTCTCTGACCCACGACCCACATGGTCATCCTTAAGGATCTCATAAGAACACAACAAGAATTGCACATGAGGATTCATACAAGTACGTGGTAGCTCATCATCAATGTCGAACTACAACATCTTGCAACTGGATGATTAGCAGCACGATGATTTCCCTCCTAAGATGAATGCCTTCACGGCAATTCTTAGTCAGATAGAGAAAGAGCATTAGGGTCAACTACATGAACAAATGGACCTGATGCCAATGTCCTCCACTGGAGAACATATGGGACAAATCGAAGTACATTTTGGACCCATTGGGGGACATGATAACCAGTGATTGTGAGATCGTTAACTGAAGTTTTCGACATCGGGGAATATTGAGGAAAATCCAACACACCCAATTGTACAAACACTGATGGGCGTGTGCCCTCAAAGCACACACACAACACTTCTGTTTATATTGAAAGATGTGATGCCGAGTATCAGGGGAGCATTGCGGAAATCGCAGCGGCAGAATAACGTCAGTTCATCTTTTGGGTCTTAATCCTCTTGGGTATTCAACCACCTTCCAACTGAAATGCATGAGAGCATTTGCCACCAGACGTCCCATTGGCGGCGCTGTTTAGAAGGGGCACTGCTCACCGCACTTATTGAATGTGAAAACTCGGTGCTATTCCAGAGCGAAGGCTAAAATGACATCAATGTTGAATCACAACGTTTTTCAGGACGAGTGTGAGTGGCTTTAGTGGGTTTAGATTGCTGCATTCAGGGCATCGCTTTCAATTCACTGTAGCTGCGTGGGAGTATTTGGTGCGCATGTTTGGGTGGATCCACGGATTGAAACAAACCTCTTACAAAACACAACATTGTCTCAGATGGGGTTCTTACAACCCATGACTGCCAGATCTTCGTAGTAATCGGAACACTTGGGTGTTGCACTTTTATGAAGCCCATTCATACTTATCCTTCGAACTCTCACCTATTCTTTAAGTTTTCTCCGAAGTCCATCTGCCAGCTCACTCTGGGATTGCAGCGAACTCGCGGTAACTTGCATCTTGTTTTTCCAAATTCTGCTTCTTCAACACATCGGACTTCAAATAGTTGTTCCTCCATTGTGAAATTGTTTCTTACTTAAATGCAAGTTTGTATTATCGCTTTCTTATGTCAAGGCGTCTGAAAACTAGAAAATTACCAGAAAATCAACTACCAGAGAATGAGCTGACTCTGCATAAATGTGCATGCGACTACAACTATGACGGTTTCATTTTTTAAAAGATTGAACAGCTGGTTTATAACTCTTGCCGGAGCGAAGGCTAAACTGGCCTTTCAGAACTTATCAAATAAGGACCAGGTTAGTACAAGAATAATACTGCTTCGCTGCTGAGGTTTCAAAGCACATTGGCTGAACTACAAACTAAAAGCATGTTTTAGCCACGAACTTAAACAAAAAGGTGGATTCGACTCTCACTTTTAGCTTCCAAACGGAGAAAGGTGTTGTTGTTCCTTGCCGATTTCTCTACCATTGTTTTGAGAAAAACAACCTTGTAGGCTTTCAGTTTCTTGTTTAGTACGCTGAATGCAGTTCACAAGTTTAAACTTATCATCAATAAAATCCTCTAGTTTAGACAAATGTCATACTTCATAAATCAAAGACCGATAAAAAAAACTAACCTTAATGGACACCTGGTGTTATTCGTCTACAATTTAAAAGAGGACCTCTATCTTTTCATGCCTTTGTCAACCGAAACCGATATGCTTTGTTCTTTACGCCCAACCCCTTCTCCAGCAGAACACAAAGCGTTCAGTTCCATGTCCTCTGCAGTTCTACTTCAGCTCAAGCTTAGTCGAGCATGAGAAATCAGTCATCAAACAGTTGTGTGTGGACGAAGCAGTTTCACAATGTAAGTCGCACTATTCACAACTGGGGTTTCAGAATGGAAAAGTGTACGGGCCACTGTCGATCTAATGAAAAGTTCTTTGTTTGACAGGGTGTGTAACCTGCGTCATTTACTTTTTGGTGCTTAATGTACTGTTTGCAGGGGGAGTGTCCAAAACATTCACGCGTCTGCAATTTGCTTTGTCATCCATGAGCTGTGCTTTGAGCTCTTCAAGTAGGACCGTATTTTAATTGAGCAAAAACACTGATAAAACTTAGGGAAATTAGTATCCCACAGTCAAAGTTGCCGAACTGGATAACAACCTGATGCTTAAACACCCCATAAGACGATCTGAGGGTTTTGTTCCCTTGTAACGATATAAGTCTAACGGTCTTCCTTCCATGGACTGCCGCAAAGAGCTCAAATACCATAAACTATGATTGTAGTCACAAACCTCTGAGAAGCTTTCACAGTGAATGGACAAGGAATCACATTGCAAAGCGTGTCCACCCTACGTCAAATAAATTTGTGCCACAACCGAGACCTCAATCCTAAGATATTCAGCAGCTAAACAATAACGAAAGTAGAAAGTAGCAACATCAGCTTCTCAAATATGACAGAAATTCAAGAGTCTTGAGCTGATAAAAGTGACGTCAACATGGAAACGGATCTTTCAATCGGACCTTGTACACTCTTAGCCCCCTTTACTCCGCCGTATTAATTCACTAATAAAAATATAACCCTGCTCGCACGCAGCTGGTTAAAGACGTTCAATCGCCTCACAACACCTCTGACCACTTCAGAACCACTGGCAGTCCTCAGATGCTCTTGTAAACTCCGCTCACTGGAAGAATAAAGTCTGATATCATTTACTTCTTTCTTTCTCGACCTTGCGTGAATCAGAAGCTGCAATACAGAAAAAGCACTGACCACAACCATTAAACAGAGCTAATCAGCTGCAGGTTCCGAATTTAGCGGCAAAAAGGGAACCTCTAATCTTTCATGGTATGAACAATGACCAGTTTTTTTTATTTTCAGCAGAGATGATCAAAGCAAGTTGATCACCTTCCACACAAAAAACTTCGAACTTAAGAAGACACAATGACAGAAGCTACACCTCATAGAAATATTATCCGTCATAAAGTATCATTCTTGATCCTTCATCGTCACTGCAGACCACATTCTTCCGGTCAAATTCGCCATCATCCTGCTACACAGTAATCTAAAATCAAACAATAACACACACACAATTGAACCAGCCTTCAATAAGCATTGAAAGGGCCAAGAACAACGGCAGATTTCTAATTCAAAGTCGCAATATCTGTTTGCAGTCACAAGCATGAATATAAAGTCATCTCCAACTTCATAAACCTCACCTCAAACCAACATCACTGCAAATCTAGTTTACAAGACAATCTTGAATGCAGTGAGGACTAAGCTTACTTCGACGTTGCCAGAGAACCACCAACGCTAGCCATTGATCCTTCAGCAGTCTTCGTGATTTCGGAATATTTCCAAGAACAAATCCACACTCGCAACACACAACTTCAGTGCATCCTTCATATCATGTCGTTCCAAGCACTCAAAGAACGATTACCTCGCAATGCTAACCATGCTCCAATTTCTAACCCCGTATAAAAACCATTCCAACAATTTTATGAGCGTGGGTTTGGTATTCTACAACAACCCTAGAAAATTTGCAAGGGTTTATTGGATCCATCAACCCCACTGCCCAGTGGTTATGGGAAGCAATGGATTGATAGATCCATTCTACAAAAAAGGGATTGTAGCCATGGTCCGAAGCCGACACCATGCGTTTCACATGGAAGAGCAAAATAAAACATTGTGTCGGTGGGTTTTATTTTACTTTCCTGTCAATGAAGATGACAGCTTGGATACCGACATTTATGCTTACTATCGGTGGGTGTTATGTTTTTTCTAGTGTTGAGACTTGGGTGTTGTGTAAAATTCCCACCATTGCTTCATTGGAAGGCTCCAGGCCCTTCACAAAGTTGAAACTCTTTGAAATGTTAAGGATAATCTGAACTGTATTGAATATGTTTGCGGATGTATTTATTGATTGATTTTCCATGTTGGATGTGATGTAGTGCACTTACAATTCTTAATCTCCTTTTTTCAGTAAGTTGTGTTGGATAAAGAGAAACAAATATGCATTCAAAAATTGTGTAAAATAAAGATTTCTTTTTCTTTTTCATTTTTTTTGTATAATACTTGTGTAAATGGGTATCAGATTAATAACATAATGAAGGTGTAAATATCTTAGGTAGAATAAGATGAGAGCTGTGTGTATTGTATTTTGAAACAAGGTACACAAATGCAAAGAGTAAACAGATAGGAATAATTCATTAACATGAATTGCAAAATAATTTATTTAATTTAAAATTCATCGAAACATTGAGAATCATATTGTAAAAAACTATATATTTTAATTTTTTTTAAATGTGTAGTATTATGATATTGTTATATGCAATTGTGTAAAGAAAAGCTACACAATTTTATAACATCTTATAAATGTGTATGTATACATGTACATGCTTGAATTAGATATCAACACCATGTAGATACTTGGCAATGTATAAATCATATATGACTAATTAATTTATCATGACTAATATTTTTCTTTCATTTACTAAAAAACTATATTAATAAAATCACAAGTTTGAAGTTTAATTGATTACATGTGATTATACAATAGATAGAGGGAATGTACATTATCATAATTTCTTTTCTTTAATTGATATTTACCAAATTCAAGCCTTCTATTTTTATTCTTATAATAATATTTTCTTATCTACTTATCATTATTATTGTTGGAATTATACTTTTTTTTTTATCATTCAATTGACTTTATCATCATCAAAATCACTTCACAAAAACAAAAATGCATTATCCATACCATAATAACAACCCCAATTAAAATGCTCTCAAAAGATTAAACATTCATTCAAATAAATCATAATTTGCCACTTTCAAGATTTCATCACTGCAAAAGGTTTTCTCAAATAAGAATTTTGATGCTTGTTTATTTAATTAAAAACCGACATGATTATTTAGGACATTTCACTTGATTTATAAATTTAAAAAATAAATCATGGTTAGAAATTTTTAAACATTTAAGTGATAGAAGTCTTATCAGCTTATGATGGACCTTATATTTAAAACAATTATGATGGCCCTTCTTTGCAAATGATATGCAAGAAATTATAATCAATTGTGTATAATGATGGAAATGTTATTTCCTACAATTCATTTCAAGTAGATAAAACACAATTAATTTCATTGTAGCAAACAAATATAATATTTTATTAAGAGATAAATGAACCGTAATTAATGGCTTTAATTTCTATTGTGAATGGATAATGAAACTATTTATATGCTGTAATATTATTCTCATGTTGCTATGAACCAATTTTAGTTTTGTTCCAGATTTTTATTCGAATCATTGTTGAAGCTTTACTGAGTACTAAAAACATTTGGTCAAATGCATGCCATTATCAGAATATTAAAATGTGGTTGAAACTATGAAGTATTGAATTGTTTAGGTGTGCACATTATATATGCATTGTCAGAATATAATATTTTAATTTCTATATTTGTTAGTGCTGTAATAAATGCTACCTAGATCTATAAATCATTTAATAATCAATTATTGAGGATTGTTTTGGAGTAACCATACTTTGCATGTCTCCTTCAAATTAGTTCATATATAGTGATATGCTAAAATCAAAAGCTACACAAGTTTACAGTTATTTTAACATTCAATCATTTTTACAAAAATGACATAGTGTCACATGTATATAAATATCAGATCAAATTATGTACAAATAATGATTGTGGAATAATTGCATAATGAGGACAAAAAAATAGAAGTCTACTTCGATTATTAATAAAAGAGCCTACGCAATGTTATTTTAAAATCTAGAATCCAGGATGTTGAGAATAAATCCAGAATATAAAAGAAATTGAAACCGAAAATGGAAATGCTAAAAAAATGTTTTATTCATCACTACATTGAAAAAATAAATACTTTCAACAGACGGAGTTAAATTGAATCATACTAGATTTATTGAACGTCCCAAATTCTCAACCTATCTAAAGATGATATATATATATATATATATATATATATTGTATTAAAAATAAAATTAAAATAACAACAACAGAGATCTACAAGTTTGAAGAGAAATTATGAAAAATTATAGACATTGTTTTGACTTCAAGCTTTAAGGGAAAAAAATCCACTCTGAGAGGTTAAGATTTGAAACACCATACTATAACTTGAAGCAAATGTTTAAGATTGATTAATGGTAATGCTTTACAATGCATGATTAGTGGAGCTTTTTGAAAATAAAAAAATTAAAGTAGCAATGTCAAAATTTGCACAAGAAAGGAAAATAATAAATAAATAAAAGTAATAATATTTTTTTTTTGTAAAAATTAAACATGCATTTACAAATTAGTAAAATGAATTCATAATGTGTTTATTTATTCTCAATGTTTACCAAAATAATAACAATTTATGTTTCCATGTTCCCAAAAGTTCCATATATCTCTTTCTTTTCCAACCACTTACACCTTCTTTTTGTTTGTTTGCTTGCTTTCATTCCCCCCCTCCCCCCTTTTTTTTCAAAAAAAAACCTTTATTGATTTTACATACATGTTTGCACATTTCAAATATGTGCACTACAAATGAGAATCAGAGAAAACCAAAGAGAAGGTCAATTTTGTCACATTTGTCACACCAATACTTCCAAAAGCCCTATCCCTCAGGAAATTTATGAACATATAAACATACATGGGAATGAATGTATTTAAAATATATTAAATGTATATATTAATGTCTTCAGTATTGATTGGGAGTAATGTTGAAAAGCTGATAAGTTTTCATGGCAGTCCTTCCAGTGGCCACAGATTCTTATACTACTATTATTGGTATTATTGGTATTATTGTTATTATGATTATTATGATTATTTATTTATTTCTCAGCCTCCTCTTTTGTTGCCATACCTGGTATTGATGAGGGAGGGTCCATGGGGTTGCATTTATTGGCCTAAACCTGGACCAGAATTGTGCTACCTTGCATCTTCCCTACCTTTTGACCACTATGGGGTCCATACTTACTAATGGTTCTACTGGTACCTTCTACTTGTACTACTACTATTACCTTTATGTTAAACCATATTATTTCTTTATTTGTATGCAAACATTAATTCATAGTGTGTGCAACTTCAAGTGCATGAAAACCAAGTGTAGGAAATTTCTCATGGAAAGACAAATTCCATCTTACAACTTTAAAATTCACAATCAATGTTTTATTAAAATGGTCCATGTAACAAATCTTAATTTTCACAACATCACTTTATACAAATCTAAGATGAGATCAACTTCTTGAGCACTTAACTTATGTTTGACAATATCACAAAGCAACTTGCTTGGAATGTATTCCTGTTAATTGATGGTAGTTTTGAGTAGGTGTAAGTATTGATATGGAAGTGATACTTATTAGTTTTTAACAATTTATTGGTTTGAGCTTCATCAAACACAACATTTTTTAAAAGTTAGTGCATTTACAAAATCAGAAAACAAAACAAAACAAACAAACAAACAAACAAACAAACAAACAATTTCCAACATTTTAAAGTATATTTCTAATTCAAGCACCTTTGTTGTGAAGCTGCAACATCTGAGCACCCTTTCTCTTTGATAATTGAAATCCTTAAACATTACAATTAATCACGACTCTCAAAATTTTATAATTATAATTTCATTTGTTACAATAATAAGTAAAAATAATCAACCTCTTTCAGCTTCATCCTTTCTTTCATGAAATTTAGACAAGACTATTATTTGACTATGATTAACTTTACAAGGGATAACATTCCTTGAGTATGGATTGCACTATATTCTAAATTAAGAGAGGGGTGGAGAGTATTTTTAGATTTGTTCCTCCAGCAAATCTTTTGATTGTTTCTAAGCAAAACTTATCAAATATAGTTTCTCTTTATTTTCTGGGGATGCAGCATACACACTGTCAAATCTTTCTTTAACAAACAATATGAAACACCAATGCTTTGTATAAAACACCTTGTTATCAGTAACCTTCCTGCTGTCATTCAAAACCAAGTTTTCATCCACAAAATAGGATTATTCTACAATCACCAACTTCAAAGTTGTTTTCTTCATCTCCTGCTCAATTTCAAAACTTTTAGACCTGTATATTATTTTCCAGTATGCTTTTGCTCAAAGTTCTTCAATGTTATTTCCTCCCTCCTGAATTTCTATTCTATTCTCCCTGAGTAAAATGAACAATAAATTATTTTGTACACTTTTGAGCAATTGAGACCATTTCAATTATATAAGGGCTAATGATTTTTTTGAAAGAAAGCACCAAACTTGTCCCTTTGAATTATTCTGCCGTGTATAAGCTTCGACCTTGAAAATAGAGATTTATGTGAAGTTTTACCCTCCCTCCCCCTGTGAACAGCAGACTCTGGACCATCTCACAAACACCCTAGTTATGAGCACATGTATGTGCTGGTACTTTGAACCCACATTGTTTGATGACTCCCCATGATCAATCCTTGTAGCTGTCTGAAGAAAACATCTGTATCCCACCTCACTTTCACATGCATTCAATCCATCAGGCAAGACAACACCAGATGTTACTACACACAAGCTTCCACAAGCAACAGGAGCAAGTTCCTGATCCAATGACCAACAAACCAGCCTCTCAAACATGCATGAGCCAAATCATCAAAAAAGCTGAAGAACTCTTACCTTGGTGTGGACTCCTAAACAAATGTCCTGTACCACCATTTTCTCAGAATCATTGTAGTAGTGACAGAAGCTGGGGTGAGGGAGACTAGAGCTTAACATCCAGTGGAAGAGAGCACATGTTGCCCACACATGCTGCAATTCCAGAGATGCACATGCTTGGAAAGGACCCTGGCTGATCCTGTCAGTCTGTTCTCTGGGCACCTTCCTGCTGCAACAATTCCAGAGCCCTGGAGATGTTCGGAGTGCCCCCGGCAGCCCCACTGGGACGATCTCTATTCTCCTAGAGGGGTCTGTGAGGAGGGCCATCATACGCCATCAACTGCCCCTCCTCCTGTCAGCTAGCACAACCCATCGTGCCCAGAAAGCTCCACCTCCTAAACAGCTCCTAAACGGCATTCTACATGTTCCCAGAGGAAATGTATTTCACCTCCTCATAAGATCCATTTTCATTTTTTTAACGACTTTTTCAAGAGTTTGTTTCTTTTTCTAAAGGGGTTTGTTGTTTTTTTCACCTGCATTTTCCTCCTGTTAATGGCGGTGTCTTGTGATGTCCTCTGGCGATGGCTTCTCTCTCACTCACTGGACGTTTTATTTTTGTTTTGAGGTTTTGGTCTCGAGTGTGTGGCTGCTTCGGGCAGTGCTCGTGTTGGTGCTTTGGAGAGTGATCGTCTTTGCAGTTGTGGTTGCACACCCGAAAGTGGAGATCCTGTGATGAGAGGAGAAAGACAAAGAGAGGAGCTTGCTGTGAGAGTCTTTAGCTTTAGTTTCGGTTGGTCTGCGACCAAGTCAGGTGCCGTTGGTGGAGGAAGTGTGATACTGTAGTGTGGATTCTTTGCGCTGATTTCGGTGTTGCACACGTCTGCACCGTAGACACAGTTCTGTTTTAACATGATTTCTCCTGTAATCCTCCTTCCGCCTCAAATCCTGCCTTTCGATCGACGAGCGAGTGAGGACGTAACTCCATAGCCTGGTACCGTGGAAGTTACAGCTCCTGCTCTCGCGCGCTCTCTCTCTCTCTCTCTCTCTCTGTCTGTCTCCCGCTCCGTCCTCGAGAACCATGTAGGGGGATTTGGCATTTTTTCTAGATCAACAGCCTTTCAACTCATACAGAATGTGAGTTGGCATCGGGGCAATAATTTTTTATCTGCGGTAACGGTGATTAAGCTGCACTGCAAGTCTTGGATTAGATCCCCTGGTCACTTTTGTTCATACTTTTGGTATATACAGTTGAACATGAGAGGCGTATGAGCTTCACAAGAGTCGAGGCGTTAAATTTGGGACGATGCTTAGTTACCTCGCAAACGCTTTCTAGGTTTTCTTGCGCTCGAGAGGATATGACCTTTTTACTTCCAGTATTTTTCCTACCTTAATAGCAGCATGCAGGTGCCCATTTTTTGCTAGACGAAAGACAGCCAGCTCTCTTCTTAACGCTTCTCTGATTGCCACTCTGCAGGTGTAGTATCCTCCAGTGAAGCATCTTTTTTCCTATTTCGAGCTTTCGTCAAGTCGGTCCCGTTGGCCTGCATTCTGCCCTAGAATGTCGGTAACGTTGTTAGGACCATTGTTGCGTGTCGACAATATTAAGGAACGGCTGGAACAGGACTCTTTACACCGAATTTTGATAGTGTTAGAAAATTGAGCAGGGACAATAGTTTTCTTCATCGGGGTTTGTTATCATCTATTGATCAAGCTCTGACAAGCTGGAGCTACGAGGGATTGCAATCCTTCAAGTTCGCATCAGCGTCAGATCAGGAATATGTTACTAACTTCTCCGCTCTCTGCTCGTTTCCGAGATTCTTGACACGTAAGGGAATCGAATGAACAGCATGCTACGAAGTGGGAGGCAGCTGATAGTCGGTGCATGATTTCACAATGTGCTCCGCTACCCAAAGTTCCGAAAGTTGCAAAGAACGAGACGAAAAGGGTTAGGGTGCTGTCACTACAACGTTCACCAGAAATCCAGTTGTCGAACTCGGGAGACGGGATATAATGGCGACGCTCACGCCGGGAATTTTGATTAAGCTACTGCAACACATCAATTCAGACGTGAAGGCGACAGGGGAGCACCGATCAGCGCTCTTGCAAGTGATAAGTATCGTCCCCGCACTCGCTAACGGAGAACTTTGGCCAAACCATGGCTTCTACATCAAAGTTTCAGACTCCTCTCATGCGACATATGTATCTCTCGCTGAAGAGCACGATGACCTAATTCTTAGTGACAAACTGCAGCTCGGGCAATTTATTCACATAGATAGACTAGAGGCTGGCTCTCCAGTCCCGTTGCTGCGAGGAGTGCGTCCTCTTCCTGGTAGGCATCAATGTGTTGGTACTCCTGAGGATTTGATTGCTACCGTTGTGCCATCTCCACAAAGTGCCTCGCAGAATGGCCAAAGTGGCAGACTGAGCAATTCGTCGTCACCAGACAAGCCTTCAACGCCGAAGAAGAAATCTTCCAGTATCAGGTCTTCGTCTGATCGAGCGGATCGACTGTCGCTTAACTCCTGCAGCTTCCAAGTGCAGTACGAGGAAATGACAATTTCTCCAGACAGATCCTCTTCAGCTGCTAGGAAATTTGACACTGAACTCGCAGAGCGTCTTGCTCGAAGCGCAAGCATAAGTAATTCAATAGCTAAGGAGAATGGCGCCATTGGAACACCGACGAAGAAGACAGAGGATGCTCCAAGATCTCAGTCGCGACCTAGAGGTCGCGTGGTGAAGTCCAGGATTTTTTCTGATCATGCTTCCACTAAGAGTACTCCTTCTCCCACTATGCTCACCGATCAGAAAACGCCATTGAGCCCAAAACCGGCAAGTGGAGTGCGAAACAGCCGAGTTCCATGCCCCGAAGACAGGAAAATTCCTTACAAGGATACTCCTACAATGACCGTCGCGATTAGGTCGAAATCCCCTGTAGTTAGAAGGTCTATCAGTGCGGGAAAGGGGTTGGTGAAACCAAGCTTAGCAGGAGATGCGAACAAGAGACACTCACTAGGTGGATCACTTAACAGTATTAAACCAGTTGCAAGAAAGAACTGGGAAGGAGCTGTGAAGGAGAAAGCTGCTTCGAAGGAAGCTAACACCAATGGCAACAAAATCTCGGTAACAACCTTTGACATGATTCTGCGTACAAACCCCTCACAACTTGATGCGGCATCCTAATTCGGTGTAGTATTTTTCACTGTATAGGAGAGAAATTGATGTTAGGATTTAGTTTTTGTTTAACAGGGCGCGGTGCGGAGACTGAGCGACAGCACCCGGAATGCTACAATAACGAAGTCTCAGACGCATGAGAAGAGTCTGACAACGGTAAAACCAACATCTGCACTGACGAGAAGCAGTCTAATAAGTTCACAGGATTCAAGTGTACCTCCAGCGAAGAGGTTGGCCTCTTCTGTAGATTTCTCGGGAGGGCAGAAAGAAGTAGCTCTCAACAAGAGGTGGACTGACGGCAGCGTCTCTTGGGATTCACTTCCAGCGTCTTTAGCGTCCCTAGGCAAGGTAAACTGAAATCATATCATCTCGGCTCACGCAGCCTCTTTCATTTCCATGCTCCTAGCACATCGCAGGATCTTTCGACCATGCTAGTTCAAAGGACGTTTTTCTTTACTTTGCAGGAAGTTTTACAGACGCGTGACATCGCTTCGGCAGCTGCGATCCAAGCTCTTCAGGAAGCCTCTGCAGCTGAATGCGTCGTTCGAAGCTTGAGGCAAGCTTTCGACTCTTGCTTTCGAATCTTCTTGAATTTTTCGGTGCCTTCAAATATTTCTTGGACTAATTCTCTCACTTGTCTGCACAGCATGTTTGCGGAAATTTGCACCACAGCAAGGATCGACTCGCCTCAAGCAACGGTGGAGCAGTTTTTAAGCCTTCATCGCACGCTCTCCGAAGCTGTGACCGTCGCTGAGTCCCTTGCTGCATTCCGCAGCAGATCTACACACTGCCGCGACGATGAGGCAATCTCACCAAGAGCTCAAACCGCAACAGCTCAGAGCTATCAAGCCGCCTCGACCTGGATCAACACCGCTCTCGCATCCGACCTGGCCGGGTTCTCCCTCCAAACGAGACAAGACCGCCAAGTCTCCGTCCGAAGCAGCCTCCACCAAACTGCTCAACAGCTCTCAATTTTCCTCGAAGCTCCTCTCGGCGCTGGTCTTAAGCTCAGCTCCACAGCTCTTCCCGCCGCCATGGCCATGGTCGCAAGAACCACGACCGCATCCCGGCCCGCCCTGTCCTCCGTCCCTCAAACTGAAATCTCCAGTCTCAAGCCTAAAGCCTCAAAGGTAATTCCTCCACAATCTCCAGCAAAATTGACCTCTCCCGCCTCTCCAGCCAAGCGCTCTTCCATCAAAATTGTCCCGCTCCGCAACGGCCTGTTGGTAAAATCCTCAAAGGGATCCTCCGCCCCGAACTTGCCTTCGGAACGAGCCTCCCGCCTGCAGCAGATGGTGGAGCTAGGCAAACAAGTGCAACTTGAAGCGCAGAGATGGTTTTTGCTATTCATGGAGAGCGCTCTCGACAGCGGGTTCAGAATTTCTATGAATGGGAAGGGGGAGGGAAATGGAGTGGTGAGCCGGGCCGATAACAGCCAGATTGCTTCCATGCTGTCGCAATTGAAGCATGTGAACGACTGGCTGGATGGAGTGAGGGAGGAAGGCGAGGACGAGAGAATTGTCGACACCAAGGGAAGGTTGAAGCGGAAGATTTACGAGTTTCTACTACAGCACGTGGAGTCCGCCGCATCCGCCTTAGGCAATGTCACGTCGGTGCTTGTGACTGCGAGAAGCCCTGCTGTGAAGGTTATGTAGCTTGTCGTTATCGCTTTCGCTTTCTCGTATACTGGGGATATTACCTCAAGAAAATTTCACATGCTTGCCGCTCAGCTTTTGTTTATTGAACGGCACTTGTCTTTACCATTCACAATTTTGAGAAATATACTACATTTTTTGAAATTTTTGTTACGTTTGAGTCGAGCATTAGAGTGGAGCATGTGGTCTTCATGAACATTTCTTTTGTTACGACAGAAAGTGTACAGCTGAATGAGAGCGAATTGATGGTATTGATGAATTGATGAATTGATGAATTGACTCCATTATGTAGTCGCAGTGCGTAGGTAAGCAAACCAGATGTCATCTGAGTAAGTCTTTCTCTCAAAATAATGTGAATGAATAGAATATTATCCAACTACGCAAGTGCAGCCATTCTATGGGCATGTAAAAGTGCTACGCTCCCGGTATAATAGCTAATACTATTGTATGCTCAAGTTGCGGTGATGAAAGAATGACAATTGAAGACGCCTAAATTTGTGTCTAAGCGGCGATGCTGATGTAGTCGATTGCTTGCTTGCAAATACCAGTCATGCTTGCTTCGGGTCCATATACCTGTTCCAGGGAAAGTCCACCAGCAAAATATTCGTTCACGTGGACTAGGAGAAGACTTCATCAAGCAACTTTGATCTTGTTCGTTCTACCTCATTGTTCTATGAACTAATAACAAAATACAAAGCGTTGGAAAAGTGAGAAACACAAAGCGAGTCATATTCTGAAACCGACATTGATGTGTCTTACCTCAATTGGAATTCCAATCTCAGTTCCCAGTTCCCTCATTTTGGCAAGCCCCTTTTGGTAGTTGGGGCCTCCTCTCCGGACATAAATCTGAACACGGGCTGCTTTAAGCTGCGATTCCTGATGAACAGGATATGTAGACGAAGTCAGATTCCGTGCGTGATTCATAGTGATCAGTCCAACTTTACAACCACAAATGCACATACAGGGTCTCGAAATTTTACCTTCTCCCTGAAAGCACGAATAATACCATTGAATGTAGCAGCAACGTCAGTGAAGTTGGCAATTCCACCTCCAACGACTAGCGCTCTTCTGCGTCCATCAGGATTTGCAGTGCAACACTAACGAAAAGAACTAGATTAGAACTTGGGCTGATCCTCTAAACAAATAGATGCTTCACAGCTACGTCAAAATCTGTGGTTAATTAGATTGCTTTTCTCTGCGAGACAGACTCACTACTAGTCATAGCACATCCAGTAGGCTAGGTGGTGTCATATTTGTTATGAAAGAACTTACATCAATTAGAGCACGTGCAAAGTGAAGGGTTTCCTCTTCATTAGGCGCACCACTGTACTCCGCATAGTTACCCAGCTCATTAGCAAAGCCCAAGTCTCCAACCTGCGACAGAAAATTTCAGTCATGCAGGCAGCGATCCACAAGCAAATTTATGAATGCATCACTGTGTCGAAATGACAGAAGAGCCCGTAGCACATTCTCATAAAATGCGCTTCGAGCAAGACGATGACAACAGTGCACACACGCAGTACCGTGTCAGAGTAGATAACGCTTGCACCTCCTCCAGCGACCATGGTCCAGATTCGGCCTTTAGGGTTCAAGATTGTCAATTTCAAGGAGGCACCGGTCTGCAATCAAACATGTAGCTATGTCAATTAAGAACCCTAAACTGAAAACAAACGTACAGGGAGCTCGTACATGCGGCATGATTTTGGTAGTACCAGAGAGCTGGCCTCAAACTATCAGAGCAGTGCCGCATACCTTTTCATCCATGCGGTGAATTTTCTCCTCGGCAGGACTCATTGTCCTACCAAAAGGCAAAGGAAACTCGACATTTCCCCATCTGTACACAATCAACAAGAGTTAAGTCAGTGGTCTAATCCTTGTCGATTTGGCCTAGGGTGAATATATGGAAGCATAAAATCCAAGATACGTACTTCTGAGTGTTCTTGAACAAGGCAGTGTCATCAAGTTCACCACGCATATCTAACGGGTATGGAGTTCCATCAACAATAGTGAATGGATTCATTTCCAATAGTGTGAAGTCCAACTCTGCACAAATAACAAGACTCAGTTTAGAAATCAACAATCCATTCGCCGCACCTCATTATAGACTTTGACAGTGTCTGCAACGGTTGATGGGATTGCAAACATATAAAACATGCTGGTCCTTGAAAATGAATGACACTCTTCTTTCTACAAGATAATATGTGCATTGGCGTAAACATGAAAGGTTGAATTCAATCAATATAGAGCTGTAAAATACAATATTGATAGAAATATAAAGTTTACCACTGAAGACAGTGAAGACACCCTTCAGGAACTCCTCTATCTTGGGCCGGACCTGAGAACACCAATTGTATTTGAGGATTCAAAACACAAATTGAACTGGACGAAAATTGACGAGAAATAGACCAAAAGAAACAAACTGGTACAATATGGTAGCTCCATGAAAAAGTGCGAGGGAATCAACAATAGCACAGAGGGCATGCGGCAGATTAAATATTTAGGTGTGTGTAAAATGCCTTCACTATAGCCTTCAAAGAAGCGAACTATTACCTCAAGTGGAAGAGTAGCAACCAAAGGAGCACATGTCTCACTTGTGAGAGTACTCTGCTCAGTAGGTACAAAGATGGCCTTCACCTGTTGATTCCAAGCCAACCAGCACAATACGATAAAACATCAAGGCCTCTATAACCCTCTTCTCCTTGCATTTTACAACCTCGTCTTCTAAATATCAGAGGCTGGATATAAGCTGTGAAAAAATCGAATTCTGCAACGTATTCCGTTGTGTTATTTATGAACAACCAATGTGAATGAAAAATGAACACAACCCTAAACGAAGTTTGATTTTACCTTGTCCCAATTCTCTTCGATGTCAATGCCACCGCACTCGGAGAAACTTACGTTCACCCCGAGACGGTCAGACACAATTGAAAGGTAGTACTCATCCTTGTGAGGAACAAAAGGTTCCACAATAAAAGTGGTAATCGGACCTTTGGTACCGCTCATGTCGACCTGGGTACATAAATGTATGATATGGGGACTTAATAAATTCATCCACCATGGTTTGGGTTTATAAGTGAAAGGAACAAAGTATTATAACAGCACATGCTATTAGTTACAAAACACTCACCTCCTTACCCAAACGCTCCTTCACGAAGGCTACCACACCTGCTAAATCTAAGTTGAGAGCCACCTGCAGATTTTAGCCACCGTTCAACGCAATTATTATCACAATATTCCAGTATTTTTTTCAGTCTGTATATGTCACATGAACCTTCGCACTATAGACGCATGTGAATGCCAACCAACCAATTTCAATAAAATCTCTGAATTTTCCAGCAGAGTGAGAACGGAACCTACCAAGCCACTCTTTCCTCGCTTGCCGAACAACATATCTGGCTTCACCACGAGGCGCGTGGAGTTCAGCCATGGTTCCCGTTCAGCTAGTTTGGTAAAGTCTGTGCTCTCGGTCACCTGCAACGACCAAAGTAGCAAATAAATTACACTGGGTAAACCCTGAAAGTCAAACGTATTTAAATTCTGTATGCAGTAGCAGAGAGTCAACAATGACTGATAAACATCACCCATTCCGTCAATTTGATTACCAAGAATAGTACCTGGGCGGATTTTATGGCAATATCAATGCCAGCAAGCTTCTTCAAGTGCTCTTTCAGGATGCGCTTGGAGTCATACTCTCGGATTTTCTTGCGAGCCATGCCTGTAAATAAAACAAGTAGTATACATTTTTAGGCCAGTACATCCACGGGCAGTCCGTTGAATCACATTATCAAATATTCAAATCCATAGCTTATTCTCCTCCCAGGAACGCAACCTCCATTCGTAACTTTTAAAGATTCACCGAGAAAATCGACTTTAATAATGAAACAAGACTGTACAAAATGACCGAACGTGTGTAAATAATTTAGTGAAGTTTCGATAAAAATTCGGAGGATATCACCACTTGTGTTGAGTTACGCATCTGCATCTACAAAGGCAATACTTGCTCCTACATGCCAAAAAGTGACTATTGCGTAATACATATTTATACAGCTTTCGCGATCTAACCTTAAGACTAAAAGTAACAAATAAAAAGACTTCCACCCCCCCGTCCAATGCCCAACTGCATTGGCAAATATGGAATGCGTAACAATGTGATCGCTATAACGAAACACTAGGTAGGGAAATCCCAAGTCTACCATTACCAAAAAGCCACGCAAAGCAACACCGCGAACAGATCTAAGAACAGCCGAGCTTGAGCAATGCCTAAACACCGTGTTCACATCGACGAATCCCTCCGGAAATGCAGAAGAAAACTCCGCCTCAATAAAAACCTCGCGATCAGCATTATAACTGAGATCCAACCACAACTAGACCAAACCACGCACGGCACACACATGCACCAATCTGGCTATGGCGATATGCAACCCGAAGTAAAAACCTCAACTATACCTCCTCAAAAAGATCTTAAACGACTCCGCGTGGCACGACTCTGCAGGATCCAAGCTTCCAGTGAGTGTCCAGCAACGAACGCGGCGAGAAATCGAGCGTGGAGAGGAACCGAGGCAGAGTCCGGATGGCTATGGCGACGGAATGGTACGTAAGGTGACAAACGACGAGGGCAGACTTATATCGTGAAGAAGATGGTGATTGAGCGAATGGTTGCGAGGTGGATGAATGTCGTCGGTCAAACGTCTTTTTTCTGTTTCCACGCTGAGTCTTTATGACTTCACTAGCGAGGAGCCTAAGTTGAAAAGCTTTGGGTGGACTTTTTGACACTAAGCTTTCTCCCAAATCCTTCAACATTCTGACTCCCTGGTGGAGCTTTGTTGCCCACTTTTGTGGAGTTTTACTTGCATTTTGAATGGTGGAATTTGTGATGAGATTCACAGGAATGTTTGTTCTTATGCTTCGCAGTAGTTCTATGGGTTGACTTTGCCTGGTTGAGAACACAGTTGAGCCAAAATTACTAAAAAAAAAACATGGGTTGTCTTGTAAAGAATTTGAGGTTCTATACCTGACATAACTGTCCAACATGTGTGTGATATAACAGTGCACTTTTAATGCCACAAAATTGATTGTTATTTTATGTGGGTTTTGTGTTATGTGGTAAGAGTATTAAACAATAATGAAACCATGTGTAGAATGATGTTCTTTGTTGGTTTTGAAAATCGACTCTTGATCCTACCTTCAAGAATAAATTGATTTTAGTATATATATATATATATATATATATATAAATAATGGACATGAAGTACATTAATATTGATTTCTCAAGCAATAAATAGTTGTATTTATTGATTCTTATTTTTTATTCTATTTTTCTCTGATAATTATTTAATACTTAAAAACTTTAATTGAAGTACACATTGTGCAAATCATGAAAATTTATAATATTAAAATTACACCATTTCATTACAAAAGGAATTTTTTTTTAAAACACCTACATGATTGTGTATATCTTTCAAAACATAGATTAAAATGTCTTTATAATTTTTTTGAGGAGTGGTTGCTACATGAGACAAACATATCTGAACATCCTTGATTTGAAATACTCTAATTGTATTATTGTTTAAGACATTGAAAGTGTATTGAACCCAGTAAAAAAATAAATAATATTTCAAATAATAAGATTCAAAACCATATCATGATTCAAGAACCTTGCCCCAAAACACAGAATAACCAAGTCTGCTGAAATACATTGTCCTTCTATTAAGACAATCCTTAATCTTTTAAGTAATTAAGTAAGACATAACCATTTCTTACTAAAATGTTAAAAACCAACATTACAAAGTAAAGAAAAAAGAACTTGCCAACTAATAGAATTCAGTGCAACTCTATGCACATCCAAACTTCGCATTCGATTGTAGATGAAACTCCTTTGTAGCAAGAAAGTGGTCCCACATTTGACCACCAACCTTGGCTTCAAAAAACCTCTTCTAAATCGAAAGATCACTTGCTTGAATTGGTGAAGATATCTGGGGAGCGATTGACAATCAACTCCTCACCCCATATCTTGGGAATTTCGTCAAAACAAGTACTTTCAGGTTCCACATTGTGGGCAAAACTCCCAATTTTAGGGTTAGTGCTAAGCATCTCGAAGATACTAGATCTCGGGGGATTGGAATCCTTCGGAGGGGTTCGAAAACATGGGATTTTCGCATCGTCGATCAAATCCACGGCAATTGGAAGACTCCGATCGACATGAAATCGGGGCCACTCATCGTCTCATTCGAATTCTGAAGAGGGTATTGAAAGATCGGTGACGCACCGCAAAATAAAAATTCTCGTCAAACTTCCTCGATCGACCCAACAAACCTTCCAGATTGCGCCCAATTCGCACCTTCTGGTTTTCAGCGTCTCGAACCATGCTCCCTATCGCGGTTAAGGCTCAAAGTCGGGCCCACCCGATCAGTTCGTCAAGATCTGCGCATGAATGGCTCTCTCACAATTTCCATCACGCAAACTTCCGCCTCAGAGATTCTTCGCAGAGATCCAAAGCCACTTGCGATGGACCGCAGTCGCCATCCCCCTTTCGGTATTCACAGCATTCGGGGAGTTGCAGCAAGTGCAAGAACGAGAAACCAGGGGCGATTGAACGCGGCGATGGCGTAGAGCATTGAACCGCTCACGCAAATCATAGGTACAATACTTAGAGCATGTGGTTGTGACAGTAAGGACGGTGTTTCTAGATTCAAGGGCTTCCTTCGTCCGCTTCTTCGTTTGAGCGCGTAACCACGCGCACGCTGCCGAGGACTGCACAACATCCGTTGCCTCGTGATAACGAATCACGCTGAAGAGTTTTCGATTCTCTGTGAACGGTAGCCACACTGCCCATGAGTCGCCCTCCGTGTCAGTTCCTCGGAATCACACGACCAACTCTTATGCTGGAACTACAATTTGCTTGTGCTACAATTTATGAGCAAGACCTGGATTTGCAGTCAAACTGATGGTGGTTGCAGGTGTTGCCAGTTTTCACTTGCTTGCTTGATGCCATGAATGCTGTTCATCAAGACAAAAAGATGGGCCTCACCCATGCTATCCATATGGTTATCCTGGTGTCATTTCCAAGGTCACTTTGTGGTGTGGGAATTGCAATACAATCTGCATCCATAACTCATGGATGTTCTGCTCATCATGGCTTGGACCACAACATAAAGTCCCCACAAGTATGGGTGTCCAACTCACTTATAAGTACATGGAAATCATTTGTGGTGATGTTCCAACTACTTCTATGCATACTTCCAACAACTTTTTGTGATTTGTTGGAGGAATGAGAAAGAAAACCATCTTTCTTGAAATATTTTGTGGTTAATTGACTTAATTTATATATTTTTTTTTGGATTTTGATTTTTTTTTCTTCATTCTTTCTGATTGGAGAACTAAGGAGGTTTTAAGGCACAATTTACTCTCTAAAAAACCCACTTGTTTCTTGTTTTAAGTGTTCATGTGTTTGTGTTTTCTTTTCTTTTCTTTTCCTTTTTTTCACAATTTACTTCATTGAACTCTGGATTATATAAATGTACATGTTTTTTATATTTGTTTGATACTATGTGTGTGTGTGTGTGCATATATATATGTATATATATATATATATATATATTTGTAATTATATATATAAATATATATATATATATATATATATAAATTGTGGACTATATATTGTAAAGAAATTGTGGACTATATATTTGACTATATGGACTATATATATATATATAAATTGTAAAGAAATTTTACATTTCTTATGGTTTGGATTTTCTGTGATGAGTTATCACACCTTGATGTCACAAAATACTAGTGTCTTAGATGTTCCATAAATGTAATCAAATATATCTAAATGTTTGATTCTTAAATTTTTTTAACTACTCCTGTTTGGAAATTTTTTCACAAGAAACCATATTACAAAACTCCCATCTGCTAATTTTAATGTTTGTTTGTTGATTATTTTACACAACCAATTAGATGTTTTGCAAGGTAAATGTGTTAGACAAAATTGTATCAAAAACAAAATCCTGCAATGTTATTAATTTGTTGGTTTAAGATACGTTCTATTTTTTTCTTTTCTTTTTTTTCTTTTCTTTTTTAAATTTATTTTTCATAAATATTGAACTTGCAATATTATTAACATTTGGTTTTTGAAATTTTCATTTAGTTTGAATGAAGAGAGAGAAAGCATTTGAGGTTTTTAGAAGGAAAAAGAAAAAAATATATTGTAAATCTTACTAAAATTACAAAAAACACAAATAGAACCATTACCGTCGTGCTTTTCTCTGCACATCACAATGGCCATGATTTGTAAGTTGAATGATCCTTCCATTGTAGAACTCATTTGTGTATTCCAAATCTCAAGTCTCTTGTTCCTTCATTTCCCCTCATTGTATTGAATACCCAACAAGTAATGCATTTTACAAAGTGTTTGGCATAGGCTTCCTTTTCAAAGCTTGAAATTCATCCATCAGTTGAAATTCAGTCTAATCTGTTTTAGTTTTTTGAGTCCAACCTGTTTTAGATTTGAACAGTTTGTTTCTTACCTTCAACCAAACTTCTCACCATTTTTCATCACTTCTCACAACACTAGCCAGCGATTATTTCCAATCATATGTTTGAAACTACAAAATGTCATCAACATGTTAGCTAATTCACACCACAGAGATGAAGAGTTTGTATGAAACTTGATAGTTTGGACGCCATAAAAGACCAGTTTTGAAGCCTCATACCTGTACAGAGTCCAAAGGTATTTCCAATCACACATTCTTAGTTGTAATATTCAACCGAAAAACCAGTCTGTAGATATTGGTTTTGCAAACAATTGTTTAGAATTCAACAATCAAAATCTCAAATCAGTTTAAGAGCTAGCTTTAGATACACACACACACACACACACAAACACCGGAATGTAGGCGATTTCCTCTCATGAAACCAATCTAGATCTAGTATTGGGCTAAAGTTGTACTACGTGTACGACATGGTTTAAGACCCATGTTTCCACTTTTGCAAGCTCTGCACCGAACTCCATGAAAGATGGTTCAGATACCAAACTCCTCGTGCAATGGCTTGCATTGGAATCTCCATGAGCTTGGAATCATTCACACAACGAGTTTACTGAGTAACATGCACTTTTTTAGCAAAAGGGTTGTTGCATTCGAGAAGTGTGGAGTGTGGGTTGGAGCTTGTACAAACTGAGATGGGTGAAGAAGCCTCGTTCGTGTAGGGGGATTGAAGCTTGTGGGTGTTGAAGGTGATGCAGCGGAGGCGATGAACACTGGATTTGCTGCAGTTTTTTTGTGGAAAGATCATGTTTTGACGCATCTTGTCAGGCTCTTTCTCAGACCTTGTTGCTGCTTTTAGAACGTGGTTGTGCTCATCCAAGGTCATTGCAATGCAGTTGGGGCTTCAGTCCTAGTTTTCGGCGTCTTTGGCGAACGTCGGGCATGAGCACTCACTCTCAGAGCTATGGTGGATTAATGGCGTGTTTCTAGTCGGAGGTTGCGAAGAATTGGAGGCTTTTAGAAGGTGGGTTTCTCGAGGGTGGGTGTTTCCAGTGGGTAGCGAGTGATTTTCGCACCGAGAGTTCTGCAAGCCCCCCAATATCTCCCCGTGCTTACAGGAGTTGTCTGGAATCCCCTTCTGTCTGTTTTATCGTCCAACGCATCGCATGCGAGCCTTACAGCGAAGAATCTGAATACTTCCTCGAGAATTATCTCTCGCCCGGGTGATTTACCGGAATGTGGTGAAATTCTTGGAGGGTGGCGTCATGAGGATGGCACCAGCACGAACATGAAGTGCAGTTCATTTTCTACGGCATTTTCTAGTCCAGCTATGTGCCGCGAGATTAAAATTACGAAGCGCGTCTTGGAGATTTTGGCTTTGTCCGCTAGTTGGGTTACATGAAAGGTGAGACACCCACGAGGATTGCACGGTTCGCTTGTTCACCTGCTAACACTGTTTTACCTGCCCTGCACCGGAAAGACAACAAAAAAACAAAAAAAAAAAAAAACAAAAACAAAAACAAACAAACAAACAAACAAACAGTGCGAGACTCGCAGCTGTGATATCTTGATTCTCGAAGTTGTGTTTGGAAAACCTCAGTTGCTTGTGCATTCTTGAGATTACGAGATCCTGGTATTCTAGTGCTTGAGCGGTGAAGAAGAACACAGTTAAGGATAGATGTGCAACCAGGAGCAATTTCGAGGTCAATCTGGAGCAACTTCCACGCGGAACACACGAGTCGTCTTTGTGTAGCCTCCAACTCGGAGCCCTTGGATCATTCCGAATGGAGCATTCAAGTCAAGAAAACAGTAAGAATAAAACCACTCACTCCGTAGAGTGCTTCTTTGCACTAACCTAATTCTAAATTGTTCTCTGTGTGTTGAAATTGTTTGGGTCAAGTATGATTTGCACATATCATGCATGCTTACCTACTCCTGAGATCTTAAAACTTTATAATGTTTATGTAGAGACACGCTTCAGATCTATGGCAGTCAGCGCACACGCATGCGTTTAAAGGATCAACTCACGCAAGCCTAGTTTACACAGCACCATTCATCAAGGATTTCCGAGGAGACATGTCTGCTCCAAAGTTAGGTTTCTCACTTTCATGACTTTTTGTTTTACGATGTTTCTGCTCATTTTTTTAAAAAGCTCATGTATACCTGATATGGTGTCAATGGCCGTAGCCACTAATTGAACACATCCCTCCCATGAATACGTAGAAGCTCACATTTCCAGATTTCTGATTCGGCCTGCACGAGATTCAGAAACTGCCGTAAACAATTGAATCACTACTCATTTTGTGTCTTTATCTGATAAACAGTAAAAACCTGGCTCATATCTGTACATTCAAGCACGGTTTTTACATAAAGTTCATACAGACATGTTGATTGCTTGGCACTATTGAGCAGCATAGATTGGGTTTTATTCTATATATATTTTTATTTTTTTATTTACTCTTGTGGGTTGTTTCTTTAGGGAGAAATCGATCGCAAAGTGGGTTTTGTCGGTGACTTCTTTCCTCACCTATCTGATGTAACAGGGAGAATGTACTGTTCGTTTGTTTGCTTAAATCGATTGAGGGTTATCTTTCAGGTTTGAAATAGTGGTGCATCACGCAAGTTCGAGACTGAAAGTATCTGGATGCATGTATGGAATAGTGTTTTACTAATTTCTGAACTATAGTTTTGAGCTTGAATGGTCACTCTTTTGGTACTGATGAACGTGAGGATTCTGGTGCATTTTAGGCATCTAGCAAGTACCTCGACGACGGGTTACAATCTTGAGAATGGCATTGTGAACTTGCTCAACAGAAGACAGTGTTCTGCTTTGTCAATGAAGCTTCCTAAAACTGTTCAGGATACTCAAGCTGGTTTAATATAGCAGCGCATCTATTGTGCCCTTCAAATTTCTCGCTAACAACCGTCTCTGTGCAGATTGCTGTTGATCTCCAGTTCGAGAAATTCACAATGAGATGAGGCTTATGATTTAGGGTTGTGAAATAATGCAATTTATTAGCAAGTCGAAGGCATCATTGAAGAGTGGAAATTTTCAATTTGAACATCTTCGTAAGTCTGTAACGTTTTCACGTGCATCTGTTCACTGTGTTCATGAACACGAAAAGCACTTATGAAAAGGCTTGAGAGCTGTAAGTAATCGAAGCATCATCTCTAAATTTTCAGTGCTAAACTATCTGCTGCCAGAGAGGGTAGCCTAGGTGCATTACCTGGCACGCAATGCGTTGTACAAATTTAAGTGCATATCTTAATCATCTGAGTTACAAATGTCTGACGCAACCTTGTTTGCAAAGGATGTTTAACTGCTGAGGACATGGGGAGGCGAGCATTTTATTGGAGATGTATCAGCTGGATCAGGTGCAATGGTTAAAGACAGAGAGGATCTTTTCACTGCCATAAACTCATGGAGACATCTCTTTTATTTTATCCAGGAGCAAACCAAGTTATTTTCACTTCCTGTAGCTGTTGCCATTGCGGTGAAGATAACGTGTGTGATGTGCTTTGGTATGATCTTTGCTTTCTTTCTGATCCTACAGTCCTCTTACGAAGGCCGGTGGCTTTTAGTAAACTCCACAAAAAGTAATGAATGATCAAAGCCCAATGCCTCGCAGCGACTGTCCAGAAGAATTTATTCAATTATTAAAAGACTATTGGAGACTGAGTTCAAACACTCTCTCAGATGGTGATGAAGTGTCGTCGTACAATTTGCCTGCTTCCAAACTGAAAGAATCATGGCATGATTATTCTATTAAAAAATCCTCTGAATTAATAGTATTTTTTAGTTGCAACCAACCACTTGTCAGTGTCAAGTATTGTAATAGTCATGAGAAAGAGGTTGGTGTGCCACAGCTTTTGGGAAAGAGGTTTCTTGACTCTTCCACTCACACATGAAGAAATCTATTTCCTTCTGTGACCAGCTCCGTTTGAAATGGTGAATTTTTAGTCTAAAGACTAAAAATCTGTACAAGTGAAGTTGGAGGAGCAACTCTCATGTGAACATTACTTGTGCAGAACCAATAAGAAAAATCACCAGATGTCTGATTACTTGCTCTGTGGAAACGATGCATCGAAGTTGAAAGATAGGACGGAGAAATGGAGATAATTTTATTATGCGCCAGGTGGTTATTGGGTACATCACATGAATTGGATGCAGTTGCGCGGCTCTGTGAAATCTGCAACTTCTTGTGATATCTGTTGGAGTAGGAAATTTAGCTACAAGTGAGAAACATCAGTCGAGTCGCTTGCCAAGTCTGTCACATTAGATGTAACAGATAAAAATCCTGCTAAAACATGTGAATAGACAAGACGATGACAATAACATCGTTTGCCATTTTTTTGAATGACAGCATATAAATGTGGACAACCAGGAAAGGGATTTTCAAATAGAAGTCTGGGTGATCGGAGCATGGATCAAGACGGACGGATTGCCGGAATGACTGCATGCTGTCACCAACAGGTGCTGTGATATGAGATTTCACCAATCCCAAAATGCTCTTATTGCTCCAGCTGCAAATAAAAACATACCAAAGCATCAGTTTTAAAAATCTTAACAACGTCAGCAAAATTAGTATATTCTTTTTCGAAACGATGCATAAACGGCCACATTCCACGAATTTATTTCGGACCACAAGGATGTAATAAGGCCAGACTGGCTTAGTATTAGGAAACACTTTGAAGATAGAAAATAAGGGCTCCACCATTGGCGGAACCTGCGCCAAGGCTGGGCCCATCTGTAGTAAATAGAAACACTTGACAACACTTAGTCTTTTGGATCAACAGGGATCCAAAAATCGATGTTGCTTTTCTTCTAAAAGTGAGTCAGCGCCATGTTACTGGCTAAATTCCAACAAATAGTTACAACATCTGCCAGCATCTGGATTGTAGGGAGTTCGCTTTCTCATAGAAGGGTACCGCATCTAAAGCCAGCTTCTGATTGAATGAAATGATTGCACTTGAATGCTACACAACACACGAACTCTTCAGTACAAACGAAAAAATCCTCCTCACACTGATCTCTCCTTTCTCAACTATTACCCAAATCTATGGAGAATCAGTACCCAAACGGCATTCAATAGAGCCGTAAAACTACAAGCCACAGAAGAAGAGGGAGGAAGGAAGAAGCAGGGAACCGTTTTGCTGGCTCAGGACTTACAGAAGCACCCACCTGTGGAAACCAAATACCTGTGACCCACACTGTACGCGCGGATGTGTTCGGATATTCTCTGCAGAAATGTCCCCAAACCATGTGGTTGATAAATAATCTACGTAAGTGTTGAAGTCAGCGGGTCGCACTGACATTGACGACGTCGTTCACGACCTAGCCTATATCTCCCCAGAATTAGGGTTAATTCCTGCTTCACAAAACACAAGGGCATTGCAGCGTAGAATCGTCCATTTCGACAGTTGATCTGTGTATACCGTGCTTCTTGAGGATCGCAAAAGCTATGAGCCCTAAAACAGTGAAGGGGACCTTTCTTAGTTCGAGTTCTCAATTCTGTGCAACTCCGTTCCTCCAAAGTAGAACCTCAGAAAGTTTCAACACCTTCTACTACAAATCGCTGAAGATTTATGTGATTCTGAACATTGTTCGGCAGGACTTCGTTCAATTACTAAGTCTTTTTATAGAACTGTTTGCTATCTGCACCAAAATAAGGCTCATCTCTCTCTCGTGATTGATCAGGCCCTCGGCTTCGAAACTCATGTCAAGAATCTTACACGCACCAAGCTCGCAACCATCGCCTTCTCCAATCCATTGTGACTGTCTGCAATTAACATGCATACTTCATTGCCATTCACACGCCCCACACAATCTGCAAAACATCCACTGTCAAGTAACCCAGATTCTGAAACCCCCTCAAATTCTCAAGTCTGCGCAACCTCCGACTGGAAACTCTCCGTGAATCCACCATAGCTCTAAAAATGAGTGCTCATGCTCGATGTAGGTCAAAAACACTGCAAACTAAGTGCAGAAATAAGGTCTGAGAAAGTGCCTGGCAGGATGCGTCAAAACATGATCTTTTCTCAACAAAACTGCAGAAAGTTCAGTGTTTTATCACCTTCGTTGCATCACCTTCAACGCCCACAAGCGGCAATTTCTACATGAACAAGAAGATTAAGAAAAGATGGATGCGGTGCGATTACAATGGAGAACCTTGTTTCCTCCATCTTTGTGCCTCTTTGTTTGGCTTAGTTTGCCAATTATGTATAAAAACATCTTCATCCATGTGAAAATTTTGAAACAAGTATGCATTTCAATACTAATTTAGTTTTAATCAATGTATTTATGTATTGATCATGTCGCTTTTAATTTGATCATTGCATTAATTTATACTTAATTCTTTGTTTATTAGATTTGTGTCACTTGTTTTGATTTGTTTTTAATGTATTATAATACTTTGGTAATTACTTGGACAACCTAGCAATTCATTAGTTTATTTATAAAAAAATCCAAGTCAATAACTAATTTTGACAAGGTCAAATTGTGATTTAATGTCATGAACTTATTTCATTGAATTTAATGTACTATTCCATGATTGTATTGTCAAGATTGGAAGGCAATTGAACTATTGTTTTAAGTGCACGTTAGAATAATTTTTTTATTTTGTTGACTATTTCAAAGTAGAACAGAAAGAAGATTTGGTTCAAAGAAAAATATATTTGATAATCTTATAGCTCCCAATTAGTGCATTATGGCTTTTTTAATATCTTTATCTGAATATATCAATTAATCTATAAAATTTTGAAAATTCTAAATTTTTTTTAATAAATAAAATATTATACAAAAGAAGAAAAAAATTCAAGAATTATTTTTTAATCATTTAAATATTTAATCAAGTCTATTGTTTACATGTTCAAAAAATTCAACTCTAATGTTCTAGTGTTTAAAAAATTCAATTTGCAATCATAAAGAATTTTATTGCATATACAAATATTTAAGATAACATCAACAAAAATATGTTTTAATAATTTCATAAGTTATAATCTTTAAAATTATATAAAAAAAATTTTAAAAATTATTTTTAATTCTTTAATAATATTTTTTAAAAATAATGTCAAAATATTTTTTATTTTGTCAAAGTAATATATATATTTAAAAAATGATAATACTAATAAACTCTACTTGTTTTAATATACATAAATTTAACTTTGATTGTAAATAAATAAATAAATAAATTATCAACTTTAGCTTTTTAAATATTTTCAAAGAGATTCACTAGATTTTAAATAATATTTTAAAATATGTTCTCTTTTAGAATTTTTATACATATATATATATATATATATATATATATATTTATATTTATATTTTGATGTGATTTTTATAAATTATATATATATATCTAAATACTAATATAATGTGCATCCTTAAATGATGTTTATACATCTTTAACTAATACATTATTACAAATTATTTCTTCTATAAGATATCATAATTCTTTTGGTTTTTTTTCTTAAAACTTATAATAATTTATTTATATAAAATTTTATATCCATCTTGTATTGATGTTTTTCTACTTACCAAATTACTTGCATCCTTATGCACCTCAAATGTTGTATCAAATTAGAAGAGAAAAAATAAAATAAAATAGAATAAAATATTATAGTGGTGTTAAAATTTTATATCTATTATTTTCAAAGAGTCATTGATATTTCTTTTATAATTATTTTTTTATTATTTAATAAATTTTAAAAATAGTAGTAATAAAAAAGTTATGAATAAATATTCTACAATTTTTTGATATGCCATAAAATAATCTAAGTTTCTTTTGGATAGTCACATGTTTCTAATCTTTAATTAAACCAATTTTATTTATATAAATTGGAGCACCATTGTTTGTAATGATATGACTCCAAAAATCTATTGTAATTTTTTTGTATATCTTTGTTTATTTGTTTATTTTTTCTTGTATTATTTAAATATACAATCAAGACTTCTTTTGAATCTTTTAATATTTTCAAATGTAATATAATAACATAGATATAAAGATATAAGTTCTTTATTATCTTTCTCAATTATGGTATTTAGAGCATCAATCAATGTTGATAGACACCTTGTATTTCAAAAATCATTGTAAAATTCTTAAGTAATTCATACTTTGTTCAATGTGTTGCTTTGTTTATGATTTTTTTGCAAATTATACTTGATAGTATTCTAATTCTAATAAATAAAATTGAGATACTTATTACTATATAATATGTAGTTTATTCTTATTAGATTAAATATGAAAATTAAGGTCCTATAATTTATATATTTTTTAATTTAGAAAATTTTATAAAATATTCTATTTAAAAAATATTCTCTAAAATATTCTAATTTTATTTTAAAATCTTTATTTCTTATCCCCCTCCATTTTTTCTTTTTACACTCCTTTCTTTTTCCTATTTTACAATAATAGCCAAATTTGTAATAAATAGACTTAGTAGAAGTACTTGATTAAGCATCCACACTAAAAAAACACATGATAGTAAAGTGCAAAGAATGTGGTGTGGTAGTAGTCATTATAAGAAGACTACATGTAGTGGAGTGCTTTGAATGGAAATTCATTTCTACTTCATAATAGTAAAATGGTGAAATTCCTCATCTAATGAGAGACATGAGTGTGGAGAGAAAGGACGAAGGGGAGACAAGAGGTAAAGATTTTAAAATAAAGTTGGGGTATTTTGGAGAATACTTTTATTAATAGGGTATTTTATAAAAAAATCTTCTAATTTTGTTATATAAAATTTGAAGAAAATACATATAGATTTTTATTACAAACATTCAATTATTATAATATTATTAAATATAATTATTTATTCTATTAGATATTATAATTTATAGTTATTTCTTTATATTTAAAAATTAAAAATATATCTTTAAAATTATATATTTATATATAAATATCTAAGTATAATATTAAAGATATAAATCTAAGGAAACTTGTTCAATGATAATATATTCATATATATAAACTAGGAAGAAAAAAATAAGACAAAAGAAATATATTGATCAAATGATAATATATTAGAATAACTATTACCAAATACAAAAGATTAGACAATCTTGGATCAAGACTAAAGTATAAGAAATGAGTTGAAAAGACTAATGATAGCCTTATTCTTACCTCTTTGAATCCTAATTAGCAAGAAAGCCATGTTGAGGTCCCTTAAATATTGCAAGGATTATAAGCCAAATATCCAAATGGTCAAATGTTTTTATAGTAGATTTATTGAAGTCAATAGCTTCTTAGAGAAGATTTCATAGCTACATGATATATCTATAAGTCAAATTTGCATCTAAAAAGGTTCTACTATATTTCTTACATAGAATTTTATCTATCTAATCTATTTTGAACTATTTCTATTTTCTTTAGTAGTATATACATATTCATGATATGGAAGAGGCATTAATATTACTCCTAGTCACTACATAATATTGCATATTATTATGAAATATCTAATAAAAATAATAAAATATTAAATATATATGCACAAACTTAAGATTTTTTATTGGACATTTATATCTATTTTAAAAAATAAAAAATAAAAAAGAACTCAAATATTTTATAACTAAACAAATTCTTTAATAAATTCAAAAATTCTTTAATAAATTCAAAAATATTGGAATTTTTTAATTTAAAAAATAATCCAATACTTATTGTAAATTTCTATTTTATTAAAATTTCATCACTTATAAGTTCCAAAAATGCTCATTTAATATATATACATACATATATACATACATATATTGTTACAAAGTATATTCTTTTAATTTTGTAATTTTCAAAGTACTTTACAAGATAGTACGAATGATGCAAAATCTCACCAAGAGCAACAGTCGAAAGAGTCACAAATCACTGTTCTTTCACAAAGACAACGCACACAATTAAATGTAAGCAACATAACACTATGACAAATCCTGGCTCCAGAACGAGAACATGCCAAAACATTTCCTTATTATCATTCACTATCAATCACTCTGAGCAAGGCAGTGGAAGCTGACGTTCCATCTGACGTGGATCCACGGCAACAGGGTAGCAACAGTGGTCGGGGGTAACCGCGGTGGGCCCGTCGCGGGTCCTCGTGGCCGTGCACAGGGCACGGTGCAAAGAGGGGCGGGGCGCGGTGCCGCGCAAGAGAGGGAGGGGGGTTGTGGTGGGGGAGCATAGGGGAAGGGAAGGGAAGGGAAGGGGAGGAGCAGATGAGGAGGAGGAGGAGGGAGATGCCAGCCCCGCTACCGATGTCAGATTGATCCCCCTTCCTTACGTCGTGACGACGGCGTGTCTGCTTGCATTGTACCCAGATCATGCTCCAGGGAGGTTTGGTGTGCGCCCAATGGAGCCCTTGACGTTGGCCGTGACAGATCTGGACCCCGATCTGCTTCAACTCCCTGCGGATTTCACCCCCTTCGCTTCACCGTCGTCGTCGTCTTCTTCTGTGGGAGTTAACAGCAAGCTTGGAGGTATTTGTAGGTTGCACTTGGAGGAGCTTTTCGCGCAATGGATTTCGCTGCCCGACACGCAGCGTCTGGTGAGTGATTGGGTGATGGGTTTGGAGAAGGGGGATCTTGGTGTTGGGTTGGTGAGAGCTGTTAGATTAGCCTGCTTCTGGGTTGTGGGTTCGGGTTGTTTCAGGGTTTTGGTACTGGGTTTGATGTGGCTTGTGTGTGCGGCGAATGATGTTTCTGAGGAATTTTTGGTGAGGGATGGTGAGCTCGAGGGAGTGGTTGTGGTTGTTGTTGTTGTAGGGTATGCTTTACCGGTTTTGTATGGAGATGGGAGGCGTAGAGTTAATCGTATTGCATTGGTCTGGCTGGGCTTCGGTGATATATGAAGTGAATGTGGTTTCACGAGAGATGTTGATGAAAACTAGAGAGGATGTTATAGGCTTATTAAACACATTTTTTGGGTTGCATTGTCGGAACCGTTGGGAAGGATTTTCTTTGTTTCTGTCTTTTCCGAAAGTTAGTAAGGTCGGTTTTGAATAAATCGCAATCCCCGTCTTTTCATCTTTCTTGACCTCATACGCTCGGTCCTGTTGTACCTTGTAGAGTGTGGCGTTATCAAGCCAGAAGTATGAGGATGGTACTATTCAGTAGGGTGATCGCTTTGCGTTTGTTATCATCTTGACCTGAGATCTACTCTAAGACTCCTTCTCTGGAGAGGGCTACATTAGTAGATATCTAATCCATTTTTGCTTCCTTTCGACCAGTCCAATTCTCTGACACAAAGACATGTGACCTTGATCTCTTTCTCTTAGGATTATTTGGCTCTCTTGAACCCCAGTTGGTACAGTTTGTATCGTGGATCTTGATTTGACTCTCCGTACTCCTCAGGGTCTTACGCTATGACCCACAATTGCCCCACGAGCGTTTTCATCAGAATAGGAGCACACCTACTGCGCTTCTGTTCTTTACCATTCCTCTGCTAGGGCACATGTATGGGTGATTTTCCTCATATTTGTTCATTTAACTTAGGATTTTTTTTCTGTCTTGAAAAGTGATCAGTAGACTGGCATTTTATGAAGTCTAAGTTGGAATATACCCGTAGTTAGTTCTATCATCTGCTTGTCATAATTCCTCATGACTCTTGAAGCCCTCATATATCGTAGGTTCTTCATACTCGAGATTTTGACTTGTCTCAGAACAGCCTAAGACGTTGTCGTAACACACTTGAGTGGTGGAAGTTTAAATGTTTCGATAATCCCGAGTCGTCATTACGGGGGATACCTATCTCCTGACTGCATGCTTCTTACGGAAGGATGTAAAAGTCATAAATAGTATGGTTTTTTTAATAGAGCTTCGTCTTCGATTTTCTCGTCACACTCTTTTTCGTTTTCGTTTTGTTCTAGATAAGCCCGTAGTTCACTGATGAGCTCGTTTATCTTTTGTGCAGATTACGAATCTTCTGGAAGAAGCAAAAGGAGGAGCTGGACACCCCAATGTTGGCGTATCACTTTTGCCAGCTCATCTTTCTGGAGCCGCAGGAAGCACTCCCCCATTGTCTCCTCGGAGCTCTGGTTCACCAATGTCTCCCAGGTCGCCTTTCAGCAGACGTGTGGGACCTAGCCACCTCATGCGGGACTCTCCGTTGAAGAAAAGTAGCGAACCTGTTCGAGAGATTATACCCCAGGTAATTTTCAAACATATTTCCTTGAGAATGATTCGAGTATGCATTTCCCAGTTAAAAGCGAATCACCACGGCAATGGTAGTGATTACAAAGATCATGCCCAAATCGCATGTTTTGGAATTTAGTATTCCTAGATCATGATTCTTTAAGCTCTGTGACAGTCCTTTACTTTAAACTCATGCATTTCAAGCGAAACAGATGCAAGGTCATGGGTTTTCTGTTGTTTGACGCCAATATTTTAGAAACCTTCCTGTTTGTGCTGGGTTCTGAATCTCCCGTAAGTCGTCAGGTCGTGTACCTTTTTGAGCGCTGAATCTTACAGTTAGTCTGTGTACCAGGAGTAGATGAATAACTAACCTACATGTCTGATGTTATCATTGGTATTAGCATCATTAGCCCTCCTGAGGGTTTATATTAGTGATTCCGTTTGTGACAATAGCTTAACTTATTGAATTCCTGAAGTTCGGACGCTAGCTATACTGGTTCAAAGCACTGGCATTCTCCTTAGCAGTGTGTCACACAGGGGTAGATTGTGAGATTGATCATGAGCCGCAGAGGATTTACCCACTGGTATTGTATATTGGATTAATTTTGTTTTTGGTGTTCGGTATTGTCCAGTTTTATTTTCCGAATGGCCCCCCGCCATCAAAGGATACGATTGAGTCGTGCATGGCTCGCGTAAACCAAATATTCGGAGCCCATCCAGAAGGTTTACCTGCATCAGGTCAGTCTACGTAAGAACAACTTTTAATTCGGTTTTCTGTCAACCAGTTCAGAGCATTAGTGAGAATGTATCAATTGTACATTTATTTTATTTTGATTTATTTTGGGAATGATGTTCTCGAACAACTTTCTGATGTTGACTATGTGCAGCATTTGCAACCATCACTAAGGATGTCTGCAAACTACCGTCCTTCTTTTCCATAGCTTTATTCAAAAAGATAGACATCAACAATACAGGCTTGGTTACAAGGTCAGGAATTGTCTCATCACATTTTGACCTATAGATATCGTGATTCGCACTTCCTGTATATAAGGCGTGTTTTCAATGAGAAGCTCATTTATTTCTTCTGTGGTCTTTTGCTGTTGGTTTTTGTTGCTTAACCATCGTAGATTGCATCCCCTAGCTCACTGAAAGGGTATATGAATTTTGAGCTATCACAGGGACAAGTTCGTAGAATACTGGGTTGACCAAAACATGCTGGCCATGGACACTGCAACTCGCGTTTTCACTGTGTTGAAGCAACCCGACAAGAATTTTCTGAGACAGGTTAGTTTCTGGAATATTCTCGAAATACTATTTTGACTTGGCCACTATTTATAATTTGTAGTCATGTCATTGGCTCCTAGGTAACTTTTCTTCATGTGCATCCTGTCTGATGTTAGTAATTAGAGTCTCTGTTCCATCAGTAAAGGTTAGTGTCGCCTATGGCTACGATGAATTTGCTAAACTAACGTCTGGTTTTCTGCCATCTTGTGTACAGGAAGATTTTAGGCCCGTTTTAAGAGAATTGTTGTTGACGCATCGCGGTTTGGAATTTCTCCATGACACCCCGGAGTTTCAAGACAGATATGGCATGAATTCTTTACCAACTTTGCATGTGACATACAGACTCATTTGGAATAGATTACAATAAAATTTGCTCCATGCTGATATTATTAAATTTATCCTGTACACCACATCCTGATTCTCTGCACTTGCATGAAATTCTATGGTGGTGGACAGCTGAAACTGTAATATACAGAATATTCTACCATGTAAATAGAGCTGGGAATGGTCGGCTACAACTTAGAGAGTTAAAGCGGAGTAATTTAATTGCTGCTCTTCAGCAAGTGGATGAAGAGGAAGACATCAACAAAGTGTTACGGTAAGCATTGCTTGTGATTGGCAATTATTCTATGTTGTTGCATTTTCAGGCCTGACGATACCTATGATTTACAATCAAATAGTGAAAAAGAAATGTTTTGAATGTAGGTGAGTCTGTTTGGACAAGTTCACATCCCTCTCATACGTCAACCTGTGTAATACTGGTATAATTTGAATTGTTTGTAAAATATGTTTATCTGTCTTACTAGATAGTATTAGTTTGCCCTCACGAAAAGTAAGTATGACACCGCGACGTGAGCTTAAGTTTCTGATCATGTGCCCTTAGGCTAAATATTGTTAGTGCTTCGTGCAGTTACTTCTCATATGAACATTTTTATGTCATATATTGCAAGTTTTGGGAGCTGGATTCAGATCACGACTTTTTAATAGACAAAGATGATCTCCTTCGATATGGAAATCATGCTCTCACCTACCGAATTGTAGAGCGTATCTTTTCCCAGGTGCATTTTAATGTTTATCTTTGTTGAAGCCAACTACATTAGCGCTTGACTTGTCTCCTCAGTGATTAAATATGAAAGGATTACTATATCTAGTTTAGGAAGCTTTGCATAAGTTCCAAGGTGATTCACGTTGTGAAATAAACAGCATGATTGTTGCTGTTCAGTGATATCTTATTTCAGAGAAAAATCATTTGCTATTTGTATGGATAGATTTTATCTGATTGTGGTGGATTTTAGGTTCCAAGAAAGTTCACCAGCAAAGTAGCTGGAAAGATGGGTTATGAAGACTTTGTATGGTTTATTCTTTCAGAAGAGGACAAGTCTTCTGAACCCAGCTTAGAGTACTGGTAAGTGCCTTGATATGGCCCCTAAAACATTTTCTGCATTTCCATATCTGAACTGTGAATTTATATGAATTAAATGCAAACTGTCTGCTTTGTGATAATTGAAACGCGGACAAGACATTAGATTCCGTCACATATATTACAATAAAATCGAGGACATTTTGTTTAATGGGTTCATCCTGGACACATGATGCAGGTTCAAGTGTGTGGACATGGATTGTGATGGGGTGATTATACTAAATGAGATGCAATATTTTTACGAGGAGCAACTTCATCGGATGGAGTGCATGGCTCAGGAGCCTGTTCTTTTTGAGGATATCGTTTGTCAAATGACAGACATGATTGGACCTGCTGTAAGTGTTTGAGTAGTCTGTTCTGCATTGGTTGCCTCACTATTCGACAAAATGGGTCTCACATTCATTTCATTGCTAGTTGATGTGAAGTTTTCACTGAAACTTATCCTCTACTCTGGCTCCAGGAAGAAGGACGGTTGACACTTCGGGATTTGAAGCGATGCAAATTATCTGGAAACTTCTTCAATATCCTTTTTAACCTCAACAAATTCGTAGCTTTTGAGACTCGTGATCCCTTCCTTATTCGTCAGGTAATATTTTCTCACATTTAAGTCCTCAACGTCTTAATCAGTTTCTTTTGGGAATGATATCACAGCGTGAAGAACAGATGTTCACCTATGTTGGTCATAGGTGGATTGTAGATGCCAGGAATTACACTTATCCAACATTTTCTTTGCATTGCAGTGAAACAATGTAACCAATAATTAAGCTCACCATTTTGTAGTCTTCCAACTCTTTTATCTGATACGACAAAATCTTGGGAGGGACCTGTGGACACTTTATGATTTACAAGCTGACATGCAACTGTGGATCTCTTATGGGCAGGAGAGAGAGGATCCGTCATTAACTGAGTGGGATCGGTTTGCACACATTGAGTACATCCGACTTTCAATGGAAGAAGATGGCGAGGATGCCTCCAACGGCAGTGCCGAAGTCTGGGATGAGCCTGGTTACGAAGCCCCCTTCTAACCTTCTGTTGTCCCTCAAGATTCAGGCATTTGAATCATCATAGCAGACGCAGACGGCACGAAGAATTGCCTGCTGGACTTTTAAGAAAACTGGTCTGTGCAACCCTTTGAAGGTTGTTCATTTATATCGTAAAGCATCTTGTTTGAGTGAGCATCCTGCCTCGGGGACCCTGTCTCTACTTTAAAATCAGACAATGCATGTGACATTTGTACAGTTCGCAAATGGCAGCATTTATCTATTTAGGAAGTCCTTCTACTTTATATCTTTCAGGTCTCCAGCTCGCCATGTACGGGTGCTACTTAAACTCGAGGTCTTGTGCAAGAATCAAGAAGAATACTGAGCACGGCGACAACCAACACTTCGAGGCCCATTTCTGCGAAGGTCCAACGTCAGAGAACTACTTGACCGGTTGCTCAACAAGTTCTGTTACTTTGGTGCACAGCACTGAGGTAGCCCTCTTGGTTTCAAGATCACTTTGTGTGTGACACTGTAGTTACTTCAGGGAAATTGATGTTGGACATTCTTGGCCTCCTGAGCTTTTTTTGCAGGTCTTTTTGATGGTCTCTGTCACGTTATTTGTTTAGGAATGGAGCAGCCTGTCCAGGATAGTGATGTAGACATGGTCCTGTTTCTGATATTCTCAATCAGGCTGAACCATGCAGTAATTAAGCAGGTAGGCACAGTGTGCTCTACACTTAATCCCCTTCCCACACTGCTCTTCTCTGTAGACTCTTTATTTCAGCTTTTGATCCGAATCTTTAAGCTTTTGACTGGTTCAGTTCGAGACTGTTAGACTAATTCCAGACAGTGAACTGTTTTCTCTGCACCTCTCCTTGTTGAACTTTCACTAATAGATTCTAGCTTATGCTTGTCATTACTCGTCACATCAATTTTTACTCAGTAGTGTGTGACTGCTGGATTGAGCATTATGGGAGCTCTATCTAGACATATGCCCTTATCAGTGAATTCAGTGGGCTTTTATTGTGTTACCCAATTGAACTCGTGTATTTCAAATAGGATGTGGTTTTTGTGCAACAAACATATGTTGCACCACACTTGTCTTCTAGAGATATTTTCTTAGGCTTGTTCAGTGTTCGCCACACCAGGATAAAACATGCAGAGTCAGGTGTTCTATACCTTAAGTGTTCTATTTGTGCCCTGCTGAGCCTGTCATTAGAACAGTGAGCACGTGCATGATCAAAAATTGTCTCAAGCCATAATTTAGGGTGGATTACTGCTTTTCAGATAAATTATTTTTTAGTGAAAACTTGAATAATTAACTTGATTCCAAACATTCATAGTGCAACGAAATTTACTGAGGATATACCATCAACCTCATGTGGTCAATTTTACACGTCGCATATTAACCTGAACTCACTACTCTTTCTTCAATTCTTCAGATTATTAAGTAGGCAAAATCATTATTTTTCTGAATAAATCCAATGACTGAAATCCTGCTACGGAATCTGTCAAAGTTGACATTTTGTAAAGTTTCTTTTATTTCCAATTTTAATGTTAATCTCTATAATTTTTTTGCAGTTCACGTGGCCGATATCTCGAGTACTTTTATTTTGGTAGATTCTAAACGTATTCAAACTAATATTTGGTCAAGACTTCATTCTTGATGTTTTTCAAGTGTTATTGCTGGCAAATCAACAAATGTGTATGAAGTAAATATTATCATATTTTTGTAAAAAACAGTGGCATTGCACATTAGTGTGCAAGAGTAATGTGGTATTCCTTATGTACAATGTGTCTTTGAATACAATTTTTTTTTTTTGTTTTTTTGTTTTTTTTTTGCAATACAACTTTACATCATTAAAAATAGTTCAAGTTTATTTTAATTGTATAATTTTTTCTTCTAGTTGTATTGTTGGTATATACTTCATGTTGATAATGAATAATATAATGGTACATGAATACTCTGTGTGAAGATTGAAAAAGAATAACAACCTATTGAATAACAACCATGAATATATATTTGGTTGTAAATTGATGATTAATTTCATTAATAGATTGTTTTCAATTGTTTGTCATGCTTTGCTAAAGGTCTTCATTTCTATCAAATGCATCAAACTTAGTTTGGCCATCCATTAATTTATGACACATATTCTAAATACCAGATCAATACATATACACCTCATACAATATGCATTTCTATATTACATAAAGCATGATGCATTTCACTTGCTTGCAATGCATGCTTGTCATTAAATATTGTCAATTTGGTGTGACATTTTAAACATGTAATTAATGGTTTGTAACCTTCTATTTTCAAGTGTTTTGATACTTTTCCAATGAAATTTTATTTGGCTCAAAGATGACAATTTAGAATATTTGGTCAACTAAAATCTGAGCACTGAGTTTTTCCACCTTCATCACTGATAATCAGTCTCCAAAATCATCAAACTGTTCATATCAATAACTAACCCAATATTTTTTTAATTATTTGCTTTATAGTTTAAAACTAAACAACATCATTTAAGGTAAAGTTTTCTTGTACTTCCAAAATGAAGTTGCATCTATTTATACAAATAATAGACTAAGCTCAAACAATGATTTTTCTAACTTGCACACGAATTTTTTGTTTTTTGTTTTTGTTTTTGTTTTGATTTTTTAAAAAAAATATTTGTCATTATTGTGTTATATGTAATAACTTTTTGTTGCAAGACTTCAAACAAATTCTTTGTAAGAAATACACGTACATAGATGTCATGTTATTTTTTCAAAAATACTGTTCATTAGTTTATTCGGTACTCTCCAATTCCATACAAATTATGTGGCAAGAATGCATTTAATGTTTGCAAATTTTAAGATTGGACGTAAAAACTTGAAGTTTATGCTATTTTTACTAATTATGATGTATCAATTATACATTGACCAAAATTAGTCAATAGAAGTAGATCTTGACCTTAATCCATTCAGTGCTACTGTGATTCTACCAAAATCGCAGACCCACCTGCAGAACTGATCGAAACACACACACACACAGGCTCAAACAGAGACCACACACAGAGACACACACACACAGAGACACACACACACACACACACACACACACGAGAAGATTCAATGCCACACATGAACTGGAGTGATCCTCAGGATTGAATGAATGAATGCATTTCCAGAAGCCTGCACAAGTTGCAGCTGCCACTCTGATGCGAAACAAAGCGTGAGGAGAGCATTTGCAGTGCAGTGCAGTGCAGTGCAGTGTAGGACAGGACAAGTGCCGAGGGCACTGCAGGAACTGCGGGGTCAGTTCTGCTCTGTAGGGAGATTGGATCCCCCTCGCCATCATCCGGTACACACGCACACACACACACTTACTCACTCTCTCTCTCGCTCTCTCTTTCTCGGAGCGTGTCGCATCAGTTATGCCATCTGTGCCAGGCGTCTTTGTCTTCTTCGATGAGGCCAGTCTCCCGCTCCCACCAGTCTGGTGGCGTGCTTTTCAGGGACCCAGGTCAGTGACGATGCTTTGTGCCGAGGTGTGGGTCCACGGCTGGTCTTCATTGTACTGGTTAGTGCTAGTTTCGCCACCTGGTGTTCAGTCTTGCAGAGCCCAATTCAAGCTCATGAACATGTGCTGAAGCACTTTTTGCCGTTTGAGGTTTCCCAGTTTCGGGAGGCTTGCATTCCAGCTTGTTTCGTATTGGGCGGGATCGCTAGACTTGACCGTATTGGATGGCTCGAGAAGTGAGATCCGGGCTTTTGAAAATTCCCCTCATGAAATTGATTCCATAGTGGAACGCAACACGAAATGTAAAGACACGGCTGATAATACGGTAATGATGGTGGTGGTAGTGGTGGTGGTAGTTTTCACCACTAGCAACAACTGTAAGTTTATTCAAGGCACTGACAATGTGTGGTTCGCGAGGGCAGATGACTGCGATGATGTTTGGAACAGGACGATATTGCACAAGAGAACCACATCCTTAATTTTGGATACCTCATTGAACATAATTTGACCTACAAAATTGTGTAAATTTTTAAATCTCGTGGCTCCAGCCGCAACCAGAGCCAATCACCCACACTCGTGACCGAGCTGGTTACACTCGGAAACTAATGCTGACATGACCATACATCACAGAGGCTTTTCTCCGATGTGCTGCAGATCCCAAACACTGACCTAGCCTCGCTGCCGTGCGCGTATATCCCCATCAAGGGGCAGTAGTCCTAATTTTACATCTTGTTGTGTAACCCTAAACCATGTTGTATGAATCAGTAAACACCGTATAGGTTGGGTCACAGTTTGGGATCAATAGCGGTATCGACGTCGAAATCCCTCGCGGCCTCCTTCGTTGTGACAATGGTTGAAATGTACATAGTAAAAGCCACGCCGGGAGTCCAAAGGGGTGGAAGTGTTCAATATCTGTTCACAAAGTGTATGCTCGGCAATTCTGCAGGTTGCAAGCTTGCATGAAGTTCTGGACATGTCGTCGGGAATCAGCGCCCACTTCGTTGATGGTCTCCAAACATGGTTTCCACGAATTCGACCGCGTGAGGCTGAATTGCAAATGCAAGCTCTTCAGATCAGGTGTCGAGTAGCTGATGATCGCTTTCTCGGAGTCCTCCACGGCCTTCGAAACACCGCCATGCTTGTCGTAGAACAGCTTCGCACCCGCTTCGCCTTTCACTGTCACTTGGGCGAACCCTGGCGTTGATCTGATCTCAGCTGCTGCGACCTTCCCGCGAGGCCCCGGGGACGCGACTTTCCCTTCAGATTTGCTCGTCTGCTGAAACTTCAGCGTGGGGAGAACGTAATACAAACGACCACCCTCGAGCTCCTTCTCAGCGGGCAACGCTGAACTTTCGGTGAGAGCCGAAGTCATGGCGCTGGAGTGACACACCGAGTGGTCAGGATACTGTTTCATAAGCTCCCCGGCCGTCACCGCGTGCTTATACACCTCAATTGTTCCGTCTGCGCGAATCACCTTTGTCGGCGGCCATTGACACTCATCTTGCACTTGCCGGTGCCTGACACTAACGCACATGTAGTTGCCCATCGTTCGATTGGTTTGATACAAAGCAAGCTCTCGCGGGAGCACCAAACCTGTTGCTACAACTGCTTCAAATCCAGCTCCCAATACCACATAATCCAAGCCCTCGCAGTCGTCCCGTGTCTAGATTTCACCTCTCACAGAGAAGCAAGAGTAAACAGGAATTGTCTAGATCAATGTCAGAGAACAAGTGCGACTTGTTGAAGCAGATATCCGCAGCATCCCCTAACTCCTTTTTCTTTCCAAAAAAATCCTTTGAGCGACCTCAAATCGGGTGGAAAAGGTAGGCAGGAAGCAAGCAAGAGGGATTAAAGAAAGAAAGAAAAAAAACCCCCCTACGGATGGAACTCGAATCTTCTTCGACTCCGGTGCATTCAACGTCCACCTGCTTGCTTCAACGGTAAACTACAAGCCAATCCACGACCTTTCCACCGCAAACACCAAAACGGTTGTCTCCTCCACCACCAACACGTTAAAAACTAATAAGGCTTACAGAAAAATGCACCAGCGAAGGGACCATAGCGCTGGAGTGCACAACCTGGACACAACCAAATCTCAGTCAGGCGCAGCTCTTATACAGAAAGTGAGCACAGCATCACAAGAGTGGCGCCACCAGAGGTTTGTATTCCGGTCGTGGCAGATGGGTCCACGCCCGGTCCAGTCAAAGGAGAAGAAAAATGCGGAAGCGGGACGAGGATCCCCAGAAAAGCGCCCAACCAGGGCTCCAAACCTCGCTGGACACCCACCACCAGTGGAAGTCTCGCGCTACACAACCACATCACCACCACCGCCGCGGTATAAACCTTCCCGCCTTGCAAGCTAGCTAGCAAGGCAAGCAAGCACCCGGTACACGCTGCTGCTGTTGCTGCAGTCAGCATTTGGCTACAATCCAGCACTGCATCCGCGTCGGAAGGCATCATCCACCGCAAATGGGCCCGTGTGGGGCCAGGTCCATTGCCCCTACCAGTACAGCATCGGCATCTCCCCCTCATCGAAGCTAGATCTGTGCGAGTCATATGTGTGTGTGTGGTCAAGGCCATGCTGGATGTGGTCAAGGCCATGCTGGATGTGGTCAAGCCCCTACTCTGACGGTGCCAGATCTTGCCGCTCTGACATCACCACCCCACGCCTGCCGTTGCCTTTGCTTTGCTTTGCCTTTTGCTGCCTCCCCGTCTCGGCACCGGCACCGTTTTTTTATTTCCTCACCCTTTGACAAACACCACATTTCACCCCGTCAACACACATTCAGCCCTTTGTCTCCGCTTCTGTAGACTTGCTCCCTCCCTCCCACATGCCGCAACGGAAAATCTGGTGCATTCTGTTTAGAAAATGTGCGACTTCCGACGAAACTCCTGCTTCCGCGACTGTTTGTCTCGCTTCTAGATACTTTGTATACTAGATAGATTATCTCTGTGTTTTTTTTCAACCCTTTGCTTTGCAGTAGAAACATGGTGCAATAGAACGTTTTTCTTCATTGGTTTGGAAAGAGTTTTGACTGTGGTCTTGCAGGAATGTTGTCATTTCTCAAGCTTGCAAAGTAAAAAAAAAATTGTGTGCTTTTTTTTTAATTGGTAAAACAATGGAATCATGTTAATTGTAGATTCTGCTTGTGTTTGTGAATCGTGCATGCTGTAAGGGAAATGTGTGTTGTTTGATTATTTCCTACAAATATAAGCGTTATGTGGTCAATAGTGCGCAAGATTATGTTTGTTTAAATATGACATGGCAAACTATTTGCAATTAACATTTAACCGTGATTAGTATCCTCCTGATTACTATTAGTGTTGTTCTTGTTCACTTAATACTTGATTAAAATAATAGTAGAGTGCGGATTTTGACTTTTCAATATACAAAGTTTGTAAAAATAATGGCCATTTTTGTATACCTTGCTTCATCTTCAAAGCACCTAGTGCTTTTTGATTAATTTAAATTTGTATTAGATGGGAAGATTTCAGAAAACCATCAGTTGTCACCCAAATTCCAAGTCAAAGTTTGAGAATGTGGACTTCAAGGTTTTAGAAATTGCAAAATTCAAACCTGCACATTTCACCTTCTGGTCTTTAGTTGGACCTACATGTTTCATTTTTCTTCAATAATGTCTCCACTTCATTTGATGTTGAATATTTAGAATTTTCTTTTTCTCTTACAAATTGTGAATACAAAATTAAAACATTGCATAAATGATATGTCTCAAATTTATATATATATATATATATATATATATATATTTAATATTATATACGCACATTAAACAACACAAATTTGATTCAGAATAGCATAAAAAGTATATGAGTTTTTATGATGCAATTTACTACTACTTAAAGTATTCTTTTTGATGTGAAAATCCTCAGGTGTTAAATTATCTACACTCTTTGGTCTTCAAAAGTTTTTGGGCATGATCTTTTGACTAGTTAATAACAACTATTTCTAAATATATCCAAGTTTCAAATGAAAAGATTACTACCATGTCTTTGAATCATCTCTTTCTTTATTTTACCTTCATGCACTTGTCAACAAGTGAGAATATTTCACAATTTAACATTACTAAAAATAACTTTTATATATAGAAAAGCTTAATTTTAAGTAATTTGAATTATTTTTTATATCTTTTTTCAAACATTTTAAATAATATAAATAAATAAATAATAAGATAAAACTAACTCCAAGTCAATTACTGTTGTAGATTGGCAAACACCCTATTTATTTTTTTTTCATAAATAATATCCAATTTCGTAATCTAAAATTCTATCCACAGTAAAATCCATGCCAAGATCAATTCTTTTAGTTGTTGCATAAGTATGAAATGATATGGAGTATATTCAATCAAGAAACAAATTGTTTATTACTAATTGCACATACATTGTTCAAGGATGTAAGAGTGTGTTTACAAGCTTGAGTCCAATTTTTCCTTTTTACTCGAATCAAATCATGACATGTTTTATTAACTTGGTTTTAGCACATCTTCAATAATATTTTTTAAATAAAAGTTAATTTCAAGTTAAAGTATTTGGCTTATTTTCAGTAAAGAATTATAAAAAAACTGTTGTGAATGATAATGTGATTCGTTAAGTGCATGATTTATTTATTTATTTTTTAAATGATCCAAAAATTAAAAAATATAAAATAAAGCATGTTTAATAATAATAAAAATTACAAGATCATCATATAAGAGACAACAAGCTTTCCTTTCATAAACATACAATAACTGCCACATCTAATTCCCCACCTATATTCTAAATAAGAAGCATTAACACCTCAAGGAAGGAAGCTAAGCTGTCGTATACTAATCCAAGCTCAGGAGTATCTGGAATCAGACTGCCCTAATTAAGGCCTCTACAATGCACATTACCAAGTAATTTTACTAATAAATCAATGAATAAACTGAGAATAGAGAAAGAGTTACAGGTGCGGTGTGAACGGCGCCGCAACCGATCGGAACTACCAGATGTTCATTCATCCATCCACAGGTTTTCGTTGAGCCTTCGTTCGTGGTTGACTTCGGTCGAGAACTGGATCCCAGTTTCGTGGAACGTGTTCGTGTTGTTTGACTTGATTCTGGCCACATGGGTTGACTTTGACTAGGAGGTGGACTCCTCGCCAATACGGTCGCACCACGTGGCTTGACCTCGTGGCCGTGTTGGCTTCCCAGCCTCTACTTATGGCTTGGATCGCTTTTAATTTCCATTCGTATTGTTTATTTAATTATATTTTACCATTTAATATATTATTATTATTATTATTGTTATTATGTGAGGAGTACGTGTAGTGGAGGTGTGCATTGACAATTCACATTTGACCAAGATATTCCAAAAAAGTAACTATTATTAACGAGATTCAAGTTCGTCACAAGTTCTTTTAATACACGTGTGTGTATATATATATATATATATAATTGTGTTTGTAGAGTGTGTGTGTTTGATTTTTATTTCAACAGTCAAAGCTGATATATGAATATATAAGTAATATTGGTATCCATTGCCACCTTCACAATTACTATTGAAAATTAAACATTAGATCCAATACTATTGTGTCATGCTTGTTGTGTCAGATTGCTTGTATTCAAAATTAAAATTGTTTGTTTTGTAAAATAATAATAAATAATATTTTCAGCATTACAGGAAAGAAATTAATGATTTTTTTTATAATTTTGCTTTACATGTCTTTTAAATCAGAGAAAAATCAATACACGTTCTAATCAATCAGATTAACAAGAATAAATATCTCATGATTTTATAAACCTGTGACAATCTTCTTTTCAAGTGAAATCTTTGAAAGGGAGAGGGAATTGTAAATCAGAAATAAAGTTTCAAATTTTTCTGTTTCATTTTTTCACTTTTTGCTATTTATGTAGTACAATTTTCAAAGAATTGCCTATTATTAGGTAACTTCTAAAGATATTATTTTTTTCATGTTCAAAGATGAATACAATATGATACATAAAGAGACAAAAGATATATTGTCAATACTAATTCAAATTTAAATTAATTGAAATCTAATATTTTTAATATTTAAAAATATTTATTAGAACAAGTTTTTTTTTTTTTTTTTTTTTTTTTTTTTGTAGAGAATTTCACAACAATTGATTGTATAAATAAAAGAGAATTTTTTTATTATTTTTTTATGAATATTTTTATAACTCAATAGTAGTATTTATCAATTTTAGATATTATTATGTCATTAATCACTATTTAATTTAAAATTTTACTTAACATAAAACCAAAACAATATTCTTGCCATAGACATAGGATTGCAAAATCTTTTGAAACCTTCTACACTCTTCTAAATCTTTATAGAATATTCTAATGCTTCTTTTTTAAAATTTTGATTAGAAGCTTAGAAATTTAGTATTATAGGTAGTTTCTTCATGATTTTAATAAAATTAAAGCCATTTTGGTTATTATATTTTATTTTAGTTTAATTACTTCTTGAAATATTTTTTGTCTTTTTAGCATAAAAATAGGATATTGCTAATGCCACCACAATTTTTGCTGTTGTCACCAAAATCTACCATCCACTCAACATATTTCTTTAGTTTTTTTTATTCCAATCAAAAATTATGTAAATATTTTTAATATATATTTTTTGAATTATATAGAAATTAAATTTTATTTTAATAAAAAATAATTAAAAAGTTAATAAAAATAAGTTGTGGTGGCAATAATAAAATTGTAGTAGCATGTAGTGGATGGTAGATTTTGGTGGCATTAGCAACATCCTAAAAATATTCTTTAGTAATCAATGGATCAAGTTGTACATTTTATTATTTTTTTAAGACTTCTAACTTTGATTTAAAATATTTTTTTAATAAATAGAGTTTTTCATTTTTCTTTTAATCTAATATTACTTGTATTAATTATTTATAATATTTATGCAAAAGTTTGATGTTTGCTTCAAGTACATTTAAAATTATATATATATATATATATATATATATATAGAATAAAATCAAATCATAAAAATTTCAAAAAATAAAATAGATTAAAAAAAAAGAATTGGCAAGATATTTTTTTTAAAAAAAAGATTGTATTAGAAAAGTTTTAAGTTTTTTTAATCTTTTTTCTATTTCAAAAGAATTGCAATTCTTGTAGATCTTCCAAATCTTTCAAATAATATATGGAAAAACTTGATTTTATTTTATTTTATTTTATTTTTGCAATCCAAGTAAAGAATCTTACATCAATCTAATGTATGAAGAAAAATATTATAGCCCATAATAAAAATAATTGCATAATTAAGAAAAAAACTAATAAAAGAAGATTCATCTATAACATTTTATACAAGCTCCAAAGATTGTCATGAAGAAACCAAAGGTTATTATACTTAATAAATTTGATAGAATAAAGTCTAACTCTTAATGCTTTGTATAACAAGTTTAATTCTAAGTATGATAATATTCTTATTATTTAAAAAAATTATTTAAGTTTATTTTTAAAAAATATTTGCTTATTGGATTTTGTATTTGAAAAAATTTATTTTCAAATGACTTCATAAATTTTACAAAATAATTTATTGTAACATTTAGAGATAGTGATTGTAAAATGGTGGCAAATAGGACAATTCAAAATCTACAACATTAGTTGTATTTTATTACAATTTATATTGTAGGATTTCAATAATTCACTTATAATCTTAATCTTAAGTTATAAAAATTTTATAATTTGGTTTTATTAACTCTTAAGGAGTAACATAAATATCTTATATATTATAGATACAAAGTTTAATAGTTTAAAAGAACTCAGCTCTTTAACTATTACTTGTAATAAAAATAAAAATAAAATTTTGTTAAAAGAGACAATTAAGTTTTGATTTTTAACAAAATACAAATTTTACATATTTAAAAATACCAAGAAAATATGAAACAAGAATGAGATCTATGCAAATTGATGCAACTTAATTCAAATCTTTAAGACAAGTAAAGAAGTCTAACTATTGCAAGAATATATTTTTATTTTACATTATCCTAGATCCAACTACAAGGCTAAAAATTGCCCAAAGAAGCAACAACATGTATATCAAATTTGAAATTAAAATATTAAAAATATCAAAAAGTTAATAATTAATTATATAAGAAAAAATGATTAGCTACAATAGAAATTATTAGGTTAGATTTTACAATACTATTAAAAAAAATTTAAAAAATTTAAAAAAAAAGAAAAAGAAAAAATCTTTGTAAACTTCATATTCATAATCATCATTTCTTCCATTAGAAATATTTCCCAAATCAATACTCTAGAATATTTTAGAAAAATAAATAAAATAAATAAACTTTATAAGTATCAACCATATGTGCAATATTTTGATATATCATTTTGTTTTGCATTTCTTATAGAAACAAAAAGAGACAGACAGACCACGTTTAGTTGAAGAATGCTCTTGACAATTAGAAAAGATTCTAGTATATACCATTAATGAAAACTAAATAACTTCGTAAAATTTGATAAAAGTTACATCAACTATGATTTTTATTTTTGTACAGAATGAAAGCCTATTGTATACAATAAATTTATATGGAATGTAAATAAATAAAATTAATAGTTTTTTTAAATACCATTTTGATTTCTTAAAAAATTTTGTATTTAATTTTTCTCTTGAAATGTAAATATAGTTTTTTAAAGTGAAAACGTCCTCCTTAATAATATTCCAATGTTGTCACAATGGTTGTTGATTTTTGGTTTGTCTAAAACCACCTACTTGTAAATGATAGAAAATATTTTTATAGCTTTAATAAATCATATTCATTTATCAAACAATGATGAAAAGTTGAATTTAATAAATTATTGTAATTTTAAAGATATAAACTTTTTTTAGGTTCTTTAATACAAATATTATGTTAAATTTTTTTTTGAATAAAAAACAAATTGTGTTCTGTATATATAAATATATATACATATGTGTATATCTTATTCTTTTATGTCTTAAAACATCCCTATCTTAATCAAAGTACCATTGAAGAAAATTTTAAAGTATATATTATTATTGGTTGATATTTTTAAAAATTATAATATGGGGTTGTAACAAAAAATTAATTATCTATTTGTAATTGTAATTGAAGTCTAGTTTGTAGTTTTGTTTCATTTCATGTGAAATTATCAGCAAACATGCACCAAATGATTAGGTTCTTTTTTCCTATCACCATTCATTTTAAGCATTGAAATAATGCATTTAAAAATAGTGCATGATTTTTCAAACTAGTTTTATAGAGATCAACTAAATTCATTACACATAATTTAGTAATATGTTACACCTTTTATGATGTTTTACTCTATTTTATTTTAACTTATGTATGTATGTATGTATACACACACACACATACACACACACAATTGTTTGAAATTAAAAAATTAATATCAAAGTATGAACGAAAACAAAATCAACTATGTACATATGACAGATGAATGAACATAAATTTTTCATGAATGGAATCAAAAAATGAAACCAAATTGGCATAGATACAGGTTTCTCTTGAGAGGTACTTAATCTGTCAGTTTCCAGTTCAAACTGACCACCGAGTTGATATAATCTAAACAATCTATGAACGCAGTGAACAATGTTAACTCTCAAATGTGTTCCAGAACAAATTGTAATTACAAGCGGGACCGAAAGAGTTACTTTTCACATGGTTAATCTGTGCAGAGACTCTACTGTGAACTGCATGGAATCTAAAATCAACACATGGCTTTAAGACTTAGCCAGATATTTGTGGACATTAGCAATCTGAGCATAAGGATCTTACAATTTACAAATCCATCTCGCAAGATACACAAACAGCTCTAAACTACGAACGATAAGGATAGGAGTAGAAAAATGTCAAATTTTTCCCAAATATGTTGATACCTGCTAGAATCCCAACCGACCCTTTCATTCCCACCCATGTATAATATGAGCGAGCCTAACAATTGTTACCTTTGTTGGTTGAATCTTTGTTGTCTGTCAAGCTCCATTAAAGCCTCGGTCAATTGTTTCCATCTTCTATTCCGGCGCCTCTCAACTTGTGATTCTTGCACTTCCCACTTATCTGTCAAGCTTGCAACAGCAGTCGCAACGTTATCGTCTGCTTCCATTCCGTCTTTTGGGGTTTCCTCAACCATTTCCACCTCCCAATTTTTAGCACCTACTTTGGTAAGACCGTCAGGTGACACAAAGTCTAACTCATCCTTGCAACGCACACTTCTGGGTAAATAAATTTTAGGTCCGTCTATTAAGCCCTCACCAGGTATGCATAAATCATTATCTGATTCCTCTTCTGTTGCGACTTCTGTAGGGTCTCTCCATCGAACATCTTCATCAGCAGAACTGCGCAACAAGTGGTGACAAAGTACCCAATGTGATGCAGAAGTATATAAAAATTAAGCTAAAAGGTAAGAGAAAAATATAATACGTGTCAGTTAGATGTGAGAGTTACTCTGCCACCTCAAAAGTAGTAACCACGTAGGAAGATTCTGCATACTACGACTAATACAAGAAAGAGTTCTGGCAAAGCAAAGTACGTGATTATTGCATAGCTCTGAATAAAAAGAAACGGTGCTCTCAGCAAAAATTAAGAGTTATATTCCCAGTCAAAGCTCTACACATGGAGCAAACATCTGCGTACCTGTCTACGTGGGAAAACTCCTCTCAGATTCCTCCCGACCCTGGGTGGTGCCCTCCAATCTCTCAAATCGCACCGACCCTACCTTCCGGGCATTACCGGCGAGAATCTGCAAGTTCTCAACAAACCAGCTTAGTATTAAATAAAGCAACAAACCGGTACGGAGACTTTAACTTGCATTAGTGTTTCAGTATAGATTAATAATACCTCCAGCCGGTACTTTTGAAATTTCTCTCTCTCTTTCTCACGGCGATCTTCATGATGCTCACCCTGGTTCTCTCCATCACGCCATTCACCCTCTTCAGCATCTGCCTTCCGAAGCATAATTTTGGTACTCTCTCCAGTGCGAGGAATATATCCAAACGCTTCACATACAAAACCTGACACAGTCTCACAACGGTGCGAACCCTGCTAACCATCACTTTGTCAACTTGCAAAAACCATGGTTTGTATGTTATGCATCTCAAAACAGGAAACCAAAGGGTCAGATGTAGTTTCAAAGAAATAAGTGAATAATAGGCCGAAGAAAAAAACCAAGTGAACTCCTATTGTATCGTTCACCAAAAGTTTCCAAGTCCTTGCACATGTAACCTACCTCCGGAAGTTTAATCTCTAGAGCCTCCTTCAGGTCCTCTACTGACGTATTTGAATCAATGTCAAAAACCCCATCGGCCCTTTGGACCACGGAACCTGTTTTCTTTCTAATCTCTTCCTGCATTCACAAGTCTAAGAGCCCCACGATTAAAGCATGATGATACAGATGTACATGTATGCGCCTCAGCATAGTAAATATGCATGATCTCTTAGCCTGGCAGCTCATGAGCTGGTTGCAAGGGTTGATTCAGAAAGACGTTGTTCATTCCCAAACAAGAGCTTGTAAATAATGACCAACCTTTGAATCATTTTCATCGAAAATCTCCCCAACAATCTCTTCCACAACATCTTCCAGCGTCACAACCTAAATAACGCATGGTGCAACTTTGTTAGCATCGGTATTTGTATTGATTACAAAAATCAAATGGTTCAACACAGCCTTGATTTTTGAGTTATATTGAAGTTCTTCCGACAAAACAGACAGATAAATCAAGGTCATGCCATTAAAAGTAGTATGAGACATTCAACATTTATATTGCAATGCAGTTTCAGTACAGTAAATAAAACAAGAAGATTATCATATGTGTTTAGAGCCTCACCCCAACAGTGCCACCGTATTCATTGAGTACAATTGCCATGTGTACTTTCCGTATCCTAAACTCCCTCAACAAATTCCACACCGACATAGAGTCTGCATAAACTCAGATATAAGAATTCATAAGCTACATGCATACAAACCTCCACCAAAAGTAAGATGGCCCAAACGATCACGAGTTGGGTTAAACATTCAATAAAAAGCTTAAAAGACCTCTTATTGAGGATCTGCCCACCTGGAACGAAGTAAGCTGGCCTGTGAGCAATGCGTCCAACATTCATCCTTTGCAACAATTCTGTCTGCAGCCAAGTAGATGTCAGCATTTACTATCCTGAACATCATACACTCATAATCTATCCTCACTCAACCTGAACCATACGATATGCACTCCAACGTAGAAGTGTCCGTGAAAGAAATTCACATCCTTTGCAAAACTAGAGGGACTGAATAAAATACTGACTGTAAAGATGCATTACCTGCTCCACGTAATCAAGCATATCCATGGCATATGCTATGCCAACAATGTTGTCAATACGCCTTTCAAAAACTGGAACTCTGAATTTCATAACATAGGCAATCGTTCAATATGCAACAAACTTGGACAAAGTACAGCTTAAGAAAATCTAAAGAAAATCTACGGAAAGCATTGACTGCAGGCTATTACAATAGCTGTACTGATAAACTCGAAGGTTAGTGCTTACAACCAATTATCTGTGCCAACTCAAACAATAACCATCCAGTAATACAACACTAAAGCACCACCATAAGAGAAAACATGATGTCGATAATGTATGAAAACAGAGAATACGCCAAAACTTTCACTTAGACTACAAGCAAAACTCAAAATTGGAGAAAAGAGTGATACCTTGAGTACTGCTGCTTCACCCAAAGGTTGCGGAATTCCAGATAAGTTGCAGCCGAATCAATAGCAACTACATCTATCAAAGGAGTCATAACTTCCCGAACATATGTATCTTTGATTTCAAGCACATTCTCTATCATGTCCTGAAACATACAACCATCTTTATTTTATTAACCACCCCATAACATCCAATCTAGCTTTCACATATTGTACATAATTTCCTTCGTGGCTGCCTTGATAAGGAATCAAGAAAACCTGATATATATATATGAGGAAATACTAAAGTATATACGAACACTCGTCAAGATTCTTTGCTGTGATACAACATATAATTTAATATAGTGCACGGCAAAGAATATAACAAGCTGGAAATTGTAAGTCTCTTTTTGCAGAAAGATCCTTCTGCAGAATTCACATTTAAAACCTGTAGAGACATCAACTTAAAATTGTGATCATATCTGCTCCTCCTCTTCTATAGCTCCACTAAGTTCAGCTCCTCGCAACATAAGCTTAAGCTCATCTTCACTAACAAAAGGCTCCCTGTAAAATCAAAGGAATTGAATTAGCCGTCCACAAATATATGTTGATTTCTCTACCAACTTCTCATGGACTAACAATCAGCAAATAAGGAAGGCAACCGAGACACGCCTTCCTGCAAATCAACTACAAGTAACACCGTGTTGAGAAAAAGGAGCGATTCTACAAGACTTTGTAGAAGAAAGTGAAGACGAAGACGACAAAGAGTTGATCCAACTATGCCGAAATTTTCTCAAGAGCCAGCAATTTGTTCACACTATGTAATATCGTTTATGGAAAGATGAATTCACATATGGTACCAAGAGATGTCAAACTTACCCACTGCTTTTCAACCCGAGAAGTTTCAACAAACTTGTAGACATTGCAGTCAGCAGGCGTCCTACCGGTTACAAAATTACAGATAGCCAAGCCACAGGCCTCACCTGCACCATGGAAAGTTATATCTCAGGACTCAGATTCTGAGAGGACTTTCGCACATAGCTAATGAAGCTTGTGAATGCTTACGATAGAACAGACCACGTACTAAATGAAAATCATATTGACTGCAGCAACTCTACCACCACTTACCACTACTCGCGCAACTTCTGTAGCGTTGTGTACGGCAATGCTCTCTCTGTAACTAAATGAAGAACAACCTGCACAACCAGTAAAAATCACTCATTGCTGACCATCTTACGAACCCAGAATGACCTAATCAAGCACCGAGAATTCTCCAGAGATCTGACTTGCGCACTTGAACGAAGTACATTCAGGATTTTCAAAATCACCCACCGTCATAACACCTGTAGCAGCTGTGACGCCAGCAGCTCCAAATAAGGCTGTTGCTGCTTCAGTCACCATTGCTGTTGCTGCAATGTTAACTACTCTGTTTAAAAAACAACAAAACAAAAAGAATCCACGTAAGTGACGATATGATTCATGGTATGAACAGAGCTAGCTTTCTAGCTGTAGGTCCGAACCTTGATCCTCGTAAGAACCAACTTGGCAGTTAACTGATCCACAAAGCATTGCAAATGCAGCGTAATATTGGTGGGAATTTCAGTGAAACACATGCATTATTCATGCAAACGTGACTCTAAACTGAGGCTCTGTCTTGCCCGATTCAGCCATGACAATAAATTTTAAGAACATAAAGCTGTAAGAAATGAATGAGCCAGTACGTTGTCCCGATCAGAATGGTAGTCAAGAAGCGAGTGACATCTTGCCGTAGAACTTGGAAGACTCCACCTTCACCTTCCTTTTCTGCAAGTTCACGAACCTGATTCAATCGACCACAACAATTAAATAGTCACAACTGGAAGCGTGGCTTACTACAGAGACCACGATCAAATTAAAAACTCGTAATTGTGAGAACTCGACTACTGTTTGTTAGGCCGCAGAAATTTACATCTATAAAATTGGTAAGGAATGATGTGACATTTCAAGTAAGGGCTGCATACCTTCCATGGCCAGAGTGTCGTAATAGAAGTCTCTGCCATAGAAAAGAAAGCAGATAGAGCCAGTAATAGAGAAAGAAGAAGTCCTTGATCCCTCAGCACCTCGAAAACCTGTTGCATCTTTGGCAACATAGCTTTCAACATCTCAACTTAAGATAATTTCATTTTCACATTGCTTAATAGAGATGGAGCCAGCGACCCTGAGCTACCTCCACTTGCATAGGCTGACCCACTTTCTGGCAGGGGTACCCACAATGGCATCAATTGAGTTTCTTACCTTGTCTGATATTAGCCAACAATGTCTTCAAACACAGTAATCCGGCATAAGAGAAAGAAGCATTCTTAAGGATTTCGAGTATAAGACACGATAAAATCCAGCTTTTTTTCTTTCTGTGTTTTTTTCCAAGGGATCCAACCCTTCCTGTTCTATGACAAGGCGTTGTGAAGGTAGAAAAAGATGTTACATCGTACCGACTGCCCCCATGGCCACGCACACGGACGCAGTCCAAATTATCAGCATTCTTCCAGCTATTCTTCCACCCACGTTCCAATCCAAGGAAGTCTCTTTTACTTTGCTCTAAAAAGGCGTCAAGTTCCCGTTTGCTAGACCCTCACTTACTCCTGCAAAGCCCTGTCATCTGCTAAAATGAGACAACTGCTATACTGCCAAAACAGGAGGTAAAATATTTTTAAAACATTGCAAAAACGCCGCTAGCTGCTAAAAATTTATTAGTTCTCAATATGATTTTTCAATTATATAGGTGAAGTTATTAAAAATAATAACCAGAGTAGGGTAGTCTGCAATCTGGGCAGATAGGACTCTTCGAAAAACCGCCTTCACTGCACTTGGATGCACACACCTTTTGTACAAGAAATTGATCTCCAGCTGATAGAGCATAGTAGACATTGTGAAGATGGCTAATGAACGCAGGTACATTAGTCTGAGACAGGTCCATCAAGTGATTCGCATACGCAATTCCAGCTGGGCCAGCTTCGGGGATAGTGTAACCTTGGCTTGCGAACCAATCTAATTCCTTAGTCAACCTTGTTACTTTCACTAATCCAGTCTTTCTGAAAATTTCATCTGCACAACGCGTCAAAATTGATAATCAGAAGAGGCTCAGGAACAATAATCATCCTCATTGTAATGGTTGCCAACTTAAAGACAAAACGCAGGTCTTTGCAAAGTAGTTGCAGCAAGAAGTGGCTGAAAGCAAGTGAAGATCCCTTAAGAAGACTAAATTGAGCAGGGGTATGAGACTGCTCCACACGCCAAATTATTATACTTGTACACATCAGCAAATAACGTAAAACCTCTAATAATTGTACAAGGCCTACTGAAAATGAATTCATGCCTGATATTTTCAGAAAACTATCCATTTGAATGTTTACTAGTAAACCCAGACTAAGTAATTGGAAGATCTAGCCCATAGTTACATTCCCTTTTGTATATTTGTTTCTTTTTGTGCAAAACCTTAATTGTATTGAACATTGCGCAACATCATTGAGACATGAGAAACTTGGCTCATACTCAAGAAATTCATGTAGAATAAGTCTATGTTTGTATGCTTGTATGCTACATACAAGACAATGCTTGTTAAGACTTAGAATGCTAATTATTTGTTAGATTCTTGTATCCATTGTATGATGCATCTATTTATATTTTACATATTTTAAATTAAAATATTTTAAGATTTAAAAATAAATAAATGAATAAATAATTATAACAACTAGTGAAGTTTAGTTCTAGCTTGCTTATCAACATATTGACTAATGAAAGCAAGCTTAACAAAATTGTTCCAATGGCTTATTCATTCAATGAAGGAAATTCATCTAATTTGATAGTTGAGGTGGGCTATCCCCTATCAAGTTGCCAAACTTTGGTTATCCTATATTATGATACTACACATTTGGGTACATTCTTTTCAAGTGCTAAATATATTCTTTTTTTATATTTAATATAGATTTTTTGTTATATATACTTGAGTTATTGTGTGCAATTCAAGTAGGTATGTAGTTAAGATAATTAAAAGAAGAGAAGGCTCTATCTTTAAAAGTCTTATTATAATGTTCATATTATTTTGGATTTTATTTTTATTTTTATACTATTAACAAGATACAATGGATTTTGGATCTTATAATTAGAATCAAGGTTGTAAGGCTTAGATTAAGGTTTTTTTTTTTAATTAGACTTTATATTTTGCACAAATCACAATTTTTTTATATTTGAACTTGTAATTTTTTTCAACTTGTAATCATCTTTTTTTTTTGGATTTAATTTTTTTAAGATAATAGAATAAATAATCAAATTTATTTTGCTTTATAATTTTTTAAACTTAGCTTTATTATGCTAGATACTTTATTTTACTTCATTGTTAAGATAAAATTGAGATTTTTTTTTTCTTTTTTTTCTTTTTCTTTTTTCTTTTTTCTTTCTTCCATAAATTTTCTAAATTAACCTTGTAATTTTTTATTTTTTTTATTTTTTTTGTAAATTAATCTCAATCTTATAAATCAACCATAATCTCATATTTATATTAATATTAAATTAATAGGATAATGGATTTATTTTGGTTTATTTTATAAATTATAAATTTAAATTTTATGTTATATTATTTAAAAGATGTGAGCTCTTGCAATTAACTTTTATTTTTCAAAATTCTAAAAGATTGCAATTTTATTGTACTATCTAATTCTTTTGTGTTTAAATGTGAGACACTATAAAATTCAATTTTTTCAATCCAAAAAAATATCACATTTTTTTTTAGTGCTAGAATAATTATTTTTTATTTTATAAAATTATAAAGCAGAGTTAATATTTTATTTAATACAAAAATATGAAATCTAGTATCACTAATAAATCATCTCGTATTGTCTTTGCTTATTTAATAAGTAAGTTTTCCAACTAGTCTATAGAATATTTTATCAATATATTATGTAATACTATATAAAAATAATTATATTTAGAAAAAAAAATGTTAAGATTAGTCATATACTTTAATTTATAACTATTATTTTTAGAATTCCAAATGTAATTTCAATCACGCATCTTCTTTTTTAAAGATTGTATTAGAACAATCATTTATTCACAAAATCATGTTTATTTGAAAAATTACATTAGAGAGTCAACAACCATGAATAGAAGATTTACTTTTTATTGCTAATTAAGTGGGAACAAAATCTGTCTTGTGAGAATGTTCCATTAAATAATTGATTTGAAGTTATAGCTTGCAATTACAAGCTATAATATGAAAATATTCTTGAATTTTTAGTATTTATTGATATACCAATACAGATGTTTAAAAATCATTTGTTTCTATTGCATTCAACTTAACACTACATAGAGTAATCTTGAATTTAAAGTAATAATAATACTTTTATTTCAACTAAAGTCTTTTAATATGGATGTGGATTTTTTTAATTGCACCAAAAATTCTAAGTTAGCTATATTATAAATAAAACACAATCATTGTGGATATCAAGGAATTTTACTTTAGCTAGAGGATTTTGGAGTATAACTCAATATTTACAATACAAATAAATTCTCTAATAGCCAAAAAAATAATAGACTTCTTAATTGCAAACATTTCTAAACAATGCAACAAAGAAGCCCTTTGCAATAATTTGCATAATATACACTCTATTTTTTTTTATTAAATAGATGGTTTTACAATAACAAGTATTTTTTTTCTAAAGATAAAATAAAGAATGCTTGTGAAAGGATAAAATGCCATGTTTGGATATTATAAATTTTTCTAACCATTGCCAATCATCATGTTTATAAATCATAAAGTTTAAAAACCAAAATATTGAATAAAATAAGATCCAAAAGTCTAATTTATCTTCTAATAGAAAATAAGATTAAGAAATTTAAAAGTTGTAAAAGATTTATAAGCTAAAGCAATTTACACCATTCATCACATCCTAAACCTAAAAAAATATAGTGGAATTTTTAGTGTCAATGGAAGCATTAACTTCCATAACTAAAACCTATGTAATTTATATTATAATATTTAATAGGAATAAAATTGAAATAGACAAGAATACATGAACATCCTCCTCCAAGAAATCCAACATTTTGGATCTTAAAGTCCTTATACAAGAGTCAAGCTGTAAGGCTCTTAATCACAAAAGATGCTCTTTGTTCTTACAAAATTTGATACAAGTTGTCAAAAAAATATATACATTATTATTTGTGTAGTATTCATAAGAAATATAAAATATTTACTATATAATTTTGTTCTAGGTAACAAAACTTTGGTTTCCACAATAAATATTATAATAACAATTGTAAATAATCCACCCCATTTCTATTAATAATTATAATAGATTTTTAAGAGATCACAAGAGATATCTAAAAATAAGAAGTACATAAAAACTTGGTTGCAAGTAGTATCTATTTAGATCAATTATTGGTAGAATACTCTACTCGTCCAAATGGATTATATAATTGTTTCTTTACCAAGTAAAGTTGAATGAAGCAATTCCTTGCAACAATATGGTAAAATAGGCATTGGTATTATCTTGACTATGAAGAATCTACTTCCAAACTAAGTACTTAGGAAGATGAGATTTTGAAATCAATATTTATCCAAATGAAGAATTTAGGTAAGACAAAATATAATAGAATTGGTTGTCTATTGTCCAAGAGTGATGAAAATAGCCAAAAGAAAGATAATTTCAATGTGAGAGTAGCCTAAACCAAGATGAGAGTAGTCTAAGAGAAAATGCAATGTTTCAAAACATTATGGCTTGGATTGACCAATGCAAAGAATAAACAATCCAAAGCCAACACCACTACTTAGATTTGAACTAAGGACCTTGTAGATATATGTGACTATTTCTTTCATGTAGAAAGTTTCTCCTGACATATTTCTATTGCAAAATATAAGACAATTTATTATAAGAATGATTTTGTCTTACCAACTATTCACTCATTGTTTTTAAACTTGGAAATAGTGGATAGACATTTGGACAAGGAAAAACCATTTGTCCTAACTCATCTTCTAATGATGATATTTCATAAGATAGTTTTTATTAATGCATTGCATTTGAGAATTGTTTTGCAAAATTGCATTAACACTTCAAGTGAGTATTTGAATATAAATGAAGTCATTTCAACAACATTCAAAAATTGTATATGCAAATGCCACATACCAAGTGAGATGATAAGTAACACTTCAGGTATCCAAGCCAAGTTACACTTGAAACAAGTGTGAATTGGAAATAGAATTTTGACCCCTGCACAGGTAAGGGATACACAATAGAGGATTTTTACCTTCTTGTGTGAATGGGAAGCCGTTTAAGCTGGTGGAAGTCTACTCTTTTCCAAAGTTTGAAGAAGCTAATTCTCATACTTTCGCCGCATACTCTGCCCTAAGTTTGATTCCCACACCTACGGAATCTACCGACATGTTAACATTGATGGCTTTTAAGGAGGGAAGACGAGGATGTCCAGTAAATACAGGAGCCTGACAATTAATTACTTTTTTTGTGATGAAAGAGTGAAAGTATTGAAATGCATACCCACTCCTATCGCTGAATGTCTGCGAAACAGCGATCTTGTGCAGGAAGAGTAGCCAAAGCCCTAAATTTTCAGCACAATCCTGAGAGCTGCAGCCAGGACCTCATGGAAGTTCTTGCAGGGGCTTGAAGTTGAGTTTGGAGGTCCAGGCAGATTAGCAAAAAAGGTAAGAAATGGGTTTTAACTATAGAACAAAAATAAAATAAAATATCAAATAAACAAAATGTTCCTGCGAGAGTGCGGCCCAGATGAAGACACTTCACCATGCTGAAGAAGGACAAAACACTGAGGAGAAAGGGAAAAAGACATTGTGCAGGGAGGAACAAAGGAACCTGTAAATCTTGTCTCCGACAAACTGTACCGCTGATAACTTCAAGTCCTGGGAAAACTTACATATAATTGCGTGTATCTATGCTGTGTTTAGGAATTGATGCTGCTGCAGTTGAGCTTCTTCGTCAGCAAAGCAGTTAGCGTTCGCGAATGTTAGAATTCGTAAGCTAAAAAATTTCTGATGAGGTAAACAGTCAAACACCTCAGAATATCATGCTTCATATCAGATAAAAGCCTCCAACAACCTTTCCAAGTTTTTAACGAGATGGGGTGTGTGATTAAGAAGCTTAAAATGCGCTTAGCTTGTGGCCATGTTGTAACTCTCTGTTGACGCTCTAGAATCTGAATCATCTGTTGTTCAAATGCGGAGAGTTGATGTAGGCTACTTGTGTTCAATTTGTCTGTGTGATTTGCCATTTCCACATCATTCTCATTGTAATCTTTTTTACCAGCTTCATGTCAAAGTAGGTCGACAATTACTGCAGGTCTTGTTTCTCTTCAAAATTGAGCCCAGGCTTTTGCTTTGCAACTGGCACACCAGCTTTGAATTCTGTTCTTCGACGGACTTTTGACCACATATGGTGCAAGTGTCGAGGAGGAGCATTCCCAATGTCGAAACTACTGTGTTGTTGTGAGATAGCGGAGGCATGGATAACGAAGCCTAGACGAACCGCTTGGCTCATCCAGTGCAAGGAGGACTTGAAAGTTGGCATAACAGACTCGTAAGTGATGTCCATGGCACTGTAGCAGTGACGGATAGAGTTAATCGGTGGCCTTGGACTACTTACACTCCGCCTCGTCTGTCTTTTGCAAGAGCTGAAGGTCACAGGTGCGGCCCAAGAGCTTCAGGGAAGGATTTTGTTAGTCATGATCGTCAGTCGTCAATACTGCTGACTCTGCGTGCTTATGCACAATGACTTGTACGCATTTCGAAAGAAGAAGTAGTAGTAGCAGCAGTAATAGTAGTAGTGCAACGTACATGTAGAGAAGCAATGGTATACGAAGAGCAATGGTTCTACACTCGAGGTCACTAATCTGTATGTCGCTTTGCTCCAGCAATGAACGAGGCAGAGGACCCACAGAGCTGCTAAACCCTAAGGTTGGGTTTACATCAGAGGAGGTATTCGACTTGATTCTGGCTGTGGATGAGCATTTGTTGTCAACTCTGACATTTGAATGTGACGCGTGAGCTGTGGGATCGTCGAGGTTTGGAAGGAGAATGGATTGTGGGTGTTTGGGTTCTTGAAAATTGGGTAGCAATTGGAACTTGTGACTATTAAAAGGGTTTCAAATGGCGACATTGGCGACGGGCGTGAGCTCCAAGCAAACTCTCGCGCAGTCACAATTGAGTGTCTTCGGCAGTCGTTCATCACAAAACAGTAAATCGGATGTGCGGCGATGGTCACACAGACCCGCTCTTACGACCTGCTTCTCTAGGCCTCGTTGTGTGGGGTTATGGCGACAACACGGTGAGGAGTGTACATCACTTGGTTCGGAACCCTCAAAATTGAACAAGGATTGCATCAGATGCAACGCTGAAATTGGCTTCACTCAATCTGGCCAGCCACACACATCTGTGCAGAATGCACTTGCTAGCAGAAGGAATTTGTGTGTGGAGTTTTTCTACCCATCTTGCCCTTCGTATACAGCACGGCAGTCGACGAGAGTCCATTGCTGGTCGAGTCAAGGTAGGCAGGCACATGAGAGGAGCAATGGATACTCTGGAAACGATGGATACCCTACAGTGGTTAATGTACCTTATGTAAATTGGTTTCGAGAAGCCTGGCCTTACATTCAAGGGCATCGCGGGAGCACTTTCGTTATTGTCATACCCGGCGAAGTTGTTGAGAATAGAAATGCCCTTGAGAGCATTCTTCAGGTGAGTTATGTACAGCAGCTTGAGCTCTACAGTTGGTGAGATTGTCGTTGCTGTCAAATTTTCGGGTGTTGAATTTGTCGACGGGGACATTGTTTCTCTATTTCCAGGTTTAACATGCATCTGTATCGCATTGCAGGACATATCTCTTCTTCATGGACTTGGCATCAAGTTGGTCATTGTGCCAGGCTCACACATCCAAATTGACAAGCTCTTGAAAGAGAGAGGTAAATATTCTCTTCCCGCTCTGCTTTAAGTTTTAAAGTCGCGCTTTTCCCGTTTTTTATTGACTCATTTATAGACATTGTAAATTAATCCAGTTGCTATGCATCTAACAATTAACTAGGATGTTTGAAGCTCTGTTTACGAATAATCAAATTTAGTAATATAAATAGAACGTTCTGCACTTGTAGCACCTGAGTACACTCAATGTAGTCTTGTTACCTTTTTGAAATCTTCACGTATTCGGCACAGCTGCGCAGTTGCAACGTTATAGTTGGATTTTGGCTGATTGATGGAGCTTCTCTTTTCTATCAAATCAGGGATTGAACCAGAGTACGTGGGGGCTTATCGAATTACCGACGACCAAGCCTTGCAGGCTTCAATGGAAGCTGCTGGCAAGATTCGCGTTAACATCGAAGCGAAGCTTTCAAGGGGACCTTCTATTCCAATTCTCCGGCGTCATGGTTCCAGCGACAGACGGCATGAAGTGGGTGTGAGCATCTCAAGCGGCAATTTCGTTACTGCCAAGGTAATCAACATTATGCCATGTTTCATTGCAGTATAATTAGAATGCCAACTTCTTTGTTAAAATGTGGGAGGAGGAATATGAATCGTGCTTAATCATCTGTTTTTTAATTTTTTAATTTATTTTTGTATAGTTTAGATAGTATCACTAAATCTGAACCAGGCTTCTTGAGATCTCGAGGAAAATAAATCTTCGAATACTAGGTTTTCCAGGGTCATTTAGAAGTAGATTGCTAGTGGAAAGACGCACTCGTATGTGTAGAGACATTCTCTAAAGTTTCGGTTTTTACTTAAACGTAGTGATGTGTTTATGGTTTTACAGCCAAGAGGCGTGGTGAATGGCATTGATTTCTTATCCACCGGAGAAGTGAAGAAGATCAATGTTGCCCGAATCAAAGAACGGTTAGACAGTAACTGCATTGTAATACTCAGCAACTTGGGATACTCGGCCTCTGGCGAGGTCCTCAACTGTAAGTAAGTGCCATTAATACAGTCTTTCCATGTTACTGCCACAAGTTGCTGTGAGGCTTTCGATATATTACAGGAATATGCCGTTGCCCTTGGCCTTGCAGATGATACGAAGCAAACTATAAAGCATCGACTTGGAACTTGTATCTTAGTATGTCTGATTTCTCAACGCTTTCTCTTGCAGCACTTATGAGGTGGCAACAGCTTGTGCAATAGCCCTTCAAGCCGACAAACTTCTCTGCTTATTGGATGGCCCTGTATGCGATGAAAATGGGCGTTTAATAAGGTTTATGACCTTAGAAGAGGCAGATAAACTTATACGCAAACGTGCAAGGAAGAATTATACTGCTGCTGACTACGTGAAAGCTGTCGCTGGACCAGGGTACGTAAAAAGCTTGGGTCTTGAGACGAAGGGCAATGGTGCTTTACCGGAGGATGCTGATACTAGTAACTTTGAGTTGACGAATGAGGCCAATGGTACAAATTTGACTGGAGATGATCAGATTGATTCTTATGTCAGTGATGGTATATACAAGCTAGATAGCTCATCTATGGCCCAGACACAGGGGGATAGTACGACCCGACAGGGTTTTGCTATTGGAGGACATGAGCGGATGGTTGGAACGCATGCATACTTATCTGAGCTTACCGCGGCTGTCTTCGTTTGTCGAGTGAGCACTGATTTGTATTATTTATGGTGATCAATGGTTTCAGAGCTTTTAGTGCTTGATTTATGCACTGCTTCCGAATGAGGACTTTCAGTTTTAGAAGCTTTCTTCTTTCCTTGTTTTTTGTACATACTTGGTTCTTCTACAAAGTGATCAATTTCTCATGGAATCAAAGGTCAGTACGAAATAACTGTTTGAATTTTGTCTGACGTGATGTTGTGTTTTGGAAGGGTGGCGTGGGTCGTGTACACTTATTGAACAGTAACATTCAGGGAGCGTTGCTGCTGGAGCTCTACACTCGTGATGGTGTTGGAACAATGATCGCAAGGTGCATTGCAGAGTTTTCCCCTGGTTGATTCATCTTTCAAATGCAATATCTAATATTGACTAATATATGGTGGAGATGTGATACCTTTTCGGATTTTGTATTTTCTTCTCATTCGTGAGAGTTCCTCTGTCCATCGTTTGGCCCCTGTAACTTCTCGGTTTATCGTGATGATTACAACAGCGATATGTATGAAGGCACGCGTCCAGCAAACACAAACGATGTGGTTAGTATAGAGCAGCTGCTTCGCCCTCTGGAAGAAAATGGGGTATTGGTCCATCGTTCCCGTGAGCAGGTGAGCTTTATAATCACATCACACTTCGGTGAGAACAGTAGCCTGATAACTGTGGCTTTAATTTACGTCTTTTCTTCGTTAGTATATGTATGGAAGCAGACATACAGCCTGGTTTCCACGTTTAATTACCTATATCTGGTGCATAGAAGAGATTTGAACATTCGCACAGAGGTCTTGAAGAAGTTTCAGCGCCTCAGATGAAGTCCTAGAATAATTTTCGTTTTTACTGTTACTTTCCTCTCAATAATACAGTAGACTGTGGACTTTGCTAATTTATTAGTGAATCTGTATTTTAACCAATGTTTATATTCTCTGGCTGAATGATTATTGCAGCTGCTGCAAGAGCTGGATTCGTTTACTGTGGTGGAGAGGGATGGCTCCGTGATAGCATGTGCTGCACTTTTGCCTTTTTCGAAGGAAAAAAGTGGAGAAATTGCTGCATTTGCTGTTGCATCAGAATGTCGTGGTCATGGCCGTGGAGACACCTTGCTCGGTAACTGCTCTTACCTGCTTTTCAAGTGAGCATGTGGATTCATCAATTTGTGATTGACATCTTTCAATTATGGAGGTTGGAAAGGTCGGTAGTCAGTTGCAATAACATGCTTCAGTAGGCCTTAAGTTAGTTCTTTAATGTGGGTTCCTCCGAGTGCAGAGAGTGTTCATTCTGTGTGCCTTATTGTCTCAGGTTTACAGCACAACTTTCGACTAGAAAACTAGTTCATCTACGAGTTCAGGGACACGAATCAACTTGCGAAACCACATGTCTAGTATAACCTTATCGAATGTCATGAGTGGTGATATTGATGACATGCATCTTGTCTGCGCAGATTATCTCGAGAGAAAAGCAGTGAAGCTGGGCTTGGAGAAACTTTTCCTTCTCACAACCCGCACTGCTGACTGGTCAGCTGTTCATCTATTCTGTTCTTTTGCTCCCCTTCATCACAAATTATGAATTCTTTCGTGTCCAGGACTTCTGTATGATATGTTGAGATTGTTTGCTCCAGGTTTGTACAACGGGGATTTGCGAAATGTGAGCTCGACGCACTTCCACAAGAGAGGCAGGCTCGAGTCAATTTTTCACGGGGCTCTAAATATTATCTGAAACATCTACAGCTGGATCTTCTCGAGGCAAGTCTATCTAAGGTCCCCACTGCGAACCCTTCAAATCAGCAGTAGTCTTGATTCAGCATTTTCCCACTAATTTGTACGAGTAAACTGTGAAGAAGCGGACCGCTTTCTGTGTCGTGTTTCAACTTCGGTATGATCTTATCTATAAAAACTTCATTTAGTAATCTTTTCTCTGAAGTCAGATTCTGAACGGCACGATACTAAAACTCAAATCGGTTGGTTATTCAAATTGGGCTGCACCTCTCTGGAGATCTAGAATTTAATCGACTATATATATTCATGGGCACAGGATTAGGAAGGAGGCTTTGCAGGGGTTGTTCGTTGCAGTCACCTTAGGGAATAAGGTATCGACATTTCGAAGACGGAACACACTCGTGACCTCAAGCTCCAGCAAATTTCTACGTCGCGCTCGTTTAAAGCTTGTAGACTCGAGGCGCTTCGCATCCAATCCCCATTACTCATAGGACGGGTGCAAAATATATTTTGTTCAAGAATGTCGCTGAGAAGTGCAGGATGAAATGGACGACCACCCTTCGATTGATTCAAGCATGCTTATATCCCACTTTATGACTTATCATGAAAGTAATAATCTTCGTTGTACCCAATGCTTGTGTGCAGCAGTGTATCGTCACTGCTGGGATACGAGTGTGATGGATTAAGCTTGGGCCACCATGTCCGTGCTTGCGATGCCGACCAGCTTGTGGGTTGCTCCATAAGCCTCCCTAGTCTGTTTTTTGTCACTTGGTATTGCCGCAGAAGCAAAGGCTGCATTCTAGCTGAGCTAGCTTTTCCTGCTAGACCCATAAGCTGGCTGAAGGACAGCAATGCAATAAAACAGCTCCCGAACCAGTGAGTTGAAATCAGATCTTCTACATGGATTATAGTGCCAGGTTATGCGGATTTTCTCTACAGAATTCTTCAATGCTTCGATCAACTTCGACCTTATCTATGTGCTACGCAAAAGAGTAGTCTTATTTTAGATAGTACTTGGAAGAATATAGGAATGTGAAGTAAAACTCTGTTACTTGTTCTCTGGGGTGAGAGTCATGGGAAAATGATACACAATATTATGTGACAATGATAATTGCAAGATACTCATGTTTTGAGGATACTTATGAATAGCCTGCGCTGAAAGTTAGAAGTAAACAGTGTGCAATCATCCCTAGTGGTTGTTTTTGTGGAGGTTTACATTAATGACTGGAAGGAATAGTCTCAACATGCATACAAAAAATTTCTTACTATACTTCTTTTTGATGTGTTGAAACCTTTTACAAAAATGTTCCAATCAATTGCACAATGAATCTTAATTTTTTTCGAATGAGGAATTGTATCTAATAGGACCGAAAGTATAATATGGAATTTTGTGAATATTTAACCTATCTATGTTTTAGTATGTTTGATAACAGCGTTTTGAAATGCTAGTAGCAGACAATTGTTTGATATTTTGATGATACATTCTTGAAACAGTTTTATTCTTTTACTTGTCTAATTTAATGTAGTGTGTTATGTGAATCAATTAGTGCATGATTAATTGTAGATAACAATGGACCCACATCAATTTTCTAACTGATTAATCATCTGTGATAGTCTTACCACAGTAATTCCTCTTCTAAATAATTACACGAACATTATTTCTAGATTGAATGTTGATAGTCATAACTTTAAATTGACAAGGCCTTTTTCAGTTACATAAACATTAAAATCCTTTCATTTCATGGTTGGAGATTGACGAAAGAATATTTTGGCACAAATAGTTGCAATGTATATTGATAAAGCTAAACAATCACAACCGACACCGAAGTCCGAAAAATCCAAAGATTTCAAAGAAAAAAAGGCTTTCCGGCAGCAGGACCGAGACTCGTACAGTGAAGTGGAGCCGATGCATGCCTCTGACATTGACAGGGTCTCCAATGAAAACAATTTCATTATTTCATACAAACCATCTTCATGGAGATCGCCGAAAGCTGAAGCCTGTGCATTGAGAGAACTTTCAGCGACTGAGTGACAACAGACGCAAAGATCATTTGAAGTTTGAGGAGGCACATTGTTCTCTCGCCTACGTCAATTCTCCATGTTCCGTGTATACGTGAATCAAAGCCACTCTGGTTGCCTCTCACTTCCTCCAAATACAGTAGTGTTTAATAAACTTGTCTGAACACCAGTCAGTGGGATGTCTGTCAAAAGTCGTCTTGCTCTCAAGACCGGGTATCTGTGATCTGCAATCGACCAATAATCTGTAGTTCTGGCAACTTTTTTTCTACTACCTGAATCCTTTAGCCATGTGCAAAAGAGGGACGATTTACTGGTGACGCTTGAGATGCTCAACCTCCAGTCTTATCCTTCCAAGAGAATTTGCAGGATCGTATTACCATCTCGAAAATCAAAAGTTAAGAGAATCTGCAAATAAGTGGGTTTGTAGTTTGAGCGTGGAGTGTTCAATTTCCAACCTTTGACAAGTAAATAAAAGCCCGGATCGCTAACATTCCTTCTCAACAATATTTCTCAAACAAATTCAAGAATTTCCGCACGTTTGACAACAACGGCTAGCAGAGACATAAAATGACACGGGAGCAAAGTCGGGCTTGTGCAACTCATCATACTTCTCATCTATGCACTGCCAGCATAGTGAAACCTGTTGAGGTTGCTCGTAGATATAGATCCACGTTCATTTAGGATGCAAACACCAACAGCACAGCATGTGGCAATTTCTCTCTCGTGAAAGAGAGCTGCATGACATGTATGATCTACTGCTAATGATTCTCAAGCTACTTGAAATGCAGCAGAAGAATACCAAGCAGTGGATACTTAGAGTTGCCTCCAGAAATAAATTATTCTATCATGAAACAGAAAGAAACACTTGAAGGAAAAAATACAGAGAAGATCTAACTCATTAGATCGTGCTTAGCTGCTTATTAAAGAAACATCAACAAAAGGCTGTAAAGGGCGCATTACACACCGATGGTCATCATACAGTTCCTTCGCTCTCTCTCCCTGTCCGCTGGGGTTTCTACTTCCAAGTACCTGCAAGCCGAACCAGAAGGTGAATAATGGCATCAAAACTGCAACCCTGCAATCACACTCCTCACGAACCAACAGTAACGAATAGACCACGAAACAAAATGCAGAAACCTGAAACCCTAATAACTTAATTTAGTCATGCCCATAGTCTTAATTTGATTTACAGCAGCTTTTTCCTCTTCCTCAAAGACATCATCTTGACCACTCCAAATAACACCGAGCCATAAGAAAATAGAACACAACGCGGACACTACACCCCAAATGAAAGGTCAGGATGTACGATGGATACTTTCTTTACTCCTTGGAACAGGCACAAATGCTAGAACCATAGACTACAAAACGATTACTACATGACTTATAGAAGGAAAGCATGAGCCCTTACAGACATACCGTTTGAGAACTCGGGGCAAGGCAATATCACAACCATACTTCAGGTTCAGGGTTTTTGCTGTTGAAAAAACCAACCACGATTTCATTCCCTGGTTAAATTTGGAACACATTCAGCATTAAACACATGAAAGGCGTCGCCGCACGACTCCCTCCATGTGTGCCTCCGAAATCGTTCAACTCCGTAGCTTTCTTCACTGCAGTCTCTGTTGCCAGCACAATGTCAAAAATCAATATGCAAACTATCAGGATCCAACTCAGCAGGTTACACATTAATAAAAACATATAATGCCATGATATGCTGCCAACCATGAGCAGCATCAAATGCCAGGATCTGCTCATAGATGCACGATCTACCGAAGAAGCACCGCCTACTACTCAATATTACCTTGCTCTCCCCCTACAATTTCAAGTCTCAGGAGGTTTGTGATCGTCGCACATAGGCTTTCACTCGAAGCACCTCCAAGAAGTCAAAACCTCAGTACGCTAAGCCTCAACCTCCGAAGAAACTTCGACACAGCAATCCTACTCGATGGCACAATAGAAGAAATTACCCTTCACCTTCACCTTCACCTAGAGCATAATTCTTAGCAGAAAACCGAATTGAACAATGCGACAAACAAAGACAGTGACACCAAAGCATTGTTACCTCAAGTAGGTGCTCTAATAGATCTTTGAGCGCAAAATTTTTTCCGCAAAGTTGTGCGCATTGATGCCATGGTCGCTCCGCACAATCGGATGAGGACGACTACGCAGAATCGCGATCGGCACAAGCTCTGAGAGCTCTGAAACCCTAATGCCGGCTCCGGTAGATGGCTCACCAGGTCCATTGGCATTACAACTGACGCTACGAAGCTGGAGGAAGAGGGAGGAGTTCCCTATGAAGGGAACGCAATGGAATAGTGGATGAATGCTCCTTTCCGATGAATTCATAAATTCATCCAAAAATCTGTATGGGGATCTCTTACATGGTGGTGTGTGTTTTTCATGTTGTGCTACGGTTGATGTACCTTATTTGAAACTTACAATATATACTTTGATTTTGCACTTGAAGCAAAATATGTGTACGATTTATGTTCAAAAATTATTTTCGCATAGCAACTCTACTTACATTCCTAACATGCAAAGATAAACTTGAATGTATTAAGATAAACTTTATCTTTTCAGATTTGAACTGAATATGTGTAACTACACTAGTTTGTTTTTATTTTTGTAGCATTTAATACTATGCAATTACAAGAGTAATTACTTTTTCGTATGACACTCCATTTGTTTTCGTACCGTTCAACTTTCTCTCCTTTTTCAGTTGTTCTCTACCTTTAACTTCTGTATACGACTTGATTTCAGTATCTCTTTGTTTCTTTGTGTATCATTTGTCACGTAACTTTGCAAAAAAGATGACGATATACGATTCCTTTGGAATGATCAATAATTTTGAAATCGACAAATCAATAATCAGATTGATAGAGCTTGAAATTTCATTCTGCACATATTGAGTTGTTAGCTCCATATTGATCTAAAATACTGACTTGATGATACTAGACTAAGTTGTTTGGAACATTTATTTAAATCCTTTCCCTACTTTGTGATGCCAAAAGTCTAATAATCTATCCAGAGCCGATTTTGAAACAAATCAAGTCCGGAAGAGAAAGGTGCAGTGATGTGCAGATTTCATTTGAATGCTCAAAAGTCTGCTGGCCAAATCTTAATCTTTCTCACTTTTATTCACAATATATGTGAGTGTGTGTGTGCGTGGAGTTCTCTTTCAATTTCTCTGTATACACATAATAAATTTCATCATGTTCTGTTGAATGGTCGTTAAGAATTGTTAACCACAAGTGATTAAAATGTATTAGAAATCAGTCAACTGGCAAAGATGATATACCTACTAGATGATAATACAACCATGCAAAACTGCATTCCAAGGCTAGATTACGTTGTCAAACAATGACGAGTAACATCCGAAACCTGATGACACTGAAAGCAGAAGCTGCTCTCACAACTACCAAATCAATAACTGCGACCCCACAAAGCCCATTTCTTCGCAGGTTTGCCCGACGCGAAACACTTGGTGCCTAAGAATGTCACCCGGCACAAAGAAGTCAGTTATTGCCAGATTCAAGTTGCAGCAGAGCTTATACTTCATACAAGAGATCAACCAAAAGCTTCTACACGACAAAAAAATATTACCTTCAGGAAGCGTGTTTGACAGCATTGGAAGGGTATCCTGCTCGAAGGGCATGCAGAGGGTTTTAGCAGCACCAGCTTCACCCTTTGTGCGAGCCTTTACACTTTCCTCTACCTCCTGCAAATTCTCAACCACATCACTAAACCGACAAACAGCCTACACCAGAGAAAATTAAGGAATTAACCTATCAACACTTAAATTTCTTCTGATTCGCAGGATTGCTGAATTTGAGAGTAAAACTACGAAGTTCTCGTCATTTCCATCATTCAAAGCACTTGCAAAAGGAAGTAACCCAATGATAAGTCAACACAATCCATATTTATAAATCCTTGTGGAGAACGGAAAGTAGGTAGATAATTTACCACTTCATCACACCAAGGAGCGAGGACCATCTTCTTTTTGTTCAAAGCTGCTATGAAATCATCCCAGTTGTCAGCAACTGCAATGCACGAGTTCCTCTCTTCTCGAGCTTTTTCCAAGAGCGCTTTCTGCATTGTGTCCAAGATCTCGTCGATCTTCTCTACAAGGTTGGCCATGGGAATATCCTGAGATCGCCCTTCAGTTTTATCTTCCAAGTCTCGACGAACCACTCGAACCTGTAATTTCAGACAGAATCTATTTAATCTCAACAGAAAAAGCAGCACCACAAACCACTTCACGACAGAATTATATGTAGTAGTGATCAATCAGTGATGGTAGCAACGAAATCCCCATCGTTAGTAATATACCTGCTTCTTTTCAATGTCCCTGGGACCAATTTCAATTCTCAAGGGTACACCTTTTAGCTCCCAGTGAGAGTACTTCCATCCAGGAGAGTAATTATCTCTCAAGTCTTCCTTCACTCTAAAGCCTGCTTCCTGCAACTGTCGGGTAACTTTCAAGCATTCTTCGGAGGGGTCAATTCCCTTGAAGGGTACAGGAATCACAACAACCTGAATAGGTGCTACTCTTGGAGGAAGAACGAGCCCTTTATTGTCACCATGAATCATCACCATCACTCCGATCTGCAATCAGAAAACATCCAGTTAATCGCATAAAATGCGTTACTACGCAAAAGTTAGTCCAGAGGGTATGTTCATGTTTATTAACCCAGAAGTCGATTTCAAACTAGAAGCATTTCGACTTCTTGCCCTAAATACATGAAAACGAAAAGCTTACCGTTCTGGTGGTAAGACCCCAAGAATTCTGCCACACATTTTTCCGCTCCCTGTTCTCGTCTTCGAATAAGATATCGAACATCTTGGAGAAATTCTGCCCCAAACAATGCGATGTTGCACCTTGTACTCCGCGCCCCGTAGAAGGAATAAAAGCCTGAGCAAAGGAATGGAAAAATTATTTAATTTAACTAACATACGCTTTCTTTGAAAACATCAATCAACGCCTATTTCTGCTTATATGTAAAGGCAACCACTTGTTCCAAGTGAGACTGGTGCAGGTTTGCAAACCAGAAGCTTGAGGAGCGTGGTCAGTGATGCAATAAAGATGCTGGTGGATGGACCAAATCGAATCACTAAACATCATCAAGATGGAAGGAGTACCTCCACAGTAGTAGTATACAGACCACCAGCAAACTTCTCGACCTCACTTTTAACACCCTTGATGACAGGAACGGCCAGGAGCTCCTCATATACCCTGCGGTAGAGCTCCAAAATTTGATATACCTGACAACACACAAAGTCGAATCCATGTCAGTGTTGTTAGCTAGGTATATTTCTAAATGACTGAAAAGAAAAACATTTGTAATCCAAACAAAAAGGCCCAAGCTTATCAGAAATCTGGATTAGCATAGTTAAAATTGCAATGAATTCAATACTAACCTCGGCATCTGCTTCCTCTTTTGTAGCAAATGCAGTATGACCTTCTTGCCACAAAAACTCACGACTCCTGCAAAATGCAGCGAACCACTCGAATCAGTATTGTAGTAAGTAAATACCAATTATGCAAGGATGTAACAATCAACACCCGGATAAAAATCAACAAAACATTTTTTAACCGGTTTTATTCCAGAATAAGTCACCACTCTGAAACCAAGACTTCACTTGCTACACTTGAACACTGTATACCAGGTAAGATATTACTGGAGCTAGAGTTGCATCATAAAGGGTATTTTAAAAATTTAATGAATTAAGCATTGCAACTTCAGTCCAAAACCCGAGGACACTGCAAAAATTGATTTCCAGGTTTGTTAGGTCTAACCTGATAAAAGGGGTGGGGTGCTTAAACTCCCACCGCACCACGTTACACCACTGGTTGATTCTAAGAGGAAGATCACGATGACCACGAATCCATTTAGCGAAAATTGGGTACATCACTGTTTCACTGGTAGGCCGAATAGCAATAGGCTCTTCAAGCTCTGAATCCCCAGATCTCGTTACCCAGGCAACCTCAGGGGCAAAGCCTTCAACATGATCTTTCTCTTTTGTCAAGGCCTTCTCTGAAACAAAAAGAGGGAAGTAGGTGTTTTCGATACCCATTTTCTTAATTTCCTTGTCAAAAAAGTCCTGCATTTACACCCACGGACACATGAGAATCTGTCGTAGTCCGAATTTCACAAGATCAGAAAACATAGCGTTGAACGCATACAAAAGGCTGAGTTTTAATTTTTAAAAGCTGTTAGATAGACAATGTTTCAATAAATGGAGGCTAAGGCTTCGTCTGAGTAAACCTTGATAGATTCCCAGATTGAGTAAGACCATGGTCGTAGGATGTAGCAACCTGAGACGTCGTAGTATTCAATCATTTCTCCTCGCACAACGATCTGAATTACGCAAACATGAATTTACCGACTCCAACAAAAGGTGATAAAAACTAACTAGTGAAATTGAATTCGTTCACACCTGTCTGGTCTCTTTCCTTCCTCATCTCACTAGAACGAACTAGACCAAGAATCGACAATTATAAGAAACAGTAAATACAAATTCGGTAGGGTATATACAACAAATCTCTGGGTGATTGGATAAGAGATTTATTGTTACACTGTAATGAACGGTGATCCCTAAAGTCATCATCATGAAAAGGACGGCCGCACTAATAGACAAAACGCTTCTCTACGAACAAAAAATTCGTAAAGACGACTCTTCGAGCATTGAAATATTTTCAGAAGCCAACTTACATCCGAATACCACTCTCCGAAGTTTTCATCCTTCTTAAAAGCAAGGCCAAGTCCAGACTCCTTCTTCACTTCCTTCTTGGCTGCCCAAACAAACACAAAGGAATGAGAACATTTGCTTCTGCTGCGATGGTTTCATGAATGCTAATGATTATAGAGATCTGAGCAAAGGAGTTGCAACTGAGTATACAGCCACATCCGTGCTCTGTCCATGCGAATCGATTTCCGACTACACAAGCGCCAAGCAAAACCCTCAATTTGGACCAGTTCATGAAACACAAACACTCCAAAAATCCCCGAAGTACGATGAAGTCCCCAAAAGATCACTCAGAACAGAAGTCCATTACTACACTGCGAGCAGCTTCTAACCTCCTCCTTGTGCGCCTCCGTGCACCACTGGCTTTTTCTCTTTCACAACCTTCTCTTTAGGAGCCTTCTTTGGCTTCTCTTTAGGTTTCTCTTCCGGAGCTTCGGCGCCAGTAACGCTCAGCTTCTCAGCAACAATCTCATCAGTGACACTCATACGCTCAACCCCTTGTTCAGCCATTTTCAAATCCTCCATGCCCACCCACAACGCTAACTCTAAACCCCACTCAGGCTAACGCATTAACAAATGCAAGCCTGGTGAGAGGGATAGCAAGTGACCCAGGGAGTCTGAAAACCAGAGACTTTTTAGGGGTTGGACTCTGTTTCTATACAGCGTTGCCCTAAAATGAGAATTAGGGTTTCTGCGTCTTTTCCCGAATTTCATTCATAAACCCAAAGGACTTCTGTAGGGTTCAATGAATTCTAATCTCGTCCGCCTCTATCAGCCCAGATGCTTGTCGCTTTATTATATAGCTGACGAGACCGATTAGGTGGGTAGGATGCGGAGAAATTCGCCTGAAGTTCCTCTACACAAAAGCATATTCTCTACCACAGACTCGGAGGATTGTAGTTTGGGTGCCCTGCTTAACCCATGCCCATGATGCAATCTCGAAAGAACTATATTTCCTCATCAACGCTCTTCTTCAAGATTTAAGTCAAGGCTCTAATTGATCTCCTTGTATGGACATGGGTCGGAATGGGTCTTAATTGAGTTCGGTATACTTGTTTCTCGACATTTTTGAGATGTAGTCGAATCTCTAAACCCTCAAAGGACTTATAAATTGTTGAAGGTTCATGTTTTCGGTCGCCAGGAGGATAGGCTGCTTTACATCGACGACAAATAACTCGTTGGAAGCCCGGGATCCTATCTGAAATAGAAATGGTAGAGGACTTTTTGTGGGTTTATTTGCTGCCGTTAATCTGGAATTGCGAACGTCTATCGGTTGAATGAGAGTTTGGTACAGGAGGAGATCTTCCGCAGCCTCTCAATTGAGTATCGATAATTTGAGTTGTTCGATAATCCACATACAGGATTTCGATGAGGAATTGAGGGTTCAATTCAGGAAACAATGACGTGGAGCTGAAATGTTTTGGCAAGCGCAAACAGGGTTGTTTCCCCATTCCTCGGGAGTGTATCCGATTCGCAGCTCGAAGTGCTCCTAGCTTTTGCTGTCTCCTACTCTTGATGGAGGCGTTTATGCTTTACTCTGTCGAAGTTCTAACATATCAAGGTTCTGTGTCTCTTGCAATCTTGGTTAATCCGGTGCAACAATCACTGTGTCAACCTCAGACTGTTTTCGTATCAAGGTATTCACCTGTTCTGCTATCAGGAGGTGTTTGTCTGTGGAAGCAAAGATGGGGAGCTGAGTCTGTGGAAGCCCACAACAGGCAAGGCTATCAGCAGTCCCTTAACAGTTTGTGTTGAGAATTGTATACATAAGTGAAGATGTACTTAGACAGGGATTATGGCATAATTCAGGTGTCTTTTAAGTAGAAGAAGTGCATGCTTTGGGCTTTTTGCATGATTAGTAATCAATTTTCAGTCTGATCAGTCATGATAGATATTATGAATTTTATTTTGATGTGAAAACGTGTTTTGGATTTCAGAGACACAAAAAATGGATTACAGCTGTTGTTCAGGAACCAGCCCATCTTAGTGCGCCAGCTGGCGATTTGCTAATGCTAGTAAAGACGTTGATATTCATAAATGGGACGCCACTATGCACGACGTAGTCATGGTTCCCACTGGTCACACGTTTGCAGTAACCTGTGTAAAATGGGGTGGCGAAGGCTTTATTTGTTCTAGTTACATTCCTGATCTGTTCGGCATCTATCTCAATATGAAGAAACTTGATCATTACTTTGAGCCGCGCCGAAAGTGAAAATTTTAAAGTTTTGTTAATGGTTTTCATACAGTTCTGTAGAATTCACTAGAAATATTTAGGTACCACACGAAGGAAGTTTACATGGTAGCCCAAGATGTGTTACCCTTGGATGTGATGGTTGAAACCAGTGTCTATTAATCATCCAGGCCTCAAGGAAATCAATTCAGATGTCGTTTATTACGACTACAAGGAAGGCAGTTGCACTGAGCTTAACCTAAGATGAGTCTTGTTGTGTCCATTTCTTCTATTTCACGCCTGTCTTCACCGGTGGTTTAGACGTTTTGGAGAATTGATCTGAAATTTCTCATCTATTTCCTAGTTGACAGTCTCTCAGGCTATTCAGAGTTCGGAGTTGTAAGGGTCATGACTGTGATTAACATATTAGTAACTTGATCTGACCCTATGTTGACAGCTTGCCCAATATGCCTTTTGCTATGAAAATCTTCTTATAGGATGATGGTCTCTTTCATAAAACCAAACGAGGCAGCGAAACGTGATGCACACGAGCGTCCAGTATCAACGTCGGATGATCTCACTTTTGTTTTTGCGTCAGCCAGGAACATGCAAGCAACCAAATGGTAGTATGACAGGCCACCTCTAGGCAACGATGTTGCTGCTTCCTCTCAGAATGGTTCAAAAATAACGTTTTGAAGTGAGGTTCAGATGAACATATTGACGTCAGAATGTGAGTGTCCTCTATGTAAACGTTATGGGTGAGTATTCTCTTGTTTTTCAATGTGGGCCGCGATATCTTGGCATACGTAGCAAAGATTTGGTCTGGTCTCTAGTTTAGACTTTAGGAATAATTTCTCAGATGAATCAGTAGAGTGTAGGGTGTGTACACCAATAAACTGACAACTATGTAATACGGTAGAACGTAAGGGTGATTAGCGATACAAGTGTCGCATCACCGGCTCTATTTAAGTTACAGGAACAGGTCTCTCAAGTGGCAGAACTTCCTTTTGGACGTTTTAGTATGCACACTTCCATAAGTCCCATCTTTGTAGCACAGGTGCTTCTTCAGACCTACTTTTGAGTGACATTGCCTGTCTGTTTTGGTTCTATTAATCTTAGATTGTGATCCTAACCAACCTTGCAGAAGGCTGAGGATTGTTCTGTCAATATTTCTGCAGATGAGCGATGAGGACACAGAAGCTGCGAGAAGATCTTCCATGCAACACTGATGAAGTTGTCAGTGTATCGTGTACATTAAGGTATCCTTTGTCTTGAATCAAATGGGTTGTCCTAGCATTACCGACACATGATAGCAGCATTCTCATGTCCTTTTGTTCTAGACAAAGGCACAGGCCTCATATGCGTGGCACATTTAAGTGGTTTAAATTGCCTGTTTATGGATTTTATAACCAGCCTGGAGTGACAAATCATCAAAGTCTTTTGTCTTACAATATTGCCGGCCATCATGTAGCGCAGCATCTGTAGCATTGATTCAGAGCTGATTTATAACCAGAGCATCTCAAGCTGTTGTTCCAAGATCAACATGTGAACGTTGTAGTATCATCGCCACAAATCATTTGGGTATGAGCACATTGATTGAACCAGATGCAACGCAGATAATGAGTCCCACAGATGCTCACATTGACATCTAAAAGGAGATCAGAAGTTTCAACTTGAAGCGCAGAATCCCAAGAATCTCAAGTCACCATAGCTCATGTATTCTTTCTTTTAAAGGTTCATCCGTTCAATTATATTGTGCAGTTTAGAATACAAGCTCATGTATTCTTTCTTTTTATTTTGTTTTCTTTTTCTTTTTCTTGTTTGTATGTCTGTTTGTTCTGCTCTTCTTTTCTTTCTTTTTCTTTTTCTTCTAAAACTTCCTTTAACTATGAATTTTATCCAATGAGGTTATTACTTTACAGATTGGAAATTCCTGCTCAGTTCTTGAGCTTTTTCTCTATTATTCTTGGGCTATGATACTCTGTAATGACAACAACCTTGGCAATCCTTGAACTTGGCATGTTGTTTAAAAATTTATTGTAATCCTCTAAAGGTTTTCAAAGTCAAACACCACTATTGAAAACTCATGTTTCTGGTAATTAATATGAGCGTCGTTGATGGTATGCTTGTTCAGAACTCAGTTCATATCACCTTAATTATAATGTAAAGTATTTTTTCTTTAAAGTAAAGTCAATACAAAGGATCATGTATTTTAAAACAAAGTTACCCACTTCCCTTATAAGGGGCACTTTAAATTTAGGAACAAGGTGAGAGGTTAGAAAAATAAATCCAAAGAATATAAAAATTCTAATGTGTTTTATTTATTTATATATATACAAAAGAAAAATTTATATAATCTAAGAAATACAAGAGTTTTTAATTTTTTTAATGATGAGGCCTAATTTTGATGATGCAAGTTTACAAAAAAATAGAAAGAGGTTTTATTTTAGTCAATATGTTTCTAAAAGTATTTTTATTTAGATCAATAAAGATGATTCAAATTTTGCAACAACAAAATTATTTATTAGAAAGATGAATGGTATAGTAAAAGAAGTCTTGGATACTATTCTAGCAAGAAAAGAAAAAAACATCCATCTGCAAAGGATAAGATATAATCCAAATCAAAGAAAGTAAAGATTGTTGAAAAAAAAGAAAGAAAAAGTAACCATTGATTTAAATGATATTCAAATTCTAAAGAAGAAGAAAAAAAAGAAGAAAGAAAAATGCTACAAATAAATAAAAGGATTTTGAAATATAGTATTTGATTACTATTTGAGGTGAAACAGATGATGAATTTATAAGAACAACAAAAAAAAAAAAAAAAAAAAAAAAAAAGAAGATATTTTGTATTTGTTGTTAAATCTATAATATTTTAGATTATTTGCTTTGGAGATTTTTTTTTCTAAAGAGTTGATTCTTTTTTGTTGTCTTTGCCTTAGAGGTTAAAAAGGACTTAGGGCACCCCAAAAGGCCCTCTTTTTCTTCCCCCATTTATTCTTGAAGATAGAATCAACACTTGTAATGGCTAAGAAGCTTCCACCGAGTTTGATTTTGGGATTTTCAACCTACCAATCCTAACTCCTACCTACCACCTTCTATTGAAGTATTATTTCAATTGATATCTTAAGTTATGTTTTTATCTACTTGAAAAAATCTTAGAATCATTAATACTACTACAATTTTTTTCTTAAGGTATTTCAAGGCCTTTATTCTAGTATATTTTATTTTTATTTTTTTACCATTTTAATTTTTATTTTTCACTCATATGACAATGAATGAATTTTTGTATGAGTAAAAATTTAATTAAAGTTAGAAGTATATATGGTGGTTGCAATATATGAACTTAATAGGATATGGAAGTTATACAAGAAGAAATATGAAAAATCATATACAAATTACAAAAATGATATGAGAGTCAATAAAATTTTATAATTAAATTTACATCAAGATTGCAATTTTTTTGACCATATAAATGTTTGGAATTCTAAGAAAAGTTTCAATAAAAAACTAGTATTAAAGCAATCTAATTGAAGAAGATGAAGATGATAGTAACATATAAAGTACTCTAACATCTAAAAGAATTACAAACCAAATAGATTCAAGTAAATTTCTACCAAGACAAGAATAAAAAAAATTAAAAATAAAATATTAAAAAAACTTAAAGATTAAGAGGAATTTTTAAAAAAAATAAGTAGTAATAAATTTTTAAAATTTTACTAATAAAATTTTAAGAAGATAATATTTTGTTTAAAAATGTGGATCATCATATGATAGAAATACTAAAAAAGCTATAACTATCATTTTATATCTTTTAAATTATTAGAATCTAAAAATATAATTTTAGATTCTAATATATTTTATACTTCCACAAAGATTTAGCCATAGTTTAATAGATCTTTTTAGCTTCTTGTAGTAAATATTCATTATTCTTATTTTTTTTTAATTATAAATATTTCATGTTTTTCATCAAATAATTTTGGAATTAATTTCTTTGAAACCTCTAAAACTCTTTCTAGATTTGATATTTGAATTCTACTTCTAATTTCAGCAATTGATGCCTGTTTTGCATGTAATTCTTGCACTCCCTTTAAATCACTATGATATGAATATTTTTTAAAAAAATTTCAACTTTATAAATCTAACTTCTACAAATTTATCCCTACTTGCAATACATATATTGTATAATAGAATACATGTACTCACAATATCCAATACTTTTTTTCAAATGCACATCTATCCATTTTTAAATGATCTTCCATCTACCTTTCAAAATTCCAAAAGCTCTTTCTACATACATATGAATAGAAGATTGGGTGAAATTTTAATTTTCTTTATATGACAGCAAACCTTCACTTGATTTTTTAAAGTGACTATACATCTAAGATTTCACTTGATATGCCACATCTCTAATTAATTTATACAATACTTTTTTTTTCTTTCTTTTATATAAGTTCTTTTCCCTTTTGTTTATCAAAATACCATCCAATCATAAAGATTACTTGTCCAACTAAATTTATAATTCCAAAAAATACAATACAATTTTATAATACTTTATAACAAAATTGAATGGAATAACTTATAATAATAATAATCTTAATCACTAGTTAATAAATTGAATATAAGAATATATAAACCATCTACATCTCTCACAACATAAGATATGTATTGTAAAGTTTTAAACACTCTTGCTAAAGATTTAAAGCTAGCTTCACTAAAAAATTACACAAGAATCTTTTGTAAATGTATTCTTATTATTTTACAAAATTTCTTTAAAATTACTATTGTTGTACTTTCAAGAATCCCAAATAATTTTCCTATACCATGCAATCCATTTTTGGTTGCAAATTGACATAATGACATTTCTACTCTTATTCTAATAAAGAATTATTTTAAATATAGTATTTTATTTATTTATTTTTTTTATTTTCAAAAAAAGACCCAATTTATAACTAAAAGATTTAAAAGTGACATGTAAAACATAAGTTTTTTTCTTTAAACATCTTTTTTGTATATATAATTCTAATAAAAATTGATCTATAAAACCATAAGGTCTTTTATGTCAATTAATACTACAATCTCTCATATCTAAATTATAAAGAAAAGTAGTAATAAATGTTATATTTGATCATACTTTCTATATCCTTAATGCTTGCATATTAATAATATGTTACATTATCATATACAAGCACCAATACATATCTATAAAAAAAAGACTTTGTCTCATTTCTTCTATGATATTAGAATTTTTTAAAATAAAATAAAATCATAAAATATAAAAAGAAAAAAATTAAACATACAAAAACTAAAATAGAGTTTATATAGAAGTAAAAAAGTTGAATAGAATGATAGCAACTATAATACAATTTGAAAACTAATATTATAAAAAAACTTCAGATTATTTTTTTAATTACTTCTACTTATTTTATAGTATCTCCAAAGGTTGATGCTTTCAAAGAACAACTTTTGTTTAATAAATAGAGGCCCCTCATAGGCCTCAAGACAACAATTTTTAAAGAGGGCCATTAGGTATAAAGTGTTTCTAAGTAAACCTGTATTTTTATTTTTATTTGTATACAATAATGATTAGAGATTGATTAGTATAATTTAGCAATAATATAAAAGAATACGTATTAATCTTGATGTAATCAAATTAAAATATTTTAATTTTAGAAAGTAAAATATGATTTAAAAACCTATTTGAAGTGACTTTAAGTATTTGAGTTGAAAAAAGAGTATTATTGAAGAATAATCAAAATCTATAGAACAAGCCAAAAAGCCATTTGAATTATATTTATATTCAAAAATTTATTTGGAATTTAAAAATATCAATACAAAAATAAAAAATTAATTTTTAAGAGAAATTTTTTATCAAAAAATTTATATTATATATATTATAAATAGTTTTTATATATTGAGATTAAAGATTTAATTGATTTTAATTTTATAAATATATATGTGATTAAAAAAATATAAAAAAATATAAAAAAAATCTAACTTAGATCAATTAAGAGAGTATACTTTTATAAAGGTGAGACATTTAAAAATACATAGATGTTAAAGATTGAATTTTATTGTGGTCTATTATTTACATGATGTAATATTTAGAAGCAACAAATAATAAAAAGTATTTTAGAACTAACAAGCAAAAAAAAATTCTTTTGACTAAATATACTTTTTTAACTTTGTAATATGGAACATTGTCTGTGCCAAATTAAAAGATCAATAATTTTTATATTTAATAATACTATTTGTTAAAAAAATAATATTATAAAATGGTTGATTAAGCCTTTTGGTAAAAAAAAGTTTTAAAATATAAAAAAAAAATTAATATATATATATATATATATATATATATATATATCTAAAATAAGTATTAGAAAATGATATATATATATATATATATATATATATATATATATATTGACTATATAAACTTATGTAATTGAGGTAAAAATTTCAATTGATAAAGTTAAAAGAAAAAATAATAGTATTTAGGCCTATTTTAAAAAAAATTATCTAAATCTTTTTTTAAAATAAAATTGTTGGCTTTGATAAGCAAATGCAAAGGTAGAAAGTAGCTACACTTATCCACCACATTGGCAATTTTTTATAAACTAATGGATAATGGCTGCACTTAGTAACTCAATAAGGAAAATCTTAATAAATAAATATTAAATAGGATTTAGAAGATTTTTGAGGAAAGAAAGAAGATTGTTTTTGAAAGAACAATCTTTTGGATAAAGATAAGTAAACTTTGGCATACAAATGTGCTTCTTAGTTTTAATTTAGTTTTGGTATATAGAAAGACAAAATACTATTATGTTGTTGACTTATATAAAAGAATTGATTGCCTTTAGAATATATTATTTTTTTATTATATATATATATATATATATATATATATATATTGAATTATATTAAAAATACATAAAGCTAATTATATAATCTTGATTATTTTAAAACACACAAGTAGTATTTAAAGCTAATTATAATATTGGTCCTCTTCATGTTGTGGAATTTTTGTGAGAGGACATAGAAATAGAAGAATTATTAACAAATAGTTTAGGATTTTTTATACTTTATAAAGTAGAATCAAGTATAATCCCAATTAAATATGTCACAATTTAAAGAAGTATATTATAAGAAACTTTAGTCCAAATAGTTGTAAAAAGATAATATTATAATATATAGGTAAGTATTAGCATAATAAAGCATCAAAATGATGAGAATAATGGCTTCAATGATGTAGTATATTAATAATGAGCCACCTATTTTAAAATAAGATTAAATATAATTAATGAGTGCAATGAGATTATTGTGAGTAATTAGGTCCAAATTGTGTATTTGAGGTTGCTTTCGCAAGTTGTGAGCTATGTTGTGTTGGCCATGGCCAATTCATATAAAAAGTGAGTCTTTTAAAATAATAATCTAATTTTAAGTATATTAGTAGTACTAATTTTTTAATTTGGCTTCCAAGGTCTTAATATAATATTTTATTATTTTTAATTAGACCATCAAGTTTGATATATGGTGTCAATGATCCTTGTAAGTGGTTGTTTATTCAAAACTTATTACCATTGAATATAAATAATGTAATTTTCTTCTTCAAGGATCAAAAGTCTAATATGGTGGTAGACAAGATTGTAAACCATGGTTAGGGCATTTCCAACCTAAGAACCAATTAACTTAAAATACTCTTGGAGACCAAGGATGGCGTTGAAAGAAAATGGCTTTATTTGCAAAAGAAGTGGAATAACCATTGTTGAATAACAATATTGTATTATATAAAATTCAGCTTGAAAATATATAAGGCATCTTATTGTAGAAGGATTTCAATTTATCTTGAAGTTGGATTTACAATCTAAAAACAATACATAAGGTGTTTAAAAACATCCTTCTTAGAAATTTTAAATAACCTAAGTTAAATTCTAAGCAAGTTTCAAAATGTCTTGAGTACATCCTATCAATTCTAGAAAAATTCTAAATACATCTTACCAAATTTTAATCAATTTTAAATAAATCTTAAATAATCCTTATCAAATCTTAAAATAAACCTATCAAATCTTTAAAAAATTCTAATTGAACCTTAAAAAAATCATAATTAAATCCTTAAAAAAATCCTAATTTAATTCTAATAAATCCTTAAAAAAATCCTAATTTAATTCTAATAAATCCTTAAAAAATTATAAATAAATACTAAATAAATTTAATTGAATCTTTATAAATCTTAAATAAATCTTAATTAAATTCTAACAACCTTAATAAAATCTTAATCAAATTCTAATCTTGTTATTAGTCCATCAAGTTTCACTTCAATCCAATTGGCAAATTGTTGCAAATCTTAAAAATCCTTATTGATTCTAAAATTATTAATTATTAATATTTTAATCCACTTGAATTTTAATAATTTTGAATTTAATCAATCAATTGAGCTTAAATTTGTATTACAACCTTAATACAAGTAGATACAAAAACTTTCAAAATCTTACTTATAGATCTACTAAAAAATTCACAAAATTTTTCAAAATATAAATCCTATTTTATTTCTTAAAAATAAAGTCATTCAAATCAAATTCTAACTTTGTATAGTTCTTACAAAGCCTATACAAATCTAAATAATCATAATATTATTATGGACACACTACTTAAGTAGAATAAGATTTAAAAATTTTAAAGAACTAAAACATAAGAGGTTCACTTTATATCACAAGCAAAAAGCTACAACAATGTATAAGAACAAAACTAAAAGATCCAAGCTGAGCCATAAGAATTGCGTTGTTGAGATTGAAGATCCTTTGAGCCTTGATTTTTATATATACTATATATAAGGAAGCTCCTTGAAAAGTTTCTTTGATGCTTGGAGGTGAAGTAAGCCTAAGATCTTTCTATGACCATCTGAGACTTTTTAGAATCTTTTAGGACCTTCTAGAACTTTTTTAGAATCTAATAGGATCTTTATAGAATCATCAAAAATCTTCTAAAATCTTTTAAGACCAAATAGAACCTTCTAGAATCTTTTAGAATTTAGTAGAATCTTCTAAAATCTTCTAAGATTAAATAAAATCTTTTAAAATCTTCTATAACATTCTTGCATTATATATTTGTAACATCACTTCTTCTTTTAGCTTTGAATTCTATGAGAAGGGATAGAATTGAAGTTGATCAATAGTGAAAGAAGTGTTACATGGTATCCTCCACATATTCAAATTGTCTTTTGTATGCCACAAGATTAATCAATCCTTGTAATTAGCAATAGTGACCAATGTCTTTTATTATAAACCAAGCTTGAATTTTTGTGTCTTCATTGCAAAAATGTCATTTAAAAATTTCTTCAAAGTGTCCTTCATGGATAGGTTCTGCTTCAACAATGATTATCACAAAAAGGCTTTTGGATATTATATGACATCTTTTTAGTATAGGCAGTTTTTCATCTTGAGATTGATAACATAAAATTCTTGATTGAAATGGCCTATTTGCTATGGTATTGTCTTCTTGACTATCCATATTTTACTATGTAAGCTAAATTAAAGAAATGTTATAATCTTAAGATATAATAGAATGACTTTTGGATTTGTTAGTTTTTATATATATGAAGATTGAACTTTGAAACTTTTAGAATTCTTTCTACTCTTACAAAAAATTATAAAGTCTAAAATAGGAGTATTATCTAATATCAAATAGGAATATTATCTAATGCATGTTACCACTTTAGGTCTAAAAGGATGTCATTGATGAAATTCATGTATCTTTTGTAGTGCGTTGATTAAATTTGAAGTTAGCTCTTATATACATCTATTAATATTTTAACCATGTCAATGCACAAAGTATTCCAATCGTCCTTGTTTTAGCCTTGAATCAAGTACTTCTTCCACCTCAAATTCTTCATAGCTATCCACTTTAACACAAAGTGCTAATAGTTATATTTTTTTTTATAATATGCTTACTCTTTTATAAGATTCTAAAATAGATGTATAAAAAATAAGATATATCTTTATAGACATTGATAGTTTTAATTGATAAACAACAAAGTTAATTTATTTTTGAATAGAAAATGGTTCCAACCTTTGATAGTCCAACTTGTCAAATAATTGAATAGTCTTTATATTGTGTTAAAAAATATATACTTTATTACCAATTTAAAATGGAAGTTATTCCTTCCTCTATATGTCACCTACCTCTCTGGAGCATATTTGAGCTTCTTCTAATTGAAGTTTCAATGTAGCTTGGATATTAGTAATTTGCCTTATAAAGTCATATGCAGTTTGATTTTTGGATCTACCAAAAAATAATATGTCTAATTTTGAATGGTGGCTATAATTAGAATAAAATAGAGTTTATTAAGTAGATATATAAATTATATTTTTATAGGCAAACTCGACTAAAAATAAATAAGATGTCCAATTGTCTTGTTGATAATTGATAGTACACCTTAAATATTGCTTTAAGATTTGATTAACTCATTCTATTTGGCCATTGATTTGTAAGTAAAATACTAAAAAAAGATTAATATTTAATTAAAGAATTTCATAAAATAACTTCTAAAATTTAAATACAAATTTTAATCCTTGATTTGATATAATATCATCTAACAATTGATAGTATCAATAGATATTATCAACAAAGAGTTTGACTATTTTTTCACTAGCAATGGTCTTCTTACAAGGGACAAAATGTGCCATCTTAATAAATTGGTCAAAAATTATATATGTGGTATCAAAGAAATTTGATGGTAGAAGATTTATAATGAAGTCTATAGAAATAAAAGACCATAGTTGTTTTGAAATTAATAGCAGTTGAAAAAGTTTATATAGGCAATGTCAAAGATTCTTTGATCTAAAACATGTGTCACAAGAAAGAACAAATCTCTTGATAGTTTTTTATTTTTGAAGCTACTAAAAATTTTTAGAAATGAGTTTCAATGTCTTATTGAATCTAAAATATCTTGCAATTAAAAAATCATGATGTATTTGAAGAATAAAAAGGTACAATGGTCTTTTTTGGATATATAGATATTCTTCAAAATAGAAGAAATTATTTTTAAACTTGAATTTATTCAAATCATAATAGATATTATTGGAACAATATTTAATAGTAAAAACAATAGGATCTATAGTCAAGGTTGTACAAATTTGATTAAGAAACAAAGAATCTATTAGAATTGATATAAAAGTTATTCAAATATAAAATTTCTTGGGTTTCAAAAGTATTATCTGTTGCTAGTTGTATGTTGTCTTTTTTTTTTTAGCACAAGATATGATTGTCTTGATAAAACATCTAATAATTTTTATTACTTCTTAAATCAATATATAATATTAAAGTCAAAATGAGATAGAGACATACTCCAACAAGCTTGACAACAATTTAAAATATAAGTCAATATAAAATATTCAAGGTTCTTGTGATTTGTATATATAATTACTAGATATGAAGCACCTTCAAGCAAATAGCACCATTCTTAGAAAGAATCTGCAACAACAAAAAATTCCTTGTTATAAATCTTATAGTTAATTTTTATGGTTGAGGATTTTTTCGGAGTAGAATATAATTGGATGCAATTCCTTTTCTTTTCCAAATTGGAATAAGATTACTTCCATTTGGACTTTGTATTCATTTGAGATGATATAGCCAAGAAATTCTACTTGGCACTCATAGAATATGTTTTTTTTTCAATTTGACATATAATCTTGTATCTTGAAATCTTTATAAGACAAGGTAGACATGTCACTTATATTCTTTTAGAGTCTTAGAATAAATCAAAATGTTGTTCAAATAGCATATAACAAAATCATCAAGCAATTCATAAAAAATATTGTTCATCAAATATTGAAAAATGGTTGGTGCATTTGTAAGGCTAAAAAGCATGACATTATATTTAAAGTATCCATATCTTGTACAATAAGTATTCCATTTGTCTCTTCTTTTGGTGTATATTAGATTATAAGCTCTATAGAGATCTATTTTTATATAGATTTTAGCTTAATTTAATTGATTAAAGAACCTAAATATTAATGGTAAAGAAAAATAATTTTTTATTATCACTTTATTAAGGCCACAATAGTTGACGTACATCCTCAAAGATCCATCTTTTTTCTTTATAAGGAATATAGGTGCACCAACAAGAAATTTTGAATGTCAAATAATTTTTTTTATTAAATTATTATCAATATATTCCCTCAATGTTATAATCTTATTTTATAATAAGTTATAAATTGGACCAAAAGATGGTTGTGCACCATCTTGAAGATCAATAGTATATTCATATAGATGATTTTTTGTGTAAGTCCCACCAATGGATCTTAATTGGTGGATTGGTTAAAATATAGTCTTAAGTCATTTAATTATACAAATACTATGATTAGAGAGTTTTTTTTTGATTATTTAAGTATTTATTAAAATTTAGAAGTATTTCTAAATATAAAAGTCTTATTAGAAAAAAAGTTACAAAAATAGAGTCTTAATAAGTCTTGGAGGCAATTATTTTAGTTAGTTTAGTATTTTTACTTATTATTAAATATTAAGAGTTAGTTATTGAGACTAATGTCTACATTGGCCTTCTATCTATATGTATTACTCATTAAAAACCTATAAATATTATTTAATAGGTAGAAGAAGCATGAAAAAAAATCTCATATCTTTTTAATTATTTTTGTAGAAAATAGGATTTTGAGTTGATTTAAATTGATTTTATTATTATAAAAAAATTTCTAAGGTAGAATAAAATAGTCTTAAATTGATATTATTATCTTAAAAATATTATAGATATTTTTAGAATTTGTTTAGAATTTATTTAGAATTTATAAAGAATTTTTAGAACAAAATTGAAAACTTTGGTAAAAATGAGTTTTACCACCTTGGGAGCCATTATGAAGAAATAGAGTAAGATCTGAAGGTCGTACACAGTTCCCAAGCTAGTAGGGTATTATTGAACACCATGGTGAAGTCAAAAATATAAAATTATTAGATCTATTAGTATAAAATAGGAGGACTAGCAGCTAATATAGTCCTTATAGGAAGGGAGGTCTACAAGTCCCATATGGATTGTGGCACCTTGGATGTAGGTAGGAAGATAAGACTAAGGCCTTGTGACCTCTCTAGGACACTCATATACAGTACTTGTGAGCCTTGGTGAGGTTTGAATTTATGATTTTTAAAGTAAGTTATCCTTGAGATAAAAATTTTGCACTTAATTTTTTCATTATTTATCTCATATTCTTGAATTATCATAACTTATTCATAGTAACTTGGATTTATATGTTTTTTATATAATTAGAAAGATAAAAAAAATTATCTACTTAAAAATATAATTTTTACTTTTTACTTTTATTTTTTACTAGATAAAAATCTAGTAAGCAGACTAATACTAGTTTTATAGTATGCAATTACTTAATTGCAAATATTTCACTTGTTTTGTGTTGTTCTTCTCCATTATTGTTGTTTATTGCCCCTTATACTTCATACCACAATTTATAAGCAACTCTTAATTGAAGCCACCTTATAATTTGGATTGAAGAATGAATTTTATCCTCACATTTTGAAAAGGTATTTGCATTCTTTTTTTAAATAAATCTTTAAAATCTTTATATTTTTTTGAAAAGATTGTTGAAATACTTGCTGCTTTAAATATTAAAATTGTATAGATAATAAAAGAAGTATCCTTCTTGGTTGCTTTCATAAAAGCTCTAGCTCCATAAACAAAGGCTTTATGGTTTTAAATCTATGAGGTGTATGATATTTTTTATCAAATTTAATAATAATAAGTTACAATATTCTAAGGATTTTTATTTTATAAATTATCCAATCTATATGGAGATTATATCTTTTAAGCCAAGAAAATTATAAAATAATAGAATTAAATAGAGACCTAATGATATTAAATATGACTTGATTATTATGATTCTCTCATATTACTTCTAATAGATTGGTTTTATGAGTAACATCTTCAAAGGATAAAGATCAACCATCTATGATCTCTATATGAATGGCCTTAGATTTCTTAATTATAAAATTTTATAGATTTTTGAAAACTTTAAATTAATAAAGAAAGCATAAACTTTTGAATCTATTAAAGCAAGGATTTTGAATTTTTGAGCATTTAAACATATTGATATGATAAAACAATGAAAAAGATTAGATAATAATACAAGATATTTTTTGATTTATAGAGTAGAATTATCTAGATGTATAGTCTCTATTGTTATTAGACACCCTTATTTTCCTACAAAGCATTTGATGATGTGGCTACACTTCTCATTTGATACATATGTCAATGCTTTTTGTTGCAATTATTAGCCTTGTCATCAAATTTTCCATAATACAAATACAAACTTTGTTCTTTTTGATGCCTTTTTTCTTATTCAAAAAGGGATTTAAACCAAACCGTATTAATTTGCATATCTTCTACTTTCAAGTGTTTGCTAGGATTAAAAGATGTAGAAGATACCAAATAATTGGTGTAAAGTGGTAGCACAAGTATTGGACATTTTTCTTATCAATATTGAAATAGGCAGTTATCACATTTCACTGCTTGATTAATGGTTTCATTAGAAGTTTAAAGATCAAACATAGATAATAATAGATCTTTTATATTGTCTTATAATTTCTAATAAAATTGATTTATCAATGCATCTTCATTTCAGCTAATATCACATAATAATTGCCAAAATTTCAAAGCATTAATAGATACAAAACTAATGTTTTGTCAAAGGACTTGGATTTTAGTTGTAGCAAAATGTATCTTATCATATCTTCTAAAAGCTTTTGCAAATACCACCAAAAATATTTCAAAATTATGTAATATAGGAGAATTTTTTTCAAACAATGGAACAAATTAAGACAAAGCTTAATCTAAGAGCAAGGTTTCAACTACACTAGCACAAGATGCTTCAACAAAATATTGTTGAAATTAGAGTAAAGTAATAAGTTGTATTTGATTTACAAAGCCACAAAACTTTGAATGAGTTCCATCAAATTTTTTTAAATTGCTAATTCTTGGTTTTTTTGCTATTGACATTGAATTGCTGTCTCAAATATATATATATATATATATATATATATATATATATATATATCTTTTAGTAAATTAGATATTGGTGATGGATTTTCTATAATGACTTGTGATAGTGGCTAAGGTAGTTTTGCTCTTTGACCATTATATATGGTCATATAAAGTTATTCATTTTGCTTAGACAAGGTCTTGATCTTGACTCTCAATGTTTCAAGAATATTTATATTTAAATCTTATTTTGCTCCTTTAAAATCTACCATATTGAATCCTTTACTTCCTACCATAGAAATAAAACAAGAAGAAATAAATATGAAAAATCAAAAATAATATTAATTTAAAGGAAGATAACTTACAACTTCTAGAGTACTATAGTACTTCCAAGAAGAGGGATAATTTCCTTTCTATTCAAAAAGATTAAGCTTCAATATTATGCTATGTTAGTTTCAATAAATTATTAGGAATATACCACTCAAGTAGAACAAGACTCTAAAAGTTCAAAGAATTGAAATAAAAGAAGTTTATTTTATATCATAAGTAAGGAGCTACAATAAGGTATACAAATAAGACCAAAAGGCCAAAGTTGAGCTACAAGAATTGCATTGTTGAAATTGAAGATCCTCTTGGCCTTAACTCCTATACATACTACGTACAAGGAAGCTCTTTGAAGAGTTTTTTTGATGCTTGGAGGTACAATAAGCCTAAGATCTTTCTATGACCATCTAAGATCTCTTAAAACCTTTTAAGACCTTCCAAAACCTTCTTGGAACCTACTAAGACTTTTTTAAAATCATCAAGAACCTTTTAGAATTTTTTTTGGACCAAATAAAACTTTTTAGAATCTTTTAGAATTTTCTAAGTCTAAGTAGAACCTTCTAAAATCTTCTAAAAATCTTCTTCTATTATATTTCTATAACAAACACAACAATGGTTTTGAAGGACTTGTAGAGGATTTTAGATGTAAGATTTGGCAGTAATGGCATATAAATATTTTGGATCAAAGTGAAGCCTTTTGGTTGGTCAGATGTATAATCGGTCTAATTTAGATAGCCAAAACAATCTATGGTGAAAGTTGCTTTAGCTTAGAATAAAAAAGACCAAGTTGGTGATTAAGGGCATTACTTGAATACTTTAAGGAGGTGGAGGGAAGAGAGACTTGGCCATTAAATTGCAAAAATTGACCAACTTCTTTTATAAGATTGGTTGAAATAGACCAAGATTGAAGCATAGTATTGTTGAGGAATTAGAGGTGTTGGCTAGAAAGGTAATAGGAGGAGCAAAGCAATTTTGTTTGCTTTTATTTGCAATAAGCTCTATAGCCATCTGAGTTGGTAGAAATATCAAAGTTATTAAAGCCCATTGTAGGTTAGATTATTATTATAGATTTAGTCTTAGAACTACTTTGTACAATATTTCAACAGATAATCTTTTGAAATACATGATCTTTATAAGCATTCTAGGTGAAAAACCGGATTGGCCTAATAATACAATAATTAAGTGGGTTCGTAACAAATTGGTGATAATAAAGATACCAAGGACCTTTGAGGATCTATCAAACATTTTGTTAGTTTAGAAAAGTGTAATTTTTTTTGTTGTGAGGTTAAAATTGGATATATTTGGTGTGGAGAGTTGGCTTAGTGCAAAATATTTTATTTATTTTTATCACTAGATTGGATTTGTAGTTGTCTGATTTTAGATGTTTTTATTTATTTATTTATTTTGTAGCAAATTTTGTTTTGCAATCTGAAATCAAGTAGTAATTTTTTTTAATAACAGAAGTATTTTTTATATATTAAAAATATTTTTTATTCTTATTTTTAGTAATAATTATTAATTTTATATTTATTATTATAATAAGTATTTAATATGTATCTATAAAAATTAAAATTATTACTTTTAAAAAAAATTATAAATATATAAAATATAACTATCATCTATAATATAATTTATATTCTTTATTAAAGTTTTTTTTATCACTAAAGCTATTATTTAATGTTAAAATATAATACATGGTTTTCTTTTTAATAAATTAATATATGATATATATCTTAATGGCAAATTTTTTATAAAGAAAAGAATTATTTTGTCATATGAAATAGGGTATTTATTGACTAACAATTATTGCATATGAGCTTTGAAGTTGTACATGTGTTTTGTAATATATATATATATATATATATATATATATTAATATATGTAATTTATCTTTTAAGTATATAAAAAAAATATCATTAACTTTAAATAGACTTTTTAATTTTAGCTAATAGAATGTCAAATAAAATTATATATGTAGAATTATCTTATTTTTAATGCACTTATTTATAAGAATTAAAGAAAGGACATCTTTATTTTTCCAATATCTAATGCTTTCTACTCTGGTAAATAAAGCTTGTTGTCTTCTAGCAACTTCTATTACATTTGGTATTTAAAATAAGATTATTTATTTATTTATTATATTCTATAATTTTTATATTTTAATAATTAGAACTAATTTTATTTTTAGATGTTAAAATAAACACCATCAAACTGAAGAACTTGATAAATATCTATTCTTTATCATATTAGACCATATTTGAAATATTGGTAATTTTGTGCATAATTCTATGTTTTTTAGAATCATTGGTTTCATTATTAAGAATACATTAAAAATTCAACTTTGTTACTTGATATACTCTATACTTCAATATTATGCAAGAGTAATTTATACATTGTATTTATGTATTTTAAATATTACAATACATTCTAACTTTTTATAAAGTTATAAACCTCTGCAGCTGGTTCACTTTTGGAGGTCACACCCTTTTGGTACTTGTATTCCTACTTATAGCATATATTTATACTTATAACTAATGTATGTATGTATGTATGTATGTACTGATAACGCATATTCTACATCATCCTTACAAGAATGATGTGATTTCTAGCACAAGAACCACCACCTATGTCTACATAGGTTTCTCACAAGCACACAGGGAGGATTCCGTTTCAGAATCACTGTTGTGGATCTTGTCTCATGCTTGTGTCTAATGATTTACACCGTAAAAAACTTCAGTGGTACACAGACCAAGCACCGGAAGTGATGTCTGCACGGTACCAAAGGACTGGTTCCATCGTCGAAATCGCCCGGGTTCCTCATGCAGCTCGATTTTGTAACTGATCACTGTGTTGCCCATTGCTTGTGTGTTCATTTGCCTTGCGGGTTTTGCTGATGTAGCTCCCCGAGTGAAGATCCGGATTGATAATTTGTGCGAAGTCAGGTACACGTTTCAGTGATCTCCAAAAGTGAACCAGCTGCAGAGGTTTTCAGTGAATACCAAAACCCTGCAGTGGACGTTGTTCTGCTGGCTGAGTAATTCTAGGCTTGCCGTCGTTCACTGTGGTTGAAGAGAGACCAGCTTTCGATCAGGTGCTGTTTTCTCTGCGTCTGAGGAGTATCTGGAACCCACGGAGTTCGACTGGTACGTCCTGCATTTGGGTGTTCGCTACATTCAGTTAGCATCATGTGTTTTTGGCAGATGTGAAGCTTGATCAGCGAATGTTGCAAACAATAGTTGCGAGGATTTCGCAATGCGGTTTAGCTTCTCTGTGTAAGTGTGTGTGTTTTTTTTGTTTTTTTGTTTTTTTTCGATTCTGATGTGTACAGCATTCAGGTGGAATGTTGAGGGATGCAGATCTCTACGGTCATTTGAGACCTGAGAAAGAACTACTTGAGTCTAAATGATGCGTGCGCATTTGATCCACATGGAAAACAAGAAAAATTCAGTTATTGCAGGAGAATTTGTCTTACAGTGCAAATTAAATGACATGTTCTGTCTTGACAGGGCATTCCTCGACATTCTGCACAACCTGGAACACTGTAAAACCAACAAAAAACTGAAATGCAAATGGATTGAGATGAAAACGCGTTTTAGCTCGAGTGACACTGCATCGGATAATCCGTACCCACTGGGCTGAGCATCACTAGGTGCATTTAGGTCGAAGCGAGACGAGATCAGCTTTTGAAGGTACGTCCTCAGAGATTAACATTCTATGTGGTTCCAAAGAAACTTTTACACATGAGAAGCATTTACTTATCACTGCACATTTCTGCTGCATATTTTAAAACGAATTCTCACGCTAAAATACGGCCACTATTTGCACCATGCATGCAATGCTGGGAACAGCTTTGGAATAATCAGATCACGCCGCACCGCAAACCACTCCCGTAGAATCCGACTGCAGCTCGCAGCCGAAGTGCCAACCAAAAATGACTCTTGTGCAGAAATCAATGGCTGCGGCACGACACGTAGATCCATTGATCTACTGCTGCATTATACTTATCCTCTTGGGCTACATGGGTGTCGACGTCTACACCCGCAGAGTGTCGGAGTATGATCCTAGAGCTTGCCCGCCGCTCTACGCAGACGCATCAGCACTTCAACATGGAAAGCTGACAAGAAAAGGTACTCGAATGATGGACTGTGAATCAATTGAGGGCCATCTTCCCTTGCAGCCGAGCTGGTTGCTGGAGAGTGGAAGCAAAAGTGGCTCGCCTGACGCTTGGCGCTATATGAAGTGGATCGGAAAGCCGGCGAGGTGCAGAGTTAAGGGGCATTTAATCGAGGCTCTTGATGATGTGTACAACTTCCGGCGGGGGTATGCGTTGAAGTACGTCGCTGATGTCGAAGACAAGACTCACATTCTGCCGTGGTTGCTTGGAAACAGAGTCGACTTGAACTTGCCGCGGCGGCGAGTGCTGATCGACCTCGGCGGCAACAGGTTCGACACCAGTGTTACGTGGTTCAATCGAATGTACCCATGCGATTTTACCGAGGTTCATGTTTTCGAGATCGATAGGAACCTGTTCAAATTTCCCGAGGATGATGAGGAGTTCCATGGACCCTTTCAGAACTCAGCATCGATTATGGTGAGGGAAACGCCGCCAATCCCCAAGTGGATGATCGACCGCATGAAGCTGTACAACGTCTTCGTCTCGGACGGCGATGACCCAAGCACCAATGCCCTCAACATCACGCGATTCATGACGGAAACCCTGAACCTTAAAGCTGCAGATACGGTTGTCGTGAAGATGGACATTGAGGGAAGCGAGTGGTCCATTCTGAAAAGGTGGATGGCTAACCCTGAAATAGCGCGAATTGTCGATGAACTGTTTGTGGAGATTCACTACAGCCATGTCACTATGGATGCGTTCGGCTGGCAGCAGTTCAAGGATCACACGAGAGACGATGCCACACGTCTTCTTGCAGCTCTAAGGTCAAAAGGATTTTTCGTTCATGCATGGCCATAAGTGCATTGTCAGTGGCTCTACCCATTCTTTGATCTGCTCATGTGAGCCATCGTCCATCTCGATTGAGCGTCTACTAGAGTCTTCATCGACCTGCAAATTCTCTCAGGAGGTTTTGTGTAGATTAGTTGGTTGCAGCAATAGCCTATATTTTGTCTCCTGCGTCAGCCATGTTTCTTAGAAGGCTTCCTGTTCCATTTCATGAATTGTTCATTTCAAAATTCGGCATAATAATTCCAGTAAGTTGATTAATTCTCGGTGCATATTCTTATTGGTCAATCAGTTGAATTAAGCAATGTGCATTCCTTGGGTATCGTGGACAAGCTCATATCACTTGCAATCTTATCCAGGTCTGATCGAATGCATCAACCAAGTAGGACCACACCTCAATCTCATGCAATGATAGATCCAGCACAAAGGTCTCTGAAATAGCCTATTTCAGACACACCTGTCTCCTCATATTTGTGTAGCCAGTCTGAAATAGCTATTGCACGTTGATGTTACCTGCAATTCGAAAATTTCGTTCCCCAGTCAGGAGTCGCGCAACTCAAGCACTATGTTAGAAACAAAAACGTCAGAGCAAAAAATTGCCACCCCTATGTTGTGAATCAAATCAGTTGCTATCCAGCATCGCCAGAATGTTAATTACACAGCCTTAGGACTTCGCAGTACTCTTCTCACGCCCAGTTATTGAGAAGCCCGCACGCCGATTGCTGCAACCAAATTTCGAATTGCTTAGTTGAACTAATGTAAAGGATACTCCTGCAAGTACATTGGACTCTAGCAACATGACCTCTTCAGCGAAAATCCTAGCAGTTGTATTCTCCAGAGTGCTTGAGGTCGGTTCTCCTCAACATTTCTCACTTGTCGGTGAAGGAAATTGTCTGTAGGTCTTGGGATGATACAAACGGTGCAGTTATCTGCTCTTACAAGCAGAAAAGCTACAAAGATGGACCCTGCACATTGACTTTCCAACTAGCCAACATCTGAGAGCTCCGGTCATCAATTTCACCAACCTTGCGAACGCAGTCCACAACGCAGAGCAACAGAGACGCATCGTCCAATGCGCTCCCACATCAGGGAAGCAGTCACCTAGCTGGCACCTGTCGCCGAATGGCTCCCCAGAGAGCAGTATCTCGACGAAAGACTAGCCTGGCCTACGAATCCTATGCCTGAAGCTGCAGCGGTTGGGATGCAGACGGTCAGCTGAGAGACTACACGGCAACAGCAAACACGGAAGCACTTGGGGCCACACCTGGGGCTCCAGGGTGTGATCTTCCAGCTGCAATCATCGACCCAGCTTGCGATGCTGGCGTCTGCTTCGCATTGGATGCTTCATCTTCTGTTTCGGCAACTCTTCAGCAGTGCCCTTTACTTGTTTAGCTGCCACTTGCTTCTAACAAACTGGCTTTTAACCTTTTTTTGACGCTGTCCTTCAATCACTAGACACACTCACGCACTCACGCATATCAACACACACACATGTATATATATGTGTGTGTACATAGAAAACTGGGGTCTGGTCAACGGCAGCTTTTGTCTAGTTTGACTCTTGAACTACAGGTCAACGGGCAGTGGCAACACGTCAACTTGCATGCTGTAGAAACCTGTCGGTATTAAGATCAAACAACATCATGTTAACATAATCAAATTAGCACGGCAGCCAGGCGGAGCTCCGAGGATGGCGGTGAGAAGGCAGCGTCGCTTGTGACCCTCAGTTGTAGCAGGAGTTATAACTTGACTCCTACAAGTACATTTGAATCTTTAGTTTTTTCAATTTGCCAAAGATACAAATGGCCTCTTTCATAAATAAATAAATAAATTGCAAGGGTTGTTCTTATTTCAAATTGGATTGTAAGTCAGGAAGGAAAAAAAAAAAAAAAAAAAAAAAAAAAAACCATTGATTTGGTTGCATTATTGTACTACTGCAAATTTCATACATTTAAGCTTAGAAACTAAAATTTAATTCCAAGGTAATATAAAATTTTGAATTATTAGAAGAGATGGGAGATATCAAAATTACAACTTGGATAATTTTAAAAGACTTCTAAACAAATTCTTAAAAGTAGCCTTATAGGTGGAAGCTATTTTAGGATAAATTTTAGATAAAAGTCAAGACAATAATAATTTTTATGGAACTTAAATTTTTTTTGATTTTGAACTCTAAGATGGGGTAGGATTTCAAAGTTATTGCAAAAAATCTAATAACTATAAAAAAAGGAGAACATTTAACCAATTTGGTATTGTTTTAGTTTAGAAATAAATAATAGAATAAAAAAACTATTAAATGTTGAGTAGATTCAAGGAAAGTTTTTTAATTCTTGATAAATTTTTGATGGTTGCTAGCCTAACAATAGCCAACTTGGACAATGACATCATCAAAGTCAAGTAATCAAACAAAGATGTGGAACCACAATAAAAGAGTAACCTACTAAAAGATGAGAGCTTTATTATAATATAATATTAAAAGTCAACAAAAAAAAATTCAAAAACCTAACAAATCTATAACAACTTGTCATAATTTGAGCTTCTATTTAAGGCTATTAAAACTAATGATTTATTTTAATACTAATAAAGAATTAATCACTAAATAAAATACTTTTAAAAGTGATGTCGAAGAAACAAATCTCAATAGAATATGTTATATTAGAATAAAATTTGATAATTTTCTAATGATCTTAGAAACAAATATAATTATAAAACTAAAATTTCTAAAAGTAGTATCAAATAAGATTATAGTTAGAATATTGTAGCATATGAAATTATTTGGGTGATTGCTTAAACATTATGATAAGATCATCTTAGCATCATTTTATAATAAGTATCAAAGATTTGGATTATAATGACAAAAAATTATAATGTTATCTTCATATATAAAAGGTGTTTAATTATATAAATAAATAAATAAATAATTAAGTATATACTTGTATAAAAAAATAGAATAAAATAAAAATAAAAATATACAATATAATATAATATAACAAAATAAACTACAACAAATTCAAAAAGTAATATACAACTAGAATAAGACATCAATAACATATGTAATATAAAATGGCTATAATACCAAGTTTTTAGCATAAAACAACATATTGATATTACTTGGTCTTAGGCTATAGAAGTAATAGTGGCTACTTAGAACAATAGATTCAAATAGCCAATGTATAAAAAAATATAACTAGACTTTTTAAAATCTTGTAAAAATTAGCCAATAAAAAAGTGAAAAATCCACAAATATTAAATTTCTAAAGAAAATTTAACTAAGCTCTTTATTATCTTAGAGAGACTTTTATCAAGCAATGATTAAAAGGGTTTGAATATAGACAAGCAACATTATCCAAGAAGATATGTTAAATCTAAAAAGTTCATATGGCTTTGAGACCAATATTATAGATTGGCCTAGAGCAATACAAAGCTTCTTTAACAACTTAAAAGAAGTAATAACCATCATTACCTTTGTTAGTCATGTCTTACATTGGTATCTAAAAAATGTCTTACTATTGGTATCTAGTCATTACAAAAGAATGCTAGTATATGCTTTAACATAGAATTTGGCTTTAAAAAAATATAAAGTTAATAGAAGAAGTGCTTATAGAAAGATCTATATGTATATGATAATAAAATAAATGATGTTCTTTTTTGATAATCTTCATTTAAATAATATTTTATTTCTTATTTAAATAAATAAAAAATTATACTATAACTATGCAAATATTAGGATTTGGACTCGGTTGATGCTCCCTTCTAAATATTCTTTTCAATTAATCCATATTTATATCTCCAATATCTAATCCAGTACAAGAACCATGAAAATAGTCTTAATTCATAATGTTCCATTATATTGACAAAATATTATATAAAAAACAAAGCTCCTTTCATTTGGCTTTAAAGATGACGATGTAACTACCTTGCGGTTATAACTGATGTAACTAACTTGTGTAAGATGACATAACTACCTTGTATTTATAACCGCTCTTCTCAACCTTCGGAAATACCATAAGTCTATGGCTTCTTCTCCAAATATGCATCATTTAGTCTAGCTATTACAACTAGATCGTAACATTATTCCCTTTGTAGTGTCCAATGGTCCAATTGCATGAAGTTGGCCTTGCCACAATGGGATGGAGCAGAAGAAATTCTCTAACAATATCATGAGCGTGCTATAAATTTACCACTGATTCCCAAGAGTTTTATGCAGGTTCATATCCTTCCCACGAAACCAAATATTAGAACTTCTTCTCGTGTCTATTGAATGTGGAATCCAAAACATCATGAACCTCTCATTTGATATTGTCTATTGGAATTATAATCGATGGTGTATCAAGGACATGAACAAGAAAAAGATGCATAATTTAATGAAAATTATATCAAAGAAAAATTACAAAATAGGAATAAGAAAGTATATATATTCAAAGAGAAACTGGAAGGGCTATTGCTAAAGACTAGAAACATGAAGACTATTGAAATTATACTAAAACCAGGAAAGAAATTGACAAGAGTGAAGAAGGCTTCACTCTTGTCTTTATTTATACTATCTATCTAAGAGCTACGTGGCGGTATTCTATAGGACCTCTTACACATGTCTAATTTGTAAGACACGTGTCAAACTTGCACGACAAGTTTTTCACATGTGCGCCACGTGTTTGGCTTGTTTTGCAAGCTATTAACATATGCGAGACATGGCTAGCTTGTTCCACAAGCTATCAACATGTGTGACACATGGCTAGCTTGTTCCACAAGCTACTAACATGTGTGACACATGGCTAGCTTGTTCCACAAGCTACTAACATGTGTGACACATGGCTAGCTTGTTGATTAAGTTTCTAACCTATCAATCACCTATAGACTGATGTATAAAGGTGATTCCGCGTCTATCAAGCTTCTAGAAAGCTTCTCTATCCGATATTATCAAATCAACTTATTTTATCTACTTCTATTGATCTATATTAATTAGATAATTATTGGAGTAAATCTTATGTCCGTGACATTATCCCCCCTTCTAGCGACAAGTTCTACAAGGAGTGATGATTATATGTTGAAGAAGTCTAGGATATGTCAAATTGTGCTTGGCACATATTTTGATCTTTGTTCCCTTTGAAGGTAGTTGATAGGTTCTTTCAGCCATTGATAATGTCTCATACCAAGGCGAGAGGATCACCTTGTTATTTGATCATTGTTGAGGCCTTCATAAGTCCCTTCAAAGAAAACATTTGGAACACCATCAGGAGTAGTTTCTACCTCTAAAAGTATCACCAAATATCGGGAGTCTCTTCCAAGTTCGTGATACCAAACACATTGTATTTCGCCATCAATCCAAAGAAAGACATGTCGTTGTTGAGGGTCTTCATCTCTATTCCAAAGTCTTGAAGGTTGTGATAGTCATAATATCTTATCTGGTAAATCAACAAATGATGGCTCTTAAGCTGAATTCATTGGTTGTTGATCTTCCATCTCTTTAGCATGAACAAATCCAAGAAAATAACAAACAATTATACAAAGTAGGATGAAACCTCTATAGAACCTGCTTTGTTTTATAGCAAAGATTTTTTTGATTCTTTATCTTGGTTTTGACGGATGTCGTCGATAAAATGCATTGACTTTTATTGATGCATTTCTTAGATTCTTAGATGGCTTCTACGTATATTCACTAATATTGTATCCGCGCAAATACATAAGATATTCCAGTCAATTTTGGCGCCGCCTTGAATCTAAAATCTCTTCAACTTCAAATTCTTTATTGTTGTCTACTTTTATATGAGGCGGTGGTATTTGTCTTCTTCCTTATATATACACTACTTGTATGGCTCAAATAGTGATATGTAGAATACAAGATGGATCTTTATGGACTTTGGTAGATATAATTGATATGCAACTAGATTGATTTGTTTAGAAATAGAAAAAGGTCCAAGCCTACAATAGTCCAATTTATCACAAGGACGAGTAGTCTTGATATTGTGACGAAGTAAGCATATCTTGTCTCCCACGTTGAATTGTGGTTGTTCCTTGCAATATGCATCTACATTTATTTTTTGTCATTCTTGAGCTTCTTTTAATTGTACCTTCATTATTACATGTAGCTCTAACAAACGATTTGCCAAATCTTCTGCCACTAGATTATCTACTTTTAAAAAATCAAAAGCATCAAGCTATGGGTGGTAACCATAATTGGCAAAGAAAGGTATTTGTTGCATAGAAGAATGTATCATATTATTATAAGCAAATTCTACCAATGGCAAAAAAGCTATCTAATTATCTTATTGATAATTGATGGTACATCTTAAGTACTACTCCAAGACTTGGTTTATGTGCTCTATTTGTCCGTCAGTTTGACAATGAAAAGCTAAAGATAGTTTTATATCCACTTTTAAGATCTTGAGATGGATTTTCCAAAATCTTGATACAAATTGAGTTCTCCTATTTGATATAATATCCTTAGATAATCCATGATAGCGATAGATATTATCAATGAAAAGCTTAGCTATTACTTCACCTATGATAGACTTTGTGCATAGTATAAAATATCCCATCTTGGTGAATCGATCTACTATCACAAATATAAAGTCATAAGATCTTAAGCTTGGAAGATCTGTGATAAAATCCATAGAAACAAAAGACCATGGTTGTTCTGAAATAGGTAATGGTTGAAGAAGTCCAAAAGATCGATGACGAGGAGTTTTTGATCTTGAGCAGATATCACATGATTGTACAAAATCTTTGACTACCTTCTACATTTGAGGCCACAAAAAATCTCTTGATATAAGTTCCAAAGTCTTGTTGTATCTAAAATATCCTGCCGTTGGAAAATCATGACGTGCTTGAAGAACACGTAAACGTTGTCGTGTTGTGGTTCGGCTACTATGTGAAAAAAATTGTACATGTATATTTAATGTACAATTTACTACTTAGCTAAATGAAAGTCATATCAGTGGATTTTATTGATTATAGAATGTAATTGGATTGCTAGTTTAGAAAGGATCTGTTAAAAGGATTATTATTAAGGTTTATACAACCTTATTTTCTTTTTAGTAGTGACTTTTGAAATTAATTTTATATTGATAGTAACTTGTGTATATCTTAAGTCACCTTTGTTAGACATTGGTGATCCTTAAGATCTTATTTACTTCTTTTATTTGGTGCTTAAAGCACCAAGTATGTAAATCTTATAAGAAGAAGGGTTAGAAAAGGGTTTTTAGTGTAAAAAGGGTAGTTTGGCCATCCATGTGGATGAATAGAGGTGGATGATAGAAATCTCTATTCTAATTGGCCAAAAATCATGCCCAATGGGCTTCAAGGAGGCTGCCCGAGGGTATATTAGGAGTTAGGGTTTTTTTTTCGAGGGGAGTTGAACATCAGAGGCTTGGGTCATCAGGTTTAGGTTTTTGGGTATGGTTTAGGTGCAAATCTTGCATGATTTGGACTTTTAATGAAGAAGTTATAGGCGCTCAAAGTTAGGGTGTTGATTCTGGATCTACTGTCACTCTTTTGGATATATCTCGCGCATACAGAGAGCAATCAAAGATCGACGACTGAGGTTAGAAAGCGCACTTTCTTGGCTACATTTTACATGTATATCTTGATAAAATCCAAGCTAGAATCAAGGAGATATTGCGAGTTGAAGTCAGTGCTTGTAAGCTAAAGGCAGTAAGTGACTCTGCTTAACTAGCGGTTACATTTTGAGCTATATCTTAGTCAATTGGATAGATTTTTGGCTCAAAATTTTCAGGAGTATATATGTTTATGTCAAAAGACTATGTGCAAAATTTTTGTGGCATTAAGATTTTGGGTTTGTGAGATATAGAGAAAATAGTGCTCAGGTGTCTCTGAGCTAGGGTTTTAAGCACCTGCTAGGGGTTTTGAGATATCGAACGATCGGAAGTATATTTGCAGTTGAATTTTTTTTTGATAAAGCTTAAAGGTGAATTCTACCTTGCCTAAAAGTTTGAAGAAAACTGAATGGCTAGATCAGAAGATATGATTTTCTAAAGTTCGGGAAGAAAAACATCCTTTGCGGGAAAATATATTTTTAAGGGTTTTTGTTGCAAATTTGGACTTTTGTGCATACTAAAGGTGTTTTTGGGAGCCAAGACTTTATGGAGGTGTAAAAGGTGGATGTATAGAGCCATGATATGTTTTTGGTGTATAGATGAGTCTTTAAAAGGTTTTTAAGGATTTTCTACATATCATAGAGAAAACTTATGTACAAACCTACTTAAAAATAAGAGGTTTTAATCATACAAAACCTTTTTCTTATATTATCGTGTGTATTTGTCCTTCTTATTAAGGACAAATAACTCATTAGAGTTTAGCCAATAAATATTAAATAAAATTCTCTACAGCTAGGTACCTGGTGTATTCTTAGATAGAAGTTCACGCCACGCGACAACGTGCTTCTCCTTCTGGAACATATAGGCATCCTTTGAAATATAGTAGGTTATTATTGAACTCGAATTAAGAAGATTCATAAGACTTGCAAGAATTATTCTTGATATCATGAACAAGAAGATCTTAGGACATACTTGACTGAATTTGTTTGAGAAAAGTTGAATCAATAATCAATATTGATTTCATTGCTCGAAGGATGAAATTGCTCCGATTTCAAGAGGACCGTTCTTTGTTGCTCAAAAGCTGCATCTTCTTCTTTTGGTACAAAATAAGAATGTCTAGAAAGAGCATCAGAAAAACCTTGTTGTTTTTCTGGCCAATAAGTGATAATGAACTCGAATCTTGACAAAGACATACTCGAACGAGCTTGACGATGATTCAATATACATGCCAATATGAAATATTCGAGGTTCTTGTGATCCGTATATACAATGATTAGACTGGAAGTACCTTCTAGATAATGATGCCATTCTTGAAAAGAATCTACGATTGCAAGAAGTTCTTTATTGTGGATCTCATAATTGATCTTGATTGCTGAGAATTTTCTTGAATGAAAAGTTACTGGATGGAATTTGTTATATGTTCCCATTTGTGACAAAACTACATCCAAGGTAAAGACTGATGCATCTGTTTTCATAAAAAATGCCTTGAAAAAGTCAACATGATATAAGATTGGTACAGAAACAAACGATGTCTTCACAGCTTCAAATGTTGCTTCTGCTTTTTGATTCCATTGGAGTTTGTCTTTAGAGGTCAAATGTGTAAGTGGAGCTGTAATTCGAGAGAAGTCTTTGATGAAGATCCGATAATAATTGGCAAATCCCAAAAAATATTGGACATCTCTTATTGTCTTTGGAATCTTCCAATTCATGATTGTCTAGACTTTCTTAGAATCCATCATAAGACCATTATTTGAAATAATATATCCTAAGAAATCAACTTGAGTAGTGTGAAATACACACTTTTTTATCTTGGCATATAATCCCGTATCTCTAAGTTTTTATAATACTTGACAAACATATACTTCATATTATTCTACGTTTTTAGAATAGATCAAAATATCGTCTAGATAACAAACAACAAAATTATCTAGGAACTCACAAAAAACATCATTCATGAGATGTTGAAAAGCAGCTAGTGCATTTGTAAGTTCAAAAGGCATGACATTATATTCAAAATATCTATACATGATTCAAAATACAATTTTCCATTCATCTCCTTCTTTGATGTGTACTAGATTATATGCTCCTCTTAGATCTATTTTTGTATAGATCTTACTTTGATTCAACTAGTCAAAGAGTCCTGATATCAAAGATAATGGATATCTGTTGTTGATTGTGGTCTTATTGAGTCCTTGATAGTCAATACATATTCGCAATGATCCATCTTTTTTCTTTACAAATAGAATTGGAGCTCTTGCTACAGATTTAGAATGGTGTATGAAATTCTTTGTCAAATTCTTGTCAATATATGCCTTAAATTCAGCCAACTCATTTTGTAATAAACTGTAGATTGGTCCAAATGGTGGCTGAGTTCCTTCCTTAAGGTTGATTGAACAATCATATGGACAATGCTTTGAAAGAATATCTCCATTCTTTTTCTCAAAAACGTCTTGATAATCTTGATACTGATTTGAAATGCTACTTGAAGTCTTTCCATCGTTGAAAATAGGTGTAGCATAAATAATAAAAGATAATCTTTCTTTTGCAGCATGCAAGAAAGCTCTTGCACTTACATAGGTTTAATTCTATTAGACTTATGATTTCTTACTTGATTAATTATATTGTTAGCTATACTTTTAGAAAAGTTAAGAATACAAAAAATCCAATCTATTTAAGGGTTATATTTTTCTAACCATGATAGACCTAGAATGACTGAAATAGAGAGAGATCTAATTATGTTGAAAATTATACAACTATTATGGCCATTTATTACTACATCCAGAGGAAGTGTTTCATGAATAACATCTCTAGAAGATAAAAGACGACCATCTATGACTTCTACATGTACGGGTTTAGATTTTTGTACTAACTGTATTCTATTGCTTTTAACAAATTCTTCATCTAAAAAGCAAGTTGAGGCTTCCGAATCTATTAAGGCAAAACCTTTGTAATTATTAGGTCCTAAAGACACATTTATTATAAAACAAGAAGATGGTTGTGAGGAGAGGATAGGACCTTCATTACAAATTATACAAGATCTCAGCCGCATGGTCCTTATTGTGGTTGGACAAACTCATTTTCCAACATATTATCTTCTTTGACAGTTGTACTCCTCATCTTATGGTTGCATTGTTTCTTTGGATAATTTTGAACAGAGTGTTTAGGTTCTCGACAATACAAGCATAATCCTTCTTGATGACGTTGAGTCTTTTTTTGTTCAATAAGCGGCTTGAAACGTATAGCATCAATTTGCATGTCCTTGATTTTTGAAGGTACATATTGAGAAGACATTGGTGCTGCCACTGAATTATAATAACGTTGAGGTTCCCTTGTACAACTTTCAGATCAAAATTCAAAAAACCGATTATCACACTTCATTGTAAAATCAATTGCTTGATTCAATGTTTGAGGATTGAGTAAATTCAACATCAATTTCTTCACTTCATATTGTTATCCGTGGAAAAAATGAGTGATAAGTGTAGCATTGTCCCACTTGATATTGATTTCTAGTTATCAAAATTGTCAAGTATATAATATCATTGATTGATTGTCTTGTTGTAAGATACAAATCTTGTTAGTTGCAACATGAGTTGCATCATGTTCTCCATACATAGATCAAAATTCTGCTAAGAAAGCTTCTAAATTATCCAATATTAAATCACGTCATTTAAGAAAAGATGAAAATCAAGATAAGGCAAAACCCAAAAGTAGTGTACCAATAAATCTAACTTGCAAGCTTGGAGTTGAAAAACTTTACGGTTGCAATTCAATCACCACTTGAACTTGGTTGATGAATCCTCAAAACTTGGATCTTGTGCCATCAAACTTCTCAAGTAGACCAATTTTTGGTTCTTTGATGCTTGGATGATGTTCCAATGGAGGAGGAATTATATGACTTGGTGTAGATATTGAAGCAACTCCAACCATATCTATATCTTCATTGTTTAGTAACCTTGTTGCTCCTTATGGAGGTACAGTGAGTTGATGCATTGCAAGCATTAATTCTCTCATTTGTTCTTGCATTTGTGCCATTGCACTCTTCATTTCAACAAACTCTGCCATGATAACACTTCAAAAAAATATCTAACACCACTCGAGATAAGTAGAATGGAAAACAAAAAAAATACTAAGAATAATATTAATTTAGAAGAGGATAATCTGTACTTCTAATATGTTTGTGTCTTATTAAGAGAAAGGGATAATCCACTCTTAATCAAGACAAGACAAAGCTCTGATATTATAAGTGTACTCTTGTTAATCTATCAAGGACATGAACAAAAAAAAAAAAAAAAAAAAAAAAAAAAAAATCTAATAAAAATCTAATAAAAAAAAAATCATAAAATAAAAAAAAAAAAAAATGCATATTCAAAGAAAAATTAGAATGGCTATTGTCAAAGACTAGAAACATGAAGACTCTTGAAACTAGATTAGAATCAGAAAAGGAGTTGACAAGAGTGAAGAAGGTTTCACTCTTGTCTCTATTTATACTATCTATCTAAGAGCTACGTGGCGATATTCTATAGGACCTCGTACACATATCTAATTTGCAAGACACGTGTCAAACTTGTATGATAAGTTTTCCACATGTGCGCCATGTATTTGGCTTATTCCACAAGCTACCAACATATACGACACATGGCTAGCTTATTCCACAAGCTACCAATATGTGCGCCATGTGGCTAGCTTGTTGACCAAGTTTCTAACCTACCAATCACCTATAGATATGTATAAAGATGAATCCACGTCTATCAAGCTTCTAGGAAGCTTTTCTATCCAATATTATCAAATCAACTTATTTTACCTACTTCTATTGATCTATATTAATTAGATAATTATTGGAATAAATCTTATATTTATGACATGGTGGTACTTATTGTCAGTGATCTGGAATCATATCTTCTTAATATTTCTCACAAAGTGATACATGAAAAATTTCATAAATGTGTAGTATTTTTGGAAGCTTCAATCGATATACCAAATCTGATATTTTAGCTCTGATAAAAAATGGACCCAAAAATTTTGAAGCCAATTTTTTGGATGGAGTTGTGGTAGCTATATTTGCATGCCAAAGAAGTATTTTGTCTCTGACATGAAAATTTGGTTGTAGTTGATAGCCTCGATTGTAATTCTGCTTGGCTTGTTTGTCGACAATTTTAATCATGGTCTTGATTTTTTCATGTACGTCCTATAGGTGTCAAACCCTCTCTTCCATTGTCGGGACAATCAAAGTAGTAGGAATCATAAATGATATTAAAAGGTGATAGCCATAGATAGTATAGAATGGAGAAAATCTTGTGGCCAAGTAAAGTACATTATTATAAACAAATTTAGCTATAGGAAGTAGATCTAACCAATCATCTTACTGCTTGGTAGTGAACATTTGTAAAATTTGTTCCAACACCTGATTAACTCGTTTTATCTATCTATCTGACTATGGATGGAACACCATAGTTGGAGAGGGTTGAATACGGAGGAGCTCACACAAGTATTTCATAAATTTGGAGATAAAAACTAAACCACAATCAGATATAAGTTCTTCAGGTGTTTCATGATGTTTCCAAACATAATGGAGATATAATGTGGTTGTTTCATTAGAGTCGATTATTTTATTCATGGGAATGAAGTGTGCTAACTTTGTATTCTTATCAACGACTACCATAATTGAATTGAAGGCCCTGCTATTTGATAATTTTACAATAAAATCAATTGATATTCATTTCCAAGGTATATCAATTGCTGAAATTGGTTGCAAAGAGCCATATTAGGCATGACTTGTGAGCTTAGAATATTGACATAAGTTACATCCATCAATGTAGCAGTGTACATATGAGCCTAGGATCTGCCAATAAAAATTCCTTGTAATGAGATCAAGAGTTTTTATCCACCATAAATAGCATATAGTTAAAATGTCATGTCAAGATCTCAATATTTATTGGCGCAATTTTTTGTTGTGTGGTATGAATATTGTATTGTGGAAATAAATGATTCTATTACTGAAACAATAAGTCTAAAATTGTTGATGTATATTTGTTGGAGTTCGATTAAAATTATTTATAAAAAATACCAATATTGGCTCAAGCATTGCATCTTCAAAGGTGGCCAATTTAATTTGTTTAATAATTCTTGCATCATTTTAGACCGGTTTGCATGATTCTAATATTGCTAATCTCAATAATGGTTTTAAAATATTTGCATAGTCCACGGCCATTTCTATCTACCTGGATAGCATATTTGCTTGTCTATTTAGCGATCCTAAGTAATATTGAATGATGAAATTGAATCTTGAAAGTAGCTTAGACCACTGATGTCATATAATATGAACTTCTATCTGGGAATACATTGAATATCTGGCTATAGAGAATTTATTCGAAACTTAATGACAAGAATCTAATAAGTGATTTGTCCTTAATAAAAAGAATAAATAATATAATGATATTATAAAAGATTATTTTTTATTAATAAATCCTTTTGTATTTAAATAGGTTTATACAAAAAGGCTCAAATTGCCACAAAATCTTTCAAAATCTTATTCACTTGCAATGACTTATTTCTTTCTAAACTTTAAAGTTCAATAATTCTTGATCCAACTATTCAATTTCTATAAAAAAAATTCAAAAAATAGATGATTTTTTTAAATTTTATTAAAAAAAAATCAATTACAAATTTTCTTTCAATTATCCAATATCTTAAAAATCCTAGCAAGTGCTTAAAACCCTAGTCAAAGACACCTGAGTACTATTTTTCTCATATTTCATAAATCCAAAATTCTAATGCTATAAAAATTTTGCACATAGTCTTGTGATGTAAACATATACACTTCTAAAAATTTTGAGCCAAAAGTCTATCAAATTGCTTAAGATATAGCTCAAAACATAACCACTAGTTAAGTAGGGTTACTTATTGCCTTTAGCTTATAAGCATTGACTTCAACTCTAAATATCTCCTTCATCCTAACTTAGATTTCATTAAGCCATGTATAAAAAATATAGCCAAGAAAGTGCTCTTTCAAATCTTAATTGCCAATCTTCTATTGCTCTTTGCGTGCGCAAGTTATGCCTAAAAGAGTGACAATAGGTACAATTTAGATACCTTAACTTTGAGAGATTATATCTCTTTCATAAAAAGTCCAAATCATCCAAAAAAAAATATTAAAATCATATTCAAATAACCAAACTTACTCATCTTAGCCTCTGATGTTCAACTCTTTTCAAAAAATAAACCCTAATTCCTAATAAATCCTAATCTCTAATAAATCATAATCCCTAATAAATCCTAATATCTAATAAATCCTCAAGCAACCTCCTTGAAGTCCATTGAGTATGATTTTTGGCCAATAGGAATAGAAGCTTCTATCATCCATCTCCATTCATTCACATGGATGGCCTAACTACCCCCTTTCACACTAAAAATCCCTTTCTAATTTTTTTTCTTATAAGATTTATATAATATGTGTTCTAAATATCAAATAAAAGAAGCAAACAAGATCTTAAGGATCACCAATGTCTAACAAAGGTGACTTAAGATATATAAAAGTTATTATCAATATAAAATCAATTTCAAAAATCACTACAAAAAAAAAAATAAAGTTGTATAAATCTCAACAATAATCTTTTTAAATAGATTCTTTCTAAATTAACAATCTAATTATATCTTATAACTAATAAAATCCATTATTATGGCTTTTATTTAACTATATAATAAATTATACATTAAATATATATGTATAATTTTTTCACATGGTAGCCAAATCACAACACGACACTGGTCCTAACATCGGTTAAGTTTTTTGGTGGTTAAAAATTGTTCAAGGTTATTGTAATCAAAAATTATCTTGACTTGGTGTGGCAATCCTTCAAGATAAATATGCCAGTCTTGGAAAGCTAAAAAAATATCTAATAATTTCTTATCATAAATATCATAATTCTATTGTGCTAGTGATATTTTCAAAGTTTGATAAGCACAAGGATAGAAATGCCCATCGTGTCCATGTTGTGATAGAATATTGCCTGTTGCAGTATCTGAGGCATTGATTTCAACCATAAACAGCCACTCAAAATTAGGATGAATTAATAATGGTACTTGAAGGAACCAAGATTAAAGTTCTTCAAAAGTCTCTTGTACTGGAGGGATCCATTTGAATCATTAATCTTTCCGGATTAATGCCATAAGTGGTACTATTATTTTTTAATAATTTTGAATAAATTGGTGGTAAAAATTTACAAATCCTAAGAATACTTGGACTTCTTTAAATATCTTTGGAATGGACCATTTTTGAATAGCCTGAACTTTATCTTGGCACATTTTCAATCTTTTCTCTAAAAAAATCATTCCTAAAAATTCCATGGAACTCCAATGAAATTCATACTTGGATGCTTTGACATAAAAATCATGCTTTTGTAGCCATTGGAGAACTTTTTGTACCAGTAAATGATGTTCTTCTAAATTATCCAAAAAGATGAATATATCATTTGGATAGATTATTACAGAAATATCCAAAAGATCATTGAAAATACTCTACATGTAAGCTTGGAACTGGGCCGGCACATTTATTAATCCAAATGGCATCACCAAATATTCAAAGAGGCTATAATAAGTCTTAAAAGCCATTTTAAATTCATGATCGGGGGCCATTTGCACCCAATGGTAAGCCTATCTCATATCTAATTTGATGAAGATTTTAGCATGTGCCAATCAATCAATAAGCTCGGGAATCAAGGATAATAGATACTAATTTTTTATAGTAACCTGGTTCAAATTTTGGTAATTTATTCAAATTCGGATTGATCTATCTTTCTTCTTAGCAAATACAATTAGAGCCAATATAAGAGATTTAAACTACTTATTTTAATCTTTTATTAAATTTTCTTTGAGATATTGTTGAAGCTCCTCCAATTCTAATAGAGATATAGGTCGCAAATCAATATTTCAAGGTTCTTGTCCATCTTTAAATTTGACTTTCATATCTGATACTTTGTAGTCCGATAACTCATTTGATGCTTCCTCATTGAAAGTCCCACACAGATCTTCATATTCTACTGGAATCTGTTCTTTCATTATTTCTTTGATTACTTCTGACATGTCCATTACATACACTTTGGCTCCCCTCTGGATAAGCAAAAAGCTGCCATCGATATCATCACATATTTTGGTGCAGTCAAGGCAATGTGTTTTAGTCTTTCCTAAGACTTATTTGGTACTGCTAATTGTAATCCTTTCTCAAATATTGGACCTTCATAGCTCCCATGTTGCAATTCGCTATTGCATCCCTGATTTTTAACAACTGTGATAAAAAAACTTTGTAGCAATATGCCGATTCAAACCATACCTCCTTTCGGGACCACCAAATAGTTGGATCATGGCATATAAGCCATGGTGCACCTAAAATATAGGAATAGTACCCCACATTTGTGATATCAGCCACCAATAATTTTTTGTGATCTTCCACTCCAAATTCGACCATGGATTCATAGGTGATAAGTTCCAAATTAATCATTTGGCCATCAATAACTCAAACCTCCCTCGGAGTCACCTCTGGTTTTATCTCTATCATACATTCATGAACAAAATTTAGATGTATAAACACCCTAATAACCTCAGAGTCAACGAGGGTAATAACCACCAAAGAATTAATCTAGGTATTCAATGTCAGATGTGCCTCCAAGTCAGTGGTGGCATTGTCGTATGTCGTGAAATCTTGCTCAAGAATGCTCCAGGCACCTGACTATAGAAGATAAAAAGAAATAAAAATAACTAGTCTTAACCTCTCTAATAAATCTCTAAATAATCCTTAATCAAATCTTAATTAAATTCTAATCAACCCTGGTCAATCCTAGTCAAATCCTAATAAATCCTAAAATAAATTCTAATTAATCTTAGTCAATCCTGATCAAATCTTAACAAATCTTTAAATAAATTTTAACTAATCCTAGAACAAATCCTAATTAAATCCTAGTCAATCTTGATCGAATTCTAAAAAATTATAAAATAAACCCTAACTAATCTTAATCAATCCTAGTCAAATCCTAAAAAATTCTAAATCAAACTCTAATTAATTCTAGAATAAATCCTAACTAAATATTAATTAATTTTGATCAAATCCTAATAAATCCTAAAATAAATCCTAACTAATCTTAATCAACCATGATCAAATCCTAATAAATCTTAAAACAAACCCTAGCTAAGCCTTGGTCAAATCCTAATTAAATCCTAATCAACCATGATTAAATTTTAATAAATCCTAAAATAAATCCTAATTAATCTTAATCAATCCAGATCAAATGCTAATAAATCCTAAAATAAGTCCTAACTAATTCTAAAATAAACCTTAATTAAATCCTAATCAATCCTAATCAAATCCTAACAAATCCTAAAATAAATCCTAAACTAACTTATTTCAACCTTAGGGCAGTTTAGAATTTTAATATCTATTGATTTAATCATTGATCTTGCTTAAAAATTTGCACACCTCTTAAAAACTAAATTTGCAACAAGTATATAAAATTTAAAGAGGATCAAACTTACCAATAAGAAATTCAATCCAAAAATTCAATCAAGTATTGGCCGGCCTCCTTCTCCAACCTTAATGTTGATAGTCCAATGTCAATATCTCATTCTTATACTATTTAGTTGCTTCCAAATTTCACATAAATATAGGAAATTAAGTCTTCTATACACATATATAATTTTTACTCCAATCCAAGTAGCAGATTATTAGAAATCTCAGAAAACCTTAACAACCCTTAATTCCCAATTTCTGAAACTCCAACCCACATAAACTTCAATAATCTTTGATCAAATTGTTGGATCAATCCTAAATTTACAACACCTTACAAGCACAATTGTATGCACCAATCCACAAAATCTCACTTGTAGATCTATAATCAATCTCACAAAATACTCAAAAATATAAATCCTAATATATTTCACAAAAATCAGAGTCACCAAAATCAACCCAGACTTTGCCAAGCCCTTACAAAGTTGTTACAAACTCACATCACTCTCAATCAATGCTCAAAGAAAGATTCTCTAATTTACTCTCTAATCCCATCTTTTGTTTTGCCAAAAAACTCTCAATCCACTGTAAGCACGTGGTTTTGTGCCTTAGGGTCTGATTCCAATCTTGTCTCATAACCAATCCTCTCAAGATATCTATTTTGAGATTTTTGAGATAAAAATTTTTCAAATCTATTTTTAATTCTTTTCTGATGATTCTTATATTATTTATTTTTCTAATATACTTTGTTTTGCCTTATTTATAGTCATACAAAGTAAGTAAAAATCTCTCCTATAAAAAAGTAGCATTAGCCTTTAAATCTTTTTCTATTTTTTTCTCTATTATCTATAATTTTAAGATAAATTTGCTCAAATATTTCTATTTGAGCTCCTATATATTATAATTATTTTCTTTCTCTTTCACCAAATGGCCGTATTACTACACGACAGTGTGTAAGTACAATACTGCATCCTCATTTTAATGCTCTAGCAATCCATCATAATCTCCAATCATCTTCTATTGGAGAGTCGTAACTATTGCAATTTGAGGTATGCCCGGGTATTGGCTCAACACCTTCAGTCCCAAGCCTTGCCTTTTCCTAATTTATTGACCCATTCTCCTCTCAAAACTATAAGTCATAATGGTCTAGAAAGATTAATTAGACACTTTGTCTGAACATGTCGTGGCTTACTACAATCCCAGCACTTTTCTTGTCATTAATATTTTAGTTGCTTGACAACCATCTTTGCTAATGTTGTCGTCTCGTGAGTCGCATCAAGCTCCATGAGAGTAGGTCCTAATGTGCCTAAGGTTGTCTGAAATCACCTAATATAATCTTTCAAATTAAACGTGGGAATTAGGGGGTGTCGATTTTGATGCCTTAACTATAATCTTTTGTCAATTCTTGAGGCCATTGCCATCCATTCTAGAAGTCCTCGCGGATGAATTTTTGCAATGGCTATTGAATCCAAAATGTCATCTTTAAGCCCTCCACGAAAACGTGCTACCAAGCTTGATTCATTCCAATTAACTTGTGCTACATACTCGTTGAATACAAAGATGTATGTGGCCACCAATCCGATATGCTTAATCTTATTGAGGCAATCCTCCGTGTTATTCCTTCAATCTATATCACCATAAATAATAATAATTGCTTTTCTAAAACCATTGTAATCAGCCAACAGGTCGTGATGGCGGCCTTCATCCAGAACTTGAAAAATTGGCATTCTCAAATTCTGTGCTATACTAGTCATATAGAGAAGTGTAAAAGCTATCTTATCTTCATCATAATGATAGGTACATGGTTTATCTTAAAAAATGAGATGAAGCTGAGTAAACCATTTGTACACCTCCTCACCTTTTTTGCTTGAAAACTTTTCAGGTTCCGCCACCTTCGACTCTCTGCCATCGAATGCCTTGTTACAATACTTGCCTATCTTATAGGGAGACCAATCAATCGTTTGCTCAGTTGCCAGAGGTGGTGTTGGCTATGGCGACACCAATGCTCGTTCCGAAATCTGCTACTCAATATGAAGAAATGTTATCTAAAATACATTTTGAATGTGTTGTTAGATGAATGCAGCCCACTTAAATTCAATTCCCTTTGGTATCGATTGCCTCGCACTTATAGCGGACCTTTCTTGATCCATCCTTGCCTCGGAGGAAGAATCTTGTCACAATTAATTATGAACACCTTGATAGACTATTGAACGCATGAGAGGTCTGGATATATAGATACGCCTAATTCTTGTGCAGCTCGACAATTTGATATAATTTAAAATCGACTATTCTTTTTAATATCCAATGTGTGCATATTTATTTCTGATTTCTTTAATTGGAAAGAAAATCTATGAGCATGGATTATCAAAACGCAACATAATGTTAGGATTTGAATTTTGTCAATATTCCTTTCTAAATGTTCCTTTCAATTAATCCATTTTTATATCTCCAATATCTAATCCAACACAAGAACCATGATAATAGTCTTAATTTGTAATGTTCGATTATATTGACAAAATGTTATATGAGAGACAAAACCCCTCTCACTTGGCTTTAAAGAAAATGATATAACTACCTTGTATGAGATGACGTAACTACCTTGTGGTTATAATCAATGTAACTAACTTGTGTCAGACGACATAACTACCTTGTGGTTATAATCAATGTAACTAACTTGTGTCAGACGACGTAACTACCTTGTGTTTATAACCACTCTTCTCAACCTTCAGAAATACCATAAGTCCATGACCAATCCTCGTGGGCTTTCCTTCCAAATATCCGTCATTAAGTCCAGTTATTACGACCAGGTCGTAACAACAAATTAGATATTATATTTTTTATCCTATGTTACAAAGATTCAATACAAATTTAACTACTATCTATAAGAGAGAACACATATGTTTTATAAAAAAAGGCAATTTATACAATATTCAAAGTTCTATACTTCTTGTCTTTTAAAAAAAATTAAATTAAATTAAATTATTTTATAATATCTATAGTTTAAATTATTTATTTAAGATCTTATTTAAATAATATTCTAAAAAATCAAATTAAAATATCAAATATGATTTTTAATTTTATATATATATATATATATAATATAATTTTTTTGAATGATATTCTTTTTATTATTATTAAAAATTATAATATAAAAAAATAATAATAAATTTTTAATCTATGGAAGAAATTTAGCTAAAAATAGAATAAATATATGAAGTTCTTTTATACAAGTTTTTATATAGAAGACTTGTTTATTTAAAACCAAATATTTGATTTATCCATAAAATAAATATAAAAATAGAATAAAAATTTGAATAAGATTTTCTAAATATCATATTATTTATATAATGTCTTTATAAAATTAAATTCTTTTATATTATATTAGAGGAGATATGGCTTCATTAGACCATTTATTATTAGAATATTAGAAAAGAAATAGAAATAAAAAAAATATAGAAAAAAATTAGTTCATCCTACAATTACATCCATAATATGTAGATATTAAAAAAAATTAATACAAGTTTAGATTAAATTAATAAGATTTAAAGAATATAGTAAATATAAATTTAGAATTTATTCAAAAATAAAATAGAAAGTAGAAGGAAATAAAAATTTTAGAAATTATTTTATTCATTAAAAAAAAGAAGTTCCATTCATACATCTAAGAAATATATGATAATCAAGAAAAATAGATAATTTAACAACTAAGTTTGTAAAAAAAATTAAAAACCTTCTATACAAAATTGTCTCTTGGTCCTAGTAACAAATAGAAAAATTAAGAGCTATTAAAAGTAATAAGATGGAATTTCTTTAAAAATATATGACCAAATAAATCCCACCTTAATTCAACCACTATTGTTATAAGAACTACACCAAGTTGTCAAAGATATATCAATTGAAAAATTACAAGATTTAGATGGAGTTTGTATAGATTTGTTTTTAGAATATTAGGATATTATTAATAGATACTTTACTTCTATAGTAGTTGTGTTGTAGCTAAAAAGAAATTTCTACCAAATCTAATAAAATGTAATATTATATTTTTTTTACAAAGATAAAAATGAGAAGATTCTAAGCAATTGGAAACCTATCACATTGTTTAATTTGTCTTATGAAATTTAAAATAAGGTCCTTTAAAAAGCCAATAAAAAGTTCTATTAGAAATTATACATTCCAACTAAAAAAATATCTTTCTTCTAAGATTTATTTTAGATAACATTATTATAATCTAAGATACTATAAACAATGATAAAAATTCTATATAACCATTTTTTTTCTTTAAATACTTTATTTTTAAGGCCTTTAATAAAATATTTTTAAATCATTTATTTAAATTTTTTTTTTAAATTACTTTTAAATTATATTTTAAATATTCTCTTATTTATTGCAAAGAGAAGAAAAAATTATAACTAAGATTGTGGTCATAGTTTAATAATTTAGTATTACTTTATGCTTAAAAAATAATTTGGTCCAAATTCTTAATATGTAAGAAATATAAGAAAATAATTAAATCCCAATGGGTGGTTAGATTTGCATATATTTAAGCCAATCAAAATCTCATCTTTAAACTTTAGATACTTAATATTGTATAAATTTCTAAAATTATAAAATTAACCAATTTTTATTGAACAAAAAAAAATACAAATTAAACTATTAGTGCTTTTCAAAAATTAATATGGCTAGAAGGATTATCATCAAAAATAATGATTTATTCTTATCTATATAGTTCTTTATTTTAATATAAATAAAATTATTAGAAATTTAAATAAAGTACAAACTTTAATTTTTGAAAAAACTTACAGATCAATATTTAAATTTTAATTAGAATTAAAATAGCTTAAAAATTTTGTTGCAAATCAAATGAAAAAAAATGCATTGGCATTATTGATCAAAAAAAGTACTTATAGTACTACTTTCAATGCAAGAGATTAAAGTGCTATAAATTAATGAATAAAATATCTAGACATTCTTATGATACAAACTCAAACTAATAACTTCTACAATCTCTAGCAAATAGTCACTTAATTTTTTTTGATATGTTATTTTAAAGTCATAATTAAAATTATATATTTAAGAACATGTAATAAATACATTGAATATAGTTAAATATATAAAGGATCAAAGATAAATATGATTTATAAATATAATATTTTATGTATTTAAAAAAAAAAAAAAAAAATCAAGATTTATATTATTTTCTTAAAATTAGTTTCAGCAAAAAAAATTGATCTTATATTCTAATTATTAGCACTATTTATTTAAAAAAGAAGAAAAACTATCTAAAATTGAAGATAGAATTGGTCTATATAGTATAAAAAAACTATATTTGTCAAATTATATTTTATAATTTTATAATTTTAATTTAGATATTAATAAATACACTTGGTTTCAAATGCCTTGATACACCAATATACTATATATACTTATATAAGAATTAAAAATTCTTTATTGTAATATAAATATTTTTAAATCTCTTGTAAATAAAAAAAAAATTAATGACTATAATTCAAATAAAGTAAATAAATATATTAAGATAATTAAATTGATTATATTAAAAAAATCAAAATTTAAGATGATAAATATAATATTTTATTCTTTAGAATAATTAAAGTTTTTTAATTTAATCCCTAGGCCTATTGTCAATTCTTAAGGTCTAATATATTGATATATACAACAAAACTTAGCCAAGACCTTTAACAAAATATGCTCAATTTATAAAGCTTAATCATCTCTTAATAGAAAGATAAATAAAAATATAGCTTTTCAACAAACTAGAATGATATTTGATTCTAATCAAGTGCTTGTAAAGAAATTAGGCTTACATATGTCATATGGTACTAAAGAATATTAATTAGTATATAAATGGTAGAATTAAATAATGAAACTTCTAAAGTATACAAGTTTTGTAGACCAAGATTTAAAATAATTATCTTTGCTTTAAGATTCATATATTTGAATAATATAGATGCAACAAAAAATAAAAAATAATAATAATAAATACAAATAAAATATCCATTATATTTAATAATTAATCTAATCTAATTTATTTAAATATAGCCATATAATATTAAAAATTACTTATGATAGAATACAAAATAACTACTCAACTACAAATATTTCTATATTGCTGAAATAAATCAAAAATGTCCAAAAATATGACAGGAGTAAGAACTAAAAAATATTTAAAAACTGAATTGAACAACAAAGTTCTATAAAGCAAGCTAAAAATTCTTAATTTCAAAGCATAAAAATAACATTAACTAGCCTTGAGTAGTTAGTTTGTTGAAATATAGTGTTTGCTTTGCTTGTACAATATTAAGGCTTTAGATGTCTTTTTCTTATTCTAAAATTAATCAAAGGATTAGATGTACTTCATGTATATCAAAAAAACAAAAAATAGAAAAATAAACCATTTTTTTGCCTTAGGTCTCTATATTAGACAAAGTCAATAATTGCATTGCTTGGACCTAATTCTATCTATATTATTTTTTTATTTTTCTTGTATAATCTCATAATTTTTGTATCTAACACTAGCCTTTGATAAATCAATCAACTTTCTTCTTAACTATTGATTGCTTAATACTCATATTTTATGGATTTTATAAAATATTTACATTATATTTATTAAATGGCAATATATTTTTTAATAAGATTATTTATATCTTATAACTTATTCTTATATTAATTTATTAATTTATTAATTTCTTAAAATTAAAATTTAAAATTATTAATAAATTTTAAATATGTATTTACATTTGTTAATTGTCTTTAAGAAAACAAAAACTAAAATTATATAAATTGAGAATATAGAACATTGTGATAAGAATAAAATCATTACATCATAAAAAGAAGGAGTAATAGATAAATTAGTAAAATAGATTCAAATGTTGTATGATGATATTTTTTATTAAACATGATATAAGTTTAATATAAAATAAGGTGTATAAAATATAAAGATTTAAAAAGATACTAACATAATTAATTTATATTATAATTAATTAATTATTTATGTTAAAAAGATACTAACATAATTAATTATTTATTATTTTGTTTTTATAATATAATATTTAGAAATGATTTTTTTTTTTAAAGATTAGATTATATAGTTATATTAGATAAATCAAATAACTTTGCTTAAATATAAGTATAAATTTTAAAAAATTATAATTATTTGATTAATTTTAACAAAAATTATAGTTAATAATTTTTAAAATAATCTATAATATTTTAATATCAAAATAATAATAAATTTTAAAATATAGTTAATAAAAAATAAAAATTATTTCAAAAAAAATTATAATATATGCTTATATATCCTCAAGATATATTTTTAGAATCAATTGTTATTTTAATAATATTTTATTTTTAATTGATGCAAATTATAAATTAGATAAGATAAAAAATATAATTTATAAATATAAAAATTATTTTTAGATAATTAATTAAATTATTTATATATATATATATATATATAATTTAATTAAAAGATTAAATATTTATAATTTATTAATATTATGATGTAATGAAGTTAAATTATATAGTTTTTTAAATTACAATAATTAGCTTTAAAATAATTAAGTTTTAAAAAATATATTATATTTTTTATAAAAATATTATTAGATTTATTTTATTGATAGTAATAAATATTAAATTTTAATTTTTTTACTTTTTAAATAAATACTTTTTAATTTTATAAATATTTACTAATATCTAAAATATTTTAATATATAAATCTTAAATAATTTTTTTTATTATAATTTATATCATTTTATTTTATTTTATAATATTATATAATATAATATATCATTTTATTTTTTGTTCTATATTTGTACATGTGCATTTTTGTGCTTGGTCTGTAAAATAATTCAAAATCCTTTATCACCATCTCAAGAATATCAACTCAAAAAAACATCATAATACAAATTTAAAGTAAAAACATTCATTTATTAAATAAAAAAAACAAAAAATCAAATAAAAGGATCACTATGTGTATTGAGTATATATATTTTAAAGAATTCGCATATTAATGTGCAGGACTTGAGACCATGCGGGCCCCGTCCGCGCGGGTTCGATTCCCGTAGAGCACGATGCACACACGCCAGTAGTGATCTTGAACAACATTCTCGGAAGTTGTACTTTGCAGTAGGTGAGGCTTATGCATATGCTTTTGGTTGGGAATCTTCAAGCTCGAGCTACTACGGCTTTGCCGGATTGTGACAGATGAGCATTGCACCGTGAGAAATGCAGGTTCATATGCATATTCTCAATTACTGGTTACGATCAGTGACGCTTGACGCTACATGCATGGTTTAATGTGTTCGGCACTGAAAGGAAATCATCCTTCCCCCACAGATACCATGCTCGGTCATGCCATTTTTCATAACTGTATAGCGATGTGTGGATTGCCACAGAATGATCTAGCGACATGTCCAAGGATCTGGAAGCGTCTCAGCCTTGCCGCTCACTCCTACCTGGTGTGGCAGCTGGTCCTCTACTTCTTGTGCATCATCGTGATGCGAAGGGACTCGGCTGGTCGGAGCCAGGTTGTCGACCCACCTGGACATTCACTTATAGGGAAGCAGAACAAGCTTTGGAGCAAACAATCCCTCCATGGGACTGTTTTCTAAAATTCGTGTTGCGCTAAACAGAGGTGGGACGGAAAGGGCGATTGCGAAGGTGATTGTTCTGGAACTCATGAAACATCTCAGATGGTGAAGCGACTCTGGTTCTTCCGGGCTCTTCCACGTCTTTCTGGAGGATCCAACGCCCACTTAGTGGAGCCCCACGTCTCAGCACCTGCAGTCCGTATAAATGTATCACTGAGATCATCCGGATTCATATCATTCGCCTTCATATCCTCATATTTGCAGCTGCGACCCGAGGAACTAAGAACGCATCTTCAGTCTTGATTAGTTTTGTGATCCAGATCGTTGTTGTCGAATTCTCAGTCGTTTCTTGTCTAGACAAATTCGGCATACTAGGAGATGGCTCTCGTTTTGTCACCGTGGTTTGGGATAGGGTGCGCCAGGCGTACTAATTTTCGCTTGAACTGCCCTACACTGTTCACCGACCTGGTTGTCGTCGAAGTTCCTCTGCAAAGACAGGCTTGTGCGCCAGTGATTAGCCCTTCCCTGCACAACACTCGTGTGATGAGATGGGATGAGACAGCAGAGGCTCACGCCTTCAAGCTTCGCCTGCAAGGTATGTTAAAAAATCTCTGTTAGTGAGCCACTTACGCTTCACCCACATCTTGGTCAAGAACTTGATTCCCTCAACTGTTGTAGTCTCCGACACAAGTTGCGCGTGGTTTGCAGCCATTACTACCCTTGTGTGCGGATTGTATGACATCCTATCACGTCATGTACAGGTTTAAAGAAAGAGGAGCTGAACATCCAGGTGGAGGATCGAACACTCCACATCAGTTACAACAGCGAGCCCGAAATGGGCACCAAGGAGGGTGAAGCTTCGTCCGACTCCCAGTGCACAGAGAAGAAACATGCAAGCTGCAGCTTCATGCGCAAGTTCAAGTTGCCAGAGAACGCAGACATGGAGCAGATCAAAGCTGACGTAACTGACGAGACGTTGACGATCACCATACCCAAGCTGACGATGAAGTCACCGGAAGTTCGCAAGATAGATGTGAGAGATGGTGATGTAGCAGTCTGATGCATCCGAGCACTCCTCAACCTAGACATAGATAATCCAGTGACTACTGTATAGTGCTGTATAGTAAGCTTAGGATGAAAAAGTACTCTAGCACAAGACCAGGGCATGGGAGTAATACAGACATCCATTATGCATTGTGGTAGCATGTTAGTGAAAGTTTCAATTGTTGTGGACTTTGTGTCTGCGGCGCTTGTTTAACTTCGCATTGTTTTCGCAACGAATTCCTGATTCCAGTCACTCTGGATGGTGTGCTCAGATGGGTTCACAGCTTGTTTCAGTTCATGCCATTGAGTGTGTTGAATTTGCCGTGTATCATATACCACAGAATCAAATGGTGTGAGAAATTATAAGCAACAATTGGATTTTTTATATAATGGTTTCTGTGAAGTCTGAGCTAAAGAACATGGACTAAAGTTTCAAAAGAAATTGTAAATTATAATCTGTTGTAGACACACCTGTTCAATTCAAGTCTCAACTGAAGTACCTTAATAAGAATCTGTATTATGTAACTACAATTTCTCTTTGTATTAATAATTAGCATCTAGATCTTGTATGATTGAACTTTTGTCTTTCTATACACATACACATACAAACACACACACTATACATATATACAAAAATGCATGAGTATATATAAATTGTAACATATTTTGTGATGGAAAATGATTTTTGATGTAACGTGAGCAACAGTTTATATTGGATCTGATCTGATAAATAGTATGTGGATCAAAGTTTTTTTACTCTGTGAATGGTTAATTAAGTCCATATTCTTTTAATCTAATATTTGATTTTGTAACAATGTGATTTTAAAAAAATTGTATAGAACATGTTTATTTGATATGTATCACATTTTGCCTGCAGAAAATGCTTGTCATATCATGGATGCAAATGGATTTCCAAATTGAAAATTGAGATTTTATTCTTTTAATTTGATTTTACTGTTCTGCTTCTACTCTGATAATACTTTGTCTTTCTTGTAATGCAATTAAAATTTTTACTTTATTTCTTATCAATGAAGATTCATCACTATTTTTTTATAGAATTTAGATTGCACTTTGAATACTTTACAGAAATAATTGGTAGATATTTGACAATTGTCTTTAAGACTAAAAATATGGTCAAGTATTTTTAGAATACTTGAAAGTGTTCATAATAAAATATCAAAAATTAGTGATAAATAAAAATAGAATATAAAATCTCATTTAATCCAATATAAAATTTCAAAAATTCTTTTTGAGTTCAACAAAAATTTCTTGTTCTAAATTATTTTTTAAAATAATAAAATATTTAAACTTATAGGGAATAAACCTTATAATAAAATATTTATAGTCTCTATTTATTATAAGGTTTATTCCCTCAAAAATATCTTTTATGATTCTCATATATAATTTGAGATCATTATAATTTTTACTAGTAATTCAATTTTTAGACATTTATTATTGTTTAATTTATTATAAAAATTTAAAATCTTTCTTATTAAATTTCTACTATTATTTTAAGACCTTTTATCTCATCCTAACAATATAGCTATATATATATATATATATATATATATATAATTTTATTTTAATTATAAATTTATAAATCTCAATTTTGATTATTATTATTAATAAGAAATTAGTGCTTCAAGTGGTAACTTGCATATACTTAGATGACTTTTATAAATGTATAATTTTATTATATTTTGTATAAAAATATTTAACAAAAATCATGAATTTTTTAATATAAAATTTTGAATAATAGTAAGATATGATTGAAGCACATGCATTGAATTTTATGTGTACATAAAATGCTAAAATACTTTTGCTATATGCTATGTCCAAATTACATATAATAATATTATTAGTCTTTATTAATTAGGGCTTGTAATATCAACATAACAATTTTTAATTACTCTATATTAATTTTTAATATAATAATAGTGAAGAAACTACTTTCTATTCATGATTCTTTTTATTAAAAATTAAAAAACATTATAATCTTGTTTAGTTTTTAACCATTTTGATCATATTTTTAAAATAAAAAAATAAATTAAATCTAAAGCCTTCACTTTCTATATTCTATATTTTAGTATAAGTTTGCATAATAGTAAGACAGGGTTGAAGCACAAAAGTAAAAGATTATATTGCAAGTCCAATTAAAAAGACAAGATCATTACATCCTCGTCAACCTATTAAATTTTAGAAGTGGCACTATTGGTGGCGTACAATAACTTATCAAGTAACATACATATACAAAATATGATCATAGTTATCTCAAATCCAATGCATGTAATTAAGTAGGTGCAATTAATGTTATGATTAGTAAAGTTGCACAAATTTACAGCCTTCTTCAATTTTCACATATAATATAATGTAATCCAATAATAATATAGAAGAATTCATATTTTTTATTCATGCAAAATAGGCAACCACATTGTTTACAATGTTTTTACATTCTTTGCAAGGATTTTTCAAATTTATGGTTTTATCATAACATTAGTTCAACTAAATAAAAGATACTATCAAACAAAACCACTGTGCTAAAAGCAATTTGAGTGTTACTAAGGTTTTGAATGTATAATTTAGACTTTGAATTTTATTGATTAAGATTTGAATAACAATATTTTGAAAGATTTTTTATTTTTTATTTTTTATTTAAAGAAATACTTATCACATAAAGAAGATGACTAAGATTCTAGGATAATACTCAAGACTAGTGGTACTATATGTATATAAAAAAATATTAAAATCTCATTTTAAAAATCAAAATCTTTAAAATGATATTATTGTACAAAAATCAAACGTTTTAGTCTTATTCAACTAGGTATAAATCTTCTTTTAATCTATTTTTGCCATTGTATTCTATTTTATATTTTAATTAAGTTAATTTTTACCAACATCATTTTTTAATTGCTTAAAATCATCTATTTTTATTAAAAAAAACTATATTGTATTTTTTTCCCTTTATGTTGGTGTCAACAACCTAAAGTCTGTTGCATGTTAAATGATAATTATTAGAAGTAGAATATTATGTTTTAGATTTCTTCTTAAAGAATATATACAACACAACGGAAAAAAATAAAGATTCTAAAATTATACTTGAAACTTGTAAAACCTTAGTAAAACAAAACACAAAAGAATATGTTGCATTATTTTCATTTAAGAATTAAAAAATTCACATTATTTGGAAATATAAATAAGAAGTTATAAATCTTAAAATAAAAAAAATAAAAAAAATATTGATTGAGAATGGAAAGAATATTAAAAATTTCTAATCTTAAGAATTATATATTTTGATTAAATTAAGTAGGAATGAAGTAAGTTACAAATTATCAACTTAAAATAAACATCCATATATATTATATAATATTTATCAACACAAAATTATATACCAGAAAATACATTGTTCTTTTTTTATTTCTAAAGAATATTAAATATTTTAGTTTTTTAAGGTATTAGAAAATTATGAAGAAAGAATGTAGTAGGTGTTATTGGATTCTACACAAAGTATTATAATCAAAGATAGATTTTCTTTCTATTTTCTTCTAGGATAACAAAAAGACTTGGAGAGTCTTATAATATTTCTTAGATATAAGAATCTATTACTTAGAAGTTCCAAACTAAAGAAAAAATGGTCATTCATATCCCATTTCAAATTAAGATATCAAAAGCATAATATACTCAATATATATTTTAATTAAGATTTAAGATTTAATTTTATTATTATATTAAATTTATAAAAATAAATGTATTTTAGTTAATTTTTAAAAATTTTAAAACAAATTATGATATTTTATTTTTACTTATGTAAATTATCCTATTAATTTTATGTTACTACAAACTTAAAAATTGTACATAAAAAATAAATGACATATTCCAATTGATAATAAAATAATTAAAGACAAAAAATAGCAAATTTTTTTGTGATGAATATATACAAATTATTGATTCTAAAGATAATGTTTAATAAATTTTATTAAAATTTAGACCAAAATTAGTACATGGTTTCTTATACATATAGTAGGTAAGCTATTATTTTACGTAATTTTTTATCCATATTTAAAAAATTAAATAAAGTAATATCACTTAAACTACACTGCTGTATATATATATATATATATATATATATCCTTTTCTTTCATCATATAAAAATGGGTGTTGGTTTTTTAAGTACACTTTTCCACTTATCATATATTTTATAAATGAGATTATTGCAAAATACTCATAGAAAATATATATTATTCATCAAAATCTATGTGAATTGAGTTTGTCTTGTTGCACTGTAAAAAGTCCCAAAAACAAGCAAAAAAATACAAAACTAAAAAGCAACAAGATTATAATTTCAAAAGTTATGCACCTAAAAACTTAAAAATCTAAAACTGTAGCAACCTTTATTTATTTATTTATTTATTTATCCATGAAAAATTCATCACAATGATATTATCGCTATTTACGATAAATATAAATATAGACCCGTTTTTTGACCGGAGGAATGTAGTCTTCTTCAAAAAAGCACCGACCACTCCGAAGAATGCAGTCTGGACGAGCCACGGCCCCTGGTGTGAAAAGGGGCTTTATTGGGAACGGTGGAGGGGTAAAGATTCCTTTCGCGGTCTCCTCTTTGGTTGCTTTCCCGCGGGTTTATGGACCCGGTGCCCGGTACGGCCCCGCTCAGCACAGCTCACAACAAGGCTTGGATGCCACCTGGTGCCTTCCTTTTCCCGCCCTTTTCCAACGAGGATGCATGCCTTGTCCCGATAGCCACGTCATCACCCGTCGATTTCTTCCATGGTGGAACGGAATCTGTTGTCTGGTAGCTCAAGGGGGTTGGCAGCACGGGCTTAGGCCCGCCTTCTTCGTGCTACCCTAAGCTCGTCCATCATCCTAAGTCAAAGCAAAGTTTCTTCTGCTTCTTCTTCTACTTCTGTTTGGTTTCGGGCAGATGCCTGCACAACCCAGCCTTTCTTTCACATGGGCAGTGGGCCTTGGCTACAGGAAGCATGCAGTGCCTCTGTTGCAAAGCATGCCCCCAAGCTCATAAAAAAAGAAAGGCCAGAGGCAGACAGAGAAAAAGAGAAGAAAGAAAGAGAGAAAGGGGCATGCCCTGCCACTCCTCACCAGCTGCCCATTTAAAAGCATCTGTTGTTTGCCGGACCCCCAAAACATTATACAAAATTTCAGAGCTCTGCCCTGCCCTGCCCAATGCATGTTCATAGGACCATGAAGGGCTATCACATGCTTCTAGCGACTTCCTTCCATATCCATACTACCATCTCACCCTGTCACCATGTCCAGCCCATTTCTGTGCATGCCTTGCTTCAAGCTCTTTAGCATTCCATTTTTCTATCAGGCTTATTCAGCTGGTCAATCAAAGCCCCATCCACTAATTAGAGCCAGATTTTGGGTAGATGTGAGTGCTGGAAATAGTTAGCTTTATTTTATTTTATTTTGTATTTTCTTTTTCTTCTTTATTTTGTTTTGAAAAAAATAAGTTATGTGCATTGATTGATTGCCTGTCATTGTTTTGAAATTGGAATCTCCATGATTGGTGGTGGAGCGGCATAGGATCCTAATGAAACCCAACCAACTTATTTGGGTTATAATAATCTATTATTATCTTCATGCATGCCCCTGGTCTTATGCTGTAATAGGATTTTGGATTTCGACAAACACTGCAGGTATTAAGGCAACAGCAACAATTAATTTCAAGTTGACTATTTATAAATAAATAGAAGTAAAGAAATATATATATATATATATATATAAGGCAGACCGATATCTATTGATTTTTGCATTGATTAAACCCTGTGTGTGGCCCTCTCCAACTGTCCACAACATGGTCTGAAGCAATTTGTGGTAATTATTGGAAATATCATGCAAAGCTTTAAAACACATAAATAAATGAATAAATTATATAATTATATCTTTCAAGGTTGATGGATCTGGAAACCAAAAAAGTCGAGTATGCATGCTTTGGTGGGATTATTATAAACTATGTCTTTCAGGTAAAAATTGTTTTATTTTTATTTTTATGAACTGTACAGTAAGTCCTTTTCAAAGAGGGTTTTGTTTTTCCATTGTGGGCAGACTAATGAAAGACCTGTGCAGTCATGCCTAACTTTACAAGGTGCATGCAATTACAACACTTATTGGCATCTCCATCAAATTTTAGTATCCATTGAGATTTACCATCTTCCGGGGAAAAAGAAAAAAGAAAAAAGAAAAAATCAACTATTCAAACACGTTGGAAATCGGTGCTCCAAGTGGAGGAAGGGCAACCAACTACTTTTAGTGATCTAATTCAAGGGTGGGCAGCCGCGTCATAACACGGAAAGACTTTCAAATCCAGAGAATTGGAAGGAGGCAAGAAAAAAGAAAGAAAAAGGACGAGAAAGAAAGCGGTAAAAGTAAAAGCAAAAAGGAGATGGCAGAAAGGGAAAGGGAGCGAAAGGCTTTAGTGGGCTCACGGGCGCGAGGGGGCTCCGACACGGAGACGCCATCGGGGCGAAGGATCGGACGGCCACTAGACACGGTCGCGGATTATTAAAAGCGGGGAAGTAATGAGATCGGGGACTGCAACGATGGTCCGTCCGACCAACCCAGCGAGCGACCCAGAGAGAGAGCCAGCCAGCGAGTGAGAGCCAGCAGTGTCACCTCCCTACTCTCGCACCGCCCCGTCCTCGGCACTATAAACCCAGCCGGAATCCCACTCTGGCACGCGCTTCCCGGCACGATGTTCAATATACCGTTGTCCGTTGCTACATTTAAAGCTCGTGGCCGGGCACTTACAACGTTGATCTTCTCGAAAGAGGGCGCAGTGTGGTCTGCTGGTCGTCGCTCAGGTCGGATGGTTTGAGAGAAGGAGGAGAAGAAGCCTCTGAGTTGCTGTGACGAGGGGGAGCTAAGGGAAGCGGGGTAGGATTGGAAGGAGAGCGGGAATATGCGATGAGCAGGATGGAGGAGGATGGTGGAAGGTTGAAGGAGGAGGGGGGTGTGGGGTGAGCGGAAGAGTGTTGCTGGCAGAATTGTGGGGATTGCATGCGGAGCGAGGAGGTTGAGGAAGAGGAACAGGAGGAGGGAGAGCAGGTTGTGTGCGGATGAGGTGATGAGGAGGGAGGAGAGAGGGTGGTGCCGGTTATGTGTTCATGGCCGGGGTGGAAGAAGTGGGAGCACGGCCCTCCGGCGCCCCAGCTTCTGAAGACGAGCAGAGTGGAAGCAGCGGGCGAGGGAGGAAGCGGGGAAAGCAATCGGCTGGGAATAATCAATTAGCGGTGTTGGAACCGGGGCGGAAACCCCGTGGGCGACCTCCAGGATCGAAAAATAAGCCCAAGCCTCCCATTATCATTATGCGGGAGAATGGACAGGCGATGCGGCCACACATCCTGGAGGTAGCGGGAGGTTGCGACGTGAGTGACTCCGTGGCGTCGTTCTCCCGGCGGCGACAGCGAGGAGTTTGTGTGATGGGCGCTAGCGGTACAGTGTCGAATGTGACGCTGCGCCAGCCTACGACGGCCGGGGCAACCATCACGTTTCATGGGCGGTTCGAGATCATCTCTCTCTCCGGCGCATTTCTTCCCCACCCCTCGTCGCAGCCCACCACGGGGCTCACTGTTTCTCTAGCCGGAGCCGCTGGGCAAGTTCTAGGGGGGAGCGTGGTAGGGACACTAATTGCAGCGGGACCAGTGGTCGTGATTGCGGCGTCGTTTATGGGACCGACCTTTGTACGGCTGCCTCTCGATGCTGATGATGAAGGTCCAAGCGGGGGGTTGACAATCGTGGGTGGGAGCTCCAACCAGCCGCCTCCGTTGGCTATCCAGGCCCCGGAGTTAACTTATCCACCGGGATTGCAGTCGCTCTACAACATTGTCACACCACAGAACCCCAACCTGAACAATCAGCAGCAGCAGCAGCAACTGTCCACGCAGGATGTGCTGAGTCACTGGGCATCTTCCGGAGGCGGGGGCAGTGGTGGCCATCAGCACGGTCATGGTCATCAACGCGGGCACTACTCATGAAGCTAGTTGCCGGATTCAGCGGTTCTTTTTTTTCTTTTCTTTTTTTTGATGCGGCTTGTTAGAACCAGACTCGGAGATCATCATCTGCTGGAGGTGATCCACTACGCTCGAGGGCTTGGTGATGACTTTTTCGAATGAGTGGCAGTTCCCCGACTCTTTTTTGAGGCGATCACTCAATAACTACTGTTCACGCTCTTGGATGCTTGCAATTCGGTAGATGGTATTATCCGCTGCCTGGTGACTTGTTAGGAAATGGGACCACTGGTGCAATTGATCAACGGCGTGCTATACCATGTTGATTTGAGGCGCCACAATTGATCTCCCACAAGCTATGCCTTGGCAGCTAATTCTGTAGCTTCCTATGATTCCTCTCAATGCGAGCTCTTGCTTTGATGGTCATGGGGTGTGCATGAAGAGACTCCCCACTTAGCTTACGCTGAAGAAGCCGGTGTTTTTGCTCGTCTTTTTAGGCGCGGTTGTTGTATCACAGCCTTTTGTTTTGGATGCTCAGTAAATGACAAACTTTAGACGCCAATTTTTGTCGCTTACTCGGGCTGTGAGCATTTTGATTGATTCCTAACCATTTGGCCTCTGTTATTTCTCACTACCTGAATTAGTCTTCTCAGTACCTGAATTGTAGTGAATAGTATACATAGTGCAATTTATATATATTTTGAAGTTAAAAATGAACACGGGATGGATCATTTCTGTCGCGGATGGTCTTGGGCGTGGTTATCTCTTGCCTGTGACTTCGCTGTAGGCTTTGATGAACTCTCTTAATACATTCATGCAGCTTTATGTCTAGTGTATCGTGATGTGGCTTGTTGTTCTGTGAACAGTTTCAGTTCGTAACTTCTTTCATTTGAATATTACCATTATTCGATGTGTCGTAAGAATGTCTGCTAAAGCACAAACGCTACTCTGATCCGTTACTTTGACTTCTGTTTTAAATGTTAAAGCCGATGGGATGGAATGAGTAGGTAGTATTATGGTGTATTGTTTTTCGTTTTCTGTCGGCACTATTTGAAACCGAGAAATCAGTTCTGAATTGAATTTGTTGAATGGCTAACTAGATCAGATGAGAATCCGGCTCTCAAATAAGTCCAAGGTAGTGAGTAGGTGCGCAATGCTGTAACCCAGTTGTTCACTTACCATTGAAATCTTGGTATAATGCGCCGAGATGGTAAGAGTGGAGACAAATGGCGATCAACTTTTGGATTGAAATGACGTAAGCCGTTTCTCATAACACTTGTCTGGTTGTTGTAGCGTTTTCTGCTGTGTGCATTCGTGCTTATCACTTATTGCAACAGTGATTTGCAATCTGAACGTATTGTTTGACTTCTCTTGAGGAATTTCATCGTCCGGAACAATATTTCAGATCCCTCTCAACCGATATGAGTTGTCCCTGTAAGGAATCGCTGACAGATGGACGTGCACTAGTGGCCCATTGATTCCACATAATATCCCACTACACCATGAGTTTCACATGGTAGCTACGTATTGTAGCAAGTATTCTAAGGTGAGAGGTGTGTTATTGAGCATCCTTTATTCATAGCCGTGTTAAGAGAATTGAGAAAACAACTTGTTAGCTTTTCCGCATTCACTAGTTCGTGTCTAGTCTTTTGAGGTTGCATATGGATTTGAAACGTTCGTATTCAGCATGAAAGGTTGGAATGTGATGCTGAGTTGTGTGTCGGAATGCTAAAATGTCTGTTACGTCCGAATGGAATGGTATGTAATAAACTGGTGGTGAACATGTGTGCTGTTTGAAGAAGCTGTGCGCTATTTCGAAACCAAATTGGTCTGTCAAGTTAGTATGGCTTCTCTATTGACTATGAAGCTCGATATGATTATTCACATCCTGAAACTGGTTTAGAACTCACAAAGTTTTCTATTAACCGGAAGATTTGAGTCAGATTTCAGGCACAGACCTCTGAGTCTAGACGACCAAATTTGAACAATGTCGAATTGATAGTTTCAGATGCACATCATCGATCAGAGGAAGTGAAATTCTGCTTAAGTGCTCCTGATCTCTCGCAGCGCATCACTTGGCAACAATTGTACGTTGTGGTGTCAGAGTTGAGCATGTCAAAACCAAGCTTATAGGACACGTGTTCCATTTCGAGCCCTTACAATGCAGGTGTAGTACCGACTCCACACTGGAATTCGATAAAATAGGCTCGGAGAAAGATTTTTTTTGTAACGGCATGAAGAGCTACATCGCTGCGTACATTGTTTACTGAAATTTGAAATGTTTGTGGCACTGCAATTACCACTGCCTCACGGTAGCTTTTCGCAGTTGTTTAATGCCCCGGGTGCTTAGACTGGTTGTAATCTCTACTCCAAGACGATCTTAACACCATGACGATAGGTGCTAGGTATATTTTATCAGGGAAAAACCCATGAAGTAACGCCGTTACTTATATGTTCAAATTAACATATTTATACTAATATTTACACAAACATTTATAAAAGCTCAATCTTGTTCATAAGTTGTCCATCCTATTTCTGTTCCATTCTAACGGCCCGCTTTCAAATCGTATTTTAAGCAGTAATGATTCTTTTGGTATCGGCCCTGCTTGTGAGTTTTTTCTGCTACACTGGCGTGAGTTTGAGGGAAAGTTTTTTTTAACTGCCTGCCAGGTAATTGCGTCGTTTTTCTTGGTACACGCAGTATACCCCACCACCCCGTCGACAATATTATCTTTCGCTTCTTTGTCAGGTTTGCAGTTTCTAGGCTCGCCATGCTGGTTCCATCGTATCTTTGCAGAATAAATATGAGACGAAACGTCTCTACACTGAAGACGCGGGTTCATCACCCTTGCCAATATAATGTAGGATTGTTTCCTGCCAATTATTACCCGGCAATGAAGACGTTTACTGAAATGTACAGGGAGGACCTTCAACCAGTCCAACCGTGAACCAAAATCTTTTATTTCTTTACATAAGAAGTAACAAAATATTTTGGACTTTTTTTCGGACTCTCATCCCATGGGAAATGCATGGTATATCCTTTAATCTTGTTTACCTTCCAGCGTCGATTTGGATGCACAAAGTCTTGATAGTGCGAGTCTCGCAGCCTTATCATTCCGAATCTAGCCACGCCTTGGAAATCATGCACTAAAACGACTACCTTCATTTTCTATACTGCGCTTCTCGCGAATGGATGATGTCACTGTTGAACATTTGAACTGCATACTGGAAACTTTGATATTTTAGTGCATGTATTTTTGGGAGGATGCTCAAAAAGCATAATGTTATTTTACAGCCGCTTCACCTTGAAAGTCAGGTATCCAATGCAAAACCTGTCCGAACTCGTAAGTCGCCACGCACGCTAGGTGAAACCTTATCCCTGTCTGAGCTGGGACTCCGCAAGGGGTCCACTTCTTCGTGAAAGAACCAGCCGCTGCGATTCCATAAACAGTCGCAAACAATTGGGATAAGTTTTGGATGATTCCCTCCAAGCAGGTTCTTCCTTCATCTACAGATCCACTGGCCCGGTCCACTGCACGCCCCAGCCCGGACCCCTTCAAATCTCGACATAAACACACACGCAGCTGGCACAATATTCATACATTTATCCCACTCTCTGATTCCTGAAAAACTTAAATTCAACCACTACATAACAAAGAGCTTGTTCAATCGCCTTAAGAACAAGGCTGCAAAGCTGGCCAATCGGTAGTTATGAGCCTTCTTGCATTGCCAACACGACGTCTGGACTTTGCAGACTCTGAACAGCGCTTTGCCTTCCTAAAAATTTGAGCCCGGGGACTGTTCCGTCAGTGTGAAAATATACATACTATTCGTCGAAAATAAAAAACTATAATATTCATCACGTAAAGAGGCGCCCTTGGATTCAACCGTCAAACCTGGGCCTGCAATTATTTTTAGTTTCAGCCTACGTGGGAGGGAATCCGGTCCCACCAGGGGAACAGTAGCGAGCAACGACTACTAATGAGTCATGCTCTGCGCCGCTGGGGTCGAGGTCCATGAACTGCACGCGTAGAAAACCTGGGTCCCCTATCCAAGCTGGAAAGCTACGTTGTCGAAGCCCCCTCCGAGGCGTTGCCTTCGATGGCCCGGCACCTCTTCTGCGCCCGCCCGCACTCCCTCCCTCTCTCTCTCTCTTTCCCTCTCCTGCACATCCACGACCCCGCTGCCGTATTCTGCCGGCGCTCCCCAATCGCTGCATCCCCCATTCAAGCGTGCGTTGGTGCGCTCGTCATGACTCAGGACCAATCTTGTCTGTCATTACTCCGCGAATGACTAATTGCCATACTGCTCGTCTGTCTCCGGCCGTTTTCAGAGCCTGCAGACAAAACCATCACTTGGTTGCTATTTCGACCTCAGTGCAGACAGCATCATCGGAACCCAAACTGATTCTCCTCGCAAGTCTACGCCGTACCACATGGAATACCTCACTTGTACCCGCATCGTAACTGCATTTCCACGTCCCCGTATCTGTCGTATCGAACACACATCTCGTCGACAGGAATTGCCATTCTGGGTCAAACATACCCAGTTCTAAGATCAGAACATATCTACGACGTATGTATACGTTTATATATATATATATATATATATATATTGGTTTAAGTGCAAAGCGAAAATGAGCCGGCGCATCGACCACTGAACGAAGATCTCGAGACTGATCGATTAGATTCAAGCATCGATCGGTGCCGCGGGGTTCAGACAATTTTGTGCTTCTGATCGTGATTTTGCAGCTTATTGTAGTTGTTGTTGCGGCGATCTGTTTGTTTGCAACTTCATTGATCCCACTGAATGTCTTGATGCATGTGGATATTCTTCATTTGTTTTAAACAATGAGTAAAAACTGAAGGTCATCTTTGTTTATTTTCTAAGTAAAGTTTCCAGAATTCATACACCGACATTCAAGTGTGTGTTATGATGGGAGAATGTTATTGGAATTCGAGTTTTGGTTTTGAAAGTATCGATAATGAGCTTTTGACTTGCAACCATTTGAGTATTTGAGAAACTGTGTCTCGTGTTTTACAAACTATTTACATGTTTAACACAAATCTTAGCAAATAAATGGAAAATCGTTGTTAGTTAGTTAGTAGTTACATTTATATTTCTGTCATGTGCTAGTGGTTTTCAAAAAAAAAAAATGTGTTAATTTTTAGACATTATATAATGTATAATGTGGGTATTCTTCATTTTACTTTTATAAAGTAAAAAATAACATGAGGCCATAAAAATGAGCCAAATTGGTTTTATATTATATATCTAAATATAATAACTTATATCATGATTCTATCAACTATAGCAAATATATTTTTAAAATCGCAATTTAAAGATAGAAATTTGTGGTAAATATTGACAACTCTTTTTAATTTTCTAAATGAGAATCACCTTTATGGGCTTATTTCAAAATTTAAAAGACAATACTATTCATGCCATATAAGGAAAAAATAAATTCCATCTAATCATTTTTTCTAATGATCTTTTGCTAATTTTTTAAAATTATAAATCCAACCAAGTGTGTAGCTTCTAAATTTCAACTAATTATAAGTCATGAAAGTTTTAACTTCTAATCTTCTCTCTTAAGCATAAAGATATCCTAAGTAAAATTTTTAAAAAATCTATAGCATTTTAGATGTGATTTTAAATATAATAATAAAATATTGATTAGAAAATATTAAGTAAATAATAAAAAAAATTAAATTAAAACTTGATGTTAGAAGGACAAGTGCACTTTGATTAAGATTTTTAAAATATACATTTATAATTGCAACAAATTTTAGAACATAGAATAAATTTTTAAAGTACTAATTTTAGATATATTTTTAAAAAAAAATTTACCACAAATATAAATTATAAAATACTCTATAAAAAATAATAATTCTTTTACATGAATAACTTTATATCATATGGTTGTAATAAATAGAGTTGAAATCATCTATAGTTTTAAAGCACCTCAAAACTTATGATACATGGTTTTTTAAAATATAAATTGATATGTTTTAAAACCTTATACTTAGAAACAAGTTACTTTATTTTACTTTATTATATAAGGAGGGTATCACCTAGTGGTTTATTATTATTATTATTATTTTAATTTTTATGTATTAGTGATTTTTTTAATATAATTATTTTTTTCTAAATATTAATAAAGAATAGAATTTTAACTATGAAATAACATTATTTTTAATACCCATCATAAATATCTTTAATAATCAGCTAGTATTGTGGCAATAATCTAGATCTAAAATTGCTAGTTACTTAAGCAATCTAAAATGTACATATCTAGATATAAAATCAGCTATAAATATTAATTCTTAATTTTTTTTTTAGTTTATAAAATATTACAGTGATTGTTTTGTAATTTATAATATATTTTGTTATTCACAAATATCACAAAATATCTCTTTTGTTTCAATGTACAAGGAATAATATTGATTAAGGGGGTCTTTATACCTAGAAGTCTACTTTAGAAGACTATGGTACAAAAGCTTTACAAAGGTCATGTCCTTGGTGAAAAAAGACTCTTTTTTGGTAGCTTTAAACTTTAGAGATAGTATAAAGTGAGAAGAGGCCATGAAATTGACCAAATTATTATTTTTATAATAAGTATAAATATATTAACTTACATATTATTTCTAACAATTATAAAAAAATACTAAAATTTTGGTTTTAGTATGTAATGATATGGTTATTAGTAAATATGGATGTGTTTCTCAAAATTTTGTAATTATCATTTCTTAAAAAAAGTCCCACTACAAATTTTAGGTACAATACTATTCATGCACAAAGTGCATTTTATCTCATCTTTTCCACTTATGACTTTTGAAAATATTATTTTATAAAAATAAATCCAACTAAGTGAGGCTTCTCAATTTTGGCAAATCAAAGGATTGAAGGTTAGACCACTCACCTTCTCCCCTAAGAACAAGCATCCCAATATAATCTTAGTGCAAATCTGATTCTATTCCATCAACATGTGGATTAAGTTATTTTTATAATTAAAAAAATTCATGATTAATTCTACATTAATTCTACATGTATAAAACTTTTACCAATCAAGGGATGAACTATTTCCTTACAGTGAGTTTATAGCAATGTGATCGTGCAGGTGGAACATCTAACTTCATGAAATTATTTATTGTTAATATCCTTGGTATTAGTGAAATCTTTGATACTGTTTATACCCAATGAAAACAATATACCGACTTGGTAGGCATACTAAACTTTTTACGAATATTGATGCCGAAATCATCAATAAATAAAAAATTATTAAGGATTCTCATTTGATAATTGAAAACGACATTACCCTTTGCTTAAAACACTACCTCCAAAATTAGTGTATAATATATTAACATGAACATATACACTTTTGTCAGCAGAACATTACTACATTCTATTAGAACTGCAATTGCAGAAACAGGGAATATGTTAAAGAGAACTGTCAAAAAGGGTATATTGAATGTGCTCAACATCTGCCATGTGTTGATGAATATTTGATGGCCAGTTTCACAAGATGGGTCACATCCAAGATATGCACCATTTGGAACACATCAAAGTAAAACTCCAAGATAAAGACCAGCATGAGTCGCAGAAAGGAACAGGATTCCTGTATCTATTGTTCGTTCCAATAATATCTGCAAACTAACAAATGTGAAGGATAGATATGATACTTGCTAGGAGACACGAGAAATAACTTGAGTTAAAGACCTTTGAAGGCGTCTGATTTTCATATGCGGTAACTGCAGCCTAAGACCTACCTCCAACCAACACACCTTCGAAAACTTCCTTCTGTCGAGATCATAGAGCAGTTCAACTGTCGTGTCATGCACATCACCGTGAATGCAAGGCTAGCGACATCAATAATCGACCTCCTACAACCTGGAATAAATCCTACATCTTCTAGGAATGAAACTCTGATCGTACAAAAAAGTAGGCAAGAAAATTGTTAGATAAAGACGCCAGGCACAATCCGTGAAGAGTACGTGGGAGAAGCATGAAGAGGATAATGTTTCACCCTTGCTTCATTAAAAAAGCAGTATGACTGACCTTTGTACAAGTATCAAATGGGGGATCAAAAGCTACATTATATGCGGTTTCCTTGATTCCCCATAGCATCAACTCTCTGAACCTTTCAGTTTACGTCCACGTTTATGGTAGGGTGGTGATGTCGGTGTTTCCTGAAACCTAGCTAGAGCCTGCAAATTTCATAAACAACACAATAGTGAGTAGGAAAACAATGTCCTACTGGGAATTCTTAAGCCAAGATAAATTTACAACATGAAATACCTCAGTTCATATATACATGTATAATTGTAAGTGCCTAGTCACAAAGTACATCAGTCAAAGCAAGATTGTTAAAATCGTGAATCCTATTGATGGTAACAAAGCGTCTTCTACTCCACGCAATGAGCAAGATAATGTAACCATGAAATGCCGTGGTCCAGTATTTGAGGATATTCCATACCTTCTATCAAACTTATGGAAGAAAGTGTTAAGTCATAGAGGTAAGAATAAGTCAAGGATGCATACCTTTCGCTTGTATTCACGTTTAGTTACACGTTCACCTGCCATATGTGATCCAAATCGGTTACAAGCGATGAAAAGTTACTATAAACACCACATTTAGTATTATACGGCTATAATTCAGCAACAAAAACATATTTAGTAAACTTTAATCTCCATGCAACCATGACAACCATGCAAGTACACACAACGTGCTGCCATGATAATCCTTCTGCACTGCATTTAAGAACCACAGTCGTAGATATCAAACTACAAGAATAAAGGAGGGGAGGAAAATGCGGGATAGCAGATTGAATGCAAGACTTACCACTTCCAGGAAAACCCTCCGATTCTGCAGCGGCGGGAGTCGCACGTGTTGAAACACGTTCATTTTCAAGTCCACGGTGGAATCTCTGCATTCAAATTCATCAACAAGAATAATCGAATAAACAAATGAACTTCTCTAATAGAAACATATAAGCTCATGTTATATGACCATGACAAATGACATGATGACTCATATAATCTCATGAATGCTGTTGGAATCTTCGAGCTCAACCTATATTACGTATGCCGCTTTTCCCCTCAGGGTTCTGATTCAAACGTGATAACCTACTTCCACATGCACTTGATAGCCAACATACGAACTAAAAGGAACACGAACAAGAAAACAATCAATAATAGAATGGAACACCCTCCAGGCACAAAGATTTGATCTAGAAACTGACCTTTGGCGTGTTTGGAGTAGCAGAGCTTTCTGCATAGGGGTTATCCCGCAATATAGCAAGCTCGGTTTCTTTATATTGTACCTGCTCAATGTCGAACCAGATATCTAGATGTGACTTATTATGAGAAGTGCTACTGTACAAGAAGTGGCACAGACGCCGCAAGTTTCACAAAACCCACACTGAAAAAGAAACTAAAGCATTTAAAAAGAAACTGAAAAATATGCACCTGTTTCTGCAATTGTAGTAGATTGAGAAGTTCCCTTCGAAGCTCTAAATGCTCAGCACAAACTGTCGCCGTTGGAACATTGGGTTTGGATTGTACCTAGTAACTCCAATCGTCTATTGATTAAAACCAACGACATAATAAAATCACGAATATTTTAAAATAGTTAGAGAAGGAACTTCCCATCAAGAGCTGAATGATAAAACCACAAAGCAGGCTCAAAAAAACAGATAGACGCAGGAAGGCAAGCTGTTTTGAAGACATTACCCTATACTCCTCAAGCATCTGGTCCACGCGCTTCGCATTTCTCACGCCAGAAGGTGAAACAACAAAATGAATTTGTTGTGTCAACCATGCTCCTCTCAAGTACACTCGTGGCTACCCACACAATAAAACAATTAGCATTCTCCCAAAGTCATTTATTGTTGAAAGGGTATCATGATCCAGATACAAATCATGAACTTTTTATAGAAGAAACACATTGCATAAACTCTTACAACATTACAAATACATAAAATTCAGCACATTCGAGCAGTTTCCAGCATAAACGAAAGCTCTTTCAAGGTCATTTTGAATTTGCTTCCAACTAACATACATCTAACCTACTTCATTATCAGTGAAAATATCCGATAAAAGTTTATGTTTATGTGACCAAGTAGAATGACTTTCTCTGCTGTTCTGGTCAGCACGCATCAATCATACAAATATAGGTACAGACCAAACTGTAATGATAACGCAGTTCATGAAAAATCTGCTACTCTCAAAATAATGGTATGCTTTCAAAGCAATTAAGGTTTTAACAAAACAAGTAGTGCATTGGTAGAGAAAGAGCTTACCGGTCGTGGTCCAACTGGAGGAGGGGCAGCAGAACCAGGTGCAGGCGCAGGTGTTAGAACAGGAGTTGAAGGAGGGGCCGACGAAGATGTGTGCACAGGAGTCACTTGTACAGAAGTTGTGGACGCAACAGTAACAGGAACAGGTAAAAATGAAATATCGCCGGTTGTCGACGGAAAAGTAGGAGGCCTTGTAGGTGTTGTATCCACGTGAAGTGCAGGTCTTGTTGAAACTTGCGCCTCTTCTATATCCTGCGTAGTTGACAAGAAACCACATCATATTCCTTAAACGCTTGAGAATTAAATGTGCACATCAGAAAGTGATATGAGAACCACAATCGCCGTAGAAGTCTCACATAGGTCGTTGCTATTACTCTATCCAAATTGCTCAAGTAAATGGTCCATAAACCACACGAACATATATTTTGGGGCTATCTTAGTCCTTTATTCCAGTACTGACACTATTTAGCATAATAATTGAATTAACGTAGGTCATTTAAACGGTCACTTAAAACGGGGTAACTGGGAGATCTTACCTTTGCTTTTAGACGAGCCTCTGTAATACGCCTGGCTTCTGCGATAACCTGTATAACAAAAGTATACATCATTTGCTACATACACGAAGACTCCCAATTATTAAAACAAATACATCTCTCTTTCAAGAAGCAAGACGTTGCATGAACATAGTGATTCTCTCACATCTGCAAAAATGAAAACTTGTGTATTATCGTAAAAAACTTTATGATAATGGCTTGAGAAGGGCTTAGCTTGTCGACTATGACAAGACCTTTGGTAATAAAAGAGCCAAAAGGAATTGGCACCCAATATATATATAGAAATTTAGCTCTCAGAACAAAAGAACGATAAATAACCTCGGCGTTCTCGCGATCTTGCTGCCGTGACTGAGAGAGAATAATATTTAATGCTTTCTTCCGTTCCACTTCATGACTAACATTGTAGAAATCCTGAATAAATTTACAATCATAGTCTCAGAATGAACTGAAATCGTTGAAAAGCAAGTTTCACACTATAAAAAAACTTCACAAAATAACCCAGGTATTCAAGAAATGCGACGTTAAGATAGTAACCTGACACAATTTAGACGAAGTAGGGTATTTGAAACAAAAGCACCCCGAATCATTTGAGGATAAGAAAAGAAATAAAATAAAATATGAGCATCTCACAACCAAGAAAAAATATCAACCTTCTTACCTTAAAGAAGGCATGCTCACTTAGATCATCGTTAGGACCGGCCCTGGCCTGTATTATAGATTTGGCAGCTGGAAAGTTGAAGATGAGTCAGATAAGAAAAAATATAATGCGCATCCAGAATTTAAGGTCTTGATCACTGAGTAGATCAAAAGGTGGAACTTAAACTCGCAGACGATAGCAGGGCGACATAATACGCACTACCTTACCCGAATAATATCGGTGTTTTAACTCCTCGACAGTACGTGGAGAACTAAACCGATCCGCTATGATGATAAACCTTAAATCGAACTGCTCACACATGTCAAAAAGCCGATCTGTCTCTTCTCTGCTCCAATTCTGATAGTCAAAGAAGAAAAACACGATTTTGCGTCAAACAGATAGTTAAACAAGCTCGCCCAGCAGCAATTTAGCGGAATTTCGAAATTCGACAGACTGGTAAAAAATAACAAAGGCTCCACTGACTAGACTTCATGACATTTTTGAACATTGATTATCTCTGGAGAACATCGGTGGAAAGAACCAGGCAACTGATTTACCATTTATACCTTGAGGAAAATGAATATGAAACTTTTCCCACTGCTTAAGTGCCAGTAGGGTCCTATCAGTGTGTTCTAATTGTAGCTGAAGTATGTAAATCTGCTCCATTTCCAGTGCATTTTCATTTTGTGGAATACCATACCTCTCGTAGAAAAATTACACTTCAACATTTTTGACAACGTTTTTTTCAGACAGAATGAGAGCAACCTAATGCACAACAAAATTTGTACAAGTAACACCTACCGGATCAACAAGCAACTGATTATACTCCTCATCCGTATAGCGTACGCCATCCACACCCTGAATCACACGTGCACAAGGCATCAGACTCTTCACCATAGGGACTTATATATATATATATATATATATATATATATATATATATATATATATATATATCAAATCCAAGTGTTTGTTCAAGAATATAACACCTTGTTGTACTTGGCGAATGCATAATCTCCAGAGGGTTGCAAGCCATCCATAACTTGGACCTACAGGATCCACAACATCGTTAATAAAGTCCACTTCTTTGAGGTTTCCAACTGCATCAAATGACAAGACCAGAGTACCTCACAACGAAGTCACGGTATTTTATGCATGGTCATAATAGTGGAATACGTGCACAGATACATTCCGACGACGTTCAATTGTGAAGAACCGAAAGTATCCTCGTTGTGTACATTAAAGCAAGAGATGCGAGAAAGGACAAATGTACCCAGTGATACAGTTGCAGATTGTCCGTCCGAGCTGAAGTCGAGAAGGAGAGCCATTGCCAAGATATCTGTACCCATAGTTCCAATATCGTTACGAAGGATAATATGATCACAACTCCAATTCATCACACTGGTTTATTCAACACCACGGACTACAGTAGCCGACTTGATCGAGAAAGACGCAATGGTATTGCTAATCGACCTTTTTAGTAGGTGCAGGACGCTTCTTTATGGACGCTGGATCCAATGTTGGCATAATAGGCGGTAAACCGCCAGTGAGAGCATATACCTGCAAAATTTACACACAATGTAAATCACAATCACACTCTTTGCACAGCATCTCAATATAACTCAATGTTCGCTCGTTCAAAGCAGCGTGCAAAAACACCGCAAAGTCAGAGAGCAATGCTCGATTCCGAAAAACGTTAAAAACGAAAAAACGTGAACAAAAACAAAGATTACCTCCCTATGAACACCATCCGGCTTCTTGACCACATCCTTGGGCGTTTTCCGCTTCTCAACACTCCCCCTATCACCGAGTTTCGTCAACCCTAATATATCCATAGCATCCCCCATGGCGCTCCCAACAATCCCTCACGCCGCTTTCCACAGCCACCCCACGCACAATGCTAAAATCGATCGAGAGAAACTACGGAAAAGGAAGCCTCCTCCGCATGGCAACAAGGCAGCGAACGAACAAGTATTCTCTACACGTTGTCCTGATTCGGCATACAGAGAGAAATTTCGGACTCAAGTCCCGCTGCACTGCTTCCAACCCGTCGTCAGCTCCAAGAGCTGATGCAGACGTCGTTTGGAGGATAATCCCAACCTCGATTGCGAGCTTCCGATTGACGCCATCGGGTGCACAGCGTCCCAAACTCAAACCGCAAGGCTTGCACACACACCCGTCGGCAGCTGGGCTGAAACGGCACGAGACGGGGAAATACACACACATACAAATGCAGGTTTCCGGCACACTGAATCTGCCTTGCACAATTGCTCGATCGCTAGCTTGCTTGCTTGCTTGCTCGCTCGATTCATTGATTGCGTGCTTGGAAACAGAGATCGCGCCAACGTGAGAGCAAGAGCGAGAGGCTTCAGCGGCTTTGACAAGTAAGGCTCTTCCAATCCCAATGTGGATGGATGATGGATATATCATCCATTTGGATGACCAGTTCCCGTGGATGATATTCCTCCTGCGTTGTGGTGACTTGATTTTGTTTGCAAGGATACCAAAGTTTGTTTGATGGGTCCTTATGGCCTTTTACAAGTTTCTTTGTTAAACTAACAATGGCTTAATTGATGCCAGGGACAAGTGTAGTTTTATTATTTACTCATGTTGAGCTGATGTCCAATACAATATGTGGTAAAATACACTGTGATAATAATTTTGGTTCTTAGCACAGAAATACTGTATTGTAGGAATTGTTGCATAATCTAAAGAATAATAGCTTATATGTAATTGTGTGCCAATGGATTCATCATAATATTCAAATCTAAGAATAGAGGTCATTAAATTCGGTACTAAATTTAAATCTATTTAAACAAATAGTTTGTAGCATTATTTGGTATTTCTAATTTCACAATTGCTCACAAAAGATGGATTAGTAGAAGGCCTTAGTCACAAAAAATTGTACTAATATACAAATATGGAACAAAATAAATTTATTACAAATCAAAAATCAAAAAATAATCACACGCCCATAATTTTAGCAGATTGCACCTTCATATCAATTTTTGAAGAACTAAAATTAATATATATACACAAAGAAGTGCTAAGTTTTGCATCAAAATTTTAATGTTTGTTATTTAAACTGCATTTGCTGCTATTCAAAATATCTTGTGATTGAGGTTAACTGTGGCAAAAGAATTTTAAGGTAATCTATTATTGTTAACACTGTAAGAAAATTAGTACTAAAAATGTATGTCATTTTGAATATGGGTCTAATCCAATTTATGTTGCATAAAAAACCCTCTAGATGTATTTTTACTCAAGCATGTGCAATTTTAATAAATCTAGATTACTAGCTTGTAGAAAATAATTCATAAGTTGTTTTGAAATAAACAACTCAATGAGTAAAATTTTGAATATATTTTTAATCATCAATGCTAAAGTAGTACTTTTAATCATATTATTAACTTAAAGCATTGAAATAGGTAAATCATATACTATAATCAATTTATTTTTTAATTATTATGATTAATCAAATCCATATAATTTTTTACTCTATTTTTTTTATTCACAAAAAAATTAATTTGTGAGACATATATATATATATACACACACACACACACAATTAAATAATTTTGAATAAGACCTCTAATAATTAATCATAAAAATTATATTATTATAAAATATTTTTAGAAATTATATTGAATATATACATATACATATAAATTTCATGCATTAAAAATAATAAATATTTAATAAATATGATTCATTTCTAATTTTATTTAAAACACTTCTTTTCAAAAAAGTTATGAAAATATTGCCAAAAATAAATTATTTATTCTATTAATTTTTTAAAGAATAAATTAAAGATCAATTATAAATTAAAATTTTAAAATAAAATTAAAAGACTTAATAAAAATTCACTTATTCTTTTTATACAACAAAACTACAATTAGATGGTATCACAAGAACAAAGCTAGAAATTTTATTATATATATATGTATATATATATATATATATATATAGATACAAATAAAAAAATTGTAAATAATTTTAATTACAACACTTTGGATCTACAGGTAGCATTTAAATTTTTATTGGCTAAGTATTTAACTTTTATGTGGCACTACATTTAGAGCAATACAAAGTTATTCAAGACTTTTTGACTCATAATTAATCTAATAGGTTGCTTCAATTAGTTATTTTCAATCTAATGACTTTAAAATATTCAACATCATATAAATAGGAATACAATCTTCAAGTTGGCATAAAAGTTTGTAAATACAATACTATATTAAAAATAGTAGTATTAGCATCATTTTTATTTTAATAATTATTTTAGACACAAAGAAAAAATTAGTACAAAAGACAAGCATACTAATATTATAATATATTTTAAAAAGTCATTTAGCATCAATATATATTAGAGGCAAACAAAGTTGTAATATACCAAATATTAAAAGAATAATTTTTTACTTAATATTTTTAAAAATAATAGCTTCTTCTATTATAATACTCTTGTGGTTCTCCACAAAAGCATTATGTTACACTTTGGTGGTTTCTAGGCTCTTTCTTACTTATTTGTGAAGAAACCAATTATTATCATTAAAAAAAAAAAAAAAAAACCAAATAATTCAAATAAAAGTATTATAAAAGAATATATTTTTAATATTTTTAAAAATATACTTAATTATTCTAATATACGTTGTATTGTGGTTTGGCTACCATATAAAAATAATATAAATATATATTTAATATATAATTTATTATACAACTAAATAAGAGCCATAGCAATCAATTTTTATTAGTTATAAAATATAATTAGGTTATTACTTTGGAAAGAGTTTATTTGAAAGAACCACTATTGAAGTTTATACAATCTTTTTTTTTTTTTTTTTTTTTTTTTTTTTCAATAATGACTCCTGAGGTTGATTTTATGTTGATAATGACTTTTATATTTTAAGTTACCTTTGTTAGATATTATTGATCCTTAAAATTTTATTTTATTTCTTTTATTTGATATTTGGAGCATATATTATATAAATCTTATTAAAAAAAAGATCAAAAAAGAATTTTTGATATCAAAAAGAATAATTAAGTCATCTATGTAGATGAATCAAAATGGATGATGAAAATCTCCATTCCTATTAGCTAAAAGTCATGCCCAATGGACTTCAAGGAGACTATTTGAGGCCTTATTAGGAATTAGGGTTTTTTTTTTGAGGTCATTTGAATATTAGAGATTAGAATCAGAAATTTTAGGTTTTTGGCCACAATTTTGGTACAAAAAATGAGTAATTTGGAGTGTTCATAAAGAAAATATAGGCACTCAAAATCAAGGTATTGATTTTTTACCTACTATCATTCTTTAGAATATAACTCATGCATACAAAAAGCAATAAATGATTGCCAGTAGGGGTTGGAGAGAGTAATTTTTTGAATATACTTTATATATATAGTTTAATAAATTTTAAGCTAGAATACAGAAAATATTGGGAGTTGAAATCAATACTTGCAATCTAAGGATAGTAAGTAATCCACTTAGTTAGTGGTTGTATTTTGACTTATAGCTTAAGCAATTTGATAAGGTTTGGTCTTAAATTTTTTAAAAATATATATTTTTATATTAAAAAGCTATATATAAAAAATTTATTACATTAAAATTTTGGATTTTGGAGATATGAAGAAAATAGTGCTCGGATGTCTATAAATTAGGATTTTAAGCACTTATTAGAATTTTTGAGATATCAAATAATCAAAAGCAAATCTATGGTTGATTTTTTTTGAATGACAAAGCTTAAGAATGCAAGCTATACTTTTAAAAAATTTGACAAAAATTGAATAATTGGATCAAGAGTTATTGGATCTTAAAGTTCAAGAAAAAATCAATCTTTTGCAAGTGAATAAGATATTGAAGGATTTTATTGCAATTTGAGCATTTTGTATAAATAAAAAAGATTTTTGGAAGCCAAGACTTTATAGAGGTGAAAAGATGGATATATAGAGCTATAATAAAATTTTGATACAAAGATGAGGTTTTAAAAAGAGATTATAGATTTTTTTAGAAATTATTAAGAATTTAATTTATCAATAATTGATTAGTTATGATTTAGTATAGAAAAGGGTGTTAAAGATTTTTTAGATGCTATAGAAAAATCTTATATATAAACCTATTTAAATATAAGAGATTTTTATTTCTATAATTGTTTTTTTTTTTTTTTTAATATTATTGTGTTTATTGTCTTCTTTATTGAGAACAAATCACTTATTAGAGCCTAATCAATAAGTTATAGATAAACTTTCTATAGCTAGATACTTAACATATTCAAAAATTAAAAGTCATCTTATATTATAACATATTGTAAGTTGTAACTATAACATTGATAATAATATTATCAATATTTAAACCACAAGATATTATATCAATATAAAAAATATAGCTCAATTTAATTTTTTTGTTAAATATTATAGCATTATAAAAAAAAATTAAATCGTTTTATTTTATTTTTTAATTTTTTTATTTTTTATTTTTTTATTTTTTAAAATAAAATAAAAATTATATATTAAGATAGCTTTTATTAAATCTATATCTAAATTAAAGTAACTATCTATAATAAATTTGTATATATTCTTAATTTTTTAATATTATTATAACTACATGCTTAAATTTAAAAAAATTATTTTGCAAAGATATATGCATTTATATATTTATATTATATTTAAAATTTTATTTATATTTATATTAAAAATATAAAAATTAAAACTTCTATTTATTTTTAATTTAAAAAATTAGTCAATAATAATTTTATGGAATCTTTGATGATCTTAATCCTTTAAAAATATATATATATTTTTTAATAATTATAGATAAAAAATAAAAGATGATAAGGCTTATTTAGTATGTTGATGTCAAAACACGAGAATACAAAATAAGAGACTTAAACCAAAACAAGGTTTCAAGAAAAAACCAACAAGAATTTGAATTAATCACATGAATACACCAAGAAAAGTGAGCTAGAACTCCAAGAGATGCGTTTTTGAAATTAAAAAACTCTTCAATCTCGACTCCCATATATATATTCCTATCTAGAACTCTTTTTGAGCGGCTTCCACCAAACTAAGAAGCTTCTTGAGCAGCTTCTATCAACTGGAAAGTTTCTCGAGCTCTTTCTACCAACTTGGAAGCTTCTTGACCTCCTTCCACTAACTATGAAGCTTCTCAAGCTACTTTTACCAATTAGAAAGCTTCTCAACCAACTTTCACTAACTCAAGAACCTCTAGAATGTTCTAGAAGGTTTTATGAATCTCTAAAGTGTATATCCCTAACAATCACAACTTACTTCAAAAAAAAAATTTAAAATTTTTATCAACTATGGTGTATTTTAAATTCACTTAACATTAGGTTTTCAAATTTCTTTAAAACTTTGATAGACATATAAATCTATTATTATTTTATTTTATTAATTTTTTACTTATATAGATAATAATATCTTGTTAAAGACATAAATATTAAGACTAAGATGATTATAAACACTAAATGGGAATCTATATGCAATATCTTGAGTTGATTTATGTCTCACTACATAGACATGCTTACTTATTTTAGACAAATAAATCTATTTGTATGCCAAGTCTAAACTAATAGATTGTAATAATATTTAGTTAAAGATTTTGGCTATAATAACAATTACTTTCTAATATCTTAAAAGAATCATGACATTAATATCACAATAGTTAAAAAAGTTATTGCATTTGTATTTTGTATATAATTATTTATTAAAGACTATCAAGCTATAATTTCTAAAAGTTATTATGGTATCATATTATAACACAATTATAGGATGAAGGAATAAAACAAGATGTATATTATAAAAAAGCTTAATTAAAGACTAAATTATAAAATTACTTTAAAAAATATACGTAAGAATAAAAAAAATAAAGAAGTAGTAAAAATATTTAGTATTAATGCTATTTTTTTATAAAAAAGACTTTTATTCATTTTATAAGATCCTAAATAAGACAAAATAAGATAGATTAGCAAAAATACTACTATAGGCATCTTAAAATCAAAGTAAAGGATAGTTTCTAACAAAAATTATCTAAAAAAACCTTGGATTGATATCCAAAGAGGATTGGTTGTGAACTAGATTGAAACCGGATTTCAAGGTACAAAATCGTATACCTATGGCAAATGGAATCTTTTTTTATTGATCGAAAAGTGAGATTTGAAAGCAAACTTAATAGGACTTCTTTAAGCATTTGTTTTAAGGTTTTTGGATTTATAATGACTTTGTAAGAGCTATACAAAGTTAGGATTTTATTTGGATGACTCTAGGTATTGAAAAATAAAGTGGGTTTGCATTTTTAAGCATATTGAGAATTTTATAGTAGATACATAAACAAAAATTTGTAGATTTGTATATATAGTTGTGTCAAATATTTCTTATAAATTTGGACTTAATCCAATAGTTAGATCAAAGGTTATTAAAGTTTAAGTTAGCAAGAATCTTGGAAATTAGATTTTTAGGATCAATGAAGATTTTTGTGATTTTGAACAATCTACTGATTAGATTCAAATGATTCTTTTCTAAGCTTGTAGTTAACTTAGTTTTCAAATTTTTTGTAAATTTTTAAAATATATAAATAATACAAAAAGAAGATATTAGTACTAGAAGATCAATATTAAGGTTGGAAAAGAGGAGATGCCAATACCTGAGAGAATTAGAAGCTTTTTCTTCCAATCGGTAAGTTTGATTCTTTTCAAATTTTATATACTTATTTTTAATTAGAAAATTAAGAAGTGTGCAAATTTTGAATGAAGATCAATGGTTAATTTGATAATTATTAAGGTTTTAAATCTGCTATTAAATTTGATTAAGGCTTCATTAGGATTTATTAAGATATTAGAATTTAAATTGGATTTTATGAGGGTTTTATTAAGGTATTAGGATTTTATTAGGATTTCATTACAATTTGACTAGGATTTGATTTAAGATTTGACTAAGGTTTGACTTGAGATTTGACTAGGATTTGGCATATAGATGTATTAGGATTTGATTAAGATTTGATTAAAATTTATTTAAGATTTGATTAAAGTTTAATTAGAATTTATTTAGGATTATATTAGGATTGTTAATTTTTTTGTTAATTATAATATATAAGTGTACTTTCTATAATCAAGTGCCTAGTATATTTTCAAATAAGAAAACATGTAATACAACAACGGTTGTTGATTAAAAATCTTAGTATATTTGTACTATAGAAAGTACACTTATATATTATAATTAACAAAAAAATTATTAAAATTAATATAATAAATATTCTTATGAAGAATCTTATAATATATATTATTAATTTTTTTATTAATATGATTTTTATAATTAATATATATAGCCATTGTTTATATTATTTAAGTAAATATAAATAAATAGAAGTAAGTAGAATATGTTAAATAAATAATATATTTTTCAAGAAACTTTAAAGAAATTTCTTCGATAAAGATTATATCTTTAGATTCCTATAGATATGTCATATGATTATTGAACTTATTCCATAAGTTTTTTAATTTTAAAAAACTATATTAAAAGTGACTAATAACTTGATACATAGGTCACAAGTCTCATGGTACTTAGAAAGATTTCACAAGGTTTTTTTAGTAGCTAATGTATATGGAGACAAGAGTCAGGGTTTCTTCAATTCTATCAAAATATTTTTTATGTTCTAATCATGGATTAAGAATTTATAGCTTCTTTATATTTAGTAATGGCCATTCTAGTTCTTTTCTATCTTATATTGATTTCTATTTTTCTTACTTTTTTATTTCTTTAATAATATATGACTATATTATCTTTTAAATTTTGTCTAGATTCATGTTTTTGACAATTTGGTGAGTATAACACCTATAATATCAAAGTTTAATCTTTTTTAATAAAAAAAATTTTAAAATTATAGATTGCCTTCTTTTAAATTGATATTATTTTTTTATTTTTCTCTTTTTACGCAAAATTTATAAAGTCTTTATAAATATGACATATTTAAATAAATAAATAAAAATATAAAAATATATATATTTATATACAAGAATATATAAAAAATTTGATGCTTGTTATATATCAACTTTGTGTATCACCTCAAATAACATCAAAAGTGATTGATTATGATATGAACATCTTCAAGAATTGTACTACATCAATTAACTCATGCAAGTGCAGTAACTAGAGCACCAAAAGTCAATCTTATAGAAAAGTTTAATGGTGTTAGATTTAAATTTTAAGGATTTATTAACCAAGTATAATTTTTTTTCCAATTACAACTTCTTAGATATCTAATCTAAGCATCTCAAGTCAAATATATTAAAACTTTATTTACTAGATTTTTAATTTTTAATTTTTTTATTATTTTTAAAATAAAAAGATCCTACATTGAACAACTTAGATATATTTTTGGAAAAAAAATACATCTATGTATGGAAATAAGATGTAAAAGGAGAATATTTATTTGTCATTTATTCAACACCAAGTCTTTATTCAAATAGAGGCCGTAGTAGTATTTTGAAGCAATATAAGAAAATCAAAATATATTTGAGAAAAAAAATATTAAAATAATAATAAAACATCAATCCTATGACATCACAATTGATCTTTAAAAAAGAGCTCAACTACCTTTTGGACCAATTTACAACTTATTGTAGTATAAATTTTTTACTTAGAAGAAATACATTAACAAAAAAATTTGTAAAAAACTTTATCCCATATTTAATTTTTTTTGCAAGTATTTCAATTCTTTTTATGAAGAAAAAAGATAGATTCTTATAAATAAGTATAGATTATTATATATTTAACAAATTAACCATCAAAAATTGATATCTTTTACTTTTCATATTAGAACTTTTGTAACAATTGAGTAAATCTAAGATTTATATTAAATTAAATCTATAAAGAGCCTAAAATTTGGTATGTTTTTTTTTATTTTTAAAAATAAGATGAATAAAGGATTATATTTTAAATTAGGTATAGCCATTTTGAATATTATATCATGTCTTTTAAACTTATAAATATTCTATCTATTTTCTTATATTTAATAAATAATATGTTTTATAAATTTTTATCTTTAGTTATTTAGATAGTATTCTTTTTTAATTCCAATAATATAAAAAATATGATCAATATATTTGCCTTGTACTATAAAAGCTTAGAGATGCACTACTACATATTAAGAAAAAGAAATATTTGTTTTACACAATTCAAGTAAATTTTTTAAAACACATCATATCAAATGATGGTTAAAAATTGGATTTTAAGTAGCTATAGACTATCATAGATTGGATAACTTTTTAAATAGTGTCTTATTGTAAAAATATATATAGAATAAAAATTTAATTAGCTGTCTTATTATTATAATTTTTATGACAAAAAAGATAAAAATAAGATAAAAGAAATAAAAAACATAGTATAAAGATGTAAAAATGGTTGTGGTAATAACCACAGTTCTTAGTACATGTATGATACCTTATTATAGGCTCAAGAAGATATGTGATGTGGGCTAGTTATTTTTTTTTATCTCACTAATAGTTCCAAGTTGGGTATACATTTGTTACTTGACAAATATATTACAAATCAAATCTGGATCAATATTTTGTTGTATGGAAAATCTAAGTTTTTTTATTTTTTACAACTTAAAAAATAATGTTGCAAATTTAAGACTTTTATTCAATTTCCTATTCTATATATATATATATTTTTTAATTTTTAATTTTTAATTTTTTTTATTTATCTTTCTTTTATTATAATATGATTTAATTTAATTTAATTTAATTTAATTTTTAAAATTAGAGATTAATATTATAGGCTAAAAATAAATAATAAGGATTAAACGGAGATATTTATAAAGAAAAATTAGAATTAAATCAAAAGCATTAATACTTTAAATTTGAAGTGAAGAAGGATAAAAAATGCAACTAATAGGAATTAAAACAAGGTGGTGGAAGCATGGTGAGAAGAATTTCTAATATATATGTAGATTGGAAATAAAAACAAACAAACAAACAAAAAAAACAAAGAGAGAGAGGGAGAGGAAAAAAAAATAAATGGCAATGACTACGACATGGACTATAGCATGGATGTTGGCACTACATGCAATTAAAAGTAAAGTTTGGATTTTTATTTGTTATATAAGTTTAAAAAGGAATTTCTAAAGAAGATCTAGTTAAGATATTTTATACAAGGTAAAAAACATGCATACCAAATTTCATCCCTTGATTTATTTGGAAGCTCTAAAGTACTAGGAATCCACGGACTTTGGTAATAAAGGCAATAAAAAGTTAGATTTGGATATTTGCTTGTTGTACAAGTTTGAAGGGGAATTTCTAAACAAGATCCAAAAGAAATATTTTATATAAGGTGAAAAATAGGCATACCAAATTTCAGCTCTATATTTATCAAAATATAAAGTGCTAGATTATCAAAGGTCCATTAGTAATGGTAGAGAAGGCAATAGAAAGTCAGAATGCTACTTTTGAGTTTTTAGATACTAGAGACGTTTGAAGAGGAATTTCCAAGTAAAAGTTGATAGAAGCATTTTTAATGAGATAATATACTTATTTATCAAATTTTAATTCTTTATTTATTTAGAAAAATAAGATATAGAACTTTGAACCTCTAAAGATTAAAAATCTATGAAAGTAGAGAACTAACATGTAATTTGAGAGATTTGTGTATGTAAATCAATAAATTTAGAATTTTTTTATGATAGTTTAAAATAAAATTAGCAAAATATGGTCCATAGTGTTATATTGAGATTTAATAAAATAAATATATTAAAAAAATTAAAATAAATACTTTGAAATAAATCATTTATATAAAGACATGACTTATAAAAATAGTGTGAGAGTTAGAATCCAATATTGATGGGATATTCAACACATCTGATCTAAACTAGATGCAGCCATAAATTGAGGTTTTTCTAAAGCAAACTCTTTCAATTCAACATTGGTATATAATATCTAATGCTTTATGAGATTTTTTAAACTACTATCAGTTATAAATCAAGAATTTTTTTTAAGATATAATTATACTTATATAATTAACTTATAAAAGATAAATTAAAATAGAATCAAAATATAGAAGCAATATTTTAAAATTAAAAAATATCTTTTACCTTAATCCCTATTTTATATTATTTAGATTTTTTTAATCTATTTTTTATTAAAATAAATACATCAAATTTTATATTAGGTACATTTAATGATAAATAGATATAATTGATAGAATTCATTCTATTGTATTTTAATCAAAAAAAATTTCAATAGCAAAAATAAACTATAAGATTTACAAAATAAGACCTTTTATTATTGTGGATTTATTCCAAAAATGCCAAGATTGTTTAAAAGGTACTTATAATCTAGTCACAGCTTATATTAATTATAAGATCCTTAATTATTTCATAACAAGTATATAAAATTATTGCCAAGTATGTTGGAGCTGTCTTTGTTATGATTTATATTTAATATTATATATTGGTCAAAAAAACAACAATGTTTGTAAGATTCTTTGTCTAGATGTTTGTAGCTTGTACCAAAAGAAAAAAGTATTGCACATGATCAATAACAAATTATTCTTTTAGTATTGGAGCAACTGTAATTTTAAGCTATTAAATCAACAATTTTAATTGATACTACTTTTTTTAATAAAATTTATTTAAGTCTTATTCTTAATAGTATGAATTATCTTTATGATGATTCTAGCAAATTTGATTTTAAAGACAACATTGTTTATTATGTAATGCATTTATAATTTCCAAAAGATCAAATATAATTATATGCACTTTAAGTACAATATGACTTTTTAACAATATAACATTTTGAATATAATAAAACTTTGGAACTTATTTTAGGAGATTTTTGGTGGTCTCAAATATGAAAAGTTGTCAAAGTATTTGTTCAATCTTGTAATATTTATTCTCTAGCAAAGACTTCAAGTTATTTATTCTATGCACTTCTTCAATCTCTATCTATTCTAAAGCAATGTTTACTATCTATTTTAATAAATTTTATTATAAATCTTACAATTTCAAATTTTTATAATTTTATTTTAGTAATGGTAGATCTTTCAAATAAAATAGCATATTTTGTACCATGTATAAAAATTATTATTAATTAAGAAATAGCTAAATTTTTTTGTATAGTATTTTTTGATATTGTAGACTTTTAAGTGATATTATATCTTATCAAGGATTCTAATTTTTAGTTCAAGGTTTCGAAAGACACTTTTTAATATATTAAAGGTTAATATCAAGTTATTTCTAACTTTTCATTCTCAAAGTGATGGACAAATAGAATGTATGAATTAAGTATTAGATCACTATTTGTAATGTATTATTAACTATTGCTAAGACAATTCAACAATTCTATTACCATTAGCAAAAATTTTATATAATTATATGATACATTCTATTATTAAATAAATTTTAATTTTATTTATTTATAATTATCATCCATAATTTGATATTTTTGATTTTTTAAAAGTTAAAAATCTAATATCAACAAATTTAGCAATTAGAATCAAAGGGCTTCATATAACAATGAAGATATAGCTAAAAAAAGCTCAAAAATAACAAAAAATTTAGTGATAAAGTATAATTACTTTGATGTAATATCAAGACTAATTGACCTTGCAACAAGTTGGATTATTAAAGGCTTGGTCTATTATTTATTTAAAAATAAATTAATCCAATTGTATATTGATTGTAATTTTCGCATTTGATAAGAATTTATTATGTATTCTATATGTCTCTTCTTGTGCCTTATATTACAATCAATATAATAAAAAAAAAAACCAATTACCACCTCCTATTGAAATAACTAATAACTAAGAGTTCAAAATAAAATAAGTCTTAGATTCAAAACATCATTAAAATAAATTAAAATATCATATATAATGGTGCAAATACAATATTAATGAACACATATAGAAGCCATGTGAGAATCTTGCAAATGCATCAAAATTTTATTTTATTTTTCATTGACAATACTTATTAATGCCAAAGACCAAGTATTAATTTTAAAAAATAGTATAAATGAAGAAGAAGCAAGTTTAAGTATCAACTTTTAGAATTATTTTCTTAAATAGAGAATCAACAATTGGAAAAATCATCTCAAACTTGTTATTTGGAGAATTAATAGATGAAGCATGTAGCTTGTATTAACCTTTAGAACATTGAAATCAAAATAAAGATCTTCAAGAGATAAATATATTTTTTTAAATAGATTGTAAGATACAATGAATATGATACCACAATCTTAGAAGAGATTCTTAATACTTAATAAGACTACTAGAGATAAGTACTATACTTAATAGCTTACAAAATGTGTTATTTGAAGATAGTTATGAACGCTTCAACAATGATCAAATAAGTAAGTGATTTTTTTGCCTTAATAAAATACATTGTTAATAGCTAAAGAAACTTATCAACTATCTTTGTGGAAAACAAAGATCAAAATTTGTTGTTAAGACCATTTTACAAATCTTAGACTTTATCAACTCATGAAAGAACTTAACCATTTTTTGTGGAACTAATCTATAGAAAGGAAAATAATATTATGAATGCTTATATTACTTGTATAAATAAAAATAAATAAAAATAAATAAAAGTAGAGAGAATATATTAGATAGATAATATTTTTATTAAGAAACTATGAAGAAGTTTCTTAGCTCTAGATTAGATCTTTAGATTCTTATAGATATGCTATATAGTATTAGAGACATACATTTCAAAGATTTACAAAACCTTCTAGAATATTTAAGAGCTTCTTGAGTTAGTGAAAGTCGGTTGAGAAGCTTTATAGTTGGTGAAAGTAGCTTGAGAAGCTTCCTAGTTAGTGGAAGGAGCTCAAGAAGCTTTCAAGTTGGTAGAAAAAATTCAAGAAGCTTCTTAGCTTGATGAAAGCCGCTCAAGAAGTGTCCTAAGCATAAGTATATATAAGAGTCAAGGTTGAAGAATTCTTTAGTCTCAACAATGCATCTCTTTGAGTTTTAACTCACATCTCTTAGTGTTGTTCATGTACTCATTTAATTAATTCAATTTTTTATTGGTTTCTTCTTAAAACCTTGTTTTGGTTCAAGTTTCTTATTCTATATCTTGTGTCCTTGATATTTTGTTGAAATTGACTACTTCTTTAATATCAAAGTTGGATCCTTTTTGTTTAACCAATGTATTATTCCTATATTTAAAGGTATACCAACACTTTAGAGGTTGTGGATTACCTTCTTTTAAATTGATATTTTTCTCATCACAATATTAGTGCTTTATCCTTCTTATGAGAGAGTAGATCATCTCTCTCCTTAAAGATCTTAAAGTATTTTAAAGGTTGCAAATTACCCTCTTCTAAATCGATATTGTCTTCTTATAGATTCATTTCTTTTTTTTCTTAGAATGGTTGGAAGTCAAGACATTAATATGATCAAATCTTTTGAATCTAAGTTAAATGCCATTATAAATACTCTTATTATTTTATCTGCTAGGATTGCAGAGATTGAAGGGATTATTGCAAAATTTCATAATAATGCAACATTCAAAATACCACATTTTAGACTGTATCCACTTCCAACTTCTGTACTTGAGGATGTATTCCTATCTATACTATGCTAAGAAAATCTAACTGTTCAACAACATAAAGAGCCTCGAGTTAGTCTTCCAAAGAAATATAATGATATGCGTTCTAAGTTTTGAGGGTTTGTCAACCAAATTCAATTAATAATAGTTCTATAACTTGATACTTATTCAACAAAAGAATCACGGGTTGGATTAATTGGCACCTTGCTAATAAAACAAGCATTATCATGGTTTGCTCCCTTGTTTGAAAAGAGATCATCAATTTTGAGCAACTTTGAAGTTTTCATGGAAGCATTTGTAGAAGTATTTAGAAAACATGACAAGGCTCATTGAGCAACAGCTAAGATCCAAGCATTGTTTCAGAGAATGTGCTCTGTATCAATCTATGTATCCAATTTTAGGCAATTAGCATGTGACATTAATTGAGATAAAAAAGCCCTAATGAATGAATTCTATTGGAAACTAAGAGATGATGTGAAGAATTTGTTCTTGTCGCTTGCGGATGCATAATTGCTCAATGAAGCTATTAACTAAGCCATAAAATATGATAATTGATTATTTTAACATCGTCAAGATCAACATTCATAGGCTTCAGCAAGACAATATGCAATCTAATATATTCCTGCTACATTGAAAAGCATTCTAAATTCACAATCAAAAGTAGAAGATATATAATTTGATGCAGTACGTTTTAAATCTCTTAGTCTATAAAAAAAAAGAAGTGTTGGATGAAAGAAGATCTATGCTTGTATTATAACAAAAAAAGCCACAAGGTTGATAATTGTTTGAAGAAACAAAATCGATACATTATCAAAACCAAGAGTGCAATTGTTTAGAAAAACGACAATGTTCAGCCACAATAGAGACCATGCGGCTAGACAATCCAACATTATAAAACTATTCAAGTTCTTCTTTTTTTACTCATCTTTCTTATTGTTTTACAATTCTTTTATATTTTGGCCCTCAAAAGCTTCAAACGATCATCTTATTGATTTTAAGGGCATCCTCTTGTTTCATAGATGAGGCATTTACTAAGCTTCATACAACTCTTCTAATACAAAAATCCAAACTTATTCATGTAGAAATAATAGATGGACAATTCTTATCCTCTAGTAGTATCACTTATAATATGTCATTCAAAGATTATAGAAGCCAAATTATGTTCAACATTATTATGACTTTTTCAAATTTTATTATTCTCAAACTATCTTGGTTAGAAAAGCATAATGCATTTATAGATTGGAAGTTGTAAAGAACAACATTTTTGATAGAAATTCCTACAAAAAAAAATCATAAAAAGCCATGAATTGGTAAGCCTTTATTTGTTGAAGCAAGGACTATTATAAGATCAGCTAAAAAAATATACCATTTATTATTTATATGACTATAATTAAAGAAGATATGACTTCATCGACAAGTATTCTAAAGCAATATAGCAAATTTCAAGATGTTTTTTAGAAGAAGAATACTAATTTATTGTTGGAGCACTGGCTATACAATTTTGCTATAGATCTTCAGAAAGGAATGCAATTACCTTTTGGTCCAATCTATAATCTTTTTCAAAATGAGCTTTTAATATTGAAAGATTATATTGATGAAAATCTTGCAAAAAACTTCATCAAGCATTCAAAGTCTCTAGCAAGTGCACTTGTCAAGGATACATGAATATAGAGTAAGAGACTTGAACTAGGACAAGGTTTCAAGAATAAATCAACAAGAACTTGAATTAAACAGATGAGTATACAAATAATACCAAGAAAAGATGAGCTAAAATTCCAAAAGATGTGTTGTTGAGAGTGAAGAACTCCTTAGCCTCAATCCCTATATATATTCATATCTAAGATGCTTCTTGAGTGGCTTCTATCAAACTAAGAAGCTTTTTGAGTAGCTTCTACTAACTATGATGCTTCTTGAGCTCTTTCTATTAATTATGAAGCTTCATGAGCTCCTTCTATTAACTAAGAAACTTCTTAAGCTACTTTCACCAACTAAAAAGCTTCTCAATCGACTTTTACTAATTCAAAAAGCTTCTAGAATATTTTAGAAGATTTTGTGTACCTCCATAATATACATCCCTAACATCACCTCTTTTTCTATAGACAAGTTCTAAAAAGAGCTGAAACTTACTATATACGTAAGAAATTGAAAATACGCTGCATTAATGAAACTATATATTTTATTCTGTGTTCTCAAGCAATAGGTTCTACTGGTCCTTGAAAAAATCACCTATGACCTTGAGCTAGTACCTCCATTGTTAAAATATTCCATCCAAGGATCTGATCTTCATTGCGGCCTTCAAAACATCTTCCAAATATGATCTCAGGACTAAAAGAATTCACCTTTTCAAGCTCAAGAAATATCACTAAAGCTTGAGCATTAGAATCAAGACTTGCATAGTTGGATCTTGCTCCTAATAGCTCCAACCAAAATTGTACTTAGTGTTGAAATATATTGTCATCACTTTGTTCAATTGAAGGCTGTGAAAATTATACTTGTTCATTCGAAGCTTGTATAGTAAACTAATCTTCTAAATCTTATTCTCTCAATGCTCAAAGATTTGATATAATAACTTATTTTCTTTTACCACTTTATTCTATTTTAGAATAGACGACTATGTATTGATGAAGACTTTAATTTAACTCTCTCCCTTTTTATAAATATTTCTTGAATCCAATCTTCACCAAGAAGTTATCATCAAATATATTTGAATTTTTGAAAATAGAATCGATGAAATTCTTATATCTTTTGAGGCGTATTGGTGAGATTTTTGGCTGGTTTCTATGTGCACTCATTAATGTCATAATCCCGCCAATGAACAAGATATTCTAATTTGTCTCACATTTGCCATGAATTAAGTACCTTTTCAACCTCATGTTCTTCATGGTCTTCAATTTTGATATTAAGCGATGATTATTATACTCTTCCTGGAATATGCAACTCTCTATAAGGTTCTAAAAGAGAGACATAAAAAATTGGATATACCTTCATATTAGATGGTAATTCTAAGTGATATGCTACTAGATTGATTTGCTTCTAGATAGACAATAGTTCCAAACTTTGAAAATTTAACTTATTCAATGGCTGCTTGGTCTTGATGTTCCATCAAAGAAGCCATATTTTATTTCTAATATGAAAAGTAAGTGGTTGATTTTTGAATTTATCTACAAAAGCCTTGTAAGTATCTTGAATTGCTTATAATTGAAGCTTCAAGGTTGTTTGGTGTTGCAATAGCTACTTTGTAAATCCTTCAATTGTTGGATTGTTATTTTTTAGCATATTCTACAGATCAAGCTTTAAATGATATCCGTAGTTAGAGTAAAAATGGTATTTGTTGAGTTGAGGCATGAACAGTATTGTTATATGCAAATTTTATTAATAGTAAATATGAGATCTAATTGTCTTATTGATACTAATATTGTATTATAAATACTGCTCCAAAATTTGATTAATTCATTCTGTTTGGCCCTCAATTTGAGAATAAAAAGCCAAAGAAAGTTTAATATTCACCTTCAATATTTCAAAAAAATATTTTCAAAACTTAGATATGAATTGGGATCCTTGATTGGATACAATATCATTTGATAGGCCATGATATCGATATATATTGTCAAAAAAGAGCCTTGCCGTTTCTTCATTAGATGTAGTCTTTTTGCAAGGGATAAAATGAGTCATTTTCATAAGTTGATCAACCATTATTAAGATGTTATCTAATGAATTGGATGGTGGTAGATCTGTGATAAAATCTATCAAGATAGAAGACCATGACCGTCTTGGATTAGGCAAGGGTTATAAGAGTCTATAAAAGTTATATCAAGAATGTTGTAAGAGAGCACAAAGTCCTTCACCACCTTCCACATTTCACGCCATCAAAAATCTTGAGAAATAAGTTCCAAGGTCTTATTAAATCCAAAGTGATTCGCAATTGGAAAGCCATGGTGAGATTGAAGAACACATATTTGTGTTGGTCCTTTTGGAATATACAAAGTATTCAAAGTATATAAGGTCTTCCTCAAATTTGAACTTATCAACATTTTTTTTCAACGACGCTTGACATCAAGAGTCAAAGCATCATTAGTGGTTGTAGCACTTATCTCCTTGAGGAAATTAGAATCAATAAGCGCCGATGCAATGGTAGCAAAAAGAAAAAATTGCTTCGATTTCAACAAAGTTGTATATTATTGATCAAATATCGCCTCTTCTACCTTTGGTACAAGATATGATCTCCTTAATACAACATCAGACAATCTTGTTGGCTCCTAGGATATTAAGAGATAACAAAGTTAAATCGAGATAACGACATATTCCATCAAGCTTGGTAGTGATTAAGAACCCAAGCTGATATAAAATATTCTAAGTTCTTATGATCTGTATATACAATCACAGGATGCATTGTTCCTTTAAAAAAATGATGCCATTTTTGAAAAGAATCTACAATAGCAAATGGATATAAATATTTATATCCATTTGTGAAAATATGGCCCTTAGTGTAAAATCCAAAGCATCAGTCTCCATATAGAATGCCTTCGTAAAGTCCAAATGCACTAAGATTGCAGTTGTAGTAAATGCCGCCTTGAAGTCTTAGAATGTCTTTTTTGCTTGAGGCCCCCATTCTAACTTGTCTTTACATGTCAATCAAATAAGAAGGATGGCAATTTGAGAGTAATTTTTGATAATGATTTGATAGAAGTTAACAAATCCAAGGAAACATTATACATCTCTCATAGTCTTTAAAATGGTCCATTGCCTAACCACCTCTACCTTCTTGGAATCCATTGTCAAATCCTCAATAGATATGATGTATCTCAAAAATTCCATCTTAGATTGATGAAATACACATTTTTCTAGTTTGGCATATAAATCTATATCTTGCAGCTTTTATAATACCAACTTGACATGCTCCTTATGTTCTTCCAGATTTTTTGAGTAGATTAAGATATTATTAAGATAAATCACCACAAATTTGTCCAAGTATTTTTGAAAGATATCATTGATTAAATGCTGAAAGATAGCAGGTGCATTTGTTAATCCAAAGGGCATGACATTATATTCAAAATGTCCATACTTTATCCAAAATATGGTCTTCCACTTATCTCCCTCTTTAATCCGTACCAGGTTGTATGTTCTATAAAGATCTATTTTAGTATAGATCTTCGTTTGGCCAAATTGTTCCAAAAGTCTTGAGATTAATAATAGTGGATAACAATTCTTCACCATTATCTTATTCAATTTCTAATAATCAATGCACATACGCAATGAACCATCTTTCTTCTTTACAAAAAATATAAATACAATTGCTAGAAACTTTGAATATTTGATGAAGTTTTTTATAAGATTTTTATCAACATAATCCTTCAATACTAAAAGCTCATTTTGAAAAAGATTATAGATTGGGCCAAAAGGTGATTACATTTCTTCTTGAAGATCTATAACACAATCATATGGTCGGTGCTCCAGCAAAATATCAACATTCTTCTTCTGAAAAATATCTTAAAATTTGTTATATTGCATTAGAATACTTGCCAATGAAGTCATATCTTCTTTAACTAGAATCACATAAATAACAAATGATATACCTTCTTTGGCTGATCTTATAAAAGTCCTTGCTCTAAGAAATAAAGGTTTGCGAATTTGTGGCTTTTTACGAGTTTTTTTTATAAAGATTTCTATCAAAAATGTTATTCTTTACAACCACCAATATATAAATGGATTATGCTTTTTCAACCAAGACAAGCCAAGAATAACAAGATCTGAAGGAATTCTGATAACGTTGAATACAATCTAGCTTCTATGATCTTTGAATAATACTTCTATAGGCGTGGTTTCATGAGTGATATTACTAGAAGATAAAGATTGTCCATCTATTACCTTTACATAAATAGGTTTGGATTTCTATATTAGAAGAATTTTATGAAGCTTAGTAAATGCTTCATCTACAAAATAAGGATATACTTTCAAATCCAATAAAATAATCGTTTAAAGCTTTTGAGGGCCAAAATACAAAAGAATTATAAAACAATGAGCAGGTTGAGTAAAAAAAGAACTTGAATAGTTTTATAATGTTGGATTGTCTATCCACACAATTCCTATTGTAATTGAATATTGTTGTTTTTCTAAACAATTACATTTCTAGTTTTGATAATGTGTCAATTTTGTTTCTTTGGGCAATTGCCAATCTTGTGGCCTTCTTTGTCATAATATAAGCATAGACCTTCTTTCATCCAATGTTTCTTTTCTTGTGAGCTAAGGGGTTTAAATTGTATTGCATCAAGTTGCATATGTTATACTTCTGAATAAGAATTCAAAATGCTTGTTGATGTAACATAGTTATTTCGGATTGCATATTGTCTTGTTGAAGCCCATGAATATTGATCTTGTCATTATTGAAATAATCAGTTATCACATTTTACAACTTAGTTAATGGCTTGATTGAGCAATTGTGTATCCAGAAGCAATAAGAACAAATCCTTCAAATCATCTTTTAGTCTCCAATAAAATTGGCTTATTAAAGCTTCTTCATCGCAATTGATGTTGCATACTAATTGTCTAAAATTAAATACATAGATTGATTCAGAGTGCATCCCTTGACATAATGTTAGAATCTTAGCTATCATCCAAGGAGCCTTGTCATATTTTCCAAATGCTTCTACAAATGCTTCCATGAAAATTTCAAAGTTGCTAAAATTTAGTGATTTTTTTTTAAACAAGGGAGCAAATTATGATAGTGAATGTCCTATAAGCAAGGTGCCAACTAATCTAATCCATGATTCTTTTATTGAATAAGTATCAAGTTGTAGAATTATTATCAATCAAAGTTGATTGATAAATCTTCAAAACTTTAAACACACACCATTATATTTTTTCAAAAGATTAACTCAAGACTCCTTATGTTATTAAATAGGTAGATTTTTTTGGCATAGCATAGGTATTACTGCATCCTCAAGTGGAAAAGTTAGAGGTAGATGTAGTCTAGATTGTGATACTCTATAGGTTACATTGTTACAAAGTTTTGCAACAATCCCTTCAATCTCTGCAGTCTTAGCAGATAAAGTAATAAGAGTACTTATAATAGCGTCTAACTTGGACTCAAAAAATTTGGTCAAATTAATATCTTGACTTCCAATTATTTTTAGATAAGAAAGAAATGAATCTATAAAAAAATAATATTAGTTTAGAGGAGGATAATGTGCAACCTCTAAAATACTTTAAGACCTTCATGAAAGGGAGTGATCCACTTTTTCAGAAGAAAGACAAAGTTCTAATATTGTAATGAAGAAAATATCAATTTAGAAGAGGATAATCTGCAACTTTTAAAGTGCTAATATACCTTCAAGTAGATGAATAATCCACTTTCTAACAAGTAGAATCCAACTTTTATATTGAAAATAAGGTTAGTATTGACAAATTGACAAAGATACAAGAATATATAGTAAGAGACTTGAATTAGAATAAGATTTCAAGAAGAAACCAACAAGAATTTGAATTAAATAGATGAATTCATGAATAATATTAAAAAAGATGAGCCAGAATTCTAAGAGATATGTTGTCAAGACTAAAGAACTCTTTAACCTCGATTCTGTAAACCTCCAAGATGTATGTCCTTAATAACACCTATATTTTTTATAAAGAAGAAAGATGGTTCCTTGCGTATGTACGTTGATTATCAGGAAATGAATAAGATAATGGTGAAGAATCGTTACCCACTACCATTAATCTCAAGATTTTTGGAACAATTTAGCCAAGCCAAGATTTATACTAAGATAATAATCTTTGTAGAACATACAACCTAATACGTATCAAAGAGGGAGATGACTAGAAGATTATATTTTGAGTAAGATATAGACATTTTGAATATAATATCATGCTTTTTTTATTAACGAATGCACCAACTATCTTTTAGCATTTAATAAATGATATCTTTCAAAAACACTTGGACAAATTCATGGTGATTTATCTTGATGACATCTTGATCTACTCAAAAAATCTAGAGGAATACAAAGGACATGTTAAATTGGTATTGTAAAAGTTGCAAGATTTAGATTTGTATGCCAAACTAGAGAAATGTGTATTTCATCAATGTAAGATGGAATTTTTGAGATACATCATATATATTGAGGATTTGACAATGGATTCCAAGAAGGTAGAGGTAGTTAGGCAATGGACCATTTTAAAAACTATAAGAGATGTATAATGTTTCTTTGGATTTACTAACTTCTATCAAATCTTCATCAAAAATTATTCTCAAATTGCCACCCTTCTTATTTGATTGACATATAAAAACAAGTTAAAATGGGGGCCTCAAGCAAAGAAGGCATTCTAAGACCTCAAGATGGCATTTATTACAACCGCAATCTTTGAGCATCTAGACTTTACAAAGGCATTCTATATGGAGATTGATACTTTGGATTTTGCACTAAGGGCCATATTTTTATAAATAGATATAAATGACAAACTCCATCTTATTGCATTTTATTCTTAAAAATTCTCTGTTGTCAAAATTAATTATGAAATCCACAATAAAGAGCTTCTTGTTGTTCTTGATTCTTTTCAAGAATGGCATCATTTTTTTTAAAGAGCAATGCATCCTGTGATTGTATATACAAATCACAAGAATTTAGAATATTTTATATTAGCTTGGATTCTTAATCGTCGCCAAGCTTGATGGAATATGTTTTTATTTTAATTTAATTTTATTATTATTTATTAACTTGAAAAGTAACAAAGATTGTCTATTGCTTTAATGAAGAAATTATATCTTGTACCAAGGATAGGAGAGGTAATGTTTGATCAATAATATACAGCTTTATTGAAACCAAAGCAATTTTGCCTTTGTGCCACTATTACATCAACACCTATTGATTTTAGTTTCCTCAATGAAATGCGTGCTACAACCACTAATAATATTTTGACCCTTGATATCAAGCATTGCCTCAAAAAGAATGCTGACAAATTTAGGCTTGAGAAAGACCTTCTATATTTTGAAAAACATTTGTATATCTTAGAAGGATCAACATGGCTATGCGTTCTTCAATGTTCCTATGATTTTTCAACTACATGTCACTTTAAATTTAATAAGACCTTATATTTTAATTCTTGAGATTTTTGGTGGTTTCAAATGTAGAAGGTGGTGAAAGACTTTGTACTCTCTTATAACATCTATTTAAGGTCCAAAAATCCTCAACATCACTCTTATGGACTCTTACAATCCTTGTCTATTCTAAAACAGTCATAATCTTATATCTCAATAGATTTCATTATGGATCTACTACCATCTAATTCATTGGACAGCATCTTTGTGGTGGTTGATCAACTCACAAAGATAGCTCATTTCATTCCTTGTAAGAAAACTCTGTCTAGTACAAAAAACAACAAGGTTCTTTCTTAACAATATATATCAATATTATGGCCTACCGGATGATATCATATTCAATCAAGGATTCCAATTCATATCTAAGTTTTGAAAATATCTTTTTAAAATATTAAAAGTGGATATTAAACTTTCTTCGGCTTTCCATCCTTAAATTAACGGCCAAACAAAATGAATTAACTAAGTTTTTAAACAATATTTATGATGCAATATTAATTATCAACAAGATGATTGGATCTTGTATCTACCATTAACAGAGTTTGTATATAATAATATTGTTCATGCCTCAACTCAGTAAACACCATTTTATTCCAACTATAGATATGACTCAAAGCTTAATCTATGAAGTACATCAAATAACAATAATCCAATAGTTGAAGGATTTGCAAAGCATCTATTGTAAGATCAAACAACCTTGAAGCTTCAATTCCAAGCAGTTCAAGATACTTACAAGGCTTTTTGAGATAAATTTAAAAATCAATGATTTGCTTTTTATATTAGAAATAAGGTATGGCTTCTTTGATAGAACATCAAGACCAAGCGACCATGCAGTAAGTTAGACTATTGGAGATTAGGACCATGTTCTATCCAGAAGCAAATTAATCTAGCAGCATATCACTTAGAATTACCATCTTATATAAAGATACATCCAATTTTTCATGTTTTTCTTTTAAAACCTTATAGAGAGTTGCATATTTTGAGAAGAATATAATAATCACCGCTTAATATCAAAATCAAAGACTATAAAGAATACAAGGTTGAAAAAGTATTTGATTCATAGCAAAGGTGGAACAAATTAAAATATCTTGTTCATTGGTGGAGCTATGATATTAAAGAGTGTAAATGAGAACTGACCAAAAATCTTGCCAATGCGCCTCAAAAGGTACAAAAAATTTATCAATTCTATTTTCAAAAATCCAAATGTATTCAATGATAAATTCTTGGTGAAGATTAGATTCAAGAAATACTAATAAAAAGGGAGAGAGTTAAATTAAAGTCTTCATCAGCATGTAGTCATATGTTCCAAGATAAAATAGAGTGGTAGAAGCAAATAAGTTATTATATCAAACCTTCAAGTATTGAGAGAATAAAATTCAAAAGATTCACTTGCCATGTAAGTTTTGAATAAAACAGTGTAACTTTCACAGCCTTCAATTGAACAAAGTGAAGACGATATATTTCAGCACCATAGAAACATACACTTTGGAGGTTCACAAAACCTTCTAGAACATTCTAGTCTTTTTTAAGTTAATAAAAGTCAGTTGAGAAGATTTCTAGTTGGTGAAAGTTGTTGGTAAAATACACTGTGAAAAACATAAAAGAATGTGTTAAAATAAAAAGATTAAGATTAGAAGAGGAAATGATAAAAAAGGGAAGGGATTGTGGTTCTTTCTTTTTTATCTCTAATCTAATCTAAATTGTTTCTTTCTACTTGTTAGATTTTCTTCTATTTATCTTAGATCTACTTTACCTTTATTTTTTTCTCTCTTAGATCTAAACTTATATGTAGTAGGCTGAAATTAGAAGAAAAGTTGGTAGAAAATTAGTAATAAGAAGGTAGAATAAAAATTCACCTTGGAAAGTGAAATTTCTTCAAGTTAGTCCAAGGAAAAAGGTTAAAGAGGTGAAAAGATATGGATTGAGAGGTCTTTTTCACCAAGAGGATAAGGAAGACCAAGCGGGGATGACAAGGGAGGAGTGAAGATATAAAAGGAAAGAAAAATAGAATAAGAGGGGAGGAGTATAGGAGAGAAAGGAGAGTGTATTTTTGTGTATAGAGGGAGTTAGGAGACGAATTTGAAAGTGAGATTTGGTAGACATAATTTATATAAGTTAAGAAAGAGATGAGTATAAGTTTGATATTTATCTATTTTATAAATAAAACGTTATGCTCTTTCAAAGTGACAAGGATCTATTTCCAAATTAGTGAAGTTTGAGGGAGCATATCTTTGTGATTAAAATAGTGTTTTGAGCAAAATTTATTAGAGTTTGTAGATATATAAGTCTATTAGGTTGTGTGAAAATTTGATTGCCATTGGAATCATATTCGAGGAGTTATGAGGAAAATTGTGGTCGGATCTAGAGTTGTAAGAGGGCAAAATTAAAGAAGAAGGATGGAACCTATAACTCAAGTTTGGAGAGGACTTTTGGAGCAATAATTGGAGGGTGTTTACAACATGAGACAAGCTATAAGCCTACCAAATTTCAGCACTTAGGTCTTCTTTAATAAAGAGCAATGAAGATGTGAAGCAAAGGAGGTCCAGAATTGAAGGCTGCAAAGAGGGATAACTTTGACAACGTGGTTCTCTCTAACCACAATAGATATGATCAAAAAAATTCTAAGGTTTTCTTTCTTACTTCTTTAAGTATTTTGTGTCCAAATTTCGCTTCAATTGATGTGATATCCTAGGATTTATGAGCGAAATTGAAGGCAGGTCTCTAAAGGCAGAAAATATTAGGATTCATAAAGTATGTTTTTTTTAATGTAAATTCTTCAATTTTATGAGTTTTTATGAATCTCATCTTGCACTTGAGAAACTAGAGGTACAAAAGACCCTATGTTTCTTAGAGCTAAGACTCTCACCTC